>JANEYF010003935.1:75000-767500 GCA_029963845.1 Rhamnusium bicolor | reverse complement strand
TATACCCACTGTTTTTGATATATTTATGTTCTTGTGAATTCTCGAGCGTAGAAAATAGCACTTCCGTCAACACCATTCACTCAGCATAATACATATTCATAAAATGAATTAAACATTTCTATTACTACTAGTGGTTCTTGTACAATGGCCACCTAGATCTCCTGACCTCACTCAGTTAGTTGTTTCTTCTGGAGGTTTTTGAAATATGCGGTTTATGGACACATAAATCCTATCAGAAGTATGCACGAAATCAGGACAATGGTATCTAACGCTTGTAGAGTAATAGCAGCTACACAAAATCAGGCATTTTTTTCATAAATTGCTGTAGGTAAAAAAAAACATCAAGAGTAAACTTTCTTTAATCGTTTGTGCAGAATTCGAAAATGTAGCTGAGTTTTTTCGAACGAAACACACACACACACACTACAACTTTGTTCTTTAAAATGGAATCCTATTATTTTTTGCTGATTTTGATTCCTTATAATATACTTTACTTCACGTAATTTTATACCCACTGTTTTTGATATATTTATGTTTTTGTGAATTCTCGAGCGTAGAAAATAGCACTTCAGTCAACACCATTCACTCATCATAATACATATTCATAAAATGAATTAAACATTTCTGTTACTACTAGTGGTTCTTGTACAATGGCCACCTAGATCTCCTGACCTCACTCAGTTAGTTGTTTCTTCTGGGGGTATTTGAAATATGAGGTTTATGGACACAAATTCTATCAGAAGTGTACACGAAATCAGGACAATGGTATCTAACGCTTGTAGAGTAATAGCAGCTACACAAAATCAGGCATTTTTTTCATAAATTGCTGTAGGTAAAAAAAAACATCAAGAGTAAACTTTCTTTAATCGTTTGTGCAGAATTCGAAAATGTAGCTGAGTTCTTTCGAACGAAACACACACACACTACAACTTTGCTTTTTAAAATGGAATCCTATTATTTTTTGCTGATTTTGATTCCTTATAATATTCTTTACTTTACGTAATTTTATACCCACTGTTTTTGATATATTTATGTTCTTGTGAATTCTCGAGCGTAGAAAATAGCACTTCCGTCAACACCATTCACTCAGCATAATACATATTCATAAAATGAATTAAACATTTCTATTACTACTAGTGGTTCTTGTACAATGGCCACCTAGATCTCCTGACCTCACTCAGTTAGTTGTTTCTTCTGGGGGTATTTGAAATATGAGGTTTATGGACACATAAATCCTATCAGAAGTATACACGAAATCAGGACAATGGTATCTAACGCTTGTAGAGTAATAGCAGCTACACAAAATCAGGCATTTTTTTTCATAAATTGCTGTAGGTAAAAAAAAACATCAAGAGTCAACTTTCTTTAATCGTTTGTGCAGAATTCGAAAATGTAGCTGAGTTCTTTCGAACGAAACACACACACTACAACTTTGCTTTTTAAAATGGAATCCTATTATTTTTTTGCTGATTTTGATTCCTTATAATATTCTTTACTTTACGTAATTTTATACCCACTGTTTTTGATATATTCATGTTCTTGTGAATTCTCGAGCGTAGAAAATAGCACTTCCGTCAACACCATTCACTCAGCATAATACATATTCATAAAATGAATTAAACATTTCTATTACTACTAGTGGTTCTTGTACAATGGCCACCTAGATCTCCTGACCTCACTCAGTTAGTTGTGTCTTCGGGAGGTATTTGAAATACGAGGTTTATGGACACAAATCCTATCACAAGTGTACACGAAATCAGGACAATGGTATTAAACGCTTGTAGAGTAATAGAAAATCCATCATTACTGCTTTTTCAAAAAGATTTAGTTTGTTTCAAACTTATTTGAAACATAAAAAACGTCGGTTCCTTTGATCTCCTTACAGCCGTCAAAGAGGCCGATGTTTTTATGTTGCAAATAAGTTTAAAATCAATTATAAATTATATACATAATTCGGAAATGCTGTTGATTTAGGAGTACACAAGTGTCCTGCAGTCATTAGTGTCCGTCAAGTGACAGTTTAACTATTAAACAGTTACAAGCCAAAATTTATTTGTTTAAAATGCCACTGATTTATAGATTGCCAAAAAAAATAGGTATACGTAATTTAAGTAATTTCGAATACGGAACTCTCAACAATATTGTTTTTCCGGGTAGAACATTCACAAATCTTGTTTGTCATAGAAAATGAAAAGTTAAAATACCTGTATAATCTTGCGACTACGCGTGCAACTCTATTACTTTCAACAAACAAATTGTACAGCTTTGTCGCGTTTAAATTATCGGATATATTTTAATACCATTAACGCCAGTGATAAGCTTAGTCCCACATTGCGGATATCAGCGCCCTCCGGCCATTTAAAAGCGACAAAATTATACATATCCAATCATTCGGACACACTCATGATCACCTGACCGCGTTTATTATTCTGATGGGATTTACGTGTCCATAAACTTCATTTTTCAAAGAGGAAAGAACTGAGTGAGGTCAGGAAATCTAGGTGGTTATTGTACAAGAACCACTAGTCGTAATAGGAATTTAGAACATTATACGGACTCAAAATAAGCAAAAAAATATATAGCATTCCATTTAAAAACCAAGTTGTAGTGTGCCGTGTATTTGTGTGCTTCCTAAGAAAAATTTCGGCTACATTTTTGATTTCTGCATAAAAAATTGAAGAAAGTTTAGGTACTCTTAATGTTTTTTTTTACCTAGTTACAAGAAAAATGCAAGATCCTGTGTAACTACCGGACCTTGTATAGACAAAAAATACATTTTCTTACTTGAACTAGATTTCTGTGGATAAATGGTTGTAAATATTAAAAAAGTGATCACACACACGCAGTAACCTCTTGACGTCAAAAGAGTTAACATAAAATCGGGTATAAAATATCATAACTTCATAAATGAGTGAAACTAACTGAGGATATAAAGTTTTATTAACGTAACGGAACCTTTTAAAAGAGTAGGAATTACGAAATTATTAAAATAGTGTGCCAGAATAGTTAAAATTTAAGAGAAATCATAAAACCAAATTTCCAATACAAGATCTGCTCCAGTGACTGATCAATTTACACACTTTTTTGTTAATACTTTGAATCTTGCTATGAAGCATTAAGAGTCGATTTGTTCACATAAATAAAAATTTGTTGGTTTAATTTATCGCGGTATATAAAACATGTAAAAGAAAGTAAACTCATAAATATAGTAACACAGTTTTTATAACTACAGTAATACAATAAATAAGATATAAAATTGATTCAACTTTGCCAATTTAGAACAATACGGACATAATTGTATGCTTTATAATTTCAACTATTATGAAACTAGCAAAAATAATTGCAATCGGATGTTGCCAACTACGAATATTTATTGAACTTACATTTTACTGTGATATTAGAAAATTCACTTAAATCATAAAGTTATTTTGATTTTACAAAAGATCTGTATAAGAATATTGTATGGAATTAGGGCACTGGCGAAATTAGTTAGCAAATTATAAGTAACGTTGATACGAATCCACTAGAAAATGTACCTTGAACTCCATTCCCTTTTAGTCACACAACTCTAAATTTCGTAGATTTCCGGATATTTTGAGAACGGTTAACAAATTTTTAGACTAACAAAAGTGATATAGACCAGTCCTTTTCAAAATACATGAACCGGATTTCATAAATTTTGCTGCATAGGGGACCGGATTCCCGGATCGTAAACCATGATCTGGCCATATCGAATATCTGGTCGCCTATAATAATTATTTATGTTATAAGCACTATAAAATCATTTCGTTCAATTGCAAGACTTTTTTAAAACACTCTATGTACAGGGTTATCAAACGAAGATGTCCCGGTCATAATTCTTTTATTTTTTACTTAAAAAAAAGTTTTATAAAAAAGTTGTAAGGTGTTTTAAGCGCTTTAAAAATGTATTGTCAAAAAAACAATTGAGCACATATAAGTTACAGATACAATTTATATTTTTATATAGAACACCCTGTATATTGTTCATTTTCAGTTGTATCTTTGCTCCAACTGTTTGCTCAATATACTGCTGCGAATATCGATTTTTGCATAAATATTAAAAATTCGGATAGAATTAAAATTTGCCATGAGAAATATATATTTTAAGTTTAGTAAAACATTATTAAATCAAAAAAAATGTTTGTATGTTAAAAGTATCCATTTCTTATTGAAATTTCGGTACTTTTGACACTGTATAGCCGTTCCATAGAGCAGAATTATATTAAGTCCATATTGGTTCATTTTGGTAACAATAGAATACTTATATGTATAATAGTAATAATTTTCTGTTAAAAGTATCATTTCCAACATAATATATTTTCAGAAAAAAATATTAACATTTATTTCAAATAATAAATTATTATTCTTGCAAATAATCGGTTAAAACAATATTTAAGTCTATCTACTGTAAAGGTAGCATTTTGTGACTAAATACAGTTCTGCTCTGAGATACGGACAGGCATTATGTATAATTCAATATTTGTGGCAGTATCGCGTTAGCCTGGAAAAAACAATGTAATATTATGATATTCGATTTTACTGATTGTTACCCTTCAAAGTAAGTATCAGTGCAGTTTGATGGAAGAAATGGAACAATTCGCTGGCCGGCAAATAGCCCTGATTTGACACCCCTCGATACATTTCTATGGTGCTATTTAAAAAATAAGGTGTGTAAAGACCGATCATCAAATTTAAACGAACTCCAAGAAAATATTTCCAAAATGTGATCGTAAAAATACGTGAAAATGATAATCAAAATGTAATCAATTGCCTGAGTAATTTAGAGTGGAGATACCGTCTTTGTTTGGAATATGGTGGACGAAACTTTGAGATGTTTTTGTATGTATAAATTATATCGACATTAAGATTTTAGAGATTAATAAAAATAGTATATTAATTTTTCATTTTGCTGCATTTATTCATGGCTAACACGATTTGGAATAGTAAATTTTATAATAAATCGATGTTTAAAACAGTATATTGAAATCGAGTAGATTTCTGAAAACGAAAAATATACAGGGTGTTCTATTTAAAAAAAAAACATAAGTTGCATAATTTTTATACACGACGCTCAATTGTTTTTTGAAAATATATTTTTTAACCGCTTTTAAACCTTACCACTTTTATATAAAACGTTTTTTTCTAAAGTGAAAAATAAAAGAGTTATGACTGGGGACATCCTCATTTGATAACCCTGTACTGCATCGCATTGTTTTTTAATATTGTATAAGATACGCAAAATTATTTTAAATGCAACAAATTACGTTCCTCTTCTTGGTAAAAGTTGAAAATATAGAGTGGAATGAACAATAATAATAACTGAAAATTTTTTTGCTAATTATTATTTACTAACTTTTACAAATCTTATCACAGATAAGTATAACATATATCTTGTTAAACAATTATTTTCCCGGCTATTTGCCAAAACGCTGAAACTTGGATTACAAAAAAAGATAATATGCACATTATGTTCAGTACAACTGACTCAATAATGTTATTTTTCATTTCAACTATTCTGTCTAGTAAAGTGAGTGTTCAACTGGTGAGTACCTTTTGTTTTATTCATTTTTGGTTTTACTAGACAGAATAGTTGAAATTAATATTATTGAGTCAGTTGTACTGAACATAATGTGCATATTATCTTTTTTGTAATCCAAGTTTTAGCGTTTTGGCAAATAGCCGGGAAAATAATTGTTTAAAAAGATATATGTTATACTTATCTGTGATAAGATTTGTAAAAGTTAGTAAATAATAATTAGCAAAAAATTTTCAGTTATTATTATTTTTCATTCCAACCTATAGATTGTTGTTATGTAGCCAAACTCTTTCAAATATTTGGTTAATAATACGTACTAAAGGAGTTACACTCTTTCAAAAATAGAAGCAAAAATATTGTTTGGATTCCAACTCAGAAACCATAACAGATACGCATATCAAAATTACTTTTTGATTAGGATTTTAACGGTGTCCTATATTTACTTTTCAAAAAAGTGGTCAGGGTCGGTGCACACATGGCATTAAGTTGCGTATATTAATAATATTTTTGAAGTCGCTAACTGTTGAAATTTTTATTTAAATATAGGATTTTTAATCATTGTTACAGAAAAATAATATATCTTACATATTTCGATAGGATTTTCACGAAAATCAACTGGATATTTATCCGAAAAACGCCTTACTGCTAACTTACCATTTCCAAAAGTTTCACCCTGTGTTAAAAGCATGTCTGCAAGTTCGTTAAATGTAAGACTGGCTTCCGTTTTTTAAAATGTTTAAATATTATATTCATTTTGACATATATTAATTTAAATGATGGAGGGCTACTGTACATAATAACAAAAATATTAATTATATTAGAAGAAGATTTTTTGAAGTTTATTTTCACAAAAACTGCACTGCCCCTGATCACTTTTTTGAAAAGTAAATGTATGCCACTGTTTAGATTTTAAACAAAAAGTAATCTCTAAAGATATGTGTCTGTTATAGTTTCTGAGTTACAGCACAAGCAATACTTTTTCCTCCGTTAATACCTATTATTGGTCAAATATTAATAAGAGTTTTCTTTTTATATTGAGCCCATCTACTGTAAGTGTTTGGATACACAATTTTGAAACACCCTGTATATAAAAAGTTTGGTTGGTTTCTAAACTATTTTGAACTCTGGGTGACTAATCGTTTTAAAACATATTGTATAATACTGTTGCAATTTCGTGTTTGATACATGGTATTAGTTTAAAATTGTTTCAGCCCTTTCCCAGATTATAGGTCGGTTCAGTTATTTGTAACTAGAAGATAAGTCAGATATAAATACACACATTTAATTGTTACGATATCATATAAATTAAATCAGTATAATACAAATAATCACATGCAATTTCAATAGTGAATTATAATTATTATTATACATATAATAACCGGATATTAACTAATAATTGTAAGCATGATAATCTGACCTTAAGTGAGGTATGATTTACCAATGATGACGACAAAAAACATGCTGACATTTTTAGAAACCATAGCAAAATCATCCCTAAAGCTAACTCATCAAGATTTCTTCAATTTAAAGATGCTAAGATTCTTATTTCACTAAAATGGTGAAAGAACTCGGAACACTTCACTGGAAACGAATTTTAAATATATACATATAGTTGACAAAATGTAATCCATGGCCAACTATCTTTTTATTAGTTTTCCAAACTTGGAATTGGTTTTAAAATAAAGATATGATATTGATTTTCAATATATTATTAGAATGAAATTTTGAGAAAGTTTAAAAAAATTAATAATATTCCAAGCTCAAAAAAATTATATATTTTATTCATATTATTAAATTGTTTTAATCCTATTGTTTAAATCATTTGCTGACATTGATATTAATAGAACTAAGTTTTAAAAAATATTTATTGTCAAAATCAACTTTTTTTTGTTAAACAAATTAGAAACAGTGAATACATTTTTTTTAATTAAAAAAAACGAAATATAATTATGAGACTAAAAAAAGTTAATAATCACGTGTCTCGTATAAATAAAAATGCTCTTGCCTTAAGTTATCAACGAAAAAAAAAAAGGTACAGGGTTATTCATTATAAATTACCCACCCGTCATCATCGTTATTATTGCCTATAGAAATAAAAAATTTAAATAAAAGTTGTGTGGTTATGACTGAAATTTGTTAAAATGCTATCAAAAGTACAGTAGCGTGCAGATTTCAGGGGATACAAGAAATAATATTTTTTTTTAAATGGGACACCCTGTATATTATTAAATTTTTGGATAGGTCCATTATTCCCTATCCATATTGGGAATACATTATTCAAATGATCTCGAACGGGTTGGACACTATGCGGAGTTGCCCCATCCTGCATCCAAATTATATCATCTAGTTCGGCTTCCGGAAAATTCTGCAAAAGAATATTTTCTGCTTCTGCAATAATTATTTCCAGTTAGATAACTCCAGTTAAAGTATAATCATAAAATATAGGCCCAATAATTTTGTTTCTGAAAATTCCACACCAAACGCTAACAGTTTTTCTTCCTGATTTTTTTATTTGTTTTACCAATCTTTTTCTGTTGTGCTTGTTTTTCAACGACCTTCGATTTTTCGTATTAAAAACTCCTGCCGTAGAAAAAGATGATTCATCAGTCCATAATATTTTAGTAAAAAAAATCTTCATCCAATTTTTGAAATATCTAGCGGCAAAAGTCCAGCTTTTCCTTTTATGAGCCTCTGTTAAAACTTGTACGGTTAAAATTTTATATGGTCTGAAGCTGTTATTTTTTAACGTACGTTGGATTTTGGAATAACTTTTACCTAATTGATCGACAGCATTATTTATACTACATTCAGAATTTTCTAAAAAATAATACAACGTTTCAAAAAAGTCTATTCGCGAATAAATATGGATGGGCTTACCTTCGAAATGAAGCAGTATATCTAGCTCTTCCTAGTTTGCTTGAACTGTACGCTTTTTTCTACTAAAACTGGAGGTATTATTCATCTTTCGATAAATATTTTTGAACGTATTTTTTGATGGTGTTGGACGATTTGGATACAACACCCTATATGCTCTTTTTGCTGCACGTTTATTTTTGTTATTTTGTATATAACAAGAAAATATTTGAACTTTTTCTTCCTCACTGTAAACCATTTTGATTATGTCATTAAAGAAATGTCACTTATCAAACATAATAGTTGTCATTTTTATAGCTCACTTCAATAATGTCAACTTTTCCATATTTAAGTACAGTAACTAGTTTAACTAAGATATTCGACGTTTAATAACTCAAAGACGGTAAATGGTAAAGGTAACATATAGTATATTTTTGGAATCAGGAGCCAAGGATCATTCCAAAAAATTTGATAATATTCGTTTTAAAAGAATACTGTTTTTTGTATCCTCTGAGATCTGCACGCTACTGTATCATTCATAGCATTTTAGTAAAATTCAGTCATAACCACACAACTTTTATTTAAAACTTTCTTTTCTATAGGCAATAATAACGATGATAAGGGGTGGGAATTTATAATGAATAATCCTGTACAAACATGTATGTATAAAACGTTATTAAAAATTTTACATAAAATTATATCGTGATGAAATCATCGCCAAAAAAAGTGAAAGAAAAAAATATCCAGAAATAAAAAGCTTATGAAATATATCTAACTGTTTAATATTTATAATTATATTTAACCATAACATGGAAAATAAACATATAATATTAAATTTAATTATAACATAGTAAATAACATGGTAGAACTAATTAGAATGCAATTTGAAAAATTCACTACAATTGACAGAAAAGCATCTTTGGCCTTCTGTACACTATAATTTACATGTTTATCAGACACCAAATTAAATGGTTTTAAGTATATGCTGCCACATACATTTAGTGATGTACGGAATACCAAAATAATCACATCAGTTGTGTCTGTTGTAACACAGTCCAGAGATTTTAATTAACTGTTCATTTGATAAACACCTAAAGGTACTGTCCTTCTTAGAAAAACAATATACCAAATTAATAGTTTCATATACTGTCTTGTTAGTATGTAAAAAGTGTACATACGGGTCTTACTAACAGTAACTCTACACAATTTCTACTTTCTAAAAATATATTCGCTTACAAATTATAACATTTATTTTTAATTGTACCGGAGGAATAGAATATTATTCTAATAAAGAAGATAGTCTATGAAAATAAATAATGAAGCAGGAGTTTTAACTACATGGTTCAATAATTATTTTATCTAAAAAATCATTATGAATTGAATCAGCGTTGTTTCATTATGGTATGAAACAGATTTTATCTAAAGCCGAATTTTTTTACACTGATATGGTAGATTTTTGATGACCCCTAACAGAAACGTAACTATATTTTGTTTTTCCTGCTGCAAATATCCAGTTTCACATACTTAAGAACCATTTGCATAGCACTGAAAACTAGTGTTTGTAAAAATCATATCTACCATATTACTTCCAAATTTAGAATGATACTAGATAAAATGTCGCTTGAGGACGTGTGCAATGAGCATACAAAATTTAAATTAGATGATGGTTACTCGGAGAGTAAAGAAAATGGAAAAATTCTTCAACTTTGATGTTTAATATTGTATTAAGGATATACTTGCAATAACCCATTGCCCAGACTATAAAGCCTGAGGAGTGTGCTCGGCAATCAGTACGGAGGAAGCCCAATAAGCACTTGTTGAAACTAAGAACTTCGCTGTCCCAGGCCCAGACGCCATAAACAACTGCTGGAGGATGAAATTTCCTTCTGTTCACCATCGTCTGACGCCAGTTTTTAACTCTTGGTTGAACGAGAGACAGCATATTCCTCTAGTTTATCGAAGAACGTACTTGTGGTTATTCCCAAAAATGGGGATCTTTCAGACCCGAGGAATTACAGGCCTCAATTCCTGCTATAAGATATTTACACGTATCTTGTATGCCAGTACACTCAGGTCTGTTGATCTAGTTTTCCAGCAGAAAGACGAACAGCGCTATGCTAATAAAGGCACAGCAGCTTGTAAGGACAGCCTGCTGAGAAACCACTGTATGCAATACAAGCTGAATCCATCATCTATCTATCAATGACCTGGATCAATTAGAGCAAGGCATTTGACACAACGTCGCAAGTGCTTTAGACTTGTTCGAATGTCTTGTAGTAACAGCACCACTAATGAGATGCATACAACAGTTGTTGCTCGAACTACAAAATGCTGTTAGAGTGTTTGAAGACTACATGCGAACTATTGATATGAAATTCTGGTTGGACAATTTTGCAGTCGTTTATCTCAATAGAGAATAACTCGGGGAAATCTCGGGTGTGCAACAAAGGCACATCCAGGATATAAAACAAATAAAAAATTCTCTTCGTCGCAAGTACAGATACCTACTCTGGAAGATTTGGTCATACTTTTTTTTAACGTCTTATTTATATTAACGACCTTTGTGGAGTTTAGCACATTACTATTCCACCACTTAACCAGGACAGATACACACACACACACAGCAATCATTCTCTCCCATATTTGCCAGATGCTGCAGTTGAAATTTGACCTCACGAGAGATAGTCAGTGACTAGCCGTGTTCTGCCACACAACAACGCTCTAGTCAATTGTGCTACCGTCTCGGTATTTTAAAAACATTACTATACATGCATACCCTAGCCAGAATTCAAACCTGGGATACCTTGATCTTTAGCCTAACACATAAGCATTGAGCCACTGAGCTGACCTTTCGGAGAAGAAAAAGGTATTGGTAACTAATATACTTGCGTTCCGTTGTTGCTCTACTCCTTTGGAGTAGTGAAGTGAACAATTGATGAGCAGCTCTATTAGATCTAACATTTTCAGGAGCTCTCTTGCGGTTTGTAAAAACAAAATCGTAGAAATGTGCAGGATTGCTCAAGGTAGGAAAGAGCCAGAGATGAACTTGATCTCGTATTGGTCATCAGGCGATGGATGCTGTCGAGATACTGATGTAGTCACTGAACTTCAGTCCAGAGCCCGAATCAAAGCTGCGGAACAGGGAAATCCGTTCTGGCAGCACGTTGATAAACCCCTGCACGGTAGTTTCTACAACAATATAGAAGCACTGGGTTTATCAACAACGTTGGTATTCGCCTTTTTTACGGTCCGCCAGGTTAAAGTCGGAGACCAAGATATTTATTTTGTTCTACCAAGATAGTGTCATTAATACCTTGGTCTGTCGTAGCCGCCTAATGAGTGTAGAGGTTCCTAATACCAAGTAATATGTGCCATCAGGCACTGGAATCGCTCATGAATTTGCTTCATATGCCCAGTGTACGCGATTTCCGTTTATGTCCATCAACATAAAGTGGCAATGAGAGTGCAATTATACCACCTAAAGTATGTGGTAGACCGGACACGAATGCTGCCTTACGTACCTGGAGATATTGAGTTGTAAAGTTGTATGTGTTGTGTATATTGCAATTATTCATGCTTAACTGACAGGCAAATCCAAGTCAACAAATCTGATATCCACGATCATCAGACCAAGGTTATGTATGTCATTGAGTATTCGGCACCTACGAGAAAAACATCATTCGAAGGAGGGGAAAAATCAACTAAGTGTCGCAAGTTCCGATACTAGCCTCAAGTACTGTACCCAGGCTACTTGGTCAAGATAGTCGTCCTTACAATCGACATAGTCACAAGAATTAGGCTTACGCTACTTTCGGAACTGAAAACCATACAGGCCTGTTAAAAATCTGCTGGCTGGCAGGTCAAATGCTGAAGGCGATCGTCTGAAGTTCCCTCCGTCTAATTTTGGGATCTACAGCCACTAACCCTGCGGGATATGGGTAGTAACTGTAGGTAATATGGACATCTGAAGTCTGATTAATAACACCCATACTTACTGATCCTTAACTCCTATACCGAGGGATTTATTGTCATCAACACCTTGGTCTACCATAGAGGTTGCTGATATCAACTACAGAACCTGCTAAGATGAGTCATACACTGACATAGCGCGGCATTACGATTGCTATACTACTATTTGAAGTACTCGTACGGAGTGCTACCTTACGTTCACGAAAATAATATTGTGTCAATTGCCGTATTTATTGGAAATACTCCTTTCTGATTGTCAGGCCATATCAAATATATGACAAAAAGCCTAACATAGTCCTCCTCAACTATTAGTCGTCGGTATGTCATTGAGTCTTTAATACTTGCTGAGACAAATATCACTTTAAAAGAGGGGGAAAACTGGGTATGAGTAGAAGTTCTTTACCCAGACTATCCAGTAAAGATGGTCGTCCCAATAATTGGTGTACTTGGAGGTAGGAGAGTGATGCACTGAGCCTACTAAAAAATTCTGAAAGCTACAACCATTGACTCTACGAGATGTGGGGTAGGCAATTTGCCGGTGATACTCCGGTATGATTAGTGAGCCGCAGCAGGACTATTCGACATTTGGTAAATTCAAAAAAAGTATCGCAATTTAAATGTATATCAAATATTTATGCTTCTTTGGCATCTGGTATTTGGTAGTTTACACCAACGTATTTTATCATTCGGTACTTAAGCGTTAGAAAAATATTCAACCAGTACTTCAAATCTTGAATAATAATCTGATAAACCGCACTCAAATTCAAAGGTTTAAAATTGTAATCAAAAAAAGGAAAAATTCGGCATGGACAACTTTTTGTCTTTAAAAAATAAATAATTAGCTTATATAATAAACAAGTATAATATTATTAAAAAAGCATTTTATAAAACTTCAAAAACAAATATCTTAGTGGGACGAGCGTTGATCTGCCTTAACAGTACTCTTATTCGATACGAAAGTTAAGCAACGGTAGTCGCAGTCAGTAATTTGATGGTATCAAGTGTAACTCGGAGACTTCGTCCCGTCATCTAGCGGTTTGTATATCAGCGTATACGCAGAAGCTATGCAATCTTGGCGAAGGTTGTGTAGGTGATATATCATCCTTCGGAAGGGATGTAAAGCAGTTGGTCCCTTGTCTATTATATAAATATTGGGCAAGTAAAAAATCTCTTCAAGAGAGAAGAGGTTCCGCAAAATTTTCAGGTTGGGGGTAGCTCGTCTCCTGGCATCGTGATTGGCCTTGGTAGCGGAAATAGGTCGACGGTAAATAAGTGATTAAAAAAAGTATTCAAGTAAAAACTATTTCTTACATTTTAAACTGGAGTGTAACAATAATAGCATACCTGGAGTTTATCAATTACAACTATTGTGATTAATAGAACCACAAACATTCATCGTCTACATCAAATAAATTTATTCCTTGAGGCCATAGTCCATCAAATATCAAAAATTTGAGCTGGGTTTATGCTCGTTAATTAATTTTACAGTCCTGCGAGAACACATCAGATCTCATGGTAGACAGCGCAATATAAGTTTGGTCCTGCTGGGGCTAAATAATTATTTGTCTTTGAAAGTAGAGAGGTTCTTCACTTTCCATTTCATTCCGTTGGAAGACATCATCCAATATACAGGGTGCTGGCAAAAAGTATTTTCGTCATTTAATGCAGACCTAGGAGGCCAAATAAAGTTAATTTAGGTTAATTACTCCTGTCCAAAAACGTACCCCTAAAAACAAAAAAAAACTGAAGATATATTTAAAGCATGAACAAGAATTCAGACGATATATTATATACCAAGAATGGTGATAAAAGAATAGGTAGCTAAGTGTGCGAATATGTCGGCTCTCATAGTAAATTGAAAGAGTAAATTGAAAAGAAACCCGAGTGTATAATTTCGTTATTATACACATCAGTTTTTGCGAGCGCTGTCGTTAAATCATTCAGAGATTTGGCTGGATATAAGCACAGGCGTATCCAAAAACAGGTAATATTCGCTGTTACATCAATATCCAGAACAGTCAACTACAATGGAAACATATAATACAAGAATATTTTACATAACAGTATTTAAACTGTTTTCTAGATTATTGAAGTATTGATGAATTTTATAAGATATAAAATAAATTGAAAAATATATGATATTCATTGGCTATTATGTTAAGGAAGAAATCGTTAGATACTGAGTAAGAAAACGTTCCTTTTTTAGACTTAATAATGATAACTAAGATATATGTAGAATATATATTAACAGAACTACCTCAATGTTTAACGCACTGACTAATTGACACTCTGTAAAAGAATTTTTTTGATTGAATTAAAAATATAATACTGAATATATTGTAATTTAATTGACTATAAAACTTGTGTCTATCGGTATATCGTTCACAATACAATCAAATCTAATTCGAAATCGGAACATTTTCTATTTCCTAATGAAACGTTAATCAGTTTCCTTCGTGCATGCCTTGTTGCTCTCCAATACAACAAATGAGGCTCATGTAATTCTTTTCTGCTTGTGGCAAATAGAATTACCCTATTTATACTCTGAAGATTGTAGGGGCATTCGTTGCAATGAATTACTGTAGCTACCAGGATAGTCAATTTAACAAATTGTTGTGCTGTTATTAAGTACATTTGTGTTATTGCCGTCACGGCTATTACAGATATAGAAGTAGAACATTAAGAATCGTAAAACACAGCTATTTAAATTTTAGGAAACTGAACAAGTTCACGAGGAAAATGAAACCTCATAAAGAAATAATCTTTAGAAAATTTACAGTAACGTATATTACGTGTTGAAATATTAATTACAAAATCAGAGCATATCACTCTATTTTTAATTGTGGTAGTTATTATGATGCAATTTTGTTACAGGTAACTGAAATTCAAAAGTAAGAATTTGTACCGAAGCAGGTATTACTTTTATTTCTATTTTTTTTCTCCAAATGCGTAAAATTAATAGCTGGCTTAAACTTTTTCATCCGTCAATTGACACGACTCTATAATATAAACCTCGGAGTATGATGATCAGATCAGATTTGTAAAGTAAATACTAATCCCACTGGATGTAAGGATGGCTCAGAGAAATATAAAAAAAAGTTTAATTGGTCCATTTAATTCAATACGATTTAGATTTTGGGTATAAATTTTAATTTCGCCTCCCCTGTGATTCCCCAAGGAGTTGTGATTTATAGTTTACTTGTAACTGGGCTAAAATATGATATACTTAAGAAAGACGTATTATTAATAAACATAATATAATATTTAACATTAAGATTAAATTATCATATTTTCAAAATTATAATCGAAATTAAATAAAAAATAACCACAAACTACACAGCTACCACTTAGAAAGTAGCAATTTGAGTAAATGGGTATTTTTTTATACTTTTTACATTAATAAAAATTCGTACATCTTTCTCTACCTTCCACGCCCTCTCCTCCGTATCTCATTATCTCTCTATCTCTATCCCTTTCTTCATCACACACACTCAATCACACCAAGTGGGTAAAGCGCTTATAGCTATTTACTCGGTACCAAATATCGATGGTTCGAATCCATCCCGGAGTAAGTTAGAAATATCATTTGTAATTTGTTTCGGATTAAGATGGGAGAGAACTGTCGATGACCTAGATGTGGTTCGTACTCCACTCGACTCTCTTTACTCAACACAAGATCCTAGGATTTCAGGGAGTTACTTCGGTGACTTTAGAGGTGGTTAAGGAAACACTTTATGAAAACAGAAAACATTTTTGAAGTATAATAGACTTTATAAATAAGAACAGTGGCCAATCTAGGACGCAATCGTTATTGAAGAGAAGTAAAGGCATTTTTGATTCTATAATGGTTATTTCTCGATCGGCATATGTACAGATGCCGCAACATAAAAATTTCCAGGTTGTCTGTGATTTGAAAGAGAACATGTGTCCTTCCTCTCTTCTGTAACGAATAAAATCTAAAGATAGGTAATAAATTACCTCCCTCCGCATAACCCGTACATTTATCAAGTAAACATATGTAATCTAGCAGCTAAGCTGCAAAAAATGTATTTAAAATTTTAGATTTGAAACTTTTGTGTTGTGGCAGCTGTACATGTCAGGATTATTAGTAGAAATATGGACTCCTTGATAAATATGACATGACATGATTTGACAATTAGGTTAGGTTCAACACCCAAATATCTACAGGATGATCCTCAATTAGATCAAGAAAATTCAGGAGATGATTTCTAAACCTATTTTGAGACAAAAAACTCAAATGAAATTTTGCCCTTACTGCTTCGTTTCGGAGATAGAGTTGATTAAAAATAATGTTCCTTAATATCTCTGAAATGCGTGCGCATAATGAGTACTTAAGAGGGCTAATCGAACCAGTGTTTGTAAGGTAATTTTTCAAAATTTATTTCTTCCATACGGTTTGGTCAAATTACACCAAATTTGGAGGATCAGTAGTTGAAAGTGTACTAGAGGGTACAAGTATATCTATTTTAATTAATTTTCACTTTATGTAGGGAAAATTTATACTGTAAATGTAAGTGAAATTTGAACGTGATTAGCTCCTGAATTATGATACCAATGGGTAAAATTCGAGGTAAAATTCATACATGTCTTCTAGAATGAATCTTCATAATTATGCTCAGCAAGTTTCAAACTTTTATTCCGTACTATTTGGTTAAAATGAATTTTCTAAATAAGTATCTTTGTCACTACAAATGGAGCAAGGAAGTGTTACCTCTATCGGGAATCGCACCTCAATGAAGTCGGTGAATAAAACGTCCAGTGAAGGTATAGTCAAGAGCAAAATTATTCAGCGGCGCATGTATAAAAACTTTCTAGAGAGTGACACAGCTATCCGAAGCTTCTTCCCGACTAGGCCCTTAAAGACTTATTTTGACTCTAAAAATTTTTTTTTCGTATCAAGCAAGGGCGCGCAAGTGCCTCGGTTCTCCCCCAAAAAATCATCTCCTGAATCTTATCAATCACCTTGTATACATATAAGATTTTAGATATATATCTAGATTTGTGCTTAAAAAGTCATTAAAGAATAAAAACAAGTCATTGACCACCTGGTAAAAATGCCGTATATTAATTTTTGTTAATTGAGCTATAAAAATGCTATAATTTCCAACCTGTAAATACTTGGATGTCTCAAATATGTATATTAAAATTTCTTCGAGTGGGTGGCCTATTGCATAATTACAAGATTTTAATAATTCAAATTGTAATGTAATTAGAAATGATTTAATTTTATTACACTGAATAATAACATCGGTATTTATGCAAATATTTGAGAATTTAATAAGCATCTTAGATATAAGACTTTCTTTGAAGGATAAATAAGTGAAGTACTAAATATGACTCAGAGTCGAGAAGAGGGTCCTTTTGAAAAACCCCTAATAATTGATTAACCAGAGAGCGGATTGTCGTAATGAAAGGCGGCGATGAGAGCAGTTAAAACCTGCATTTTTAAATTGCCTGAGGCCTAACAGGATTCTGATTAAAAACGACTTAATAATAAACGACAGTATCATTATGTCATACGATTTGAAACATGGAAAGGAAAAGTTTTTCTTTTTTTTTTAATTTGATACAGTTGCTCTGTTTTCCCGCAATCAATGTGATTGAAATCTGCTTAACCATTATCAAGCCACGCTTTGTTATTTTTGGGTTAATATTAATGAGTTAAAGATTGCAATCTAGATAGATAATAAATTTAGTTTAATTTTGTAGTATACAATTCTCATAATAAAGTACAAGTATAACAGTATTTTTTAAGTTAAACAATGAAAGTGGTCGCTAATTATTTACATATTTATTAGCAAGTGATATCTCTCTCGACCTTGCATAAACACTTTGATTTATGTAATGAGTCAATGACATAATTACAGTGATTTTACGAGATTAAACTTTGATAATGTTACAGTGTAAAATAAGATACTTATGTTTAATATAGTTTGTTTGGGGCCAAAATAATAACAATTTATGTTATACAGGATGATTTGCTAAATTTGTTAATGGACCTACAGGGTGATTTTTAATTTTAGGTTATAAGAGATGTACAAGGTTATTCATTATAAATTACCCACCCCTTATCATCGATATTATTGCCTATAGAAAAAAAAGTTTTAAATAAAAGTTGTGTGGTTATGACTGAATTTTGTTAAAATGCTATCAAAAGTACAGTAGCATGCAGATTTCCAGGGATATAAAAAATTTAATGTTTTTTTAAATAGGATACCCTGTATATTATTAAATTTTTGGAATGATCCTTTGTTCCTGATTTCAAAAATATCCCATATGTTATCCCTACCGTATACCGATTTTGAGTTATTAAACGTCGAATACCATAGTTAAACTAGTTCCTGTAAATATGGAAAAGTTAACATTATTAAAGTGAGCTATGAAAATGACAACTATTATATTTGATAAGTGACATTTCTTTAATGAAATAAGCAAAATGGTTTACAGTGAGAAAAAAAAAGAACGAAATATTTATACAAAATAGATAACAAAAGTTTATTTAGGAAATTTAAATATAAATAAATGATCTCATAAAAGATGTTCGATGTGTCCACCATTATTGTCAATGCATAATTGATAACGTCTTCTTATATTTATAATTGCACCGGAAATGGCTTCATTATTTACATTCAGATTGTTTATTGCAAGTCGATTCCTGTCTTTAATGACTTGAATATTATTATTATTATTATTATTGACAATGTCTTTTAGAAATCCCCAAAAAAATGAATCCATAGGGGTCAAATCCAGACTGTTAAGTGGCCATTTAATAGGTCCATTATTCCCCTATCCATATTGGGAATACATTATTCAAATGATCTCAAACGGGTTGGACACTATGCGGAGTTGCCCCATCCTGCATCCAAATCATATCATCAAGTTCGGCTTCCGGAAAATTCTGCAAAAGAATATTTTCTGCTTCTGGGATAATCATTTCCAGATAGGTAACTCCAGTTAAAGTATAATCATAAAATATAGGCCCAACAATTTTGTTTCTGAAAATTCCACACCAAACGCTAACAGTTTTTCTTTCTGATTTTTTTATTTGTTTTACCAATCTTTTTCTGTTGTGCTTGTTTTCTCACGACCTTCGATTTTTTCTATTAAAAACTTCTGCCGTAGAATAGGATGATTCATCGGTCCGTAATATTTTAATATGAAAATCGGGAATTTCATCCAACTTTTGAATCATCTGGCGGCAAAAGTCCAGCTTTTCCTTTTATAAGCCTCAGTTAAAACTTGTACGGGTAAAATTTTATATGATCTGAAGCTGTTATTTTTTAACGTACGGTGGATTTTGGAATAACTTTTACCTAATTGATCGACTACATAATACAATGTTTCAAAAAAGTTTATTCGCGAATAAATATGGATGGGCTTACCTTCGAAATGAAGCAGTATATCTAGCTGTTCTTCCTAGTTTGCTTGAACTACATGCTTTTTTCTACTAAAACTGGGAGGTATTATTCACCTTTCGATAAATATTTTTGAACGTATTTTCTGATGGTGTTGGACGATTTGGATACAACACCTTATATGCTCTTTTTGCTGCACGTTTATTTTTGTTATTTTGTATATAAAAAGTAAATATTTCAATTTTTTCTTCCTTTTTTATTATTTCATTAAAGAAATATCATTTATCATACAGAATAGTTGTCATTTTCATAGCTCACTTTAATAATGTTAACTTTTCCATATTTACAGTAACTAGTTTAACTAAAATGTTCGATATTTAATAACTCAAGAACGTTATATGGTAGGGTCAACATATGGTATATTTTTGAAATCAGGAAAAAAGGATCATTCCAAAAATTTAATAATATACAGGGTATCCTATTTAAATAATATATTATTTTTTTATATCCCCTGAAATCTGCACGCTACTGTATTTTTGATAGCATTTTAACAAAATTCAGTCATAACCACACAATTTTTATTTAAAACTTTTTTCTGTAGGCAATAATAACGGTGATAAGGGCTGGGTAATTTATAATGAATAACCCTATACCCAACTCTTATAAAAAAAACATGTATAACTAGAGAAAATATATTTGAGACTTGGTTACCTAAAAAGAATTACGAGTCTCGTTTTCACGTCCTGTAAAACGCCCGCCAAACTGTGACGTCATTTACCTTTCTTATAGCGCATTCATGTACTTATTTTGTATTGGTCTTCTGCGACTTTTCAGTGTCAAATTTTTGATTAGTCTATTTTGAGGTTAAGAATCTTACGTTTCAAAATATAAAGTTATTTTAAACAATTTACAAAAACTATAACATAAGTCGATAGTTTGAAAATTTTACATGGTTGCCAGAACATATTAAAAACTTTATATTTCTTTAAATACGCTACTGATTATTTAATATTGTAATTTACTGTAAAAGCCATTATTCAATTAATGTAGGCATTTTCTTTTACAGAAACGGCGTTCGTAGAAATATTTTTTTTTCAGCAAAATGCAAAATGTTTTGGCCACAAAATACATATTTGATTTAAGATGTCTATATAATTTAAAAAATAGACGTTTCACTCACTTCTACAAATTTATCTGAGAATGGTTAAAAAAATCTCGCGTTCGTTATAATGTGGAATTTATTTAATACATCATTAATCAATTTCTCAAAATAATCATTCTCATCATGCTGCACTGTTTTTAATTAAACAACTTACGAATCAAGCGCGCATCCAAGGGGGGGAACAATGGGTGCAATTGCCTCCCCTTGGGCCGTCAAAAAATTATCGAAGAAATTACATTACTTTTCGAAAATTGACATAGATCTTGTTTCGAAAATATAAATAGTTTCGGTAATATTGTATAGAGAACGAAAATTTTTTCCTAACGTACCCATTTTCGTCTGCTGAACACGAATTTCGAATCAAAAATTCCTTCTCTGCTATACTTTTTGACATACTGTGGCGCAAAATGCTCAAATGTCGCGTTTTCCCATTGCCTGTTGCAGTATTTCCTCAAAATTTATAGGTAAAGCTGCAAATCGTTTCTGTGTATCATGATCTTAGAGTACAGATGTACTTACTGTCGCCGGCATTCACTTTGACCGCGAAACTCTTTCTCCAATCCTGTCTATTATTAGCTTTCGAGTTGTGTACACGTTAAGTCACTTGGGCGTATTGCATATGGTTTTTGTGTTTTTATTTTATTTGTTGTACTGTATTGTTGATATTAATTTAATAATAAAGCATGGCAGACGTACGCAGGGGTGAAAAACGGCCATTTGCTGACAAAGTGAATAAATTCATAGGTGAATTCCCGGATTTATTCTATGATGGTGCTAAAATAATTTATAATGTGTGCGAGAAAGATTTGATGTGTTGGGATAAGAGTGATTGTGGACTTCACGTAAATAGTGTACACCATAAAAATGAAAAAAAATGAAGTGCCTTTGACAACACTGTTTATGTTTGATTTACTATTAATGCTGATTGCTTGTGATGTTCTGCTGCACATACTCGATAAACAACCATTTCGAGAGTTCTGGAATAAATACAATACCCAGGTGAAGTTACCAAGTCGCACAACGTTATGTAACTATCTACCAACTGTACACGTAGACATGGTAAATAAGATGAAATGTGAATTAAAAAAATACACGGCTTTGGTTATCTGTTGATGAGACAACAGATTGTAAAAAAAATTCTATTTTAAATGTTATAGTACGAGTATTGGACTCTCTTAAACGGACAGTTCCACTGTTATTAGCTAGCAAAAGACTAAGTCAGTGTACTAGCGAAACAATTACCAGGGTGGTGCTGGAGACGTTAGAAAAATTTGAACTGTCAGAAAGTCAAGTGTTGATGTTTGTGACTGATGGCGCCGTGACAATGCGTTCGGTAGGCCGTTCTTTGCAAGAACAAGATTGTACGTTTATACATATTATGTGTAAAGTGCATGCTTTACATCTTGTGGCAGATACTATTCGAAAAAGTTTTCCAGAGGTGGATGCATTAATAGTAAGTACAAAGAAAGTGTTTCTTAAATCTCCTAAAGGTCTCCGTGCATTTCATAACAAGTGTCCTGGTATTCCTAAACCACCACCACCACAGCCCATTCATACACGTTAGGGAACATGGTTGCAGGCAGCTTTTTATTATGCTGAATATTTCCAACAAGTAAAGGCTGTGATACTACAATTCAATCCAGATGAGGCTGCAGCTATTTAGGAAAGCTAGACAAAATTCGAAGATATTTCCATTGAAACAGCTTTAAAAAATATTGCGAGGAACTATAAACCATTACATGAAAGCATAAAAAAATTAGAAAACAGTACGTTATCGTTAGCGGAGTGACTGCAAATATTGGACGAAGTAAATCTACTGCTACACGATATAAATGACGCAACAAATGAGTGCGTTAAAGAAAAGTTCGCAAGTGTGTTAAATAAAAACACCGATTTTACCAAATTAAGATAAATATGTGATGGTGCAGCCCCAGATCCGTTAAGTGCGTTCAAAGACTATTTTACGTATAAATTATAGGAATTCTTTGAATAGTTTTAAATACTCCAACACATTCACTTTAATAATATTTGCCTGTTATATTCGTTGAAAGATACACCAAAATATGACACAATATTCCAAACCTTTTTTACAGGTTTTCAACTGAAACTAGAGACATCTTAACGTCATGTTAGTAGCTGGGGCAAAGAAAGCGTATTTTTATTGTGGGTACTAGCTGTGAAAGCAGCATGTTCCTTCTTTTACGACCCTCATCCTTGTAATCACAGACCAACTACTGATAATGCATACGAGTCGTAAATTACTTTAATAAAGTTTGAATACCTACCGTCCAGCTGGCGAAAGAGGCCCGCTAGGCAAGGGAGAGTACTGCCGATAATTCGACATAAAAAATTACCATGAATTAATTCATTTATTTCATTTACGCTTAATTATGAATGGAATGCAGAAATCACATTCTTTCCGCGGGTCTTCTTTCCCCGACTAGACAGTAGTTAGCTACTCCAGGATTACCTGTCTAATTGACTTTCCAAAGTTATAAAGCTAAAATTCGATCAACAGAGTCATATTAAATATGAAACTGTTGATCGCATTGTAGTAACAAGTATGTTATGAAATTAACAGATATTTATGTAAACTTAGGTTACATAATTTTGGAATTTTGGTGCATTTACAACGAATGTAGCAGGCATGTGTTATTAATGTAAATGTGTTGGAGTGTTTAAAAGTATCCAAAGAATCCCTAATGACATTAATAAACTAAAAAAATTGTGAATAAATACTGAAATAGGCAGTGAAAAGATGTGAGGTTTTTGCATTTTATGCCCCAATATTTTGAAAAGTATGACTCGAAATTCGTATTCAGCAGTCAAAAAGGGAAAAAATTTTTAAAAAATCGGGCGTTCTCTAATAAACATTACTCATCATACTTTTAATAGTCATAGAAATTACCATAAAAAAAAGTTCTCAAAATACCTGTATTTTTTCCATTACACACCATTTTTATCATTACCATATTAGATATTTTTCAATATTTATATCAAGTGCTCTCCTTAGAAAGCTGTTGGATCCGCCCTTGTTACGAACAATAGTTGTAACCTAGAGGTCTGTAATTGCGGGCAAATCAACCTATGAAGCAGATTCTTTAACTTTAAATTTGTTTATTTGAAAAATGTTCTTTAACAATCTCTTGTGGAAGTAAAGGAGAAAGGGAGAAAACGCCTGAACAGATTGGGGAAAAATGATGTCCATAAATTCGCTAAATGGCAAAAAAAAGACATTAGAAAGTCAGTTTAAGGGCAAAAGTTTAGAGTGAAGCGTAGTTCTGATAATGTTGGTATGACCAAGGGTTATTTACACCATGGATGGTCAGTCACTATAGGAGAGTTTATCGCTTACAAATGCTAAGCCAACTGCTTTAAAGTGGAAGCTCAAACGGACAGAGATATACCAGAGTGAGAAAAAATTCACAGATTCAATTATTTCTTTTCTTATGAGCGATACATTTTTATATAACTGCTGACTATTTATGGTGTAAATAACCTTTGCTATGACCGACTATTGCTAAGCAATTCACGCGAAAATACCGATAAAAAGATTAATATTAGTGGAGTCTATAAGCTTACGTGTGGTACATGCCCTAAAGTATTCATCGGACAAACGGGAAGAAATTTTGGAAAAAGATTATCCGAACATAAACGCAGTTTTAATAACAATAAATTAGATTCGACGTATGCCAACCATTTGCTAGAGGACAATCATTCTTTTAATAATAATTTTGATATTTTACACACAGAAAATAAAGCATTAAAATTGTCACTATTAGAGACATTAGAAATCAATAAATTAAAAAATAGTAATATTATTTTAAATGACCAGCTAAATTTAAACTGTTCACCACTGTTAAATATTTTCTAAATTATTTTGTACCTTATTTTATTACCGTTCCATTTTATTACCCTAGATTAGTTAGTTGATATATATACCGTCACTTTGTAATAAAGAATTTAGTCTTGTACTCACCATCTGATGAAGCCACTGTGTGGCGAAACAATTGTCATAAGTTAATTAAATTGTGAAAATCAAACATAAGTTTATTTTGTGTTTAGATTAATATTACCAAAAACAGAAAAAAAAAGATAAATGAATTCATCATTTGCACGAACGGTTGAACGAATGGTTAAACGTTAAAGTTAAACTTAGGTGGCCAATTTAGATTAAAATTTTATGTGGACCTTTAGGACCAGTCTGCAATATAAGGAATCAGCATATCATTCCACGAAGTGGAGTAAAAGTTTTTAGTTCTGTATAGGAAATCAAGTTTTTAAAAATTTTAAATTACTTGACGCAACGTGGTTGCGTCGTTTGTGTCAGTTATGGCAGATATTCCATAATATGTTGGATTACATTTTAGATGAATTTAAAATAACAAGATTATTGAAACCACATTTCATATTAGATATGATATTAAAATTTTTATTTTATTTAAATTTTATTTTATTCAAAAAATCATTTTACGACAATGTCATTAATATTAATTGATTAGGATATGATTCAGTGGAGACTGGTATAGTTTTGATTATCGCATATAAATATTGGAGCGTGGGGTCCAAGCGAAACTTTATATAGGTGCAAAAAAGAATGCGATTAAAATTCGAGAAAAGAAGTAGTAGGTTATTTTTAGACAATTAGTAAGATATTTATTTCTATAACTATTTTTTTTTTCACAATCAAAAGGAAATTTTTTCGACGGGTTTCAAGCTTCTTTATTATAGGTGAGGGATATCCCCACATAGTATTTTTAAGTCTGGTTATCCTGATTATTATTATTACTACTTTTTTTTCGAATTAAAAATGTGAATAAGTAATTGTTATTAGATGTGTTGTATGCATCCTCCACCTTAAGTTTTAATAGATACAAAATATTTTATCTTCCGATGCAAATATTTTATTCCGATGCAAAGTGATGATATGTTTGATTCCATTGTTTTGAAAATGATTTATAGTTCAGTACTGTCAGAATAGAAACTTTTATTACTGTTCACTTGTTGAGGAATAATTGTGTTTAAGATTGAATTAAATTGTTTAACCTTCAATCTCACTATCTGCCTATCTTTTAAAGTCGTTGAACACTGGCTGTCAGGGCAAGTTTTTTGGGATTTTTTTCTAAATTCTTGGCAAGTGTCCTTCACATGTGATATGCCAGACAAAATTGTTAAATTTAACAAATTTTAATACATAGTTTAAAAACGGTTTTGCATACAATAATATGTGCAATAACGTGCTTAATTATTAATTTACCAAGAACCGATGGGGCAATATAAATGAAAATTACTGTGGTAATAATTTCGTGTTTTTTTGTGTTATACGCCACCATAGAAAACATATGTAAAAAAATACAAAATTAATCACAGTAATTTTCATATGCAATTCATTTCATTTGTTATTAATTTTTTTCTAATTTTTAACTTTGAAGGAGATTTTTTTTGATATTTTTACCATTTATAACTGAAAAAGACTCTCAATTAAATATTTATTCTGTTTGTTATTTTTATAGTCTGTTTATTTGCTTAAAACTTTATTCTGTACCTGGTTCTCATAATAAATATTTCCATAAAAATGTTATTTGTTTTCATGGCACACTTTTAAATATTATGTTTCCTTAGAGTAGTGAAAAATGTAAAAACATATCAACAAAAATATCTTAAATAGAGCGACTAAAGATAATTAAAATTTATCCTTGATGAAGCCACGTGTAGCATGGTTATTTTAATATACATTATAAAATAAGAATTACTTTTTTTATGTTCATTTATAAATAAAATTGAAGATACAATTTTACAAATAAATTAACATAAGGAAGCGTTAATACTAATTGCAGTGTTATCCTGCTTCGACGCCTCTGGCTGATATTAATTTATGAGTACATGCGTATGGGTAGTGTGTGTATATAATATATGTACCTATGGATATTAAAGACAATTAAATATAGATATTGATACACATATGCTGTTTTGTGATAGTACATGAATATCTTGAGTTTCGCTAAAAACAGTGATAAAACAAGCAGTTTCTAACAACGAGCAGAACTGGCTAAACTACTTTAAAAACTTTTTTGTACAGTCCACATTCGATAATCTAATTATTGTACAAAACTTTTAACAGTTAGAAGTATGGCCAACCTGAGTATACCTTTCTCCTAGCAGCTTTATTACATTTTAAAGCATTTAATTTTTTATGGCTTTAACTGATTTAAAAAATGTACATAAGTAGTTTTAAGTCATTATTGATATATTTGTTATATGTATAAATATTTATTATGTGTTGGGAAACAATGAATTATTTTTACGAATAAGTAAATCAATAAAAATTTAATATTGCTATATTTAGAATTCGCTGAATCCAAAAATGTATTGCACTGCCAACGACATTCTGCAAAATTCATAACTCATTAGCACTTGGGCCTATTTATTATTAATTCAAGTGCTAATGAAGAGAAACTGCTAAAATCTAATTACATTTCTATGAATATGCGTAGCGCGCAGTCCCAAAAGTGTCGTATATGCCTGTACTCTAGGAATTTTGTTTAAAAAGTTACCCAGGGGACTATATAAAATCTAACAAACCAGAACGCAGTGGCGTACAGTTCTTCTCAAAATTGAGTATATTTTTTTGTATTCTGACAAATATTTGATTTAACTTACAGCTAAAGTTACTTTTTTGTAGAAGATTTTATAAATTTTCATAATAAAGCTAGATCCACACAATATAACCTAGTTTTTAATTCCAATAGGGCACAGGCTATTTTACAAAGGTAATAAACCAGTAGACTATATTAAAAAAATCTAAATACTACGATAATATTAACTTTTTCCAAATTGTTATGTACACTGATTCGGAAATATCAAACTGATTCGGAAATATTTATTCCTTCGGATGAAGATATAGACGCTGAGAAATCACAGTAAAAATGACTGAACTATTTGAATAGTTTTCTATCAAATTCTTCAGTTTTTGTCCCATCACACCATGTAAATTTTGTTACACTGACTTGCCTCAGCTTAGATGTGGTGAATAAACTTTTTTTAGACGTATCCTTGTAAAATGTAATTGATTATTGGTCCATGTATTATAGATTCATCCGTTGACGTTATTTGAATGGTGAAGGCGTATTTAGAAGGTTCCTTTGGATAAATCATCCGAGGTAAATGCGTAATTGAAATAATTTTCGATAAAAGTTACTTTTATGACAATATTTACTGCCCATTCGGAATTTCCTAAAATTACAGTCTGATAACAATGCAAGCACAAGTCATACTGTTTGTTGCGAGATCGGCTATCCCAGTGCAAGTGCATGCTGTGGTACTGTACACTATGTATGAATCATCTACGATGATCACCAGGAATAATCAAAAGTAAGGCTTGGTTCTACTTTGTTCATCTTTCATCTTAGGTGGTTATTTTGATGATTCGTTGTTTAGATGATTCACTTGTTTTTGGATGATTCATCCAAGATTATCATTAAAAGTGAACCGTCTAAATGCGCCTTACCTTACGATCAATTCAACAGCAAAGCGAATGCCATACTTTTGGCAGAGAACAAATACTGTCTTCACCAAATTTCAGGACATCTCTCTAATGTAGGGAAATTAAGCAGATTATATAATTGAAAATAACAAAAAAAAATGAATGTTCTATTAAAATTCTATAATAAATAGAAATCTATACTGCTGTAAAAACTTACCATCTCTAAAGAATTTTCTTTTTTACGTAATATAAATTAGTTGCAAGGCACAGGAATTTGATAAAATATTCTACGTTGCTTTGTGTTTAATTTGTTAGTCTAGTTCTCTTTGTATTTTAATTTCTGGTCATGACATTAAAGAAATAAATGCTATTCTTGCACATAGGAATTTCTGAATCAACGGTGAATTTCATTTTGCAATAGAATTTGATTATATATACTATTTACAATTTCTATTATAAATTAATGAGGCGGACTGAAATTTTTTCAGAAGTCCTTTCTGACGCCCCTCTGATACGCTTCTGCCTGATTAGCAGTGTTACGTGTCCTATCGTGCTGTTAAGAAGGCAATGATGAATGAAGAACGTTGCTCCATCATAACTTCAAGGCAAAGCAGACACGGCAAAACGCCCGTTTGGAATATACGTTTTTTTATACACGAATGCAAATATCATAATAAAAGAAACGCGTGAAAAAATTCTGTTAATTATTCTACAGGGTGCTTAATATTAAGCTCGGTATTGAATGTTTAAAACCATGCGTCCAGTTTATTATGGAAGAATAAAGAAATCACTTTTTCTAATTCAGCCCACGGTTGCATTAGAATCAACTCCTGATCTTGACTTAACTGCCAGGACTAATTCAATGTAAGGTATTTGTTATAATACATTCTAACAAATAATCATGAAGAAATGATACAAATTGACCTCCTTCAAAGGTGATGTAATTGCATTTGTCCATTAATCCTTTTAATATAAAATACATTAACGTAAAGTTTTTTATTTTAATAATTTACACCAAAACTATACAGCTTGGCACACAGGCAAGAAAAGACATACGAAAAAATTCGACATCAGTGAAATCAACTGTAGCAAACAAGCGTACCCAACCCTGTTGAATTTGAATTTTTAGACTATAATAATCATCCGGAAGTTCCCTTCAAAGACAAAGTAAATGGTGGTAAAAGAAATTAATTCTGGAAAATTGTAGATCTGATCTGAGACAAATGAATATTCTGTGCCGCGTGTAACAGGATGGTACACCCCCCTTTTCTCCTTTAGTCTTGAAGATAATTGGTTGAAATTTGGGATATCTTATATACATAATAAGCGGCACTTTTTGACATACAAGTAATTTTCTTTTCACTTCCGGTTTCGCCGGAAGTGACACTAACTTTTGTTTTTTAAATGGTACACCCTATATATTATTGCATTTTTGAATTCTGCATAATTTTCTCAATCTAAAGATACCTAGCAAGTGGCATTTCAAACGTCAATATTTTTTATATTATAATTTTTAATTTTCCATTTAAGTGTGCCATGACGGTTCCGATTTATTCTAAATGATCCGTGTAATGCTAGAAAAATCGAAATCCCGTCAAAAATACTAAATTACGTGATCTATGAGCAAATAAAGCTCATCAAAATGGTTTTTGGGGAAAAACTCAATTGTTTCAAATGGAACCATATGGTAACAAGGTACCATTTATTAATATGTCATATTAAAATGTGCGATAAATACAAACAAAATTACAGCTAAAAGAAAATAAGAAAATACAATTTTGTTCTAATTAAATGTTACGAAGTAACTAACTAAGGTGGCATTGAAAACTATGAAATATTTAGCTTGTCAAACATTTGTTGGTTTACCGGTGTTTTTATTGTGTCTTTAAAAATTGTTTAAAATTCTTGATAATTGTGTTCAAAATGCCGCAAATTTATACAAGAGATGAAAAAGTGGACATGTTAATTATTTATGGGGAATGCAGAAAAAATACCATTGCGGCTAGACTCTTTTTATGCCGTACAATATCCTGATAGACAATGTCCAGCGAGAAATTATTTTAATCATCTTAAAAATCAATTCCAAAGTGATCCCAAGAATTATCGCGAAGAAAATTTCACTCTTGACGAAAGAAGGGAAATTAATGTTTTGGCTCGAGTAGAAGTTAATAAGACTGTTTCTTTAAGGCAAATTGGGTTTGAATTGGAAATCAATCACCAAAGAGTAAGCCGAATTTTGCACAAATACCACTATAAATCTTTTAAATACCAATTACACCAGCACTTGTACGAAAATGATTACGAAAGTAGGATGGAATGTTGCAATTAGATTTTGCAGAGTAACGTGCAACAATGTTTTTTTGGGAATGATTTTATTTTCGGACGAGTCTAGGTTTACAAGTTTGGGATTATTTAACCGAAAAGATACAAAATATTGGTCACAAGAAAATCAAAATTTATTACGGGAGGGTAACTTTCAAGTGCGGTTCGGTTTCAATGTTTGGCTTGGAAAAATCGGTAGTAGAATCATTGGTCCAATAATATTTGAAGGACCCCTGACTGGTGCCAGATACTTGGGATTTTTTGCAAAATGAAATTGAGGACAGTTTAGCTGAATTACCTTTCCATTTACGACAGGGAATGTATTTCCAACAAGATCCCGCTCCTCCCCATAATTCAAGGATAGTTATTGATTACCTTCAACGGAGATTCGGAGAAAACATAATTTCGACGAATGGTCCTGTGAGGTGGCCTCCAAGGTCACCTGATTTAACACCCCTTGATTTGTTTGTTTGGGGCAATTAATAGCACAACGGCCCAGCAATTAGCGAACGTTCTTCGAGAAACAGCTATGCGATTTCAGAAGTGCATTGACGTTAATGGACAGCATTTTGAACAACTGTTGTAATGTTTTGTGTTCATTTATTATTGTATTCCAAAGACACCTTATGTATAACAAGGTAATTAGAACAAAATTGTATTTTCTTATTTTCCTTTAGCTGTAACTTTCTTTGTATTTATCGCACATTTAAATACGACATATGAATAAATTCCTTATTAATAGTACTAATAAATGGTACCACGGTACCAGTATGGTTCCATTTGAAAAAATTGAGTTTTTCCCCAAAAACCATTTTGATGAACTTTATTTGCTCATAAATCACATAATTTAGTATTTGTGACGGGATTTCGATTTTTCTAGCATTACACGGGTCATTTAGAATAAATCGGAACCGTCATGGCACACTTAAATGGAAAACTAAAAATTATAGTATAAAAAAAATATATTGACGTTTGAAAGTTACAGTGCGTTAACAGAAGAGGACTCCCCGATCGTAAATGCAATAAGTACAAAAAGCAAAAACCTCCATCTCAGACACTGCTGCCAAAAAGAGGTTTTAAACAAAATGACATCATACCAGATACACCACCAGCTCTCCCGAAACGAGTGCATCTGTCTTTGGACACTGATTTTTGATGTAGTGGTTTTTCTTGCCTTTGCCGTCTCATTGACACAGGAAGTTAAAGTTGTAGTCCAAGTAAAATAGTTATGATTTTGAGATCTCCACAAATATGCCAAGAATATTTATCATATTTCTCACAGGTCAGCGAGCTCAATATTTTCGTACGATTGATTCCTTCATGTGAATAGCATAAGCATGGAATTCGATTACTACTTATTTCCATTGTGACTGCTTTCAAACTCAGCTTTGAAAATCTATCGCCATTCTTCAGGATTGTGTTACTGTCCCAAAGCCTTTAGTAAAAAGTCATTTCAGTACGTGCCATCTTGCTTAGAGAAGAGGTGCTCAAATCCATATTGCCTTTTATGGAAAGTACACCTTTCTGTAAAAGATCCCACCCTTTCAATATTGAAGCTAATATCTCAGTTTGCAGTTTTGATACACTGAGATCATGAACCAAATCACCTAATTCTGTCTAATTAATTAAATGAGATTCAGTAAATGTCGACTGAGTCAGTCTTATTCAGCTCAGGGTTGTACTTTCTGAAAAATGAAAATTGTTTGTTACAAAAAAAATTGAGACTGATGGATAAATTCTGTCCTCATATTCAGAATCAGCACCTCCAGGAACATAAAAAACAGCAAATATTTTGGCAGTGTTATGAAACATTAATTTTCACCTGCTATCTCAGCCTAAGACTTCTTTTAGCATTAAAATATTTGCATAATGTTTCATTTTCCAAGTGTGTTATTAAACTGTAACCTCTATATCATTTTCTTATTCGCGAAATAACAAATAAAGTAAAATAAAAAAATTGTCTGGTATTACCTTTGCCAATGAAGTATTCTCAAGTTATTAGATAAAACTGAATTATTATCAATGACCAGGAACAAAATAATTTAATTTGGTTTCCCGTAATGAATTACAGTTTTACAAATCATGGTGATGTATGAAGTAACTTGTGTGGAGAAGATAAGAAATTAACAAGCAGGACAAACAAGAACCTCCTGATTTGTGATAATTGGTACGTAATAAAATTGATTTCGGTGGTTGCAGGAAATGGGTGATAAATTATTGATCGGGCACGACTTTTACATAAAAGGTAATTAGTACCTACCAGTTGTCAACTTAGATTATGTGTATTTAAAAATTGTGCTCAGTATACGTTCAACGTAATTTTTTAATTCATTAAATTTCGAAAGGAGTCAAATATCTATTTTATTATTTTTATAACCTATTATATTTAAAACTGTTTTTTAAACATTAGTAACATAGAAATCACTCAAAGTCATGGTGTAAACATGTAAATAATTACAGTTACTTTTTGTTCATACATGTAATTGTCGTAAACTTATTTAAATAGTTAAATCAATTACCATTGCAAATGAAACTGCATCCAATGTTTTATATTATCGTAACTCGTTATATATTTCTTCGGCATGTGATATTTTTTCATTTAGGACTTGTCTCTTCACTGCTATTATTGTATATTTACGTATATTTAATTCTATTTGATTGATTACGAAACAATTTATTTTATAAAATGACTTTCTACAAGGAACTGAAAGCCATTTCTTATATTTGCTAGTATCCCACAAATCCTTGATTTATTGAAAATGATTCTTAATTATTCGCTATTTAATTTGCTGACTGATTACCTATAAATTAAACGAGATTTAAGATATTTTTTCCTTTTATAGTCTTAGAAATATCTGCCTTTGTTTACTAGTAAATTAATTGGATACGGTGTGGAATGCTATAAATCACGTAGGAAAAAATGGTTATTTTGATATATAATTTGTGCCGAGTATACAGGGTGTCCCAACCAGAAGTAGGCAATCTGAATAACTTTGGAGATAAAATTTTTTTGAAAAATTGGTGAACCACGTCGACCTTGTTTCCAAGGGAGACATATTTTAATGCAATACTTGTACACCTATCATCATCCCTCTACCCTACACAGCCACCCCCTCAAAAAATTCAAATGGCAAAGGGGGTCGAGTGATACACCTTTTGAAAGGTCTTTTAATTCTCTACATAACTGTGTATTTTTTAAAACTTTTATGGATTCGTTCCTGACAAATAATTGTTTCATTATTTTAGGTTCGGGAAATAAAAATAAAAGAAGCAGTTTAAATTATCTTATGTATTGTTCAAATTGACCTCCACTGACCTCCATACATAGCATAATCTGTTTTGAAATTCTGTACGAACATTTCTGAACACATCTGGAGTCAATAAACGGCATTCTCGAACAATTCTTTCACGTAACTCTTCCAGAGATGCGGGTTTTGGTGCAAATACCTTCGATTTCAAATATCCCCACAGAAAGAAATCCAAGGGAGTTACATAAGGTGACCTAGCAGGCCACTCCACAGGACCTCTTCTTCCAATCCATCGCTCAGGAAACCGATTATCCAAAAATTGACGGACTGCTATAGCAAAATGTGGGGTTGCCCCATCCTGTTGAAAAAACAGTTCGCCCTCTGAAAGATTATCGTCTTCTTCGAGAATTTGGGTAATCATTAGGTTGATGTGATTTTCTAACAGATCGAGGTACCTTTCGCCATTTAAATTGTCAATAATAAAAAACGGCCCCACAATGTGATCCCCCTAAGATGCCAGCCCAAACATTTAACTTCTGAGGCCTTTGGGTCTGAGCTTCCATGAACAAATGTGGATTAGTTTCACTCCAATACATACAATTGTACCTGTTTACCTCCCCATTTAACTGAAATGTTGATTTATCAGAAAAAACGTATTGTACAGTAGATTGGCATTACCGTTTAATTGGTCACTAAAAATCTCACAGAAATCAAGCCGACGATCGGGATCATCTTCGTTTAATTCGTGTACCAATTTAAATTTATATGGATGAAATTTGTGGGCCTTTACAATTCGATAAACACGCTTCGCGATACATCGGAAGTCTCAGCTACTTTCCTGATCGATTGAGTATTATCCATCTACCTATTCGGCCGCTGAGTTCATGCTTTTTGCTTCCTACAGAACCTGTTTCCATAAATTTTGTCAATAATTATAAAACATACTGAGAACCAACCCTTCTATCTGTGTGATTTCTATTGAATATGCGCTCCGTAGCTTTAGCACAATTATCGTTTTTAAAATAAATGTTGACAATTTCTATTCTCTCCTGAAGGGTATAAACCATGTTGAGAACTCACTCTGGTAAAATGTATCTCGATTTAAAATTGGTTGTGAACAAATTAAAGTTCAAAGACTATTAAATACTTATGAGTCTTTTATTATTCTAAAACTAAACGGACAAGGAAAGTGTTTTTTGTCGAAAAAACTCGTGTTGATTTAAGAGCACTAAAAAATGTAGTTTTTTTATAAATTCCAATACCCAGTACCGTGTATTTTAGATTTTTTAAGCGATTTCGATTGTATGTAATCATCAAAAATAAAATTATTTTCCTTAAGAACGATTCGATAAAAGTTAAACAAAATAAGTACACAGTTATGTAGGGAATTGATAGACCTTTCAAAAGATGTATCACTCGACCCCCTTTGGCATTTGAAATTTTTGAGGGGGTGGCCGTGTAGGGTAGAGGGATGATGATAGGTATACAAGTATTACATTAATATATGTCCCCCTTGGAAACAATGTCGACGCGTTTCACCAATTTTTCAAAAATATTTTATCTCCAAAGTTATTCAGGGTGCCTACTTTAGGTTGGGACACCCTGTATTATGTTGTATAAAGTTTTCGACACGGGTCTTGCGTCTGTATTTACGGAATAGAAAACAATAAAAAAATTCAAGTATTAGTGTTAATTTTATATAATTCTAAATATTATCTTCTAAATATTAATTAATATATAAATAAATATCGTACACGGACGCCCGAGTCAAACAAGTACATATCTAACTTTTTTATTTGTATTAAAAAAAAAAGAATTTTGAGGTTATAAATTGTTCAACCTAATATTTATTATTTACTTCAAACTAGCGTCTCATTGTTGCAGTCATAGCCACACTGATCCTATTGCGTTTCTTATATCGAATATACCACTTTTCAAATCGGTATAAATTTGTTATTTCTTATTGCAATTTAAAAAAAAAACGGTTGCATTTGTAGTGAAAGACTATATTCTAATATCTAAAAACATACAGGGCAGCAAAAAAAGATCAAACCCGTGAAAAGACAATTCCCAAAAAAGCATATAGTAAACTCAATATATCTAGAACAAACTAATGATCAAGAAATTATACAAATTATCAACGAATTAAAACTCAACAAAGCACCTGGTATGGATTCTCTGAGGGCAGAAACAATTAAAGAATGCGACGAGTATATAGTTGGACCATTATTGTACATTTTTAATAAATCTCTCGAATGTGGCACTTTTCCCAGATCGTTTAAAACCGCAGTTATTAAACCAATACATAAATCTGGTGACCGATTAGACATCCATAATTATAGACCTATTTCATTGCTGTCATGTTTGTCAAAAATATATGAAAAAATTATTAAAAAAAGATTGTTAAGTTTTATAAATAGATATCATATATTATCAGCAAAACAATATGGATTTCGAGAGGCAAGCAATTGCTGAGGTAATGTCGAAAGTATATGCAGCCGTGGATAATTCTGAACCAGCTATCTGTATCTTTGTTGACTTGGCCAAAGCCTTCGATACGGTGAGTCACCCTGATTTATTAGACACATTAGAAAATATTGGTATAAGAGGGACAGCATATGATTTATTAAAAAGTTATCTACAAGATAGAAGTCAATGCGTTAATATTAACGGTGTAGTGAGTAGTACAAGAAATGTCGTTTTTGGAGTTCCACAAGGTACTGTACTGGGACCGTTGTTATTCAATCTCTATGTGAATGAAATATTTAATATACCCATCACAGGCCAAATAATAAGTTTTGCCGATGACACGGCATTGGTCTATGAGCTGGCTATGTCTAAACGAAAAAATCCAACAGGACTTTCCTATACTGTTAGACTTTTTTGCTGCTAAGTTACTTACTATCAACATAAAAAGAAACAAAATATTTACCATTTACAAGCTATATTAACAACCTGCCGACCTATAAAAGCATAGAAATTAAATATAATGACACTAATACCGAACTTGAATCCTGCCAAAGTATAAAATACTTAGGAATTATTATTGACAGCCAATTAAAATGGAATACACATATAAGTAGTATAGTACAAAAATTGCGATGCCTTATTCCAAAATTCAAATATCTGAAAAAAATTTTCGATGTCAACCACATGAAAACAATGTATTATGCTTTGGTGCAAATCCATTTAATATACGGCAACATTGCTTGGGGAGGCGCAATGAACTGCCATCTAAAACAATTAGAGGTGACTCAAAGGTGTATTTTAAAAATAATATTTAATAAACCCTACCTCTTTCCGAGCAACAATTTGTACCTCGAATCAAAAATCCTAGACATTAGACAGCTGTTTTGCCAAACTTTGATATTACATAAAAAAAAACATATAACCAAAAACCAGATAGTTGACCACACATATACCACAAGATATAAATTAAACTCAATAGTCGTACCAAAAATGGGAAAAACAATTGGCCAAAGAAGCTTCACTTACCTAAGTTCTAAGATGTATAATATTATACCAAATGAACTAAAAAACTTAAATTCTTACAACTTATTTAAAAAAAAAAACTATTGGAATGGATTCTGGCAACACCTAGAACTGTAATTCATCAAATGATTTAGTAAAAAAAAAGATTAAATGAATAAATAAAATGTTTATAAGTATGTATGTATGTGTATGTATGTGTGTATGTATGTATATGTGTATATATGTATGCGTATATATGTGTATATGTGTGTGTGTAAGTGTGTATATGTTTAAATATGCATATATGTGCAAATATGTATATGTGTATGTATGAATGTGTGTGTATATGTGGATGTATGTGCATATATATGCAGATGTGTCCCAAATATGAAATTGGCTTATTATTATTTTAGTGAGTGGTATTTAATTATGCATATCACTGTTTTTTTTCCTTTTTTCTTTCTCTTCCCCTATTGTAATACATTTTTAACAGGTACTTTGATTTATCGTATAGCATAGTCCACGAACAGATCTTTCTCTGTGGATTTCCCTATGTTTATTATTCATATTTATTAATACACTTAATTCGTAAATACATACTGTATATTTTATATTTTCCTGTGCTTCAAAAGTTGTATTTCATCCTTTCTAAATAAACATTATTATTATTATTATTATTATTATTTCGTTAGAAAACCAAAGTTTGTCATTTTCACGGTTATTTCCAGAAATGCAAGATGACGTCTGACACATGCAAAAGATAAATAAGTAGTTTTGAGTTAAACTCTCAAAAATAATTTTTACAACATAAAAAGTGAAAAAAAGATAGATTCCTTCGTTTTTTAAGCTACACGGTATACAAAAATAAAATCACTAAATAAAAGTAACCACATAAATCTCCGAAATAACAAAGTTGAATTGGCTGTTAAATACAAGGCAGTGCTTGTTTTAGACAATATGAAAATAAAAGTCCCATAAAATGCAGAAGAGAAGTAGTTTGACAAATGTTATTTGATGTTTACAACTCACATTTCACTTAATAGGGTAAATGTTTTTTTTCTAAATTCCTATTTAAATAAATTCGAATAAATTATTTTAAATTATTCATCTCTCTAGCTAATTAGTTTCTTATATCCGATTATATGGTGACAATTTTCAAGTAAACAACATTTTCAGAATCACTATCGTATATAACTAATGAACTGGTAGCGATGATTCGATACTCCAGTTTCTGTGTAACAATTTTTAATTAGTTCGAATTCCACTATAAACTGTAGTGCTTCGTCCCCTCTCTAACACAAATATAATATTTCAGAATGAACAACAAACAGTTTAATTAATTTTAAATATGTTTATCTGGTCGTAGTTTACATCAATACGTAACAACTTCCTACAACTTATAACTGCACTTCTTTCATTACAAATATCGCATACTTGCGGATCCAAGGTTTAAATCTCGGTGCTAAAGTTCATTACAGAGGGTATAAGAAATATAAAATCACCCGACAAAGATGCTGTCCGGCGACACATTTGTCGACATCTTTGTAGGGTGATTTTAGCGTTTGATTTATCGTTTTTTATGTTTCTTACACCTTCGAAGTTAGTTTTGTAATTATTGTTTTATTTTAGTAACAAATTTTTCATGAAAAATAATTGGAATGAAATTGAATGAATTTATTGCATTTCTTTGTGTGCAGCCGCGTTCTGAAAGGGATTTATTTTGACTTTAATCGGCACCGAAATACCTCTGTAAAGATCATTGGTGGTGAACCAGTTAAAGTTTAAGTGCCCTAACAATACATTAAGCTGGCGGAGAAGAAAATAATTTTGATAATGACAATGACTAGACTCCGTACAATTTCCGTGAAAGCCCGTAAATCCAGGGACCGGCTTCCCTATTGGAATGTCTTTCCTATAGGAAAGAATAGAAGCATGCGTGCGCAGCAGCCTTACGGATCCAAGGTTTAAATCTCGGTGCTAAAGTTCATTTCAGAGGGTATAAGAAATATAAAATCACCCGACAAAGATGCTGTCTGGCGACACATTTGTCGGCATCTTTGTAGGGTGATTTTAGCGTTTGATTTATCGTTTTTTATGTTTCTTACACCTTCGAAGTTAGTTTTGTAATTATTGTTTTATTTTAGTAACAAATTTTTCATGAAAAATAATTGGAACTTTTTAAAATACGGGTATATTTTATAAAAACATTTTTATGTATTATAACTTAAGAACTATTCTTTTAAGCAATTTATTTTCACTTAAAAGCTAAACATGTCATTTATTTTTGTAAGTAAATAATATGTAATAATAATTGTAAATATTAATAATAAAATTTTCATATTAGAAAATAAATTATAAACGATAAATTGCATATTTAGCTCTTAAGTGAAAAAGAAATTGCCTAAAAAATAGTTTTTAAGTTATAATCAAATTTAGGCAGGACTTAATTACATTCTTAATTTATCTATGTACTGATAGATCTATCTCGAGTACTGTCAAAAACCAATTAAGCAAAACAGCAACACGATGTCAGTAGTTATAAGAATCCCGCTAATTTTATTTACTTTCATACGTTTAAGTAAGTACTTGAATGTCATCCAATTAATACTCATGTTCTAGATAGGAATTTACAAGAAATATAAAATTTAGCGGTTTTAAAAAAGTCGTTTGTTTTCCTGTCTAGTGACAAGAACATCAATCTAGTCAATCTATCGATAGATATTATACAGCTTTACTTCAAGTTTGTGTCAAGAATGTATAATAAAATACCTTTAACTACTAGAAGCACTACATTCGGGCGTTGCCGACTGCAAGTAACTTGACTAATATTTTACTTATACGTAGTGAGAATTTTACGGTGTTATCATTATATACTGGGTGTCCCAAAATTAATTCCCCAGCCACCGGGGTTATACTCTATGACCAAAAATAAGTCGAAAATCGCATATGTCAAAATGTCGAAAAGTTACTCCATACGAAATTATGGCGCTCTTAAAGATCGCAATGAAGGTTTTGCAAATCAATTTTTGAAATAGGTATCCAAGTAAAGATAGTTTATAATCAAGTCACCCTTGACGACGACAGAATACGACATTTTGTGTGTCAATGTCAATAATATATTTCAAATTTAAACTGACGTACAACACTAAACAATTAAGTTTTCATACCTATTATAATGTCCAGAAGGTACAGCAATAAAGAATATTTAGATATGATTAAACTACTTGGAGTTTGTAATAATAATGCTCGTGCCGCAGAGCGTCTGTACCGCCACCGTTTTCCTACTAGGCGACACCCAGATCATAAAACAATAAGTGCTGTTGAAGTTCGTCTACTTGAAACTGGATGTTTGGCTCCTAACATGATTCATGCTGGTCGTCCTAGACAGCTAACATGGCAACAGGAAGAGCAATTACTCCACGACATTGAAGAAGATCCGTCTGTAAGTACCAGGATCTTGGAAGCCAATCGTCATCATCGTCGTAGTACTATTCACAGATTCATGCAGAGAGAAAATCTGTATCCTTGTCACTTACCTCCGGTTCAAAAATTGCATCCTAGGGATAATGAGTTGCGCTTACAATTCTCCAGATTGTTTTTAAATTGTTTAGATACAAATGAAGACCTTTTTAAGTAAGTATTGTGGAGTGATGAGTCCCATTTTAATCAGAAAGGGGTGTTTAACCAGCACAACTTGCATATCTGGAATTACGAAAATCCACATCAAATTAGAGAATCACATACGCAAGTGCGCTGGAGTGTAAATGTGTGGATTGGTTTGTTGGGCAATGACATAATAGGACCACATTTTCTGCATAGGATATTAAACGCAGAGAATTATGCAAATTTTTCCGAAAACATGTTACCTACCTTTTTGGAAGAAATTCCTTTATTGCAACGTCATAGTATTGTGTATCAACATGATGGAGCGCCTGCTCATTATTCTCGAAATGTTCGAGAGATATTAAATCGCCGATTTCCCAATAAATGGATCGGTCGCGGAGGACCTACTTCTTCGCCACCTAGGTCCCCAGATCTCAACCCAATAGACTTTTGGCTTTGGGGTTACTTGAAAAATGCGGTATACAAAGTCCTACCGAATAATGAAGATAACGTTATTGTTCGGATTTATGGAGCATTAACTCAACTTACAAACGAAACAATAGGTCGTGTTAAAAACAATTTTCTTCGCCGATTGCATGCATGCATAGAACAAAATGACATTTCAAACATTTGCCTTTGTAAATTTAAGTATTTTAATTTTATTATGTGTAGATGTCACTTGATTTAAATTAATAAACTATCTTTACCTGGATACCTATTTCAAAAATTGATTTGCAAAAATACCTTCATTGCGATCTTTAAGATGGCAATAATTTCGTAAGGAGTAACTTTTCGAAATTTTGACATATGTGATTTTCGACTTATTTTTGGTCATAGAGTCTAACCCCTGCGGCTGGGGAATTAATTTTGGGACACCCTGTATACCTATCAAATGTGAGGGCAAAGCTTTAAAACAAAAAATATCATGCTTATACGAAAAAGTCGACATACACATTTTGGGGGTAAATATCACCCCCCGTTTAGGGATTGAGGAGTTACCAATAAAAATGGTGAATTTAAGTGTCGACCTATTCAAGTATTTTGTCAAAACGACATAAGCTTGGGTGGACTGTTTTCGGTGGGCCACCCTGTATCTCGCCTCGAATATTATTAACACTATACCAAAAAAAAACACATTTGCGACGGTTCGTGCTTTTTTGAAAAATTAAAAATATCGCCATAAAGACAAAAAATTTGTTTTGAATATATTTTACAAAATGACAGAAATGGTAGAAATTCACTAATTGTCGCATGATCAAATTTTAGCATCCAATTTGTTCGCGTTGAATGGATACATATAAAAATTTATTTTTCTTTTTTTTTTTTGTAGAGCAGTTAGTGATGAGAAAATTAAGCCACAAATGACCTGCTGTTTTAATTACAGTGCTACAAGCGTAATCACAAAATGTTTGAGGGAGCCAAAAATACATTGTTTTCTCAAGAGTATAATTACCTAATAGATAAAAGAGAAAAAATAAAATAATCTAAGAATAATCGTTTGAAAGGCTTCTTAACTACTTAATTATTATTACATTTCTTTCTGGCCAAAAATTCTTTAGAAATTATTATTTTTAAAAATATTTGTTATACGTTGTAGTTTTATAAGCGCAAATAATATAGTCAAAATTTATTTAGTAAATAAATATCTACTTTACCGAGTCATCAAAAGTGGTTATTGGTGAGGTACGTAATTAATTGCCACTCATCTTGGTATCAATATCTTTCTTCCGCCGGCTATCGGATTTATGTTTCTGAAAAAGTTGAAAAATGACCAGTGTCGTGTGTTCTGGTTTCTTCTGTAAGTATTTCCACCATGGTTTTACTGAATTGCAATGATTTTATTGCATTTCTTTGTGTGCAGCCGCGTTCTGAAAGGGATTTATTTTGACTTTAATCGGCACCGAAGTACCTCTGTAAAGATCATTGGTGGTGAACCAGTTAAAGTTTAAGTGCCCTAACAATACATTAAGCTGGTGGAGAAGAACATAATTTTGATAATGACAATGACTAGACTCCGTACAATTTCCGTGAAAGCCCGTAAATCCACGGACCGGCTTCACTATTGGAATGTCTTTCCTATAGGAAAGAATAGAAGCATACGTGCGCAGCAGCCTGCAAAACCGAATTCCCTAATTGAGATGTAGTTTGTCAACAAACGTCGTAGTGTGTAGATATGTGGCTGGCACGATAAAAATAAAAATAAATAGTAACAACTATTGGCAATATCACGGAGGACACGAAAAATAATTACGTGTAGATTTGTGTTGACAAAGCCACGCATTTTACGAAACATACAATCATTAATGTTATTATTAGAGCTGGCAGAAATGTGTTAGCGTTTTTTGCACAAAAAACACAAAAAAAATCATAATTCAATGCCTAAACACTGAAAAAATTACACAAATAGAAATCGGGGTTAATTATTATTATGACGCCCCCTTCTGCACGCCCCTGGTTGAAATTCGAATTTGCCATTAGGCCTCGATTATAGTTTTTGTTGGTTGCAACTTAAATGCCGAAATTCACAATTGTATCTCACATAGTTTGGAAAATAACAAATAAAATTTATTTTCTGAGTACCATCTTCAAAGGACTATAACTCCCATAGGAAGCATTTCCGAACCTATGTTCATTAGACATTCTTTACTCAAGACAACATTCCCCATCTGCTGTTTAAGTATGGCCGTTTCATTTCGGGACACCATGTATAATAATTTATCAAATGGATTTAACGGGGGGTAGAGAAACCGGCCTTTAATGGAATTTTTTCATATCTTGAAATATTAAGGTATTCAGTAACGATTTTTATAAATCGACTTATAAAACGCCGGTTAAATCATTTCTGATATATCATAGTTTTACATCAAGCAGGACTGAATACATAAGTGCCATTCCAAAATTCGACAATTTGTTCTCCATTACACCTCTTGTTACATCTATCCTGGGACACATTATATGTGTAAAGCTGCTTTACGATCCACGTGTCCCAATTATGATTCATGTAACTTGTCTGGCCCATGCCTTGTAATCAATACTAACGCCTTGATCACAGTACAGGAGTTTTCATGAAATGTTAAGACACTGAAGGTATGTATTTTAACTGTTTCGTTCAAATGATGTTATTGTCTTTTATCACATGTGTCGTGCCGGCCCTGCGCTCACGGAAATTGTCCGGTGTCTAATAGTGACAATCACATTTGATTATTTATGCAGAAAACTGCAAGACTTGACGGTGCCAAAATCTTAAGTTTCTTCTTTAGTTAAGAACTTATACAGCAAATTTTGATCTTATTGACTCGATTTACTGCGATGTTCATGATAATCCGTGATTTACAAAAATGTTTTTTTTTCCTTACGGGTTGCGGTTTAAACTACCCGCTGTACTGAAGCTTAAGCTTATTGTACCCCATAGTCTCATTACTCCATAAGACCCGTTCTATTCCAGAAGGCGAGTATACAGTTTATGGGAGCTCTGGCTATCTCTTCCGGGGTTAAAAGTGGTCCCTCGAAGTGTGTTAGTCTCATTGCCGTTAGGGCTGGGCATTCGCATAAGATGTGGTGGGGAGTTTCTTCCTCTTCACCACACATTCTGCAATCTGGATTGTCTCTCACCCTTATATTGGTTAGGTGTTTGTTTAGTGTGCAGTGTCCTGTTAATATTCCCACTGCACACCTTAGCTGTTTTCTGCTCAGCTTTAGCATTTCGTTGGTCCTTGCTCTAGATATTTCTCCGATGACAAGCGTGACTGCATCATTCCCGATATCTCTATCCAGTGCGAGTTGTGTTTCTGTCTTAATAGTTCCTTTACCGATCCTTTCGCGGTGCTGTAAGATACCCCGCAGGTCGGTTCGGGACCTGTTAGAATTGATTTAGCGCCTTTTCTGGCTAGCATGTCTGCTTTTTCGTTTCCCGTATTTCCCTGGTGTCCTCGTGTCCACTACACTGTTGTGTTCTGTAAGTTTCTCCAGGGACTCCAGGCAGTCTTTTACTGTTTTAGATCGTATTTCTACTGCTTGCAGAGCTCTGAGGGCTGCTTGGCTGTCAGTGATGATGCGGATTCTCTTATTTTTGTATGCCCTCCGTATCATTTCTTGTACACAGACGTCTATTGCTGTGATTTCGGCTTGGAACACTGTTGCGATACTTCCGAGGTTCAGGCTGATGTCTGTCCCTGGTTGTTCTCCCGCAACTCCTGCTCCGGTACTGCTTGACGTTAAACACAAAAATGGTAACTATGATAAATTTGTTTAAACACCTTCTAGCATGTGAAACCAGATGCAGGATTTCTGTAAAACTGTCTCTAGAGAGATGAAACTATATTTACTCAATACTCACTGTTGTAATAATAATGAAGTAATTGGTCCACACGTTATGCCTACTTATCTTACTCGGTATCGTATTTCACATACTCACTGTTGTAATAATAATGAAGTAATTGGTCCACACGTTATCTTACTCGGTATCGTATTTCATATTTTTGAGAGACCGTTTACCACTATTAAGCATGAATGTTGTACCATTTAGAAGAATAAATTTATGGTACCAAGTAACAGGACGAAGCACATTTTGGCATGGAAGTTAGAAACGATTTCCCTTATCGTTGGATTGGAAAACATTGGCAATTGCATGGCCTTCTCGATCCCTGATCTCATCCCACTTCTTTTTCTGGAGACATGTTATAGAGCAGATTTCTACCGAATCAGTCGACGAACATGTTGAAAAAGTTAACGCTTTCAAGCAATTATAGCTTTAATAATTGCAGACAGACTGCAGTGTGTTTGTGGATTATTTATGCACCGCGCAAACGTTTGTATTGAATGTGAAGATGATATATTTAAACTATTTTTATAAATGTTCTTTTCTTTTTTGTAATAAAAGGATTTCTTTAAATTTTCAACTCAACAATGGTGTTAAATCTAACCAGTAGCGATGGCCAATCGGACATTTTGTCATTCAACAATTTCGATTTATTTTACTTGTTAAATCAACCTCAAGATAACGGACGATACTTTTGAAACGCCCTATATAATAACATTGTTTTTCTTTCTATTGATTAAAAAAAGGTGTCTGATTATACTTTTTATTGTCTAATGGAGATACACTTTGAAATGCGTTTTTATTCGGAAAATACTGAAGAAATACAAAACAGATTAGTGAGGAAAAATATTATATTATAATTCATATCCATAGTTTAATATTTAATCAACATCAACGTTAAATTAAATGAATTGAATGAACAACGACACCGAGATCCAAAATCGAAACACTCTGTAGGTGTATTTAATGTAGACACGTTTTAATGAAGGATCATGTAATACAAAACCAATCAGGAGATGTTTAAAGCTCCTCGGCTAAGGTTATTGACCAGCCTCTGCAAATCATTTAACGAATGTAAATGTATTGGTTTGAATTGAAATAAAAAAAGTCACAAAATGAGACACTAAACTGTTTTGCTAATTGTTTTCGTAGGTTATTTGGTACTGCATAAATGATGTAGTTTTTCCTTGGGACGTTTGATACCTCTGCGAGTTGTATTGGATATGCGAGTATTGGAATGCATTAAGGAATACTTTCAGAATTATATTTGTAACACTTTTTTTTTTAAATAAGTCCTTTTTTTAATCACATTCACGGACACATAGGAATTTGAGGTACTATGTTGGATTTTTATGGAAATTATCTCACTAGTCAGTGTGTGGAAATAAATGAAATGTTAAAAAAACAATCATGGTAAATGTACCCCCAGTATTCAGATATGTCGCGTAATAATTTTTGGTATCAACATGATGGTGTTCCTCCTCACTATGCCGCCAAAGTTCCTTAAGACTTGGACCAAACATTCCCAAATAGATGGGTTGGTAGATGAGGACAAATAGACTGACCTGTAAGGTCAACAGACCTAACCCCACTCGATTTTTCTTTTAGAATTACTTAAAGAGTAAGGTGTATAAATATCAACTTGGAAGACTCAAAAGAACGATTTCGCCTTAAACACTGCTAAAGGTCCATGGGGCACATTTCGAGTATTCAATGTAGTTGTTTATGCTGTAAATTTTTAAACTAGTTGAAGTTTTATTAATTTTGATGTAAACACCTAAAATTTGTACACTATTTTATGTAAAAAGATATGCTCTGTAAAATGCCGCATTTAAAAATATAGTATGCCGTTTAAAGGAATTTATTGGTGAGGTGACAATGTAACATTTAAAAACACCCTTTGACGTGTTTTCGTGTCTCTTAATTTATGGAAATTGTGTAAATATATGTGTACCAAGTTTATATATCCAATTTTACACGGCATAGTTGGCTATGGATACAAATTTTATTTATTTATTTTTGTTTATCGTCTGGCATGGAAAACAATAAATTATTCGAACGAAGACAATACAGATATATATGAATTTATTATCTCATAACAAAAATGCTACAACAGCAATAAATTTAATTCCTAGAAAACAGGGTTAACCTCACAACGAAAATTTATTGGTTGAATTGATTAATTCAGGACCAATAAATGTAAATGTACAGACGTGCATTTAAAGGTATTGAAAATGCCATAAGTACGGCTGTCAAAAATGTTCCGTAGGACAGTGGCGTACGCGAAATTAACTAATACGAGAAACAATAAACTGTTACAATTTATAACAATGTATGTAAAACTTACCCTCTTAGCTAGCTTGATGAACTAGCTTGCTTATCACAAACTGGAGAAGATGTGTAGCCATTTTGTAGCATCAGGTATGTTTCTATGGTTGTCTCCATGAGTGATGTTCGCTTTGGTGAAAATATATTCTTATATTTTGGAAACGACCGTTCGACATCTACTGATGTAATATACGCATATGTAAAATAGTCTTTGAACGCACTTAACGGATCTGAGGCTGCACCATCACATATTTGTCTTAATTTGGTAAAACCGGTGTCTTTATTTAACACACTTGCGAAATTTTCTTTAACGCGCTCATTTGTTGCGTCACCTATAGCGTGTAGCAGTAGATTTACTTCGTCCACTATTGGCAGTGACTCCGCTAACGACAACGCACTGTTTTTTAATTTTTTTATGCTTTCATGTAATGGTTTATAGTTCTTCGCAATATTTTTTAAAGCTGTTTCAGCGGAAACATCTTCGAATTTTGTCTGGCTTTTTTTAATAGCTGCAGTCTCATCTGGATTGAATTGTAGTATCACAGCTTTTATTTGTTGGAAATATTCAGCATAATAAAAAGCTGCCTGCAACCATGTTCCCCAACGTATAAGAATCGGCTGTGGTGGTTCAGGAATACCGGGACACTTGCTATGAAATGCACGGAGACATTTAGGAGATTTAAGAAACACTTTTTTTGTACTTGCTATTAATGCATCCACCTCTGGAAAACCTTTTCGAATAGTTTCTGCCACAAGATGTAAAGCATGCACTTTACACGTAACATGTATAAACATACAACCTTGTTCTTGCAAAGAACGGCCTACCGAACGCATTGTTACGGCGCCATCAGTCACAAACATCAACACTTGACTCTTTGACAGTTAAAATTTTTCTAACGTCTCCAGCACCACCCTGGTAATTGTTTCTTTAGTACACTGACTTAGTCTTTTGCTAGCTAGTAACAGTGGAACTGTCGGTTTAAGAGGGTCCAGTACTCGTACTATAACATTTAAACTAGAACTTTTTTTACAATCTGTTGTCTCATCAACAGATAACCACAGCCGTGTATTTTTTAATTCACATTTCATCTTATTTACCATGTCTACGTGTACAGTTGGTAGATAGTTACATAACGTTGTGCGACTTGGTAACTTCACCTGGGCATTGTATTTATTCCAAAACTCTCGAAATGGTTGTTTATCGAGTATGTGCAGCGGAACATCACAGGCAATCAGCATGAATAGTAAATCAAACATAAACTGTGTTGTCGACGGCACGCCATTTTTTTATTTTTATGGTGTACACTATTTACGTGAAGTCCATAATCACGCTTATCCCAGCACATCAAATCTTCCTCGCACACTTTACAAATTATTTTAGCACCATTATAGAATAAATCCGGGAATTCACCTACGAATTTATTCACTTTGTCAGCAAATGGGCGTTTTCTACCCCTGCGTACGTCGGCCATGCTTTATTATTAAATTAATATCAACAATACAGTACAACAAATAAAACAAAAACACAAAAACAATATGCAATACGTCCAAGTGGCTTAACGTGTACACAACTCGAAAGCTAATAATATACTGGATTGGAGAAAGAGTTTCGCGGTCAAGGTGAATGCCGGCGACACTAAGTAGGTACATCTGTACTCTACGACCATGATACACAAACACGATTTGCAGCTTTAGCCATAAGGTTTTATTTTAATTAGAAGTCATAAGTGTTGTTAGAACCTGAATAGTTTATGTCAATTCAAAAATGACATCCAGAGACCATAAGAGTATGCATTATTTTCCATTGAAGAGACTGTTCTGTAGACGAAATTAACAAATCAAAAATATTGTATGCCTAAAAATTGTTTCTTTAGTGATCAAGACAATATTAAATTTGTTTTATTATTTTTTTAATTGGGTTTCTTCATAATGAAAACTATAGACACCACATAAATGAGTTTTGTTTACAGATTTTGTGATAATAAAACTACAAACCGCTCTATTTCGGTAATTTTATTTTTAATTTTAAATTTTAAAGTCCAACAATCATAAAAATTGTAACATTTAGAAAATACAAAGTTTTGGTTTATATTTTAAAGAAAAATGTCGAGTGGGAGTTAGCATGTACGGATTGCTTAAAAATAAAAATAGAATTGAAAAAAAGTAGCTCTTGTATCACTTTCAGTTGGCAATTTAAAATAACATACAGACATACATAAAAATAGAGGTCAAGATTTTAAAGTTTTCTTAAAATCATATCATTCCTGGCAACAGCAAATACGGGTTGCGCGATTGTCGGACCGTGAAGCCATTGCTAATTTTGATGGGCAAAAAGGTACATTTCCATTGACCGCATGCTTAGTATTATAACTTCGGAGTCCATTAAAAACCGGACACGCATACTTTTACCTTGCGCTGCCCTAACATAAAATTCAACTAAAAATTACTTTTAAACTCAAATTATAAACGATCATGTCGTTCGTATATATGCCGGTGAGAGTAATATCTAGATTAAATCTTTTACATCGGAAAAAATATTATCGCACAAAAATTTATTAATACAACGAGAAAATTAATTATTGGAACGATGGATCCTTTAAAGGTACAAGTATGTAATGAGATGATACTTATCTCAGCTCTCTTCGTTATTATTATAATTACTTCATTATATTGTTTTATATAAATCGTACACGAATATTTATATTGTACATCCTTTAACACTTGTTTTAGGTAATTATTAAAATGTCGGTTTCTTAAGGAATTCATTTATAAGTACTTAAAACACAAATTCCCTAGAAACCTAACTTCTTCCTGGTCTTTTTATGTATCTTTACATATTTTAATCTTTTCTTTTCCACGTTACGAGGATCAAAGCTATTCTTGTTTTTATCATAAATAACTGAAGATAAAGAAACTAATGACAGACTATGAATCCAGAAAACACACATTTTTATGTATAATTAATTAATCAAAGAAATTAGAAATAGTAGTCGGTCAGTTAATTCGTGTAGTAAAAATTACTGATTTAATCGACAATCGTAAAACAAAAAAAGACATTGAAAATGATACTATAAATAAATCTATCTGTTTCGTTCACAAAATATATAGTTTTAAATCAGTATATGATACTTTTTCGTGACTAAATTTTTTTTTGTAAAAATAAGATAATAATTGTTTATATTAGGATGTGTGACAATAAACCACATGACCACAAACCACAACACACACATATTTATATGTCAATTTAAATACATCTATTTTATTTGACGAAATTAAATAAGTAAATGATAACTAGAGAGAAAATTGACTAAACTCTGGGGAAAAAATGTTTGCACAGAAATTAATTTCAGAAGACCGTTAACTAGAATATAGAAAAAAATTTGTCTGTATGTACAGGGTGGCCCATTTTCGAGCCTCATCATTGGGATCTTGGAAACCGCAAGAGATACATGATCGGTTAAATTATGGCAAAGTTGCGCAATTTGATGCTTATCAAAATGCTGTGTTGGATTTGGAAAATTCCGAATACTTTCTGAAATATCCGGAAAAAAACGAAATTTCATAAAAAAAAAATTATTTTTTTCTGACGTTATTTGAAAACAAATTTTAAAACGAATAACAATTGCCCATTGCCACTTTTTATCCTCTACAAGATGGCGCTATCAAATTTGAAATCAGACGTTTCATCGTCCACAAACCATCATTAACTTTTTTTTTAAATACGGACCTGGATTTTTTTATTTTATTTTTTGTTACCTTTGGACGACCTAACTGCTATGAACCATCACAAATTTTGATTTTAATACGTTTCGATGACAAAAACTGACATTTTCCGTATTTAAAAAAAATAATTAATACGGCACTGTTTTTAAAATAGATAATTCTTTCAAAATTCTAAATTTGTTAGCTAGGTAAAAAACAAATATCTAAATTTATGATACTGATGAAAATCTATAATAAAAGCGGATAAAAAGTCATTATAATTACAACTAAAGCACTTATTGGTAGGTAACTAATTTAGATTACAATAGTAAATACCAATATAATATTTCTTATTTATTTCCAAATCCTAAATGCGTAAATAGGATTTAAAAAAATAGGATAAGTCAAATACTTTTATTTCAATCTAATGTGTCCGTCCACCTCGTTTATATTGAGCTTATTTCTGTAATATTAACGGAAATTGAAAAAGGCGGCCTTGATATTAAAACAAGAAATCGCCTAAGCTCCTTAAAATATGACAGTTTAAATTTTTAAATAATTTGAGACAGTAAAAATGGTGTCTTCCAATTCAGAAAAACGTGATATGCTTCGGATTTATTACGGTGTCAATAGAAATTCGCAAATTTCATGTGAACGATATTTAGAAAGATACCTCGAGCGTCCACAACCCCATTATTCGTATTTTAATACTTTGGACAGAAATTTGGGATTTTTTGGTAGTTTTGAAATGCTTATGGGCGAATAGAAGCTGAAGATGAAGAAGCTGTTATAAATGCTGTAAGTTTTGTTATAAAATGATAATATGCATTTTATTACATACAATATTTTGTGGTAAAATTTCACCGAAACGTTTTATTAAAGGTTACGGAAAATCCTATGGGTTCCTCTCGGCAATTTGCCGTAGAACTAAATATGCCTAGAATCCGAATTCAGAGGATTCTCAAAAAACATAGGTATCATCCCTATAAACTACATGTCAGTCAAGAATTAAGGCCAGGAGACAGTGAAAGAAGGATTGAATTTTGCAATTGGCTTGATGGAAAATTGCAAGATGGCGATTTTTTAAATAAAATGATCTGGACTGAGTGTAATTTTTCCACATGCGCTCTTTTTAACAGGAACAATGAGCATTATTATGCAGTGGAAAACCCGCACCAAAATCAACAAATGCGAAGGCAGGGACGGGCATCATTTAATGTTTGGGTTGGGCTGTATCGAAATAAAATCTTGGGGCCAATTATTTACGACGGAAACTTAAATGCTGAACGCTATCTTTTCATCCGAAATTATATATTAGATGCGCTTGACGACGAGCCTTTAAATATGCTTCGGCAACTGTGGTGGCAACAGGATGGCGCACCCGCCCATAATGCAAGGGCCGTCACACAGTTTCTTAATGAAATATTTCCTAATCAGTGGATTGGAAACCAAGAGGTAGTGCGCTGGCCTGCTAGAAGCTCGGATTTGTCCCCGCTGGATTATTTTTATGGGGATTTTTAAAAAACCGTTTGTATCAAGATACTCCACGTGACATAAACATTTTGCGCCAAAATTTAATGTTAGAGATAACAGATTTAAGAGCAAGAGAAAGAGTAATCCAGCGGGCGGTTACGGGCAATCTGCGAAGACGCATGCGAGAATGCATAGAGGTGCAAGGGGGGATATTTGAGCATTTACTTTAGGTTTTAATTTTGTTCCTTTTAAAGTTTAGGTATATAGTTATTAATTAATTAATTAATTATTATTAACATTATTTAGCCAGAAGTAATAATTTGTTTTATAAACAATGTCGTATTAAATATGTTTAAAAAATACAGAAAATGTCAGTTTTTGTCATCGAAACGTTTGAAAATCAAAATTTGTGATGGGTCATAGCATTTAGGGAGTCCAAAGGTAACAAAAAAAAAAAGAAAAAATCCAGGTCTGTATTTAAAAAAAATTAGTTGAGGATGGTTCCTGGAAGATGAAACGTCGGATTTAAAATTTAACAGCGCCATCTTGTAGAGGATAAAGAGTGGCAATGTCGAAGTTTTATTAGCTTTAAAATTTGTTTTCAAATAACGTCAGAAAAAATAAAAAGATTTTATGAAATTTCGTTTTTTTCCGGATATTTCAGAAAGTATTCGGAATTTTCCAAAATCCAATACAGCATTTTGATAAGCATCAAATTGCGCAACTTTGCCATAATTTAACCGACCCTGTATATCTTGCGGTTTCCAAGATCCCAATGATGAGGCTCGAAAATGGGCCACCCTGTACATCTGTCGACCGCTCTTGTAATCACGACAAATTTAGACTTAACATTTGGTCGTTGTATAAAACAGCACCGCATATTTCTTCCTTTTAAATTTGGATCCTCTACGTAAAACAGCGTGTTAGCTAGAGTTAAACAATGTAATATAATATTTAGTAGCAAAATATTACTAAAGTTTTTTATTAAGAACATAAACATTTAACAATGTACAACATTTCTATATTTATCTATATAAATGAAAAATATTTTAATTTTACATAAGATGTAATATGTAATATATCAGAAATTTAATATGCAAATTTTACTAAAAATATAGTAGCATGTATTGCGACAAAAAAATATATTTAAATTATTATTGAGAACCATTTATAAATCATTTAAAACAGTGAAGTTTCATTTCCACCATATTTTACAGTAGAACTTGATATTTATACTAATCAAAATGTTATTTGAGGGCGTGAGCAATGAGCAAACATAATTTAAATTAAATGTTAGAGATGGATCGGTAGAAATATATATTTCTTTGTGATTAAGTATTATATACAGGGTGTGTAAAAAGTGTGGAATATTATGTATAACTTTTTAAGTAGTGGTTTAAAAAAATTGTTTGAGATAATTCAACACACTTGGGTGCCTTCAGCATTTTTCTTTAAGCCGTTGCGTTGCTATGACAACCATTTTCTTTTAAATGGCAACCCAATTTTTTTGTGGCGAAATCTGGAAAGAGCACATTTTTCTCCGTATAGTACAATGTATTTTTGACAGGGTTATATGAGATTTTTTTTGAAAAAAACGAATTAATCCACGCTGTCCGGTATATTCTGGTGCACTTTATTGTTTAGATAGCCCCACAGGAAAAAGTCCAGACGCGTTAGATCTGATGACCTAGCAGGTCATTTCATTGCTCCTCTTCTACCTATCCACCTACCGGGAAAAGTTTCGTGTAAGTACTACCTAACTTGTGTGGTGGCGCCCCGTTTTGCTAAAACTATACATTATTCATAACGCCGAAGTTTCCATCCGGGAAGAGGGTTGCTGTGTTTTCACACTCGTTTGTAACAGGTCAAAAAGCAATCTACAGTTAAACTGCTTCCCAGAAAGAACGTCCAATAATTCCCGCTTAAACATTTACTTTATGTGGTATGTACCTATTCCATCCAATAAGGGCTGTTTTGTGACCAGTAACGGCAGTTGTGTTTATTTAATGTACCGTTCAGATAGAAAGTGGCTTCATTCGAAAAAATAATTCTAGTGACGAAATCTTCATTATTATTACAAATCTTCATAATTAACTCGAAAAATCAAAGCTCCTGTTATAGTCATCTTCACGTAACTCATTGTCATGGACTAAGTGAGCTCGATAAAGATGGAATTTTTCTATTTTTTAGAAGATTGCTGACCGATTCTGAAGTGTGCATGAAGCACACAGAATCAAAAGCAAGTTGTCTAGTCGACAATTTAGGATATTCCTCAACTGATAATAACATATTAAGGAGCATGCTATAATCAGAATATTAGTATGGAGAAGCGATACCGTTTTTTTTATATCTATATTAAATTTATAGTCGAAATTTTAGTTCCAACAAAAGTTACTTGCCTTCAAAAACAATCGATTGATAAGCAATCAAACTTTTTCCGCTGTATGGGTTCAGTGTCAGCATTTTTTACTAGCTATAGGTAATGTTTCATTTATTTCACGGTATCAAAAAAGTATAACAACAATAATAAAGATACTAAAGCAATATATACAGGGTGAGTTGTATTAATTGGACTCCCCCATAATTTTTTTAAGTTTTAGTATATGGGGTTATCATAAAGTAAGGGGTCTATTTTAAATTCTTATATAGTTTTAAGAAATTATGCTAGTAGCAGAAAGTAAACAGAATCTAGTTGCCTCAGTAATTGGATTTTAGTGTATCTATGGAAAACAAAAGAATTGTCGTGACAACTATTGATACAAGTGTCAAACGAAATAATCGTAATTTAGAGAATTGTTCTCAAAATAAAACTCGCGTAACGTAAATTGTAACAATTTCAATATGGATCTGCAAACAAGAATTGGTTAAGTGCAATGTTATTATGAAGGCGGTAAAAATTACACTACTGGGTTACGAAGATTTCGTACGAAAATGGGTTTGAGAGCAGGGCCCTGCAAAATGAGGGCGTATCGTAATTTGATTACCAAATTTGAAAAAATAGGGTCTGTAAAAGACCTTCCGAGGTCAGGAAGACCTAGGATTAGTGATGTCCAAGATGCAAAAGTTCTTCAGGAAAATCAAAACGTAGCCAATACTAATCCGCTAGCAATCTGTAGTGTGAATGCGATATCAAAACGATTACAAATGCCATACACCACGGTTTGGAAAATTTTACGGAAAATCCTGAAAATGTATCCCTATAAACTGCAACTGCTGTTTGAATTATAGGACGCAGATTTTGCTCTCAGGTACGATTGTTCATTACACGTATTGGCTCAGATGGAAATTGAACCCGAATGGTTATCCTGTATTTTATGAACAGATGAGGCCCATTTCTCTCTTAATGATGGAATTAATACTCAAAACTGTCGAATATGGTCAACAGAAAATCCACATGAAATCGTTCAGCAAGGCCTTCATGACAAAAAAGTCACCGTTTGATGTGGTTTCACAGCTAATTTCATCATTGGTCCATACTTTTTCGAGGAAATACAGAATGGGGAGACCGTATCTGTAACTGTTACTGGTGAACGATACCTGCAAATGTTAAGGGATTATGCAATTCCACAGTTGCAAAACGAGCACGAAGGAATTGAAAACATGATTTTTATGCAAGATGGAGCACCGCCGCACATTTACCGACCAGTTAAAGAATTGTTAACTGCGGTTTTTCAAGATCGTGTTATAAGCAGATATTTTGCAAATTCATGGCCACCAAGATCGCCTGATATTAATCCAGCAGATTACCGGCTGTGGGGTTATTTAAAAAATTTGGTGTTTAGAAGACAGCCGGAACACTGGAGGAATGAAAGGACAGTATTAGAGAGCAAATTCGCGCAATTCAACCAGAAATGTTGAATAGTGCTGTATACAATTTAGAGGAATGGTTGGTAATTTTACAACAACAAAATGGAGGTCATATCGAGCATCTGCGGTAACTAGTGTTTGACATCAGAAATCCCATTATGTAAGCAACTAGATTCCATTTACTTTTTGTTATTAATTTGATTTGTTAAGAATATACATATAATAAGTTGAAATATATCCCTTACTTTATAATCACCCGTTAGATTTCGATTCTGTGATTAAGTTATTACAAAATATAAACTAGACGAATCTAAATACGGAGAAATATAACAGGGTGTATTAAAAAAAAATAGAGCACGGATTTGAAATATAGATAAAAATATTGTAGAATAAGGTATTTGATGTTGCTTTTACTTCAAAAATGGAGACAATTATGGCAAGTTCCAGTTAATAAAACTCACCTTGTACAGGGAAATAATTAGTAATACATCTATGAATTTAAAGTAACTATACAGAGGATGACCTCTAGTACAACCAAACACGGTTTCATTAAAATATTTTAGAAACAATAAAAATGTGTATAAATTGAAAGAATAAAAATAACATATTTTCCTTATTTAAATTAACTGTATTTTATGACATCACATAACAAGATCTTGTTAATGTAAATGGTAAGTATAGTAAGGAACATAGACTATCTTAAGGAAATGCATCTAATAAACAAAAATTTGTTGTTTATTATAGGTCAGTAATGTCATAGGTCATATCTGTATCACTCTACTCTAAAAACCTTTTTAATATGATAATTGATTTTATGAATATTATATAACCTCGAAATAATGCAGCTATATTATTATCTTTTAATACCACATTTTATTGTTGCCTATATATGCGGCGAGAATTATCTAAAATCGTAAAATAAATATATTAAGCTCCTCTTGTAACATTTAACAAATCCCACATTCCTTTACATCTAAGAAAAGAACAATATGTTTAGAAATTTAATATTTCTTATATCACTTCACGCGAGTTAAAAGGATATATACGTTAAATCGAGAAAATATCATTTCTAACCCCTGGGGTTGGCCTATCAACTTATTTTATATTTATTGAACTTGTTGCATGGAACGTTATTTACATACATATATTGTGTACGATATAAAAAAAAAATAAACAACCCATTTATGTTAGGTTATTGCACAGGGAAAGGTTGGATGCTGAAAAAAAGATACGTGTTTTAAGACGATCCAATAAATGTTCTATTTCTATATAAGTTTATCAGAAGAAAACTCAAAAGGGCTTTGCTCTTACCCGTGCTATGACGATGCATGTTTATTCATGTTAGGACACAGACCACACAATAGATTAAAATAAAACAAACTTGATTTATTTCATATTTGACATAATTACACCACTCTAGCAATTGTTCTTTTATTTCGATGACAAGATATATATTTTTTAATAACCACATGCCGATTATCCATTCCTGAGGTCCGTCAAACTCGTTACAAAGTAACATATCGAGAGCTAAAGTTGTAACGAAATTTACCAGATCATTTTTCAAAACAAATTACTGACAAAAATTTACCAGGATATATCCCATCTAACACACAAGCTTTAGAACATTTGGTTTAAGAACAACACCGTTGTTTAATTGATGTGAAACACTAGTACGGAGTAATTTCCACAAATACTAAAACACCCGGTACTATTCTCGAACAGCGTTTCGCTAACCAAGATGGCAACATCTAGAGACGATTAAATTTTGTAATGAAACTACTGATTTGCATATCTGTTTTGTAAAGGTTGCTATCAGGACTCGAAAAACAAATTAGTTTTAAAATTAATGGTAAGAATGCTCTTAGAGTAAAATAATAGAACATTTTTGTAAAGTGATCGTAAATATTAATAAAACAATAGTACAGGCTTAGTCTAAAGTCACAAACATACGCTAAGCGGTGAGCGGTAAGAACTCTGTAGTCTTATATGTATATTTCAAAGCACACCACTTAGTCAATGTAAATACAATCATTAAGAGGCTAATGTTAAAAATATTTTATTTAACGCTCACCGTTGCATTGAGCGGTAAGCGATGAGCGACGAGCGTTTAGCAGTTAGCGACGAGCGGTCAGTGTTAATTAAAAAATACCTTATCCACATTGACTAAACAGTGCGGTTTGAAATATATGTACAAAACTTCGAATTTCTTACCGCTCAGCGCTCGCCGTTTATTTGTGAGGTCGCAAACATATTGACGAATAGTAAGCGGTGAGCGGTTTTGTATTATTCAAAGCGCACCGCTTGGTTAATGTGAACACAATCAATGAAAGGCTAATAACACCACAGAAATTAGACAACTCCTGAATCTAAAAATGAAGCTGTCTAAAATGTTAAAAATATTTTATTTAACGCTCATTGCTGATAGCTCACCAATGTGTTACGCATTTTAGATCAGGTTTATATTGGAGAGCGATGAGCGTTGAAAATAAAAATTTAAATGCACTTAAAACAATGCGTGAGGAACATTAGCGAGCGGTAAGCGGCGAGCGATGAACGTGAGCGTTAAATAAAATACTTTTAACATTACGTTTCAATGATAATATACATATTGACTAAGCGGTGCGCTTTGAAATATATATACAAAAACGCGAAGTGTTTACCGTTCGTCGTTCGCTGCTTAGCGCCCGCCAATGTGTTTGAAACCTAAGGTTTGAAGACTTGTCTAGAATGCCACAATGAAGAAATGAGAATTTTCGGAAAAGAAAGCTAGCTATTGCCTACTCGGCTCTTGGTTGTCTATTGCCTATAAATATTTAGCCCTTTTTCATTTAATTTAAATTTTAGGGACATAGGGGGCTCTAATTAGCTGTGCTGTTAAATAACTTATTATATCCACAGAAGGGTTTTTGATTATTTTTAAACAATTATAACGTTGGCCTAGTTCCTCTACCAAAGTCAGTCACCCATACCAGGAGATAGAAGCTCATTAGTGCTTGTATAAGCACTGGCACCTCTAACCTGGACAGTTTTCCAAATACGCGTGGAGTAAGGATCTTCAACGTGCTCACATCGTAGATAGGCTGACGCCATAGTTTTACATCTCTTTCGAGGATTGGGGATAGGTCCGCTTATCCACTATACCTCATCGACTTGGTCCTGTCTGGTTTTGAGCTCGGGCAATTTAGATGAAAGCACGCGCCACTGTCAAGATAAAAACAGAAGTAAACCACTGTTGCTGAGAATATGCTCTCCGTTGTGAATGATCCAACAAGCCACACTACATATTTTGAAAACTATTTCAATACTTAATCTACTAAAAGGAATGTTTGCTTCTAACATATTTAAAAATAAGATCGTGGAACTTATGACTATCAATTTCACACAATGAATCAAGTGACCTTCGTCCGATGAAATGACAACAAGTGCGTTTCTGTTGAAGCCAACTTTGACACTATACTTCCTATCATGAAGGCATCAAGTTGGAATCGGTTAAGAAAATAAAGAGTGCTTACTCCTCAACCTACAATGATAAGATGTTTGAAAAACATTGAATAGCAATTCGAGGAAAAATGGTATTGGTGATTGTTTATTCTAATCAATGTCATGGCAGTTGTGAATGTTTATGCCATACCGGGTGGCCACGAGACTAGGGCCATGCTTATGTCTCTTTCAATTATGAACCGATTTAGACGAAATTTGGTACAAAGATATTAGACCTAATTTCGGATGGACATGCAGTTATAGTCAAAATGGCCGACTTCCGGTTTCATTGGAAGTGCGTTTACCTTTGATTTTTTAAATGCATCACCCAGTATCAAGGAATTTTTCATTTTTTCAAATTTATTTTTTACCGTAGAAGTCCGTGATTGGGAAAAATCTGTTCCAGTTGATTCTAGTAACCCATATTAATAATGATTTCATCAATTAAATCAATACAAATGCCTCATGAAAGATGTGCCAACTGAAAAACTGAAAAATATTAATTATTTGTAAAGTGCTTACCTTCATGTAATAAGTAACGTACATTTATTGGAAAACATAGTAAGGCAAGAAAATAAATTTTCTAATGTCATGTCTCTCGTAAACTATTCGGATTTGCAAGTTGCATAAACTAATTTAAAAAGTACCTATGTGTTTAAAATTTTATTTAAAAACAATATTTTTAGTAGAACATCATTTAAAAAAAATAAGTAAAATGTTACAACAATTAATTATTTTAATTATTAATGTCCAATGATATGTTCAAATTGTCGCCCATTTTCCCTAACGCATAATCTAGCCCTATCTATTGTGCACCTCATAACGTTTCTTAGTTCGTTTTCAGGAATTTCTTGAAACGCACGTTGAACTCTGTCCTTTAAGTCATCTAAAGTAGTGAGTGATCTGGAGTAAACTTTATTCTTAATGTGACCCCAAACATAAAAATCTACAGGAGTCAGATCAGGTGATCTCGCTGGCCACCTAATTGGACCAATCCATCTCTGTCCATAAGTGTCTTCCAGGTATTGCTGAACAATGACAGCATTATGAGGTCCTGCCCCATTCTTCTGAAAGAACATGTTTTCTCTGATGTTCGGGGGTAAACTATTTATATCATTTTCAATTTCATTTTCCAAAAATCCAAGATATCTTGGGCCTGTTAACGATCCGTCGAAGAAAATAGGTCCAATAATTCTTGTCCCTATAATTCCTACCCAGACGTTGAATCCAAATCTTTCTTGGAAATTACCTTCTCTCAACAATCTAGCATTTTCTTGAGCCCACTGCATTGTATTATTTCTGTTGAACATACCATTGTTTGTAAACCTAGACTCATCTGAAAACAGTATCTTTGAAACAAAATCGTTATTTAAGTCTTGAATATGCAAAAACCAATGACAATATGCTAGTCTTCATTCCGGGTCGTTTTCGTATAAATGCGGATGTAAATTATATTTATAGAAGGGATATTTATGTTTTTTAATATTTTTCAGGCATTTTCCTTACTCACGTTGCATTCGTTTTCTATTTCTCGTGAGGCTGATGGAGAAAATTGAAAATAGGCCAATACGTTAATTTCTGCCTCTTCATTGACGATAAACTCGTGGTTTTGATTAGCTGGTTTTTTTCTTAGTATTATTTCCAATTTTCTAAAATAAGTTCGTGGATGCCGCCTTAAAAGGAAACAAGCAGCGTACAACACACTTGCATTAATAGCGTTTTTGTGACATTCCCCATATATTAATATCATATCGATTTGTTCGTTTCGAGAATAACGATTCTGGTTATTATGTTCCATTTGGGAAGAAACTATTAAATGCACCATCAAAATTAGATGAAGTTAAATCTGCATTTATTTTAATGTTGTCATGACATTAAACACCTTTTGTTTTTCATGGCTAACTATTATTTTATCAAACTAAAGGGAGTATTACATATTTTACAATTTAGTAAATAAATATGTTTCAGTTTTAGACAAAGATGAAGTGGTGCATGATGGATATCGTTAGATTGGTAATTAAATTTGCTATTTAATGGCATTATGGCCCTTAGTAGGTGCCATTAAAAAAATAATTTTTTCTTAAAAAAACACGTTTGGTACATTTTATTCTTTCATAAGGCATTTGCTATTGATTTAATTCATGAAATCACTATTAATATGACTTACTAGAATCAACTGGAACAAATTTTTTTCTCAATCACGGCCTTCTACGGTAAAAAATAAATTTGAAAAAAAGAAAAATTCCTTGAGTAAAATGTAAATTTGGCAACACTATCCTATGTAATTTTAGTGTAGATTCCGAAAAACAAAATATACTGGGTGATGAATTTAAAAAGTCAAAGGTAAACGCACTTCCGGTGAAACCGGAAGTCGGCCATTTTGACTATATCTGCGTGTCCATCCGAAATTAGGTCTAATAGCTTTTGTACCAAATTTCGTCTAAATCGGTTCACAATTGAAAGAGATATAAGCATGGGTCTAGTCTGTACTTGTTCAGCATTCAGAGACTTTAGAAGGAATATTGCAGTAACGTATGTGAAACTGGGCCATAATTAACATCCAGATCCAAAGTTTTTGATAAAAATATAATATTAGACTATGCATATCTTGTTTCAGCAAGTACCACGACGAAAATTATAAAAATTAATTTTCCATTTATTTCTATTTTTCGTTTCTTTCTTACATTTTTATGTTTTTTTTATTTTGTTCTCTTTTTTATTGCACAATTTTTCATTTTTGATATCCCCAATTACCAGCATCCTCTTTTGGGGGCGTTTTTTTTTTAATATCAAATATTAATAATATCTACAGTTATGGTATGCAACTAGAGATTATTATCTTCCATAATTATGATTCTCTTTGAAAATTTGGTAAAATGGGTTAAAGCAAAATCAATTTTGCAGTTTATAAAATTAAGAATTTTAACAAATCTGATACCCTTTCGAATAAAATTAAATTTACAAAATAAATCGTAAAAGGAACTTTGAGAGCAAAACATCTGAAGTTACATTATTATTCTTTCATTTGTATTTGTGGCAAACTATAAAATAATAATTAGATTAATGGTCGGATGAAATAAAGAAAAATGTACATTATTAAAACGACACCACGGAGACTTTTTCCTTTTTTGGGGACCATCAATAAAATGCTCTTGTGCTTTAGTTATTGTTCTGAAAATTTTAATCCTTTCAGTTGCCGCTAATGGGAAGGGTGAAATGTTCGAAAACGACAAAGTTAGTAACAGTTAGGACTCCTGTAGACCTAGACAATCGCTCAAATAATATCAAGCCATCATTCATTGACTATGGGATGGGTAAATGTAAATGCAGTGTCCATGTCTGGGAGTGAAGTCCAGTGCACTCGTCATCATGTGTGGGTTAGCAGTTATCAATCTAATCCGTAAAAGTACCTGTCAAAATGGTACAGGGAACTCATTTTATATACTTTCTACTTTATATATAAATTAAAAGCACTTACTGCTAAATTAACGAAGAAATTGACCTTCGTTTATTATTTACAGTTATCAAAGACATGTTATAATTATAATATACATGAGAAACCTTTGATAAAGTTGCTCAAGTTAGATTGTATTGATTACAAATAATATAATTAATAAATTGCTTAAAAATCCAATTCAAAATCACTTAATTATACTAGTGGACACCATAATATTAATAAACACTTGTCAGGTTCACATTTTGAAATATCTCTTATTATGAACAATCGAAAACTTTATAAATAGTTTAATTGTCTCGACATTTGGACTCTAAACAATTTAGCCACTTCTAAAATTACTTTGTTTCCTACTCATTTCATTCCAACTCATTTTATTCCAAACACATCATAACACAAACACCACAAACACCACAGAAATTAGTCAAACCCCGAAACCAAACCCGAGGCTGCACGGGCGAGGGTTGCACTTTTGAAAAAACGCGGATACACAACCATTCCCACCGACATTGCCAGTGCCGGTGGCGAAATTTGAACCCGCAGGACGATGGAGAGATTATCTGGTCTTACTTACCATCGCGTACTCTAGCCAACTACTCCACCAGGCATCAGAAAGAAAAATATTAAATTGACCGCTAGACGATAATGGAGTATTTGTATTTTCTAGTATGTCTCTTAAATTATCGTAAACTGAATTTTAGTAACCTAAATTGATCAATTATGTGTGCATAGACTTGTACCGCTAAGCATAATTATCAATTTTGTTCCACACTCCAGCAAATCCTTCAATTGGATTTGTTCTAACAATTTGGGCATCTTTCCTAAAAATCTTTTTCTAATCACTTATTTAACGTTGGCTTATTTCCGCTGCCAAGTCCAATCACCGGCGCACAGTGGACGGAAACGCCAAAAAGCTGGCCAAAATTAAAAAAATTAAGATATTTTTTTTGAAATGGAAACGTTTTAAATCGTTGTAGTGGTACCCCTAGCATTAGAAACGGACCGTTAATGCCGGTCCGGGTTCACTACCTGAGCGAGGAAATTACTTATTGTGCGACCGTGCATCGCGTAACTTCGACAGCTCGCAACGCTTCAAAAATCGATAAATTTTGTCTGCAGCGTAAAAATTCTCAAAGTGCAGTTTTCTGTGTCCTAAAAATGGATTCTGCATCAGAAAGTAAGTACAATTAAAATATCTCAGTATCAGATCAGTTTATTTATATGGTAATTAGTAAATAATTATCGAAGTGGAGTGCATTTTTGTACATGCAACGATTCATAAACTCCACAAAAAAAGCCATAAGTTACGCGGTTGGTGATGGTTGGTCTTGAAACATATTGGAATGTGTTCAATGAACATTTTTTCGAAAGTGTATAAAAAAGTAGCTGCATCTTTTTTGCATCTTTGCGAGATAATGACCAAATTGTGCGTGAATGCACGGATGCATGCACATTCGTGCACCATAAAGTGGGCTCCTTTTGAATGCGACGATGAATGTAATTCAGATAGTAATTGAATAAAATTAATTTTCAAAGTCATTACACATTTTTATTCCGTTCCCCAGATCCTAATTTTCCCGAAACAAATGAAACACATGAATTCGCTTCAATTCAATAATAATTTTTGAACTATGTATATATTTTTGACCGTAATTTTTTTTGAAATTCTATATGGGATTCTTCATCAGCGACCCAAAAAAAACTGTATACAAAGTTTTGTAAAAATGCAGCGATAATTGGCGATTTTTGGTATGTTTTGGGAGGGTTTCATGGCCGCCATTTTGTTTTTTTTCAAAATCAACTTCGGATTATTGATCAGCGACACAAAAAACCCCTGTATGCACAATTTCAGTAAAATAGCTCAATGCCTTTATATTTTGGCCAGCTTTTCGGCGTTTCCGTCCACTGTGCGGCGCCAAGAAGTAAGCTCATCACTGTTTCCATAAGTACTGGCACCACTAACCTGGAAATTTGGCCGAACCCCCACTTTTTTGTGGGGTGGTGATCTTTAACGAGCTCACATCATCGATACACGGAACCGACAGTTTTACATTGCTTTCGAAAGACGCGAGCAAGTCCGCTCATCGACTTGGTCCTGCCCGGTTTTGAACTTGGATGGCTTGGGCTTGGATTTACCTTAAATATCCACTGAAAAAAAGAAAATTACAAATCAAACAGCCTCAAAGAAACATTTTAATGACCAACTGAGCAATGAAGATAATGCTCAGTTATCTATAATTAAGCAATACCCTCCTGCTACCACTAAGTACTGACCTTAGAAGTGTAATGGCCTTTAAACGACGATTTCATCAAAATAATTTTGATAGGTGAACCAGATGTCTATAAAGAGGTTTCCTAAAATACCGAATCAAACCTTAACAGAGGAAGAAACGATCGGTACAGACAGCTAACATAACAAATGTTTATGTAATTTTTTGACGTGTAATAGATATTATAAAGTAATAATTAGATACCGTTCTTAAAGTTTGTCCGAAGTATCTAGCTCCTATTAGTAAGGCTTATCTTATGACAACTAACTATTGACCATATTGAGTTGTTAACATAGCTATGAAGTTGTTAACATAGTTTACCTAAATTAAAAAATTTGGCACAGCTTTGTCCAAGACACTGTAATGTGTATTTGATTTATTCAATTTAATCTAATTTTATATATCTACCAAATTTTAATTCAACATTTTATGCATAGTAATTAAAGTTATCGTGCTTACAATGAGCAGTCGGCAGATATACACACACATAAATTTGTTCTCGATATTTCAGTTCAGGGTGTTCTGAAGTGACTTTCAGTGTACATTTTTTACACCTTATCTCGTAAAGCTATAAATTTATGGTACTGGCCGTGCCGAAATAAAAAGAGCCGTTTACTGTCACTTTTAGTTTCATTTAAAGTTTTGATGTACCCATCACATATAAACATTTCAACGGCATTGGCGTACACTGCTATTAAAATCTACAAATCGGTTATATTCGTATTTACCTACCACCAATCGCTATTCAAATTTAATAAGATAAGATCTCATCTTAATAAGATGAGATCTGGAACAAAAACTGAGATGTGAAAAGTTTCCACCTGACAAAAAAGACAAATACAGCAAGTGAAAGTTTATGGGGTTTATGGGATATACAAAGAGGATTATACACTGTATACCCCAATATAGAAACAACGACGCAGCTAATGATACCTGTGTTTCGAAATTAATGTTCTTCGTCAGCGTAGCGTCGCTTAAGGAATTTAGTCGAAATCAGTACATATACGCTTTAAAAACATTACTTAATTTAATGTTTATTTGACTAATTCGGCGATTTCTTTTTTTTTACTGTTGATAATTATTGTTTTCCTAATGTGCTATTTATGGATGAATGTGGGAATATTTTTAATGATAATAAATCACGAGCCTAAAATTTCTTAACTGAATGAACTAAATGAAGCAAAATTTATGACTTGATATTTTTTATTATAAATGTAATAATCGTAATTAATGCTTTATAGTCCTTCTGTAATCTTTATAGATTGTTTTGATATAAAGTTTGTTTTAATAATTTCCATAAGTTATTAAATATTTGAAATAAAATTATACTAAAATATTTCATTTTTTATCATTTGCATATTGTGCAAATATACCTCAATTTTAAAATCCCAGTTACCTCTAAAATTTTTTAAGAAAAAATTACACAAGTAGGTATGTTAAAAGTTTTCTTTAATTAAAAAAAGTCATAGAAAGTGAAGGACAAATACCCTCCTTTTTCTCAATTGTATTACTATTAAAATGTTTGTTCTTTCATCGGTACAATTTTCAAAAAATAAAGTAGTCTAGTACTAAACTGATATTATTTTTCTTTGGATAAACATGAAATTTGTATTCATTATTGTATAAATATTTTTAATCGACACAAAAAAATTAGCTAATTTATAACAGGATCTCTGCATTTAAATACAATATTGAATATAATGAGCAAATTTAAAATTAGAAATAATTAATCAGATGCATAATTATAAAAATAAATCTGGAGCGATGATTTTAATATAATTTAATAAATAAACATTATAAAATATATTATGTTTGTGGACTCAGATAAGATATTATATAAAGTCGTCGTAATTTATAGTGTAAGAGGTTGAAAAAAATGAACAAGTGAGATTAACACTATTAGCTAACATTACCTGATTCTTACATTTTTCTAAGACCATTAATATTTGATCATATTTAAGTTCAATGCATAAAATCTAATATACTTGTGTATTAGATTTTATGCTACATAAAATACAAATTATTATATAATATATCATATATATATATATACAGTGTGGAAATTAAGTAACGCATAAATTCAGTAATTTCGTTGATATTAATTTTTTGGAAAACATCTCGAAGGGGTATAGCGATTTTAACTTCAGCAAATATTTTCAGTCTATTTTCAGTTTCTTATGTCATTTATTTTTTAAGTTATGACGTCATCGACTTTTTTCTTTAAATGACAACCTATATTTTTTATTATTCATTTTGGTAGTAGTTTTTATTCCGGTTCTGACAGTATAAAATTTACAATATGTTATATTTGAAAAAAATCGAGAAAAACAGTCTTAAAGTTCAAATAACAAAAATTCATTAAATTGGGAAAATTTATCTAGTTGCCTAAGTTTGACGGAAAGTTATCGACGCCACATTCGTTTTTATTTTGAAATTATACAAATAGTTGGAAAATCGAACTAATGTGATACACCGGCAACTAGATAAATTTTCCCAATTTAATGAATTTTTGTTATTTGAATTTTAAAACTGTTTTTCTCGATTTTTTTCAAATAATAACATATTGCAAATTTTATACGGTCGGAACCGGAATAAAAACTACTACCAAAATCAATAATAAAAAATTTAGTTTATCATTTAAAAAAAGAAGTCGTCATAATTTAAAAAATAAATGATATAAGAAATTGAAAATAGACTGAAAATATTTGCTGAAGTTAAAATCGCTATACCCCTTCGAGATTTTTTCCAAAAAAATTAATATCAACGGAATTACTGAATTTATGCGTTACTTAATTTCCACACTGTATATATATTAATAATTATTAATCAGTAAATTAGTAATACATAAAAGCACATAATTTGTTAATAAGCCACCTAAAAAAAATTTCACCACAATGAATTATAATTAAAAATAAACAAACGTATTTTATAACAATGAATTCATTAAATAATTCTTAGATAATAAACTATTGAACATTTTCAAAGATTAATTGAATGTAGGAAACGCGACTGTATAGTACAGTAAAAAAAATATGTTGAAATTAATCGCGACAGTAACGGGCATAAAACCCTTTTATTGTGTTATTATGTAAATATGATAAATATACCGGATGGCCACGAGACTAGGGCCATGCTATATCTCTTTCAAATATGACCGATTTAGACGAAATTTGGTACAAAGATATTATACTTAATTTCAGCTGGACATGCAGAAATAGTCAGAAAGGCCTGCTTCCGGTTTCACCGGAAGTGCGTTTACCTTTGATTTTTTAAATGCATCCCAAAATGGTAATATTCCCTTTACCCATCACTAGAAATACGTGTAGTTTTTAATAAAAAAAATGTTGAAATATTAAAACGCAAATTTCCCTCATATTTTAAACATTTTTTTTTTTCGGTATAATCGATGAGTCCTCCTGTGGACTCCAATACCTTCCGGGAGTAACGCCGGAGAATTAACTACAGCCACTCCACATATCCCGCAAGGCTAGTGGCTGTAAATCCCAGAATCATGTGCCCTAAGCCTAAAATGACCGCCTTCTGCATTTGGGCTGCCAGCCACACGGCTGATTTTTGATAGGCCGGTATGGTCTCCAGTTCCGAGAACAACGTAAACTTCCCCATCAGCTGATAATTGCTGCGATAGAAGTACGACTAGCCCTACATTTAGCTGACGGATGCCCTTATGTAACCTGTCCTGCGCAGGAAGGATACTTGATCTCTCAGGTGTTGATGAGAGAAGGCGCGATGCTCTGGATGCGTTTCGCACCAAAGTACATGCAATCGCGCCATGTATCTCCTGCGCGCAGGTTAGCTACTCTCGTAGCAGGTCAACAAGTCGTTCCGAGGTTCCCTTATCCACTTAAAGCGTCCGTGTTCATTGACATGTTCGTTGTTGTTGAGATCATCCGGTGAGGCCCTTTCCACCTGTCACTGACCTCCATCCGCTTCGAGTCGGTCGTGAGGGTCCCTTCTTTTAGGTTATGTGGAACCAGAGTTTAGGATACAAGGTTCGTTAGCCCTGAACCTCTATTCTCCAGCTTAAGAGAAGTGACCGTTCCTCAGGCGGAAGGGAATAATCACATCACCGATTCTTTCTCTCGGTTCTTAAATTCCGTATTCTTGAATGCAGCAGCGATGATCGAGATAATGGCCTACGTTGCCATATTTAAGTAGTGTATTTGGTCTACTTTTACGTCATTTTAGTTCGATTCTAATCTAATCTAATCTAACCTAACCTAGTTTTTGCGTTTGCGGTTTGGAACACAAAGCCGCCATCCTGTTTGGAATGTTTCATGATCCTTGCTTTACTGTTAGTAAAAATGGAAAAGAAAAAAAGAGCAGTTCCTATGATAAAGGCACAAAAGGAAATTCTAGTAGAGTTTATGGGAAAACACCCAGAGCTGCGAAGTGGGCGTTTTAGTGCTACATTTACTTTTCAAAAGGCGAAAAATTTGTGGATTGAGTTGGCCGATACTTTAAATTCTATTCTTACATCTTTAGTTAACCGAAAATTTTTAATAAAACTTGCATCTGATAAGTCGAATGCATTCCCTTTTCTAAGAAATTGCCTTTGTGGCTGAAGAATATCATCCTCGGCTTCAACGAAATCATCAAATATTTGATTAAGTATTAATGCAACTTCTAAATCCATTTTTCTTTTCAAGAAAATTTCACCACATCTATTTTTATTATAAAATCTTCTATTTTAAGTTTGTCAACAGTTTCATCGTTTTTTAAGGTTACATGTTTATAATATTTACTGCACAACGCGCATGCTTCTCCCGATATGAACGCGTTTCTACTACTTCCAACCAAGAGAAGCATGTTCTCCTGATTTTCAAGCGAAGTGATTGTTCTCTTAATCTCAGGAATAAACACAAAACAAATTTTAAGAGAACCACGCCCACAGTTCTCACGAAATGAGTATTCTCTCGACTGGACAATAGGGGTCCTGGTATCCACGGATCACATCTCTCAGGCATAGCTGAATTATTATTATTATTCTTCAAGATATCCTCAATGTTGTGGTTAATACATTCTGGTTTTTTGTTATTAACTTCGTCATTGTGTTTTTTCGTCTTTGCCTTTCCATTGTTGTTATTACAGTTTTGTTATATTTATAATACTTTATTTGTGGTACAATAATTGGAGAAGGGTTATTACTGTAATAATATTAGAACGATTATATTATTGGGTTTAATGTAACCTTAATTTGTATTTATAATTAATCGGAAATAGACAAACACATTTTCTTCCTCTGGTGAAGTGTCTTTTCTGTAAAATGTGTAAAAATGTAAGTCCTTTTTTTAAATTTTTGGTAAAACAGTATACAAAAAAAGCAGAAAATTTGCTTTTGAATATGGTTTTGAAAGATATGACACAAGTTTTTTAAACCGATGGTGAACATATTGGTTGTTAATGTTGTTTAAACGTCTAAGTCTTGAAACTTAAAAGTGGGACACCCTGTATATTACAAACAAATATATTAAGAAATGTGAAATGATTACGTGGTTGAGCAGTAAAAATACTTGCCTCTCATCCTTAGATTCCGGGTTCGATTCCCGGACAAGGAGCTGAGATTTTCTCGGAATTAGAAAATAGTCCCAGCATACTTGTATATTGTGTGTGCGCGCGCTGCGTGCGTGCGTGTGTGTGTGAAAATTTGTTTAGAACTGGTCTTCTCTGGAAGTGAGGTGCTCCTACTATAATTAGATTAGTGGACTTGAGGTTACGTAAGAAGTATTGTATTGTTTCAGTGCAGATATGTTTACCTTTTACAGCGTTGTTTGCACATGCATAAACGATGACATAGTCTGATAATGTAAAAGTTTTGGTGCTTAATAATTTGTTAAGTTATTGGCTAAAATGTTCACATTGTATTTAAATTTTCGGTGGTGGTTCCGCTCGACAAATAGCTATAATATTTTATTACAATAAACTTCCTGTAACCATTATGCTAGAAGGAAATCGTCCTCGACTTCACACGAATTACTTTAGTGAGCAGTAGTACTTCTATCATTTTGGTGTCTGGCTGATATATGGCTGATGGCCCAATGCCAAAAAAGAAAGGACTTCTATAGATAATACGTCCTCTTGTTTTGTTTAGATAATTAACGTTATTAAGGTTATAAATCGTCCAGCATTCGAAAGTCGACTGAACTTTAGAATATTTAATGAAAAATAATATTAATTGAAAATTTTTTGTTAATTATTATTTACTAACTTTTACAAATCTTATCACAGATAAGTATAACACATATCTTTTTAAACAATTATTTTCCCGGCTAGTTGCCAAAACGCCGAAACTTGGATTACAAAAAAGATAATATGCACATTATGTTCAGTACAACTGACTCAATAATGTTATTTTTAATTTCAACTATTCTGTCTAGTAAAACCAAAAATAAATAAAACACAAGGTACTCACCAGCTCACACTCACTTTAAAAAACTTTAAAATATCTACCGACACATGTTTCTATTTTTCTATATTTAATGAGTATTTTTTTTCCAGTATTATTTATTCGTGTATGCCCCCAATATTCTATTCTAGAGAGTTCAAGATACCACGTTCGATTCTTCGGTATATTTAATACATTTTAAACGTATAAATTCAGAATACTTTAGACGTCTTTAATTCATTCAGGCAAGAACAACTTTCCTTCTTCGTAAAGAATTTTTTAAACGAAAGACTGAAATTCTCTACACCCCTTTATTTTCAGCGCAGAATGTATAATGACAAGATAAGTACTCCTGAAAATCAATAGAGCATTGAATGTCTAAAAACGTAACACAATATCCTCAATGTTTTCAATTTTGTTTGAGTGTATTCATCAAAGAACAATGGTTTTCAATATAATACAAGTTAAGCGTTCGCAAATTAAGTGAGAAATAAAATGCAAAAAACAGATCGTCGAGAATGTTGCAATTAAATAGATTAATAGTGTTTGGATGTCATCCAACACGTATTTAATGAATTTTAATTCTTTAACAAACCTTTTTATTGCTCTCTTCCTTTTACATCGACTATTTAAAGGACATTTTCTATTCTCGTAACTCACAAACTCGTGTCATTTAACGCACTTGTCATATTGGACAAAGAATTCACAATTTTGGGTTGTAATCCCATATTGATTAGTAACGAGGCAGCTGAAGATCTGAGCTGATAGTTTTATGTAAAACTGATAATTAAAGGTATACGACAAAGTATTTATAGTTATTACTGAAAAGGTCATTGATTTCTGTAAATAAAATATGGGTCGTTAAAGGAATTAATATATTCAACTGAGGAAATAGGGCACAAATATTTTTATCTTCTATGATGGATTACGTACGGGGTCTAATTAAGATTTAAAAACATCGGTTGGGCGGAAATAATACCTGTGCCCACCAATTGATGTAAAATACCGATAAAAAAAATAATTTATGCTTTCGGTAGAACAAAACAAAATGTATTTTAACTCACCGTATCGATAAGGTTAGTATTAAACTATTCCTAATTTATAATTGGTCCATTAAAAAACATTTCATCATATTATATAGCCAGATAATAGAAACATTACTATAACTAGTTATATACATATTCATTCAGATGAGAACTACTGTTATATGGATAAAAAACATGTAATTTTTTTTAATGCTGAATTAATTACTTGTAATGCGAGTAATTGGGATGATAATTATTCTATTATATTTTCATTTAGAATGTTAATTATTGTGTATATTTGAATAAAGGTAAGCGAATAATAGCTGTTAGAAACGGTAAGTATTTATTTTAATTAATTATGTTGATTTAACTTATTATGCCAGCCGTTGACAGGAGATTACATTAACTTATTTTACGTCGGAAGTTTAGTGCAAAATACGAAAAGTTTTTATTAATGTATCAGTAGCGCAGCTTGAATATTATGTATTCATAAGAGGCAATTTTTTTTTTAAAAGGTATCAATTTTTATTTTCAGTACAAACATTTTTGTGTTGATCTAGTCTTTGTGAAAGCTACTTTGAAACGATTCTGTAAATACTTCATATATTTCACAGGGAATTCAACATTTTACATGCTTTGGATAGACCAACTCTACCCTCCTTGTCATTTGAAATTTTAGAGTTTTTCACTCAAAAATTAGTATTTAACTCGCTTTCATCTGATCCTATCTGACCTATATATTTTTAAAGTATTTTTTGTCTATATTTTTTGTCTTCCATCTATATGGTTTTCTGCTGGGCACATTAGTAAATTATTATTAATATTTAATGCAGGTCAAAAGTTAACAATGGGGTCGAGGGGGTGGTCTTATGCTAACACTGTGTAATAATATGCAATATTTGATTAAATATTGATATATTTCTGAAAGAAAACCTAATTGTTTCTTCATTAATATTTCAAATTTAAAACGGGCTGACATTTTTCCGTTTTATACGTTAATTCCACTTAAAATTTAATGAAGAGTATTGTCTATATGAATAGGTATTACGTACCAAAGAAAAATAATAAAAAAACATTTTCTATCTCAAGACGAGAATCTAGGTATGAAACCCCTTGATTACTCTTTTTGGTAAGTACAAATATTTACTATATAAATTACATCACTAGTAATGCTCACCTGGTGAGTTTGGAAAAACAAGAAGAACAATATACAGTATTTTTTTTAAATAGAATGATTTATAAAGGTAGAGATGCTATTTTTTGTTGTAAAGCGTGTTACTAGAATAATGCATTAATTCGATTAAATTCTTACATGTTGCAAGAAATTGCTCGAACACGTCAAATTGTCACATGTTTGTCCATCTGAATAGGAAACGAAAATATTAATGACGTCACAACTCATGATTTGGTGGACCTTGAGCGCATAGTATCACCGTTGAGGATATAATCCATTGAAGAGTATAATATATGTGAAAGCCAAAAACTAAAATATCAATAAACCCTTCTAGATGGCGGTGCATTCTTATTCTTCATAAAATATCTATTGAAATTATATTTTATTTATTAGTTGAAATTATTCTAATATTCAAAATAATTTAAATATTAAATAATGTTAATGCGGAAATATGTAGATTCGTGAAGGAAAACTGAAAACTTTTATAATATCGCGGAACGTTTCGTTGTAGCTTTAATATTCTTATACTCCACTTACTCTTTACTTTATAAATCTTGGGTTAGGTTGAAATAAGCGATTTCTTTCGAACCAATTTAAGTGAACAAAGTGAAAGCAATACATATTTTATTGTAATTTGTAATAAAGTTTGGTACTTTCAGTTCATCAGTTCATTCCCTTAAATCAGTTTGAAAAATATAGCTTTATGAAATCAAAACAGTTAAGTCTAGGGTAAGACATGGTAAAACTAAAATTCCTACTCAGAATTAATCATTTAATCGTCCCTTTCATTCATAAATACGAAGATTTTGGGAGTTTCCAATTAGGGATCAACAGCAAGGTCATGGAAAATTTCTAAGCTGTTTCATTCATAATTCTCGAAGTGTCAGTTTTGTGTAACTTCAATTATTATGCTATAGCAATGATTTTTATTAAGAACCGTTGTCAAACGAAACAAAAAACGAATAAAGGAACTAGTTGTAAGCACCTAAACTTATCTGTCAAAAATCGTGGTGTTACCTTTTTTGGAGTCGTTTTCTTATATTTAAATTAATTAAAATACAATCAGAACTTCTGTCATTTTCCATGCTGTGGACACACCGAGGCATCAATACAGATTGTATTAAAAATATGCAGTGTAGCTGTTAAAAATTAAAATGACAATTAAAATCGCCCGTTTCATGACCCATTTAACAACAAAATGTTCTCGTAGACACACGGTATATATTGTGTAAATATGAAAAGGTAAAAGCAGAATAATGTGGACGTAAGAATTAGATAGTATCTTTTTAAATCCCATATTAATGAGATCATGTAACATATTAGGGTTTTATATAAATATTTAAATTGCCTGTTAATGTTAAAGGCATTTGTCTTGCATACTAAAACAAGACCAACATGGTCGAATCTAAATTTGTAAAGCCGCGCTTTAATGTTTACTCATAATTACCATATAAGATACACACAGCGTTTGCTAACAGCCCAATAAACCCTGATTTTCTGTTCACATTTTGATGGTCCAACAAAAAGTATTCTTATGATAATTTCTTAATTTACATTAAATGCAGGTCTACCTACAAAACTCCTATAATAAAAATTTGCACATAAATCATAACGTTATTATATCGATTCTACATATTCGTAATATTAGACCAGGAATCAAGATAAATCCCAGTAAGATTACACTGGTTGTTAAGGTTGTTTAAACGTTTATACAACGTATAATAAACAACATGAAAGCATTATATAAATGTTTAAACAACAACGTGTTCTTATAGGGACGCTACATAACTACATAGTTTTTAGACATAATGAGTAATACGTGTATCCCTCTGGTGGCCAGTGCACTTTACACGTAACATGTAAAAACCTACAATTGTCTCTTTGAAGAGAACGTCCTACCACGCGCATTGTCGCGACACCATCAGTCACAAACATCAATACTTGACTTGTTGAAAGTTCAAATTTTTCAAATGGCTCCAACACCACACGCGTAATTATTTCGCCAGTACACGCAGTTAGTCTTTTACTAGCTAGTAAAAGTGGAAATGTTGGTTTAAGAGGGTCCAGTACTCGTACTATAATATTTAAAATAGAATTTTTTTTACAATCTGTCATCTCGTCAATACATAACCAGAGCCGTGTATTTTTTAATCCACATTTAATCCTATTTACAATGTCTTCACGAACAGCTGGAATATATCTACGTAACGATGTACGACTTGGTAAGTTCACCTGGGGATTGTATTTATTCCAAAACTCCCGAAATGGTTGTTTATCCAGTATATGTAGCGGAATATTACAGGCTATTAACATTAACAATAAATCAAACATAAACTAAGTTGTCAAAGGCATGCCATTTTTTTATTTTGATGTTGCAGGGTATTGATATGACGACGACAATCTGTTTTGTGCCAGCACATTAAGTCTTGATTGCAAACTTTACAAATTATTTTGCATCCGTCATAGAATAAATCCGGAAATTCACCGATAAATTTATTCACTGTCCGCGTACGGTCGTTTTTTACCCTTTGGCGCGTTTGACATTATGTATAATTTATAGGTACAACCTCACGCATTAACCTTTCAAATAAGACTGCAGCGTAAATCACTTCTAAATCGGCACGTGTGACGCCAGCGCAAGACCGTGGCTGTACTCCAGCCACCTCGGCCAGCTTTAGTCATAAGTGTATTCCTCTGGTGAAGTGTATTGTATATAGAGACTTCCAAAACATGTACCTAGTAAATTTTCAGGTAAAAACATAATTAGTACAATTGCCTACAACTAATGCTCATTAAGTCCATGCATAACTATTACTCTTAAAATAGTTTTTTGTATTTCGTGATTAATTACACACAATTTTATTGATGCCAGAATAATAAGAACAATAAATATAAGAAATTATATATTTTCCCCTAACAAATTCTATTTTTCCGTTTTCACTGCTAACTGAACTAAATTAATTATTATGTATATCTAATTAATGCAGAAAACTAATTATTTAAGTAACCGTCTAATTGCTATCATAATTAGTTTTAATTAATGTGGGTTGAAGCCAACGCGTTAATGAATATCAAATTTCTATGCACTGACTAATTATGTTCCGGTTTGTATTAAATGATTGATCCATAACCAGCTGACTAAAAAATATAAATAGTCAAAAGAATACTAACTAGATCAATGTACGTGATCATCTGAAATAAATTATACTAAAAATTTGTAGCATATTGAAAAATCGAAACAACAGCACTTAGGCTTAGGACTTTAATTTAGATAGAACAGTTTTTTAAAATAGAGACTTACAAACTGGGTTGTGATAAAAATTTAAATATTGAAGGTTTCGCATTCAAAGAACTTTAAAACTTTGAAAATGTGAAATATTGCTGTTCGATAAATTTCATAAAATTTTATTTTTAACCAAATCTCCCATTTCAGTTCCAGAATCCAGAAAGTTTAAAACTTTTTAATATGTCATGTAAAAATTTATTGGAAAATATTCGAAACACCAAAAGGCTGTTGTTAAATTTAATAAAATTTTGACAAATTTCGTACCACCGTCGTTCAATAAAACAAGTCGTAGAGTAGCATATTTGACAGGTTACATTTCTTGACAACTCTCTCACCATCGTAATTCTAAACATAGAAATTTGCTCTAATTTCTTATGTCACAAGGAACTAGTCTGTTTACACGGTCTATTATTATATTTATGATCAAATTACAAGATGATAATCTCGAATGGTTACACACGATTACTAACAGCAATGTTTTTATTGATATGTCAAATTAGTAATAAAAAATTAAATTAATATGAATATCTTCTGAAGGAATTAGTTAAAAACATTTATTTCATTAGAAATTAAATGTGTAAATCAACATTTTAAGAAGGACCGAATTTTACATACGAATTACTAAACAGTGGCTTCGTGATCGAACGATAAGAACTCTTGCCTCTCTCACTAGAGTCCCAGGTTCGATCCCCGGTCGAGGACCTAGGAATTTTTTCAAACCAAAAATTCTACTAATACTCATATATTGCTGTGTGTCCATTGTCTCTAAATGTGTAGCACAAAGTACCTTGAGGTACCTCCAGGGATACAGGGAGTTGTACTACCTGTGTTTAATTTAATTTAAAATTTAAAAATGTCAATTTTTTTAAAATATTCAGAAATTGCTGAAAATAGTTATTGTTTCCCTTTTAAATTCAACCATAACCACGTCTATGAACAAATTAAATAAAAATTGGAGGAGTACATGTAGTCCAGTGCCTTATGTAAAAAATTATGTGTTCATGTTTGCTTGCTTGTTTGCTTGTTTGTTTGTAACCGACTCTTTGGACTCGATTTTGACCCACTTTAAACGGACAGATTTAATTGAAACTTTGTACACTTACGAAGAACCGGTAACAATACAATAAGTTTATATCATTATCCTGATCAGGATCGCCAGTCCTTTCTTCACGTATCCTCTGCGTGAGAGCAAAGGCTTAATATGTAAGTACATTCCATGATTGTCAGTTAGCTCGGTGGTCGAGCGGGCTAAGGTAGTCGACGCGAAACGACAGACTCATCGGGCGTGAGTTCAAATCCCATGGCTGAAATAAAAAAAATATTTTTTTTTTTCAGAAATATCTGTTGGATCGTAATATGTTATAATATCAGCATCAATAAGCAATATAAATATTGTTTAAAAAAAACTACAAAACACGCTTTCATAGCATATCAAACTAAAAAGTGAAAAATAAATATAGTTTAAAAAAACTAAAAAACACGCTTTTAAAGCACATCAAACTAAAAAGTGAAAAATAATTATTAATATAAACTGAAAACAATAATGAACGAAAAATACTAGTATTATTGTGAAAAAAGCGTGGGGCGCTTTGTGCCATATTTTTTCGTATATCGAGCAACCCACGCTTTTTTCACAATAATACTAGTAGTTTTCGTTCATTATTATTTTCAGTTTATATTAATAATTATTTTTTACTTTTTAGTTTGATGTGCTTTAAAAGCATGTTTTTTAGGTTTTTTAAACTATATTTATTCTTTTCTTTTTTTAGTTTGTTTCTTTCTTGATCTAACGTTAAGGTTTTCCAAAACATCATCTTTAATTAACATCTCTTAATCGAATATGCTATTAAATGATTTAAATTTTTTGGCAATTGTATATCAATAAATGCATCTTGATTTTTAATGAAAAATCAAAAGCTGATGTAATTTTTTTGGAAAAATATCCTCTTAAGTGATTACCCCAAATTGTGATAATGTGATTAATTATTTCTTACTTTTTTACCTATAATTATGCGAGGTGAAAAAATTCAAGAAGACCCTTCATCGACAAAAACAACTTGGGAGATTACATAAAGCAAATTTCCTAAAGGGCAATAAGTTTATTTAAAAAAAAATTACGCACAAATTTGATCTCCCTCTCGTCACAAACAATGTTTTCATCATTTTTTTCTAAAAGAACAGCGTTTTCTACAATTTTACATATTTTTATATAAATGACCTAATTGTTCAAGAATCCGTTATAATTGCTAAACGTGAAATAAATTTACAACACTTTTTCTTTTCGAATATAATTCAATCATCTGAATATATTTTTCGAAGCAATACATTTTAAGAATCCACTTCAAAAGATAATACGATATCTAAAATTTCTTTACTTACTCCTCTGTATAAGCCTTTGAGGATTGATAATTCTAATCGGATTTGTCAAGACGAAATTTTTGAATTATTTCTTAGAGATTCTTGTAAAGTATTAGAGATTAATATATCTCATTACAAGTATTTAGTATCTTTATTAACAATAAATTATGTATTTTGTAAGATTTATAGTCATTTTGTTATTTATAGTAATAGAAGGTACTTTTGAAATCACCCGTTAAGAGATAATCAATTTTTAGGACACAACTTGTTGATTACTATATATGTATAAGATTAAATGAAAAAAATTTATGATGTTCATGTGTCGAGCAAAAATTCTATTATCTGTAAATATCATTATTAGTTCCTATTTCCTATACTGTCAACCAGCTGAAACAAAATAATTAATAAAACGTGTCTTGGATTTAAACTGCAAAATTATAGACCATCAAAAAATAAGTAAGTATTTGAAAAGTTTTAGTTGTTACAGTGACAATTATAACCGTTGATTGTTCATCACCACACATGATTTCAGAAATGGATGACAAATGTAGAGAAAAAAAAAAAAATATATATATATATATATATATATATATATATATATATATATATATATATATATTTTATATATTATATATATATATACATATACATATATATAGATAGGCCTGGGCCTATCTACCTGCACTGCTGACAGAATAGCAATCCTCCTGGGAAGGTCTCTTCTGACACCATCCACCTGAGCTCACCTCACTGCCTGCTAGCGGACTAACGGGCCTGGGTTAGTCTCTGTTAACAACCTATCGACTGTTAGAAGAAATATCGGTCATCCATCCAAATGCCAGACTCGATCAGTGTTGCTGCGCTTCACTGATCGAATATCGGAAATTAAACGAATGACCATACTTCATCCTCTTCTGGGTAACTAACTTTCGATAATTTTTCTAGTACATATAAAATTTCCTTATGATGTGATAGATATCTACCTCAAAATTAATAGTGAGTTGTTGCTCCATGCACTTTTACACAGTTTTCAACTATGTGAGACATGCTTCTAACTGGATGGTTAGTGTCATCTTGAGATACTGTGTCTCAAGTTATCTGAAACTTTTATAAACGTTGATGGTCTACTGGTGGAACCGGTATCGACCTAGCCGTCTAACTATCATGTCCCATACATATTAGGTTAGGTTAGGTTTGTTGTGAGTGGGTCTCAGTAGACCCTCCACTGCGGCCATCAGCAGGCCTATTGTGGCTCACGCCTAATTATATTTCACCCAATAAGTTCAGTCTCTTAATGAAACTGATAACTTTATTGGGTGAGAATGTGTCCAAATCCTCTGGCAGCAGTTGCCCTTTGCCAAATATTGAGAATCGGATCCTCTCCACAGCGGGACAGGTGCATAAGATGTGGTCTGCCTTCTCATCATCCTCCAGGCATAGACGGCACTCGGCGTTTTCCGCTAGGCCGAGTTTATGCAGATGATAGTTTAGTCGACAGTGCCCGGTATATAGGCCTGTTAGAGTTTTCAGGTTTATCCTGTTTAACTCTAAAAATTTCTTAGTTCTCGATTTCAAAGGATATTTTATGAACGCCTTCGAATGAACTAATCCTGGTAACTCTTGCCAATACTGGAGAGTTTGCCTTTCAGCCCAGGTTGAGATAGCCATCTTGGCCGTACTTGAAGATATGCCAAGTATTGGTTCTGGTCCGATGAATCGTGATCCCGCTCCTTCTCTGGCTAAGGAGTCCGCTATTTCGTTACCTTCCATACCAGAGTGGCCGGGTATCCAGACCAGAGTCACTTTGTTGTTCTTGCCCAAATGATTTAGAGCTTTCTGACAGTTCCATACCGTTTTGGAGTTGCACCGGTACGAGCCAAGAGCTTTTATAGCTGCTTGGCTATCTGAGAAAATTTTTATTGATCTGCGTGTAAGATGCATATATTCCAGCCTTCGTACACACAGTTCAATGGCATGAACCTCAGCCTGAAAAACAGTTGCATAAGTACCTAGGTTTGAGACTATCCTCACCCTTGGTCTGTAGCTGTGTACTCCGGCTCCTGTTCCCTCGGGAGTTTTGGAGCCGTCTGTAAACCAACAACTGTCTGCCTTCAGTAGGTCGGCTTTATTCCGATCCCACTCTTCTCTTTCTGGAGAAAGGATGTTGAAGGTCAGCTCGTAGTTGGTCATAGTAGGCATAGTATCCGAGGGCATTCCTAGGATGCTGTGATTCTCTATGTCATCCAACAACCTGTTCCGCTCCATGATACTAGTCTGCGGCATATTAATAGCCGCTTGTTGCAGTCTGTAGGTTGCCCACCTGGCCTCTCTCTCCAGATATATATGAAGAGGGAGTAAATCCAGGAGGATTTCCATTGCAGCTGACGGTGTGGTGCTAATTGCTCCCGTTACGGTCATACATGCTAATCTCTGCAGTCCAGAGAGTTTGGATTTGGCCGTCCGTTGTAATCCTTTCGGCCACCAAACAATGGATCCATATGTTATCATTGGTCTGATGACCGTGATATAGATCCAGTAAATTTGTTGGGGACCCATGCCCCAGGATTTGCCACAAATACGACGGCATGTCCATAGGGACAGCTTTGCTTTGTGGATTACTTTTTCCAGATGGGAGTTCCAATTAAGTGATTTATCCAGAGTGATTCCTAGATATTTCACCTCCTCCGCAAATGGAACAGTTTCACCCATTAAAGTGGGAGGTCTTAGGTCCTCCAGCTTCCTTTTCCGGGTGAATGGTACTATTACTGTTTTTTGAGGGTTTACAGACATCTGTTCCCCGTCGCACCAGTTACTCACTGCATCCAGAGTCTCTTGAAGGGTATTTGATATTACTCCTTCAGAGTTTCCTCTGACTAGTATGACTAGATCATCTGCATATGCTAGAACCCTCAACCTCCCACAGTGTGAGAATAGCCAGTAGGTCGTCCACAAGAAGTGACCACAAAAGGGGGAGAGAACCCCACCCCTGCGGGCACCCTCTCGTGGCTCTAAACCTAACTGTTTCTCCCTGTAGAGACGTTGTTATGGTTCTGTTTGATAGCATAGCACGAATCCAGTCGCCTATAGTAGGCTCAATTCCTCTGGCAGCCACTGCTGCATATAAGGAGTCGGGCAGTGCATTATTAAATGCTCCCTCAATGTCGAGAAAGGCTCCCACCGCAATTTCCTTCATTTGAAGGGATTGGGTAATCTTCTCGACTAGGTTATTGAGTGCTAATTCTGTTGATTTTCCTGTCTGATAGGCGTACTGATGGATATTGAGGGGGGTGATGATTCAGGATGTTCCCCCTGATATATCCGTCCAGCACCTTCTCCAGGCCTTTCAACAGAAAAGATGTCAGGCTAATTGGTCTAAGCGATTTAGGGCTTGGTTCTTTCCTACCCATTTTTGGTATATATACTACCTTAACCGCCGACCAACTGGATGGGATATAGTTCCATACCAGACTAGCTCTGAATAGTTTAATGAGGAGTGGGAGCAATATTTTCAGTCCATTTTGTAGTAGAGCTGGAAAAACTCCATCCTCTCCCTGGCGATTTGAATGGTTGGAATGATCCGATGGCCCACTCAATTGCCGGTATTGTGATCACCTTTTTAGCCGTCAGCCAATCATTTTTATCAGGTCGTTTTAATCGGCCTTCTGATGGTGACGGCTGTTGGTCATCCGCATTCAAGCAACCTGGGAAGTGGTTTTGTGCTAGGAGCTGTAAGGTTTCCTTTCCAGAGTCCGTATATGAGCCATCTGGCCGCCTTAACGAACCGAATTCCCTTGTCGGCTCTCTGGAAAGAATCTTGTGGATTCTAGTACTGTGAGGTACGTCAGTTATACTCTCACAGAATTTCCTCCAAGATCCCCTTTTTGCTTTCCTTATTTCTTTGTTATAGTCCGTTAGAGCAGATCTATATTGGTCCCAGTCGCCCGAAGCTTTAGCTCGATTAAAGAGGCGTCGAACTTCCTTTCTCATTTTATCCAAATTTTTGTTCCACCAAGACGTGCCTCTATTATCCCTTTTTGTCTTCAGTGGACAGTTTTCGTTATATGCTGAGACCATCGCGTTGCGGATCTGTTCCGCCGCAATTTCAGTCTCATCACGATTCCTGATTGTGGTGATAGCGGATTGAAGGTGAGACTGGAGGGAGTATTTATACCCTTCCCAGTCCGTGCAATTCGGATCCCGATATGTCACCACAGGTCTTGGACCAGCTTCTATATTGAATAGAATATGTTTATGATCTGAACACGAGGGTTCAGAAGATACATATACATACATATTAGATTGACGTAAAGTCAGGTGATCTTATGGTCATGGAAGAACATTTACTTCAGCATCCTCTGCAAAATAGAGTTTTATAACCTCGGAAAATACGGGAATGCAATCATTTTCAAGACTCTGAGAATGACTCTTGTGTATTAATGTCCTTTCTAGGAAGACTACAGGGGATCTACTTCCTTATACTATTGCATCCCATACCACCCCTCGGGTAAGTGTAGCTGCCGTTCCACAGAAAACCGATTATCCTTTCTCTGCGTCCATCGTGAGCCCGTAAACAGAACCGGGATTCATCGCTAAACACAGATTTCATTCTTCATTGCACTGGGCACGTTCTCGGCACCACTCAAGACTTACCTTACGGTCAGTGACAAAATGAGGCGTGGTCAGTACGATCGAAGACTAAAGGAACTTAATCTTCGATAAATGGACCTGATGGATAGTTATTGGCGCGTAGCAGCTAACTGTTCATTTGCCACAGACCTGGTTGCACTGCCTGGCCTCCTTAAGGCCGTAATTTTTAATTCAAAGAACCACGTTCAGTGGTTCTTTGAATAGACCTCTATCACGTTAATGCCTCCGATCTTCATTCCACACATTCCTACATCGCAACACTTTTAACGTATTTCGACCAACTCTATTTGCAATTTTTCAAAAAAAAAATACCACCTCGTAACCTTATAATTTCTCCTTACTCAGTAAATTGCGGAAATGATGTCACCAAGACCGACTTAAATTAGTGTTACTAAACAGAGCCTAACAACTCGTCCCTCTGTCCTGAAGGTCTTTTACTGCAGAAGTCACATGAACAAGGCATCCTTCCTACCAAGATCAGCGAAGTTATGGAATTAATTCTGTTTTCCCTTAGTTCCATTTCCAGGCCTTCATGGTCAATAAATATCCTCCCACTTCTCATTCAAACATAGTGTCACTGTTCTTGTGATGTAATAGGTCAGTTGTGTTCTGTGGAGACCTTTTAATAAAAAGAAATCCTTAACCTCCAGATACTATTTACATTTAACATTAATTTCCTTGATTTTTATTGGAGAAAGAAATTACCCGAACAATTTTAATAATCAAAAATCTGTCTGTATTTGCAGTTCATATTATATACTGTTTATAGAGGATTATGAGCAAACAAAATTTTCTTTATCTAACGGTGGACAGATAGTTTCTTTACTTCATTCATTTATATTCTAATCTTCATATTAAAAAACATTTTTATATATCCTTAACCTATTTACTTCTTAGTAAGAAATTCGCTTATCTTACATATTATTATATTATTTTATAAAATGGTTTAAATACAGATAAGAGACTTAAGAATGATAGATGAGTATATGCTTAAACTATGGTTTCCTTAAAGCGCCATAATATGCCATTAATGTCACTGACCTTGTCATGAGTTTTGTCAGAAATGGTGTGTGCTTAATGTCTATGCAGATACGTAAGATTAATATCTCATAATTTTTTAGGAAAAAAGTCAATTCACTTAAACATATTTTTACCTCCGGTGATAACATTTTCTGAAGAAGTATGTTAATTGTCATAATTTTTATTTCGTCAATAAGCAGGACATTGTTATCTTGACATAAATGTTGTTTATACATTAATTACCAAGAAAATGACTACAATGTAATGACATTATGTAAGTAATGGGGATGTCCCACTGTATTAAAAGTTGGATTTCTTTTTATTGTATATGATTCTACACTATTTATGTAATCAGTATCCATAAGTGGTTGGATTTAAAAAAAAATTAAGTACAACATTTTTTAAAAATTTTAGATTAATTTAAAATTGCCGCCAGTCAATTAAGCAATGAAATAATGCGCCCTATGATATGGCTTAATCTGTGTTGCCATATTTTCTTTTATTAAAGTATTGTTTTGGTAGCTGAAAACTATTTGAGAATATTTGTGATTTTGAACGATTTCGAGAATTTGTACCTTAATTCTTGTATTATATCAAACATTTTCAAGACTATTTTAATTTGGATACTAAATTAAAAGTAAGCATTTTTGAACTTAATGTATATATCATATATGTATATATATATATATATATATATATATATATATATATATATATATATATATATACATGTATATATATATATATGTATATATATATATATATATATATGTTTATATATATATATATATATACATGTATATATATATATGTATATATATATATATATATATATATATATATATATATATATATATATATATATATATATATATGATATATACATTAAGTTCAAAAATACTTACTTTTTATTTTGTATCCAAATTAAAACAGTCTTGAAAATGTTTGATATAACACAAGAATTAATGTACAAACTCTCGAAATCGTTCAAAATCACAAATATTCTCAAATAGTTTTCAGCTACCAAAATAATACATAAATAAAGAAAATATCAGCACAGATTAAGTCATATCATAGGGCGCATTATTTCATTGATTAATTAACTGGCGGCAATTTTAAATTAATCCAAACTTCAAAAAAATTTTGGTACTTAATTTTTTTTTAAATCCAACCACTTATGGATATTGATTACATAAATAGTGTAGAATCATATACAATAAAAAGAAATCCAACTTTTGATACAGTGGGACATCCCCATTACTTACATAATGTCATTACATTGTAGTCATTTTCTTGGTAATTAATGTATAACCAACATTTATGTCAAAATAACAATGTCCTGCTTACTGACGAAACGAAAATTATGACATATTTCTTCAGAAAATATTATCACCGGAAGTAAAAATATGTTCAAGTGAATTAGACTTATTTCCCTGAAAATTATGAGATATTAATCTTGCGTATCTGCATAGACATTAAGCACACACCATTTCTGACAAAACTCATGACAAGGTCAGTGACATTAATGGCATATTATGGCGCTTTAAGAAAACCCTAGTTTAAGCATATACTCATCTATCATTCTTAAGTCTCTTATCTGTATTTAAACCATTTTATAAAATAACATAATAATAAGTAAGATAAGCGAATATTTTAATAAGAAGTAAATAGGTTAAGGATTTATAAAAATGTTTTTTAATGTGAAGATTAGAATATAAATGAATGAAGTAAAGAAACTATCTGTCCACCGTTAGATAAAGAAAATTTTGTTTGCTCATAATCCTCTATAAACAGTATATAATATGAACTACAAATACAGACATATTTTTGATTATAAAATTGTTCGGGTAATTTATTTCTTCAATAAAAATCAAGGAAACTAATGTTAAATGAATAGTATTTGGAGGTTAAGGATTTCTTTTTATTAAAAGGTCTCCGCAGAAACCAACTGACCTATTACATCACAAGAACAGTGACATTATTTTCGAATAAGGAGAAGTGGAGGGGACATTTATTGACCATGGAGGCCTGGAAATAGAGCTAAGGGAAAACATAATAAATTCCATAACCTCGCTTATCTTGGTAGGAAGGATGCCTGTTCATGTAACTTCTGGCAATAATAGACCTTCAGAACAGAGGGATGAGTTGTTAGGCTCTGTTTAGTAACATTAATTTAAGTCGGTCTTGGTGACATCATTTCCGCAATGTACTGAGTAAGGAAAAATTATAAGGTTACGAGTGGGTATTTTTTTTTTTTTTTAAATTGGAAACAGAGTTGGTCGAAATACGTTAAAAGTGATGCGATGTAGGAATGTGTGTAATGAAGATCGGAGGCATTAACGTGTTAGAGGTTTATTCAAAGAACCACTGAACGTGAAAGACGTCTCTTAAGAATTACGGCCTTAAGGCGGCCAGGCAGTGCAACCAGATCTACGGCAAATGAACAGTTAGCTGCTACGCGCCAACAACTATCCACCAGGTCCATTTATCGAAGATTAAGTTCCTTTAGTCTTCGATCGTACTGACCACGCCTCATTTTCTCACTGACCGTAAGGTAAGTTTTGAGTGGTGCCGAGAACATGCCCAGTGGAGTGAAGAATGAAATCTGATAGTGTTTAGCGATGAATCTCGATTCTGTTTACGGGCTCACGATGGACGAAGAGAAAGGATAATCGGTTTTCTGTGGAACGGCAGCTACACTTACCCGAAGGGTGGTATGGGATGCAATAGTATAAGGAAGTAGGTCCCCTGTAGTCTTCCTAGAAAGGACATGAATGCACGAAAGTCGTTCACAGAGTCTTGAAAATGATTGCATTCCCGTATTTTCCGAGGTTATAAAACTCTATTTTGCAGCAGGATAATTCCAGACCACAATTGTTGTCATAAAGTTTCTACAGGATGCTGAAGTAAATGTTCTTCCATGACCCATAAGATCAACTGACATTTCGTCAACCTAGTATGTATGCGACATGATAGTTAGACGGCCAGGTCGATACTGGTTCGACCAGTGGACCATCATCGTTTATAAAAGGTTCAGATAACTTGAGACACAGTACCTCAAGATGACACTAACCATCTATTTAGAAATATGTCTCACATAGTTGAAAACTGTGTAAAAGTGCGTGTAGCAACAACTCACTATTAATTTTGCGGTAGGTATCTATCTAATTATAAGGAAATTTCATATGTACTAGAAAAATTATCGAAAGTTAGTTACCCAGAAGAGGATGAAGTATGGTCATTCGTTTAATTTCCGATATTCGATCAGTGAAGCACAGCAACACTGATCGAGTTTGGCATTTGGATGGATGACCGATATTTCTTCTAACAGTCGATAGGCTGTTAACAGAGACTAACCCAGGAGGCCCATTAGTCCGCTAGCAGGCAGTGAGGTGAACACCAGTGGATGGTGTCAGATGAGACCTTCCCAGGAGGATTGTATTCTGTCAGCAGTGCAGGTAGATAGGCCCAAGCGATGGATTAGTTAGCAGCCGAGGACCGTGGTTCCCAGTCCATGCTAAATTTTAGGTCCCTAGGTAAAAAGAGCCAATTATGGCCTATTTACCTAGTAAAACGAATATCTACTACTACTAGTTATCCGCATTGATACCGAAATAAATAATTAGTATAGAGAGTACTATCACATGAAGTTTTAAAGAAATTTATTATTAATTTGTAAATACAAAATCAAAATGTTATTAAAATTTTTTTTTAATCATTATTTACCGTTGGCCTATTTCCATTATCAAGGACAATCATCGACGCCAGTAGATAAAATTACAGTGGTTGTGTAAATACTGATATCTCTAATCCGTAAATTTTGCAGAATCTCTAGTTTGTTGTGAGTAGGAATTTCTAATATGCACACATCATAGACATACGCAACTCAAAATTTAACACCCCTTTCGAAAAACGGGGGTAAGAACACATCCGCATAATCCACTTACTACAATAATGATTTCAGAGGTGTTCGTTTGGGACGCACCACTATGCCTCATACTGCTAACGAATAATGTCTTCGACGATTGAATCAAGATTTTGGTATATTTAATTATCTTCAAATGCCTTTACTTATAGAGCTCCGGAGGATGTACAAAACCACGGGTAATATTAAAGATGTTCTTTGAGCTTTCCCGAAAATGCCTCTACAAAACATTAGCAAGGTCCACGTCGGCTATGGCCTGAAGTGTCATTTGGAGCTCATTTAACAATAACATACATTGTAATGTTTAACATTCAAATTGCTTTATTTTTATTTTCATTTATTTAATTTATTTATTTACATTTAGATTTCTGTTATCTTTGTTACCTACTTAAAATTAAAAAGTGCAATGACTTTTTTTATTATATTTATTTGACGAAGTCGGTGAAAGCACTCTACACATTATGTTTTATTTGCACTGCCCATTCTTACCTGACAAATGCAAACAGATCAATGAATAAGTCAGAAGTGGTGTTAGTGTCAATTTTCTGAAGAGAAACAATAATTCCGAAACACCGGTGTTTGTAGTCGTGTCTCCCTTTTGGTGTATAAGGCCCTATAACTCAGTTTTTGTTGCAATAGAAGAAATTTTAATACTACACAAAAGATGATAAGTTTTGTAACGTAGAACAATGTTTTTGAAATAAATCATGTATATTTTGACCCATTTTGATATTGAATAATTTTGGAACGAAAAAGCTATCGAGGTGCGGTTTTTGCAGATTAATACTAACTGACTGAAGTTCTTCTATGATGTTTTCATTTTGTTGTGTTATTTCAAATGGAACACCCTGCACATTTTTTCAAATTTGCACCTCGATAATTTTTTCTTCTTCCAGAACTAATCAAATTGAGAGTATGTCGAAATATAGCTCACCAACCTGTATCATAAACATGATGGTTGAAAAAGTTGGCAACGCTCGAGTTCAACTACTACTACAAATTACTTTATTTTATATTTGTACAGTATTGTTAATGACAAGTTTTTTGAAGTGTAATTTTAATTATTTACACTTAATTGAAAACAATGATTCAATCGATTAGTTTAATCTATGATTTAAATCAAATGATTAACAACAACAATAAATGCGTTAGTTTAAATTCTATTAAGGATTTGTTTATTTATTGCCGCTATCTATTCTCAAAATAATTTACACAAATTTTAACAAACATTATTAATAGAGCTGTCCGATGTGCCTGGAGTACAGCCACGGTCTTGCGCTGTCGTCACACGTGCCGATTTAGAAGTGATTTACGCTGCAGTCTTATTTGAAAGGTTAATGCGTGAGGTTGTACCTATAAATTATACATAATGTCAAACGCGCCAAAGGGTAAAAAACGACCGTACGCGGACACAGTGAATAAATTTATCGGTGAATTTCCGGATTTATTCTATGACGGATGCAAAATAATTTGTAAAGTTTGCAATCAAGACTTAATGTGCTGGCACAAAACAGATTGTCGTCGTCATATCAATACCGTGCAACTTCAAAATAAAAAAAATGGCATGCCTTTGACAACTCAGTTTATGTTTGATTTATTGTTAATGTTAATAGCCTGTAATATTCCGCTACACATACTGGATAAACAACCATTTCGGGAGTTTTGGAATAAATACAATCCCCAGGTGAACTTACCAAGTCGTACATCGTTATGTAGATATATTCCAGCTGTTCGTGAAGACATTGTAAATAGGATTAAATGTGGATTAAAAAATACACGGCTCTGGTTATGTATTGACGAGACGACAGATTGTAAAAAAAAATCTGTTTTAAATATTATAGTACGTGTACTGGACCCTCTTAAACCAACATTTCCACGGCTTTTTATTATGCTGAATATTTTCAACAAATAAAAGCTGTGATACCACAGTTCAACCCTAACGAGACTGCAGCTATTAGGGAAAGCCAGACAAGCTTTCAAGGCGTTTCCCTTGAAACAGATTTAAAAAGTATTAATAACAATTATAGGGGACTACACGACGCAATAGAAAAATTGCAAAATAGTTCGTTGTCGTTAGTGGAATCGCTGCAAATAGTGGACGACGTAAAAACACAGCTACAGGCTATAAATGACGCAAAAAATAATCGCGTTAGTGAAAAATTCGAGAGTGTATTACAGAAAGATCCTGATTTTAGCAAATTAAGACAAATTTGTGATGGTGCATCTACAACTTCGTTAAGTGAGTTCACAGATTGTTTTACTTATGCCTGTATTACATCCGTAGATGTCGAACGGTCATTTTCAAAATACAAACATATTTTTTCACCAAAGCGAACATCGCTGACAGAGACAGCTGTAGAAACATACCTGATGCTATTATACTATAGATCTTCCCCACTTTGTGATGACGACAACCAAACTACTTCATAAATCTGTTTAAAAGGGTGAGTTTTATACAAATTTTTATAAAATGTAACATTATTGTTAAAATTTATTTCCATTTAATATACTTATTCAAGTATTATGATATGATGTAAACATATGAGTCATATGACGGCTCTGGCGGCCAGGTGACCTCGGACAGCTCTAATTATTAATACATCCTGCACAAGCTTTGTGGGTGTGTGTGTTTGTGTTTTTTCAAGGTAATTGATGTTTAAATAAATGAACCGGGCTACTAAGGGTTTCTTATTAATAGAGCATCGTTAAAGGATATGTTAAACCTCCTTCATTAGAACACAGTTGCATGTTAGGTGTCATATCATAATAATAATATTTCTCAAATAAGTATAACATTATATTAAAATATTAAATCACTTTAGATGTTGTGATACGTGAAAGTTATTATTATATTACTACCTCATAATATATTAATGATGCTTATTTTATATATATATATATATATATATATATATATATATATATATATATATATATATATATATATATATATACATATATCTGGTTTATACTAATATTAAATAAACATTAACTTTTAAATAGTACATTTTTTATCTTCTGTAAATCGATTAGAGCAAATCTGAAGCAAAATTTTGCCCTCATATACTTGATGTACGACAATTTGGCTGAATAATAGTTTTTGAATATATTTGAAAACATTAATAGGATTTTTGTTTCATAAATAGACGATAGACGGGTATGCTCCCTCAGACTTAAGCCATAATAGTATTAAGAATCGTCTTTGCACTTTCTCCAAAGAGTCTACGTGATTTCTGTAGTAAGGGTTCCAAACAAGAGACGCATATTCAAGTTTAGACCTAACAAAAGCAAAGTATAAAGTTTTAAGTGTACTGATATTCGAGAAGTCTCTGCTAGTTCTAATTAGGAACCCAAGAGCCTTAAGAGATTGAGTCACTAAATTATTTATGTGAGGTATAAATGAAAGTTCGCCAACGAATATTACGCCAAGGTCAGCAAGAATAGAAGGTCGTTGAAGGACTGCGTTGTCAATACTGTAATTAAACATAACAGCCTCGGATTTAGTTGTGTACGTCATAACGTTACACTTAGACACATTCAGATTTAAGTTGTTTTCAACGCACCAATTAAATAAGTTTGATAGGCTGTTTTGCAGAAAATCGCAGTCCTCCAAACAAGAAATTACTTTAAAAATTTTGACATCATCAGCGTAAAGTAGACAGGACACATCAATAACATTTACAATATCGTTAATGAATATGTTGAACAACAGGGGACCGAGAATTGACCTCTGTGGGACTCCGGATGTAGCAAATATATTCGACAGACTGAAAACCATTATACGCAACATATTGCCTTCTATCCAATAGATAAGCATGACAAAATAATAACAGAGACGGCGAAAAACCAAAAACAAACATTTTGTTTAGTAGTATGGAGTGATCCAGTCGGTCGAATGCTTTCGAGAGATCTGTATATATTACGTCAAGTTGCCTCCGTTGATCAATAGCTTCAGAAATAGACTGGGTTATGCATAACAGATTAGAGGTGGTAGAACGTCCTTTCATAAAACCATGTTGGTTGGTACACCGATATTTGGTTGCTAACGCTATAGTAAATGTTATCATGGAGTAAAATTTCAAGGGCCTTTGAAAAATTACATATGATAGATATTGGTCTAAAGTTGCTAATATCATGTTTATCACCCTTCTTAAAAACCGGACACACTTTTGAACATTTCCAGATTTCAGGGAGGCAACAATTTGTAACACATAGATTAAATAAAAACGTAAGCGGATGTGCAAAAATATTAGCACAGTCTTTTACTAAAAAATGCAGGGACACCATCAGGCCCGGTCGTTAACTTAGGTTTTAGTTTTTTTCAGAGCGTTAAGTACCTCATTTTCATCAAAGCACCTGATATTAATTGTGGAACTGTTGATTGCCTGATTGTGCGTAAAATCAAAGTTGGTAGAAGGTGGTAAAAATGAGTTACTGAAAAATCTGCAAAAGCATTAAGTATCTCTTTAGGATTGTCGAGATGCTTATCATTATAAAACATCTGAGTAGAGATATTGGTACATTTATTTTTGTTTTTAACGAATGACCAAAATTTACCAGGCTCCGTTGCAATATGTAATATTCCACCCCAACGTTACGCCAATGAAGGCATGTTTTACTTAAACAGCGTTCATAAATCACTTTAATTGACAATTTAATTTGGGTATTGCAGGCGGCCCAATATAGTAACAGCCTTGAATACATTCACCTTGAATCTGGTTTTAGTTTGCATAACTCGTCGCTAATTCACTGTTTTACAGGAGAAATGCAACAATGATTAGTATTGAGTTAATGATGGTAATAAATGCAAGTTACAGCCAGTAGCACTCAATACATACAATAGCATGTGTTGTCTTTGTGAAAGATCGCAAAATTTTATATTGAACTTCGAGCTTCTAGAGAAACAATATAAAAATGTGAACATGTTCCAACAATAAATGATCAAACATGAAATAAGTATATCATTTCCTAAAAAAAAATACTGCAATTCATTATAGGTACTGGTAAGGAACTGAAGTGTTTAAAAGGCGGTTATAGTTAATACAATTACATCGTATATAAACGAACAATAATCATGGTGTGACCTACTTGTGACGTAAATATTTTTAATCAGAAGCGTCACATACAAGTAAATAAATAAATATTTTCGATTTACATCTGTGCATATATAAAAAAGCGCATTCTTTGATAAAGATTGCGTAGACAGGTATATAGATATTTTTGAATTAAAGTTTATTAGAATAACATATATTTATTAATTGATTAACGAGTTTTTAACTGTTTTGATTGGTGTTCAGTTATTTATGTAAATTTTAGAAAATCGAGAAGCGCAACTGTTTGATTACCTTTGCCAACACATTTAATGATCTATAGATCATTGTGCATTACTATAAGTATGTTAACCTTGAACTATATAACCGTGGTATAAGTAAACATAGGGAAAGTCATGCCATAACGGTTTGGGTTGTCGTTTATTTACTAATAAAATTAGTTATACATTATAATATATTACAGATGTATATCTAAAAATATAGACAGCAAAGCGTTTGTACCGATCATGAAAATATTAAAACCCAAAAATTGTAGGTGTTTGACGTTTTAATATCGTTTTTATTTCCTTACAATACACAATAAATTAGTATTAATTTTGTCGTTTATTCGATATCTTTATGTAAAGAGTTGACAGTACCGTACATCTTAATTATATTATAATAATATAATGTAAAAATATAACGTTCCATTGATTTAAATACTAAACAAATATTTATTACAAAATATTAACATAATATTAAACAAATTTACACGGAAAGAACTACCACATAAATTACATATTATTTGCATTTTACATAGAACTGATATTATTTATAATTTCCTTATTTACCTATGTATAAAATAAATTAGTTTTAATGCTACATTCGGACGTTGCCGACTATGAATGCTTATTTTTTAAGTAAACAAGTTATTTATATGTCTTTTGGTGACCTATAGGTACAGCACATCCCAGTGTAATTTTTCAGAAATGTAAGCATTTAGTTAAATTATAGCAATAAGGGAACATATTAATATATTTTTGACTAATATCGCCTTAGGAGCTGAGTGTGCCTTTATGTTCAATACGTTCCAGTCACAATTGTTAAAAGCATGTTTTTTTGAATTAAACAAAACGAATAGTTTTTAAGGGTATTGTGTTTTCTTGTTTAAAACATGTTTTTTGTTTGCCAAAAAACACGTTTTAAACAAATAAAGTTGCCAAACCATGTACTGCGCCCTCTTTTGTATAATATATTTATACTACATATCTATGTGAAAAATAATGGTGAATTGATGCTCCACGCAATCTTACACCCTGTCCAACTCTGCGAAGCATGCTGCTAATTAGGTGGTCGATATCTTCTAGAGATATTGTGTTCAAGCTGTCTGAACCTCTTGTCGTAATCGCTGGAGATGGGACGGGCAATCGATCTATCGTATCCCATACATGTTAGATTATCGAAAAGTCACGTGACCTTCTGGGTCACATCGGCATCTTGCAGGAACTTCGCTGGTTATGACAACAGTATGGGTGCTAGACCCCATAATTTTTAGAGATAGGGGTTTTCAACCTATGAAGATACGTTAACGCAATCGGTTTCAAAAGCCTGTGAATATCCCTTGTGGATTCGTGTTCCTTTATAGGAATACATGAAGGGACCTGCTTCCATATTCTATTGTATGTTATAATACAACCCCTCCGGTAAGTGCTGCCTTCCGTTCCACACAAAACTGAATATCTCACTTTTCTTTATGTCGATGATGGTGGAATTTATCTACGTCCATCGTGAGGCCTACAAACAGAATCGTGAATCTTCACTGAATATTATCCGATTCTATTCTTTATCTACTGGGCACGTTTTTGGCACTAGTCTTACCTCACGGTCCTCCGAGTCTGCGAGTAAAAAGTTAAGTCGTGTTCGACATTATAAAAGATTAATTTTACCAAAAAAATAATGTATCCTTCAGTCATTTAAAACTACAATGTTATCATTTGTTGATTGATTGTGATCTAGAATAACCTGCACAGTATAGTTGGTTATTTAAAACAATCTGTAAAACAAGTACTCTATAATTAACTACAAACATCAACAACTACACAGAAAAATTTTCATTCTGTTTTTCATTTAAAGCGTTACAGAAAGAATTTTAGTGGAAATATATTTATCTGAATATTATCTGAACGTTATTTGTGGCATTCTCCAAATTTTTCTTCTTTGGGACTTACTAGTTTCACGCTTGACATATTCTAAAAAAAGATAAATAACTTTGAAAAAGATAACAGATTCGTTTTCCGAAACGTTAGGGAATTATATTATTATTTTTGTGTCTCATACTAATTGTCAAAAAAACACCCTCTGACTAATCTTTTGAGGTAAAGTCACAAGCGCAAAGGTTTATTTTTCCAGTAACACTGGATAACTAACTATATTTTTTAGATAACACAAGAATTATTCATGTGGTAGTAAGTCCCAAAAACGAAAAATATTTACTCTTAATAAGAATGTCTGCCCGGTTGAAGTCGTCAATTAGGCGTAAAACTTAACACGCCAGAGAAAGTAAGAGTACCTGGCGCGCCGTACCGATGCAGTTATGTGAAAATGACACAATAAATTATTTATATATGTATAAGAAATAAGTACCACATAAATATCGCATAAATTAACACCATAGTTTAGTTTCTTAGTAGATAGATCCAAAAACTATCACTCCTAAAATAGAATTAACTGATAGCCACCTTATTTAAAGTTTTGGCGAAGGAGCTATGATAAATATAGGAAAAATCATTTTATAGTTATTTTCGATTTCGGTTTACTGTCTTCTAAGTATTTATTTCCATTTGCATTACGGATTTTGGCTTACTTTACACATACAAAAACATTAAATAAATACTTTAATTCTTGCTAATAAAAAGACTGTAATTCTGATAAAAGGTATACTTTTATTTATTTGAAATGTGACAATACATTTTTTTTTACAAATCGGTCAAATGTGAAAAACGCTGAGTTTACCTTATTAAAATAATTATGATAATATTACTACTACTGTTTACAAATCACCATTCTGTAGAATAATCCGAAAATTTTTGAGTCTGTTCCATTAATGTGCTAATGAATATATATACAGGGCGTCTCACCAGGAACTGCATCGATCGATATAGGGAAAAGTACGCACCAGAAAATTTTGAAAATTTAGGGAGCTACGGCAATGTGGCCAACCCTACTAAAATAATTACAAACATTTGGCACTTCCGGTTATACTGGAAGTCTATACCAACTTGCTAATCATAAATGGAATACCCTATATATTTTAGGGTTTTCGAAAAGAGCATAAAATTCTGAGTCAGAAACATACCATATCCTATGCTTAAACCCAGCCGTTTCAGAGATATTTGACATTTTAAAAAATTTTTGACAGTTGTAATGGTTCACAATAACCTTTATAACTTTCTTCGTGTAAAAGATACTCATTTGCTTTTTGGCATGCAGAAATACCATAAGGTGAGCTACACAGTTCTACAGTTTAAAGAAATTCAATAATAGTATACTAAGTGTTCCATTTTTGACGTTACATTTTGTAAACTTCAAACCGCGAAAACTTGCTTAAATCAAATGGAACACCCTGTATTTTTTTACATCAAGTTATGTATAATTAGATTCCTTTTTTTCTGATATATTGTGGGTGTTTAAGTTACAACTTTTTGAAATATTTGCAATCTTCTTAGAAATGCAAGAATTTTAAGTAAAAATCAAATTAGCCATGATTAGAAACAATCAGTAATGTCAGACTTTCTCTTATGTCAAAAAATGCCACCGCGTTTAAATTACACCCACGAGGACTTTTTGAATTTGTTTATTATTTATGGAAAATGTGATAAAGTAATATCAAGAACTTGTAGTACATTTGTTACTAGATATCCACAAAAACAGAAAATAACACTAAACACTGTAGCATGCCTATTAATTAGATTGGAGACATTTTCTATTAACTAAAATAGCTAAGATAAAATCAACTAAAAACATGATTCTATTTTAATTTAATAATTGTTCAAAATTCCGCCCTCGAACCTCCATATATCTTTCACACCTTCGGATTGGTTCTTCATGGGTAGCTCTTCTAGTTGAATCCTGTGATAAGTTTTGAAATGCATTTCTTACTCTCTGCATACAATCTTCAATAGTTGTTAATGGGCTCTCATAAACTTTATTTTTAATAGTTCCCCAAATAATATAATCTAAAATTGATAAATTGGGCAAGCGAGGAGGCCATAGGAAAGGATTGGCGATTCATTGATCGTAAAAAGTTTCTTGTAAAAAATTATTCATCAAATACGCGTTATGTGGGAGAGCACCGTCGTCGTGCTGATAAAAAATGTTGCTATATTCGGCGAGAGTTAAATTTTCTAAATAGTTATTATTCAAATTTTGTAAAATATTTAGATATCTTTCATCTAAAAGAAAAAAAAAAAACCAAAAATATTAACTATACACATTAACAGAAGAAGCAATCTTTGTAACTTACTTTTTAAATTTTCCTGAGAAAATTCTAATGCCACCACTCAATCGTTTCTTATGGCACAGTAAACATTAAACTGCCAACTTTCTTGAAAATTTCGCTCCTTGAACACATGAGGATTCGAGTCACTCCAATAATGCGAATTGTGTCGATTAAAAAGTTAATTTTTGGTAACTTTAGCTTCATCTGATCATATAATATTTCCCAAATAAGAATCGTCGCTTACAGACCTTATTAGAATAAATTCACACAAATATTCTCTTCTTAGGAAATCTGTTTCTTTTAATTGTTGAACCATTTGGAACGAAAACGGGTAAAATTATAGGGTATTCCATTTAAAATAAGCAAGTTCCATTGTCTGTCTAAGATAACCTTTTCACGCACACACACTATTAGTTATTTGTCTTTTTCAAAACAGTTTGATTTTCGTTAGTTGGTTCTATGTAGTGGTAGCGGTAGTCATTGGGGTAGGCTGGTGTCTGGTAAGCAAGCGACAGATAGGTCAGGATATTTTTCCATTCGAGGAAGTTTACCTCTTTCCTCGGAAATGTCCCAGTGTAGAGGGTTTCATGCCTTGGGCGCTCAAACGCCTCACACTGCGCCAAGTAGTGGTAGGACGTTTCTTTGTTCCTCACCTATCTCGAGCATGTAGGGTGTTCCTCCACATCTATTAGCGACAGCTGTCTCCTAAGCTTACAGTGAAGATTACGATCAATCTGTTTAGAGTGTTCCTGCTCTGGCCAAGTAGCTTGGCCGATCACAAGTGCCGAGCTTGTCTGTAGCCACTGCATACCTTCTAATGCTCCTTCAATGTCCATGAGTCCAATCATTGAAGGCCATCATGACTTGCCTTCGTGTGATACATAACATAGGTTCCGGTCTAAGATAAGGCTCCTTATCTCCGAGTGTCGCTAATTCGTCAGCCTTCTCGTTTCCTTGAATCCCACTATGTCCTGGGACTCACAAAGTTTTACCTCTATGTGCCTAGCTAGCTCTTCCAATGCATTCCCATATTTCTGAGCAAAGCCGACCTCATTCTAGGAGAGCAGATCACCCTCAGAGCCGCTTGTCTGTCAGAGCAAAAGTTAGTCCTATACTAATATTGTTTAAGTGCTGTTTGTGACGTCTTAATTTTTCTTTTTTCTTCCTGAATCTTACTGCTACATGAAAAATACTAATAATATTAATTTACCAGATCAAATCCAAAGTTGGAAAATCCATCACCTCGTAATGAGGATCTACTCCTAAAGCTTCCCTGCTTTTGGACTCGATTCAAAGTCGAGCCCATATGAATGATAGACTGTTATTAATATAAGATTGTCAAGAGAGTGGTTCCAATTTAAAGTGCCTAGCAGCATAGATAAATTTAGTTGCCTCGAGTTATATCAGAACATAAATAAGTAGAAAACATTATTTTTACATGTCTTTAAATAAATATTTTTACATTTTTGTAAATTTGAGATAGTTGCTTCAAAAAATAAATAGCAATAACCGCACGTTGGCGTCTGAAAAAAATTTAATTTCACATTTTATTCCGATACATAATTTAATTTACTTAGATCCCAACATATCACCAACAGAATTTTAAATAGTCAAAGTTGACTCTTTAAAACACGTTGTGTAATTAACATGGCCTATAAAAGCTGGTGAGAGAATTCTATGGTGTTATTTTACATATCAATCAAAATAGAAGTAAAATGTTTCGAGTTTAACAGAAGTTACCATGCTTACAAGAAACTGTGGCCAGAGATACATACAGACCAACTATTTCGATATTTGAGTTTAAGTATGACACGAATTTCACTTCAAACGTGTTTACGTCTTTTTATGGTTTTAGATACGTGATAGATTTTGTGAAATAACTACGTTAATAAATACATGTTTTTGAATAATAGGTATTTAAGAATTTTTAACGGACCTAGCAAACTTTTTGAAAAATCGGTATTTTGATTTGCATATTTTTTTCACGAAATTTTATACTGTACATCTAAAACCAGTAATTAATTAAATTTATTTCTCCGACTTGATGTCTAATTTACTGAGGTAATTTTAAAAAAAACTATACTTACCTAAGGATACACATAAATATAAACAAAAAAAAGTTGTGTTAACTGTTTATCATTTGCAACGACTGGGTGTGCATAAATAATTGTAGTCTTTAAATTATGTTCAAAGCGTTGTTTTATAAACTACTTCCCATTATTATCAGGGTTCGAAAACTTATCAGATATACAGGGTGGGGCAATAGTGCGTCCGACATCGATATGTCGAGTTCTATGATAGCTAGAACTTGATTAAAAAACATAAATAAACTAGACAAAAAAGTCTATAACTGGAAATTATTTTCTAATATACAGGGTGAGCCAAGACGATTCTACAGGGTCAACTAATGTTTTTTAAAATGGAATGCCATGTACATCAGAACATTTTTTGAAACTTCTTTGTGGCCTCCTTCCACTGCTGTATTATTATTGACATCGTTACATCCGACCACTTGGATGTAATGATTTACACGTGTATATTAAAAAAATCACTACAGTCTCAATTATTGATTTTAAGAAAAAATATGTTATGAGACATCTGTGTGATGACACCCAGTCATTTTCACTTCCTAAAAGTATAAACGGTGGCCAAAAATATTTTTTAAATTTACATCTATTTGAACAGAATTTTCTCAATTTTTTCAAAAGGAACACCCTGTATATTTTTGGGCGATGTGATGTAGAATTGAAAAACGAACATTTTTCGTATGTACATCCTTTTGCATAATAATCAAAAATTGCCCAAAATAACGTTTTTTGGCGTTTATAATCTAATTTTTCTAGAAAGCTTGACATAATAAGACAGTTTTTGTTGGCAAATGTGGATTGAGCATACAAAAACATGGTAAACCATTCTTCTTTTTCAAAATACAGCAAACAATTTTAGCCTTGTCCTATTTAGAAATCTTTAGTATCCAATTTGAAAAATATAAAAAAAATTATAGTTTCACTATATGAGGTTTCTTAATAAGTTTTTGTTATATTTTAAAATGGTAATTTAATATATTAATTGCAAAAAGCTTGAAATATTTCAACTGCACAATATCTTTCTAAAGAATTAGAAATCGCGCAAGTTTAGCAAGTCATATCAAGTCCATATAACTAGATATTCTTTCATATACTATTTAATTAAATAACCTGGAAACTGCACAGCGGAACGTATTTTTTACTTAATAGTATTTATTTTATAAGAAATGATTATTCAACATATAAAAGGACTGTCAGACGTTTTACTTTTTATATAATTTTGTAATTTTAAACAAGAATTTAAGCCAATCTGTTTAATATTTGTAAGTCATTATACAAAAAAATGTATCCTCTTAACTTTTTGTTTTTTGATTTTTTACAGGCAAACAGATATACAACTTACGCATCGTAGCATAGCCCCTTAGATTTAAATGCGCAATGGATTTGGCATCTACTGTCTCTACTGCATACTGGCCACTTCTTTCTAACTTGTGCGCAATTCGGGGGCCACTCTACGATGCGTGACCTATACAGTTTTGGCACCCGATTGAAAAAGGAGAAAATTTATGATTAGCCATCATACTGGTAATTTTCGTAATGAATGGTAAAAATATACAATAGGAAGTTTCCGAAATTATTTAACAATAAAAAAAATTTAAATATTCCCGTTTCTGGCTTATATTAAATAGTCTTGTCAGCTCGGGGGGTGTGAATGACAGCGGCGCGTTCTTCCATCCAAACCGCCCGGGCCAGACTCAGTCGATGAGGTATAGAAGATGTGTGGAGCCGCCCCCGTCACCATCTTTCGAAAGGGATATACAACTGTGGGTTCCGTGTATCTACGATATGGGCACGTAAATTTTCCCTATCCCACGACAAAGAAAAATTGCCAGGTTAGGAATGCCAGTGCCTAAACAGGCACTGATGAACTTCTCTCGTGGCATCGAAGATTGGATTTGGTCGCGGAAATAGGCCTACGTTAAATAACTGATTATAAAAAAAATAATAAATAGTTCAAGGGAATAACCTATTTTTATTAGGCTATATTATTGTCATAGATAATAATGAGACATATCGGAGACATACCATTTTTATATAATCAGCACCAAACGCGTACGTGCAAAAATGAAGGTAGCCCATATCCACTTTTTGTTTTATTAATTGCGAAAACAATAATATATGTATGGGGCATCAGAAGAGAAACTCATGTTTTTTACATGCACATTTAATGAAGTCGGAATGATAAAAAAGAATTTGCTTATTAATTATGCAATAAATGGTGCAATAAATTTGACGGGAAAAACATAATAAATAACAAATATTTCGAAATTTACCTGATACCTGTTATAATCAAGCACTTATATGTGATAAATTTATAATTAATTCCAAAATCGATATCAGTATTAATGCTAAGACTGTAGAAGATCATGTTTTTCAGGAAAAATTTACATAAATCTGACTAATCCCACCTAGTATTATAATATTAAGATAAAGATCAGTCTGCAAGTTAAATTGTTTTATTTATAGTAGTTATAATCATGGCAAAAAAATTACTAATAATGACTATTAAATAGACTACATGTTGATTAACATAAACTATCCACAAGTAACCCAATTCTTTTATATTATTTCTAACGATAAATTACTTTAAAGTGATTTAAATTGTCATTTAATAAATTATTATTTAACACCCTGGTTGGGCCATAAACCATTTTATAGATATTTCGATTTATTTTATTTACGAGAGTATAATTGCTAGTTAATTCGTTTAACACACATTTCAACCAAGAATTATTATTTGAGTAACTGTGACGATCACATGATTTACTTAATTTTAAAAGTTGCACTGTAGAAAATTCCATGCAAAGTTTGTATTATTAAAATTTTGTATGTCACAGCATTTTTGTATGCTTAATAAATATAAATATATAATATTGCTAATATTTTCTTATAAAGGACAGTGATGTTATAAAACACAGTTTACCTAAAACATGGCAGTTTTCACAGCTCCAATGAAATTCTGTATATCGTAAATAGCCCAACTTCAATAAAGAAAATCAGCCCTTGCCCGAAGGGCAGGCTAGCCAGGCACGGGCCTGGAGCGCCAAATCCTAGAGGAGCGATAAAAGCCAGTAAATTTTTGACTGGGAACGCTACAAATTATCGCGCTTGTGGCAATTAACAAATTGATGATTAGGGCGATGGTAGCTGAATGGGTCAGAGCACTTATTCTTACTTACTTTGTAACGAAATCGTGTCTCGATCCCACTGCGGGGCAAAATAAAAAGATGTGGTTCGGACTCCACAATAAACTGTAAGGCCTCGTCTCTCTTACCTAATATAAAATCCTACATTTTCAAGGAGTTACTTCCGTGACTTGGTAGGTGATTAAGAAAACATTATTTAAAATTGATGAAACAGTAGCAAATATACAAAACTAATTGTTGGTAATGTTAAAGGAGTGCGAAGAGCAGATGTAACACGTGCATACGCCTATTACTGACGCCTGCGATACTTACACTTTTCGAAAATCAAAGGGAACCAACAGGCAGTTCTTACACTGTGTGAATCTAGTAAGACCTGACTGACTTCTCCAAGGCATTTGACAGACTTGACCACGGTATTTTATTAACTAAACTTGAGAACTTTGGACTTTCCAGGCCAATAGTTAAATTTCTTAAATCCTATTTGCAAGATAGGTATCAATTTGTTCAATACCGTGGATACAGGTCTGGCAGATTCTTGCAGAAGTCAGGCGTACCACAAGGTTCGTTATTGGAACCACTTTTATTTGTCTTGTTTATCAACGATATCACATCTAATCTCCATCGAGTACATTATCTACTATATGCGGACGACTTAAAACTATTTTGCGAAATTAAGCCTGAAACAGATTGCGAATATCTTCAAACAGCATTAGACAACATAAATCTCTGGTGTGCGAATAATATATTACCGTTAAATGGATCAAAATGTAATGTTCTGACATTCACGAGGACCTTCCTCAATCAAATATAATTATAAACTGGATGATTTAATATTACAAAGGCCAGATTACATAAAAGATCTTGGAGTTGTTTTTGATCCAAAATTATCTTTCATACGGCATATCGAAACGACTACTTCGTCTGCTTATAAAAGCTTTGGACTTGTCATACGCAATTCAAAGGGGTTTGGTAGCTTGCATACGCTTAGAGTGCTCTATGTTTCATTTGTTAGATCGCGGTTGGAATATGCATCAATAGTGTGGAGTCCCATTTATAATATACATATTTGGTCTTTAGAAAAAATACAACGACGATTTGTAAAATCAGCAGTATACGTACTTGATGGTGAATATCCGGAAAGAGGCATTCAAAACAATATTTTACTTGCACGTCTCAATCTATCCGACCTTGCAAAACGTAGGGCGGCACAATTTATAATTTTTTTTGTATAAGGTGGTTAATAATTTAGTTGACTGTATATGGATATTAAACCAAATTAATTTTCAAGTTCCAAGAATATCATCACGTCATAACCGCACTTTTATATTGATATTTTTTCTTGTACCATTGACAAAATTAAAAAAGTTGTACTAAATGAGTGAATGACAATATTTTAATCTGTATAGTTTTGTACAATTTATATTTATTTTTATTGCTATTGTGCTTGTTGTATTATTATTGTCGAATAGCAATATTTTAATTAAAGTATAATGTATTGTTAGTGTTAATTTGTTACTATGTATTATATTAATGTTTATTTCTTCATTTCCGTTGTAATATTTATATTCTTTTTACTCTAATTGTTGGCAGACTCAATTTTTTGCTTTTTTTTACTTCAATTTATTTAAGTGTTTTGTATCCTGTAATTGGGTTTTACCTGTAGGATATGTATATGAAAATAAATAAATAAATAAATAAATAAATAAATAAATAAATAAATAAATAAATAAAGACCTGTGCTTTGCAAAAAAACCCGCCGTGATAAATTTCTGAATTTCTTTTTTTGTTAGAATTGCGCATGATACCACAACATTCACACAGATCGCGAAAAATAAATTAGGGAAGTGGGAGGGGCGCGCTAAAATTATTAAGGCATAGGAGCGCAAATTTCTTTGGGTCAGAATTTAAAAAAAGAGTCGAGGATTCTTTTTAATTAATATGCAAAAAGTACCTTTCTTAACGAGAACTATTGAAATTCTGTAAATTTTAGGTTAAATGTTAGCTTGGCAAAACGTCAAAAAACAGATATTGCATTTAAAAACAAAATTAAAAAGCAGTACAGGAAATTTGCCTGTCAAACGCTCGCATTGCTCTTAAAGATGAACAAGCAAGATTCTATTTCATATATATGTTTAGATGTTTCAGACATACAATGAGCTAACCCAGTTGTTCGATTCATATATTGCAAGGTTCTGCTAAAAGTGTAATGATTTATTATGACCGGTGTTTAACTTGAGTAACCAGACAACTTTGCAAGTTATCTAGACACATCAGACATTATCCTAACAGACAACCAAGAGAAAATGCACGTGTTTGGCCGTCAATACGAGTGACTGCTAGTCATATATATCCTTCAAAGCACACCGCTAAAAAAATTAACTATCTAATTAATAATTAAAAATAAGAGTGTGTTTCTGTAAATAATAAAGTTCGCGTACAAAAAAAAACAATGAAGACCAATGAAATATACACTATGTGACAGAAAATTCAACACCTAGTAATCATTAATATATTTAAATGATTTTTTTGTTAGTAACATTTCACCGACTACTTTTTTATTAATTTCAACATTACAATTAGTGCAAATAATAGTCAAGTAGCGCCTTAAATTTTATAGCTATGATACAACGTCGGAACAACGTAGCTTAAACCTCGCAAACCTATGTATTTATATCTAGCACATTTACCAACGTTGGTTTGACGTCAGAAATTTACCTAATACGTTGGACGTGTTTTCAGATCATTATACAATATTGATTAGACATTGGTAACTGACTAAGTAGGTTTAAGTAATTTTTGTGTATCCTTGTAACGTTGGTTAGATGTTGCTGACTGACGTAGTCGTCTAGCAACGTCGGCTGGACGTTGATATGAGACTTTTGGACCTCAACTTAACATAACCTCAAAATTAATGTCGATCATGCAGATATTGGTAGATATTTAATAAAGGTATACACCAACTGCAACGCATGGTCGATATTACCGTGATTGTTTGGACTGAACGTTAGTGTTAGTATGCAGATTTCTACACCTGAGCCTACTAAAAGTTGATACAGGTAAAACTATTTAAACTTGACGTCGCTGTTGGTAAAAATAATTGCCCTTATCATAACGGTAAATCGGAATTCGTGAATTTAATTGGAACTATCACAACAAGTAGTCAGTTAGGTAATAGTTCCCGACTTCGCCATATTTTCTGATTCAACAAAAGGAAAGAATAGGCGGCCATGTTGTTTATGTGTTTACAATTATTTTAAATACACAAAAATTGCCTTGTTTTCAAATAAAGTAAGCAAAAGAGTTTTTATTTATTCGTTAAATTTAGTTATACAATATTTTAATTGCGTTTCTTTGGGAAAGGAAAATATTTTTTAAAAGTAAAAAAAATAAAAATAATAGTTTAATTCTTTAAGTAAACATTATTCTTATGGGTTCACTATATTTTTCGATCTACTTCATATATAGATATATTTCTCAGTGAAATTGCTTTCGTTTCAATTTTTACCCCACTTTAAACTTACTTAAGTAAGTCGCGAATTTCCAACTATTAATAGTTGGAAATCGCAAGCCCTCAAAATCAAAGCATTGTCAATGATGTATGCAAGACAAGTGAAGCAAAGTGAAGCAAGGTAAAAATTTAACTCAGTTTTAATATTTGAGTAGGTACCTACCAAAACAATAGTAAGTCGTTCAGAACCAAAATGTTACCACTTATTAGTTTTTGTGAAACCTGTTGTTAACTAGATTTTCACCAAAATTCTTTATGTATTACTGGTTAATCTCGCACAGTACGGGTAAAAAGACAACCAAAAATCACATTACATTTTCTGTAATAGAGTATTGTTGATAATTATTATATATTTTTTAAAGATTTTTTTTACTATCGCTCGACTACTTCTTAAGTTTTGGCGGTTCTCGTTGTATAATCTAAAACTTTAAAAATATATAGTTTATGTTAGCCAAGAAAGAGATTCCTTTTAGCTAACAAATTTAATTTTTCGAATCAACATATACTTTTGGCAGCGTGCATAAAAGTGTAGAAGGATGATACATTATTAAATTACGTAATTTAATTAAAAATGTTAAATTAGTCGAAGCAGTCAGTACAAACTTTCATTTTAATACTTCAGACGATAATACATATGTCAAATTTCAAAACCTTTAAAATTATAACCTCCGAAATCGTCTTAAGAAAAAAATTTCATTTGCCCGCAGCATTGAACTCCGTAAGATAAATTTAAAATAAGACGCGTTATAACCGAGTTCGGTATCGTAGTGGGCTAGGGCGTTGAGTACCAACGTAGCTGGTTATACTGTTTGCCAACTCCCGAGTTCAAACTCCGGCTTTGACCCTGGCAAAGTCGAAGGAAGTGGTTGTCGGCGTTTTTTCAACAGAGGGTTGTCTAATTTATGTGGTGTCTTTTATGTTTGTATACGCTGAATTTTATCATGAAAAAAATGTTTTTTCTTGTAGATTGTACGGTTTTGACGTATTCAAATACAACAGCATAGGCTACTATGATAAGAAAAGGACTCAGAAAATTGAGAAATTCATAGTTTTTTTTTATCAAAAAGTTTTATTAATGGAAGTTATACACTGTAAATAATTTATTACCTGCTCTCATAAATTTTGAATCGAGATATTCAATCAAAAATTCCTTTCAGTTCATAGAAAAAGTTAAAAACCTAAAAATTTCTAGAAATGCGAAATTAATATCTTTTGATGTGAAAAGTCTTTTTTACTTCAATTCCACTACAATCTTTATTTAATATAATAGACCACCTTATAAATAATTCAGATATAAGCGCAGAAAAGAAAAAAGAGTTAAATATCATTATTAAAAATTGCACTAAGCAAAATTATTTTAAATTCAACGGAGAAATTTATAAGTTGTTAGACGGATTACCGATGGGTTCATCAATCTCTCCTTTATTAGCCGAAATTTTCATGTCAGATTTTGAAAATAAATTATTTAACACCAAAAACATTTTAATAGAAAATGTGTTCTTTTAGATACGCTATGTAGATGATGTATTTTGCATTTGGAAAGGTATGGAAAGACATTTAAAACAATTTCTAAATTTACTTAACTCCTTTAATGAAAAAATTCAGTTCATGTTAGAAAAAGAAAATGAAAACGGTTTAAACTTTTTAGACGTCAACATAAAAAATCATAATTGTTGTTTAGAATTCGATATCTACCGTAAACCTACCTGTACAGATACAGTAATACACAATAGTTCTAACCAGTCTTTCCAAATAAAAATGTCATCGTTTCATAGTTTTGTTCACCGTCTGCTAACCTTTCCTCTAAGTCCAAACAATTTTGAAAAATAAGTCAACACAATAAAACAAATAGCAAGGAATAATGGATACAAAGAAAGTATCATAGATAATTTAATAAAAACAAAACAAAAGAAAAATATGTATAAGGAGTTTTATGCTGGTTCTGTACAAGACGCCAATATCATCCATAAATGTATTAATTATAGACCTGGAATTAGTGATAAAGTCAGCAATAAATTAAGTAAATTAGGTTGCAAAACAATATCTGTAAATAAAAATAACCTAGGAAAAATGTTAATAAACAATAAGGACAAAACAGAAAAACTACAAAAGACAGGAGTGTATGAACTAAAATGTAGTAACTGCGACGCTATATATATTGGCCAGACTGGACGTAACATAAAAAAGCGACTTGAAGAGCATAAAAAGTCTATTGTAAACAACTTATATAGCACCGGCATGTCAACACACTGTATAGAAAACAATCACTTTATAAATATGGATAATGTAGAATAACTTCATTTCGAAAAGAAAAGCAAAAAATTAGACTTACTAGAAATATTAGAAATTAAGAAAGCTTAAAAAAATAAAAAAACGGTTACAAATGAACAACAAATATTCGCAGGTCACCACATTTTAGATAAAGTAATTTAACTTTTCTAAAAAAAAATCCAAATCATCAAACCATATTTATTAGTATAAGTTGCAAGATGTAACATGTAACAAGTTGTTTAGAATCACCCCACCTGGATATAAATTTAATTGCTATTGAAGTACTAGTAATAAGTAATAATACTAAATAACAAAATTGGTCATTACTTAATGTACGCAGAAAAATCTTTAAGCATGGTTAGCAAAAAAATCCTTACATTAAGTATATTTCAAAGTACGATGGGTAATATTTTAAAGATAAAATGTTTATTTAATTTACTAAAACATTACACATATTTATAAACTATTTAATACAGTATATTATTACATATTTTGTTATGTAAATTCTTTATTTGAAAAGCCATTAAATTAAATAGTCAAATATTGGAATAGTTGGACTTTCTCTGGACACCACCAATTTTAAAACTATAAAATGTTTTATTGTCTCGTAAAATCCTAATTTTTATCTATCTATATTCTTATCATAAATTTAATTGAATAAAACTGGACGAACGATAAAAAACGGTTATATATTATATGTACAATGATTACTGACACATTCATCTACAAAGCATTTATTTTTTCAGATGAGATCTCCTTAACACTCCTTCTCTGTGCATTTATCCCCTATGTCAGGCTTTTGTTTTCAATAAATATGCCATATGTAAAGCATCCCTACGGGGATCATACATTACTAGTTGTCTGAGTCTATTATTCGAAAATGAATTTATCGTTATTACCACTTGCATATGCAATGCAATTCACAAGACAGTGAATAGACAATAGTGTAAGAATGCTGTTTTATGTATTAACACGATATAATGAAAATTTATCACACTTGCTACACCTTACTTACATGAACCATTATGGGTGAAGATACTACCATCATATTGTAGAGTTATATCTGTTCGCAACATTAATCTTCGTAATTTAAGTATGACGGGCTGTAGTCGCCTACATTGACCATTATGCTATTATATATCAAAATTTACACGTTAGAACGCCAAATAATAACCAGCAATAGAAGTATAATTACATACATGAATAAATGACTGTGCCATAAGAAATAAATCGATATACTATTGATGAATATGATTTATTATTGCTGGTAGGTGATTTCCAATGCATTCTTTCAAAAAACCGTAATCATTATTGTAAACTTAGTTTAGTTTAGTTTAGTTTAGTTTGGTTCATTCGGTTTAAAACATTTACAATGTTATAACCATGTCAGATATAAAAAATAAATGTGGTGATATATACATACAAATAACAAAATAATGTACTAAGTCTATTTAAAACTAGTTAATAAATTAACACATTGTAATCATACTTGTCGATAATCGTTGTACACATATATATGCACATATGTGACTGTTTTTCTCGATTTTTTTCAAATATAACATATTGAAAATTTTATACGGTCAGAACCGGAATAAAAACTACTACCAAAATCAATAATAAAAAATATAGGTTGTCATTTAAAAAAAGTCATAACTTAAAAAATAAATGACATAATAAACTGAAAATAGACTAAAAATATTTGCAGAAGTTAAAATCGCTATACCCCTTCGAGATTTTTTTCCAAAAAAATTAATATCAACGAATTTACTGAATTTATGCGTTACTTAATTTCCACACTGTATACATATACACATATATACACATATACATATAATACACTGAATTAAAATAAGTAACTATAGCCGATAATCTAATTACACATACACATATACATCCACGTGTATTAAAATAAAAGACGAAATTACACAACATGAAGTTGAAAGTTGATATTAAAATAAAGATACTAAAATAAAGTGTGTAAATTGTGCAAGCTCATATTTTTTTATTGAGAGCGGGAGGTGATTGTAAAATACTGGATCATAATAATTGTAGGCGTTTCTGCTATGGGTTAATCTTGTATAAGTTATTTTTATGTTGTTACTTTGCCTAGTATGATGATTATGTGCTTCAGAAATGATTGTATATTTGTTTAGATTAGTTTTTATGTAAATTAAGCATTCTAGGATATAGACGGAGAATAAGGTTAGTATCCCTAATTCAGAAAATTTGTTTTTTACATTTTCTCTAAAAGGCAAACCACATTTAGTGCGAATTGCATGTTTTTGAATTTGGAAGATACGAGAACTGTGAGGAGAGTGACCCCAGGATATGATTGCATATTTGAGAACAGAGTGGAAGAGTGAGAAGTAGCTGGTGTGCATTGCTTCTTGAGGCAACAGATAGTACAGTTTTCTTAGTAAGTAAAGATTCTTATTAAGTTTTTTGCATATATAGTTTGAGTGGGGCTCCCATGATAGGATTGGGTCCAAAACAACACCCAGAAATTTTGTGGATTCTAGATTTTCATATCCAAGTAAGTTCCTATTGGTAAATATGATTTGGTTTGTTTTGTGTTCATTCAAAAGAAGATTGTGGTTTGAAAACCATGACGATAAGACTGGTTTGGTATTTTCAATATGAATGAGTAGTTGGTGCATGTTATCACTTGATCTTGTTGCAGTTGTGTCATCTGCAAAAAGCACAAATTTAGTTGAAGGGATTGAAGCGGTAAGATCGTTTACGTAAATTAGACACAGTATGGGGCCCAGTACTGAACCTTGAGGAACGCCACTTTCTAGAGTAAGACTTTCTGAGAAGTTTTCATTGTAGTAGCAGGTCTGCTGCTTGTTGCTGAGATAAGAATTTATTAGCGAAACACTCTTTTGGAGAAAGCCGTACCCAGATAGTTTGTTTATCAAAATACTATGTGAGACGCAGTCAAAGGCCTTACTTAAGTCACAAAACAAATTGCCGACATATATTTTTTTCTCAAATCCTTCAACAATCATTTCCACCAATGACATAATGTTCTGTACATTTGTTTTTCCGGAAACCAAATTGTTCGAGACATAGTAAATTGTTGTGTTCAAAATATTGTACTATTTGATTTATTAAGAGTATTTAGGAGTATTATACAACAGTGAGTACGTAACCGAAATTTTGCTCACAAATTTTGTAAATATGTGTTAATATAAGTAAAGAACAGAGTAACCAAGAGTTAAGAATTTCATGAGGGGAGAGCTTTCATGTTCGCTCACACTTAGGCCTCACAGATGGGCCTATTGTGCTTCCCCGCAAGAAATGGGGGTTCCTCCGCTATACACATTCATTCATCAAGCGAGCCAACGCTTGCAATGAATCTGAGAATGAGCCCTCTACTAGCCATACTGGGCCAGAAGTTTCTCTTTTTGAAATTGACAGTAATCCAACATATGCCCGATCGCCTCTTCTTTAGACTACATCTTCTACTCCTGAAATCTTCTAAAATGCCCAGTATGTGGAGATGCTTATTTAATGTACAGCCCCTGTAAGTAGACACCTACAGTAATCTGTAGGTTGTTTCTGGGCAGCTGGAGACAATGCTTGCTTACCTTATAACTGGGTTCAACTGTGGCATTCCTACTGTGCCTACAGGTGCGTACGATCCCCCAATAGGCAATGTGACGCTTAAATATATAGTAAAGTTTGCGAAACAGATTATGAGACGGGACGTCCGGGGTAAGACGCTGCGGAATGCAGAGCCGGATTTAACTATATTGTTGGCTCATTTACTTTTTCAGTGTAGGTTTTTGTGCTCAGTTTAGCTAGTAACAATTTAACAATTATACAAAAAAGTATTAACTTGAAATAGAATTATTGAATTTAACGTATTGACCACACATATAGCAGTTACGGTATTCAAGTTTGCTTAATATAAATTGTTACTAACCAGCAAGAACTGTGAGGAGGTATGAGCATTTCTTGCCAGGAAAGGATTGGTGTGGAATATTAGTATAAAAGAGATTATTTAAAAAGTAACAAGAAAGCTTTAAAAACAAAATAAAAACAAAAAATATACTTCTTAAATTAGCTTCAAAAACACACCAGCAAATAAATAGATATGATATAATTATTACTTATATTACACTATTACACAACTTACTGCAACACGATAACCTTCTTAAATTATTTTCAAAAACACCAGCAAATTAACAGATATAAAATAATTATTGTTCATATTACACTATTACTCACAACTCACTTCTATTTTCAAAAACACGTCAGCAAATAAACGGATATTAAATAATTATTATTTATCTTATAATATCATACTTACAATATATCAGCACTGCTAGAATGATTCGGTAACAAAATTAAGCGCGGCTCTGAAGTATCACAGAATGTAGCTGAAATTCCGCCTCGGTCGCGTGCCAGCAAAAATAACAATCGTCTTTCTCGCTTTGATGTAAGCGGTGTAAAAGACGGAAGATGTCATGTTTTATACATTTCCCTCCCACATGTCGCGTCTTGCGCTGCACGTCCCGTCACAATGTAGGTTTGGCTGACTATACATTTATCAAGGAATCGGTGACCGCTTCCGAGAGCGCTATCCGATGGTTCTGGATCGTGTAGAGCGCTTACAGAGCCTTTGAAATATTAAAATGTGACTATTTTGGAAATGGGATTTTCATAATTCTGTATGTGATATATAATTTATAATTTTTTCTCTAATTCTTTCAAGAAATCAAGACTACGTGATGGGATACAGAATTTACGACACTTAAACGCACGAATACTATTTCTGTAAATGTTCACACTGCCAAATACTACAAAAATAACAATCAGATTTAAAATTATACCAGACATCTGTTATACTTCATTAACTAAATGGGATTATTGAACTGAATGAATAATACTTGCGCAAATATAAGCGTTACTTAATAGAACCGAAAACAAAAAGTGATAAAATTAATTTATACTATTAAAGGAAGAAAACAATTGTAAACATTCTAAAAATTATGGTCACGTGTTTTATATATAAAAACACACACACACACGCACATACACATACACACACACGCACACACGCACACACACCACACACGCACACACACCACACACACGCACACACACCACACACCACGCACACACCACGCACACCGCGCACACATCACGCACACACCACGCACACCACGCACACACCACACACGCACACATCACACACACACCAAAACTTTAAGCAACAACCTGCTACTGTTACAAAATATTTGTTTCAGGGACGGATCAACATTATTTTTAAATGGTTTTGTCAATTGTCGATACTGGGGCGACGAAAAGCCACGTTTTTGTTGAAAGACATACTCAATGGCTACAGAAAGCAAACGTTTGGGCTAGTATATATTGGGAGATAGTATTATTGGCGCTTTATGCATTGAAGAAAATCTCATTAGCAACATCTATTTCGACATTTTAATTGTAATCTTTTCTTAGATGAAGACATGCTTTATTTCCAGCAAGATGGTGCTCCTCCGCACTATATTTTACCAGTCCGGTTATATTTGATTAATACATATCCCAGTAGGTCGATTAGCGGAATAGGAGTGTGAGAGAGCAAGATCTCCGGATTTGACGCTGTGCGACTCCTGTGGGACCATCTCAAGTAGTCTTGTACAGAACACCATCACAACACATTCAAGAATTTTAGCAAAACATTATTGCAGTGTCACTCTATTCTAAGAGAGAATTTTCAAAATGTGAGTCTTGAGTAGGCTATATTATAACTACTTGAAAAATAATGGACAACAATTTGAGCATTTGTTATGAATTAAAATAGAATAAAAAATAAAATTCTCATTTTTCCAAAAACAATATGTTCAAAAAAATGCCACACGGGTTGACGCAAATGTGCATTTTTATATTCATGCATATTTTATTATATCAAAAATGACAAAAAGTACCCATTGACGAAATAAGCATAATATTTTCAAATTTAATGTTCAAAAAACGTGAGCTAAGTCGAACATATTTATAGCAAAATGAACAAGATTATTGTATCTCACTAACCAGAGGGGTAGGCAGCAACACCAATGCTGATTATCAGCCATTATCAAAACACTCACGGGTAAATTCTAACCACAATAAAAATATTTAAAAAATGTATTATTTTCAAGAATAAATACGATTTCCCATAAATTAACAAAGTAATCTTTGAATGAATTATTATATAAATATAATAAACATGACAAATATTGTTATTAACAATTATCAAAATATAAATCAATTACCGCTGAAATAACTTGTTTCGGTCGCTATTATAATGAATATGTTAAATTTATGCACATATATTAAAATCATTCTGTGGTTGGTGAAAATTTTACTTTATTTTTTAACGATTTTATGCTCTGGAAATCTATAAGTGAAATCAACAATACAGCCAAAAGCAATCTTTATTTAGAACTTACAACAGAATTCAAACAACCCCAATTTTCAAAAAGTCAGTGTCGAAGAAATAATGAATACAAAGAGGCGATACACCACTAGACTACCGAACTGATTTTAAACATGCGTATTGTTACCACTCGTTATTGTTTGCTTATCATATATCATAACTGACAAGTTAACTAAACACCTTTTAATATAGTTTTCCCAAATTAATTTACATGCCAAAACAGATTTCGTTGAAATTATGATAAATTAAGTTATCGTCTCTAAATAAAATTTGACAGAAATTTACCAACTGTTCTTGAACAGTATTAATGATTAGGTATTCTTCTTAATAGAATGCAGCTGTATTTCCTCGGGTATATCTTGCATTTTGCTAGAGTTGTTGGCATATATTTATCAATGCATGGTATGGTAGAGTCAGGGATCGAAAATGTATACTATATATATATACTATAACAACACACATGTAATATTTCCATATTTGAGACAAAATACACAATTTTCATATTTGCTGCATTGACTAGAATGCCCATATGTCTAGACTAAGATAAATTTGTATCTTATCAGGAATTTCTCTTACTTAACAGAAGCGTTATTATAAAACTTACTATAAATATATAGATACAATGTTTAATGTTATTCTTGTTAAAATCTTCCAATATACTGGGTGTAACAAGATCGTGGTACACCCCCTTTTCTCCTTTAGTTTTGAAGATGATTGAAATTTGGGATATCTTATATACATAATAAGCAGCGCTTTTTGACATATAAGTGGTTTTTTTTTCACTTCCGGTTCGCCGGAAGTGATACTAACTTTCGATTTTTAAATAGAACACCCTGTATATTATTGCATTTTTTTGAATTCTCCATAATTTTCTGAATCCAACGATACCAAATAAGTGATATTTCAAATGTCAGTATTTTTTATAATGTAATTTTTTGTTTTCCATTTAAGTGTGCCATGACGGTTCCAATTTATCCTAAATGATCCGTGTAATGCTAGAAAAATAGAAATTCCGTCAAAAATACTAAATTACGTGATTTATAAGCAAATAAAGTTCATCAAAAATGGTTCTTGAGGCAAAACTCAATTTTTTCAAATGGAACCATATTGGTACCGTCGTACCATTTATTAGTACTATTAATAAGGAATTTATTCATATATCGTATTAAAATGTGCGATAAATGCAAACAAAGTTACAGCTAAAAGAAAATAAGAAAATCCAATTTTGTTCTAATTACCTTGTTATACATAAGGTGGCTTTGGAATACAAAAAATGAACACAAAACATTACAACAGTTGTTCGAAATGCTGTCCATTAACGTCAATGCACTTCTGAACACGCATAGCTGTTTCTCGAAGAACGTTCGCCAATTGCTGGGCTGTTATGCTATTAATTGCGCATCTTACTCGTAACTCCAGGTCTTCACGGGTTGTAACGGCGGTTGCGTAGACAATATTTTTTAAATGACCCCAAACAAAGAAATCAAGGGGTGTTAAATCAGATGACCTTGGAGGCCACCTCACAGGACCATTCGTCGAAATTACGTTTTCTGCGAATCTCCGTTGAAGGTAATCAATTACTATCTTTGAATTATGGGGAGGAGCGCCATCTTGTTGAAAATACATTCCATGTCGTAAATGGAGAGGCAATTCTGCTAAACTGTTCTCATTTTCATTTTGCAGAAATCCCAGGTATCTGGCACCAGTCAGGGGTCCTTCAAATATTATTGGACCAATGATTTTACTACCGATTATTCCAAGCCAAACATTGAAACCGAACCGCACTTGAAAGTTACCCTCCCGTAATAAATTTTGATTTTCTTGTGACCAATATTTTGTATGTTATATTTTGTAATCCCAAATTTGTAAACCTAGACTAGTTATTTAAAAGATTTATAGTGATATTTGTGCAAAATTTGGCTTACTGTTTTGTAACTGATTTCCAATTCAAACCCAATTTGCCTTAAAGAAACAGTCTTATCAACTTCTACTCGAGCCAAAATATTAATTTCCTTTCCTTCGTCAAGAATGAAATTTTCTTCGGGATTATTGTTGGGCTCACTTCGAAATTGATTTTTAAGACGATTAAAATAATTTGTCGCTGGACATTGTCTATTAGGATATCGTTCGACATAAAGGTGTATAATCGCAACGGCATTTTTTCTGCATTCCCCATAAATAATTAACATGTCTACTTTTTCATCTTTTGTATAAATTTGCGACATTTTGAACACAGTTAACAAGCATTTTAAACAATTTTTAAAGACACAATAAAAACACCGGTAAACCAACAAATGTTTGACAAGCTAAATATTTCATTGTTTTCAAAGCAACCTTAGTTAGTTACTTCATAATATTTAATTAGAACAAAATTGTATTTTCTTATTTTCTTTTAGCTGTAATTTTGTTTGTATTTATCGCACATTTTAATATGACATATGAATAAATTCCTTATTAATAGTACTAATAAATGGTACTACGGTACCAATATGGTTCCATTTGAACCGTCATGGCACGCTTAAATGGAAAACTACAAATTTTATTATAAAAAAATATTGACGTTTGAAATGTCACATATTTGATATCGTTGGAATCATAAAATTATGTAGAATTCAAAAATGCAATAATATATAGGGTGTTCCATTTAAATATCGAAAGTTAGTGTCACTTCCGGCGAAACCGGAAGTGTACAAAAATCACTTGTATGTCAAAAAGGGCCGCTTATTATGTATATAGGATATCCCAAATTTCAATCAATTATCTTCAAAACTAAAGGAGAAAAGAGGGGTGTACCATGATCCTGTTACAGCCGGTATGTGGGACATGTGACTTTAAACTTTTAAAATAAATACATATACCGTACAGTACAAACAGCTAATTTATATAATTATTTATTATTGTACAATGTATCATTATTCATTGGAGTAGAAAAAACGCCACATCCAATTAACATACGGAAATAAAATAATTAGTAATAAAAAAAGTATCTAAAGCGGTACACAACAGAATGATTTTCTTTATTCTGAAAAAAAAAATTGTTATGCCTTATTTGTTTGTCTCTTATTAAATCTGTAATCGCTTGTAGACAAAAATTGGGGTATACCTACCTACCATATTTTTGCATGCTTAACAAAAAATCACATGAAAATTCAGACAGCTCGAACGAACTTCCGCTAGCATATTACAATAGATCGAATTTCGAGAAGCTGTACACTACTACCCCTTTTTTAATAACAATTTCGATATCAAATATATGGTCTTCTTGATATCCTTCATCTTATGTTAAATAGGCAATTAAATAATTGTTTTATTACATGAAACGTTTGCGAGTTTTATTAAAATATATCAGAAAAAGATATACCGTTTTATATAAGGTGGCCCATCGAAAATAATTCACTCAGGTTTATGCCATTTTGACTCAAATTTAGACAAAATGCGTGAGCAGGTAAATATTGGAACTAGTGGCAAAATTTCGAGTCTGTAGTAAATAAAAAATGCTGCTGCTGCTGAAATGCTGAAAATCCTATATAAAAACTGAAGCACTATGCATCGCCTGTAAGGCAATTTTTGAATCGAAGATTTTCTAATCACTACTGGATTGAAATGAGAGGTCCTATTGAGTGGCCTACGAAATCACCAGACTTGTCTCCCTTACATTTCTTTTTATGGAGTCATTTGAAGAGGAAAATTTACGCAATCCAACCCAATTCTTTAGAAGATTTACGACAGCGTTTCACGCACGAATGCAGTCAAATTACTCCAGAAATGCTGCAAAATATTCGACAACATTTTGAACTAAGATTATTATTGCATGGAAGTTTGTGGGGGACATTTCGAATATTTAATCAACTGACACGTAATTAATCTGCTTCATTAGATTCTAAATCTTTCGAACGCAATTTCCCTCAGTTTTAAAAAGTAAATTGCCGTTGTAAAGCTGATTTATGCGAGAAGCAATCCAATTTCAAATCAATCTCTGCCACATTCGATCACTGTCCCTGCGATAGGCTGTAAAATTATGTGTCACTTGACCCTTGTAGGTGTAAACATTACCCCTGTATAGGGGTTGTGATGGTAACAATGACAATCAGTGAATTTAAGCGTCCCTTTTGAAAATAAAACCGACCTGTTCCAGCATATTGTCTAAAGTTGATCAAAATGTCATAAATCGGGGTGGATTGTTTTCAGTGGGCCACCCTGTATAGTCAACTTTAACAAATTATGGTTTTTGTTTACATTCAACTGAAAGAATGCGAATCTTTTTAATCTAAGTCGATGTATTATTGTATGCCCATGTATGTCTTAGGTCCTCAATTCCCCAATAGCAAGTGAATAAAGATGAGCTGTTTTCGTACAACAACCATGCTCATAGAACCAATAAATACAATTGCAAACGCTATAAATTACTGAGGATCCAATATACGTCGAGGCAGTGGCGTAACTTTAATTTAGTTCTTTTAGGAATTTCGTTTTACTGCATTGTAGGTAAAACATTTTTGAAAAATTCCAGTGTTATATTTAGGAATACTATAAAAATTACAGTGGCGAGTAACGATATCGTGAGTGTCGTTGCCTTTAATCAATTTAGCAAAAGTATATTTCGGTAATTAATGTGTATTAATTTTGCCATATGGTATTTACATCTTTCAGCCAAATTTAACTCCTTGGTCTCGGAAAGTTTACAAGAAATATGAATAAATTTACAGAAGTGGCCAATGAAAAACAACGAAATATGCTAGTTTTGAAAGAATTAACGAGTTACATAGCTAAAGCTTGATATGAGTGTTAAGTTCATCCTTCTGCATGTAAAACAGTTGTAATTTACCATAAGATGATATGATTAAGTATTCAATGTTTGTTAAATTTAAGCTTTACATCTAGAAAATGCCTGTATTTTTGCAGCAGTCGACTGGGGATAGACTTTTGTTATTTAGAGTGATTTTAAATTTTATAATAGTTTCTCTATTCTGTCCGATCACTAATGGTTCTGTTTTTGATTCATTCAATAGTAGACTGTGAGCACTAGCTACATGTGGTAATGTTTCAGATCCTCAATTAATATTATCTACTAACTAACTAAGAAGTAATTTTACAGTAAAAAAAATAACTGCGCATCGTCGGCGTACTGGTGAATGTAATAGTATTTTAAAAACGTGCAACCTCATTGACGGTATAAATTTAGAAGAGTATCGGTCCCAAGACGATACCTTGAGGAACTCCATGCTTGACTAGTTTGTATCCAGAATACTTATTATTAGTAACAATTCCTTGAGGTTTGTTTTGTAGAGGATAGATAGTTTCTAAAAAATAGCATGCTGATAATGGTTAAGCCAAAGTATCATAGTATTTTTAAAAAGTGGAACGATCAGAGGCATTAAATGCTTTACTCGGATCAGTGTCAAAAATGTGGTATTATTACTTTCCCTAGCCCGAGTTTGATATGTTTTATTTGCAATTGGAACAATTTTACTGTTTACCTGGAAAACATTTTATTTCTAACCAAAGACAAGCAAACACAGATCGACATTTTATCGATATCCTAGCCCTTATGAGCGATTATTAACATTTTTACTTGCCAAATGGTATAGTAATTATATAATAGAACACAAAGTAAAGTTGTCAAGTTACACTGAAAGTTGTATAAGTAAATACTAGTTTATTAAAATGCAGATAAACGAAGTTTTATGAGACATGGAATAATATAATCGGTATTATTAACATATCTGAGAGAAACAAAACGAACCACTTTTAAAAAACTATAATTATAAAGATTTATTAAATTAATTTTTATTAGTACAATCAAAAATCTTTACAAGCGACTTTAAAAAAGTGCTGATTTTAAGTGATAATTTAGCCCTCATAATACAGGTGAACGACCGATACACAAAGTGATAACACACTTTTTACGTGTAAGCTTTATTTAGCTATACCAGAGCAATCTTTGGTTTTTTCTACCTAATTGTTTTAATCGCCAAATCTCTCAAATACCCAGTAATTAATATTTCTTACAAAGTATTCACTTAAATCTACTTAACTCTAATCATCATCATTCATAAAATATTTAAGTATGGTTAGACATTGATTTATCAGGAAACAGTCCATTCCTTACTACAGTTTCAGAAATTAGTGCTTTTGTTAACGTCATTTAGTAGAGGTTAAGGAATTAGTATTGTATTTAACACAAAAACGCCAATCTGTTTATAGTATTTTTTAGCCGCTATTATATAGTTAATTAATATTAGTGAAACCGGGATATTTTAATTAATTGCTAGAAATATTTCGTGACCTTTATTTATATGTCCCGAATATATCCAATTTGTTTGTGTTAATATTATCAATTTACAAGAAAAATCTAAATTAAATAGTACTAATGATTTTTTAAATAAAGACGTAACGTCGACCATTTGAAATACGGTTTTCTCTTTTTTTACCACTCCCAACAATTTAAAAAAGCAAAATTCTAGTTAATATTAATGTAGCAAAGACATCACTTTATTGTTTTTAAATAAAAGCTGTACATATAGGAGATCTAGCTCATCAGTCACTACATCAAAAATATTTTTGAATTTTCAGTAATTATTTATAACATCTGATGAAAAATTTTACTTTTGTGATTTGTCACTATCACATTTATAAAAATAAACGTCAAACACAATACATGTACTGATCGAATGTTATATCGACATTTGTCGTCATAACAAAGTGGGGAAGATCTATAGTATAATAGCATCAGGTATGTTTCTACAGCTGTCTCCGTCAGCGATGTTCGCTTTGGTGAAAAAAATATGTTTCTATTTTGAAAATGACCGTTCGACATCTACGGATGTAATACAGGCATAAGTAAAACAATCTGTGAACTCACTTAACGAAGTTGTAGATGCACCATCACAAATTTGTCTTAATTTGCTAAAATCAGGATCTTTCTTTTCTAATACACTCTCGAATTTTTCACTAACGCGATTATTTTTTGCGCCATTTATAGCCTGTAGCTGTGTATTTACGTCGTCCACTATTTGCAGCGATTCCACTAACGACAACGAACTATCTTGCAATTTTTCTATTGCGTCGTGTAGTCCTCTATAATTGTTATTAATAGATTTTAAATCTGTTTCAAGGGAAACGTCTTGAAAGCTTGTCTAGCTTTCCCTAATAGCTGCAGCCTCGTTAGGGTTGAACTGTAGTATCACAGCTTTTGTTTGTTGAAAATATTCAGCATAATAAAAAGCCGCTTTCAACCACGTTCCCCAACGTGTAAGAACCGGCTCTAGTGGTTCAAGGATACCAAGACACTGTCTGTGAAATGCTCGAAGCCGTTTAGGAGATTTGAGAAATACTTTTTTTGTATTTGCTATTAATGCATCTACCTCTGGAAAACATTTTCGAATTGTTTCTGCCACAAGATGTAACGCATGCACTTTACACGTAACATATAAAAATCTACAATTGTCTCTTTGAAGAGAACGGCTTACCACGCGCATTGTCGCGGCACCATCAGTCACAAACATCAATACTTGACTTGTTGAAAGTTCAAATTTTTCGAATGTCTCCAACACCACACGCGTAATTATTACGCCAGTACACGCAGTTAGTCTTTTACTAGCTAGTAAAAGTAGAAATGTTGGTTTAAGAGGGTCCAGTACACGTACTATAATATTTAAAATAAAAATTTTTTTACAATCTGTCGTCTCGTCAATACATAACCAGAGCCGTGTATTTTTTAATCCACATTTAATCCTATTTACAATGTCTTCACGAACAGCTGGAATATATCTACGTAACGATGTACGACTTGGTAAGTTTATCTGGGGATTGTATTTATTCCAAAACTCCCGAAATGGTTGTTTATCCAGTATGTGTAGCGGAATATTACAGGCTATTAACATTAACAATAAATCAAACATGAACTGAGTTGTCAAAGGCATGCCATTTTTTTTATTTTGATGTTGCACGGTATTGATATGACGACGACAATCTGTTTTGTGCCAGCACATTAAGTCTTGATTGCAAACTTTATAAATTATTTTGCATCCGTCGTAGAATAAATCCGGAAATTCACCGATAAATTTATTCACTGTGTCCGCGTACGGTCGTTTTTTACCCTATGGCGCGTTTGACATTATATATAATTTATAGGTACAACCTCACGCATTAACCTTTCAAATAAGACTGCAGCGTAAATCACTTCTAGATCGGCACGTGTGACGCCAGCACAAGACCGTGGCTGTACTCCAGCCACTTTGGCCAGCTTTACTTATCACATACGTGATTTTCTTTTATTGCCTTTCTTATTGCATGTTTTAAGTTCTCTCGGTGGGAACACCTCACCATTTTATTTTGGCCTAATCCAGATGAATCATCCTGCATTAAATTGTCATAAAAGCAATTTCCTTTTCAGGAAAACTAATTCTACACCTAATTGTATTAGGTCAAAAATTGCACAAAAATAATAGATAAATAAGGCAGCTTTTTGAGGCCACTGGGTATATTTTTTATTATGCGTAATATAAAAAATATGTGTTAGTTTTATATCAACACTTTACAATTTAATAATTAAACTTATTTATAACTTTATTTACTTGAAACGAAAATATATTATTTGCGCACCTCTCTGTACTGGTAACCCCAAAACTTTTAACACCTAAATTAATCGTAATTTTACGTAATCCATTCTATTCCTGTGATAAATTTGTCATTGTACAAAAGTACATAAATCATTTGTTAGCGTATTCAGAGCTTATTTATTATAGTACTTCTTACAATAGTACCGTCATTATTATCAAATTTTATGTGACACGTTACAAATTTTTTTATATGTAAAAGCTGCAAAGTATAATATGAGATTAAATATTATATATTATTTGCTTCAGAGAATTTGAGTGGGTCATCTTATTTTTGTTTATTTTTGCTTTTAAAGGATGAAATTTTTATTCACCTATTCGTATTTAATCCGATTTAGTTAAGATTTTAATTAGAATATTAAGAATTAACAAAATAAGTTCTATAATTAGACTAAAGACACAGACATTCAAGGTCACTGAGATCACATAAATAATATTACTTTAAGCCTGGATTTGAACTTCGGTCCACCAGTTTAGAGCTTCAAACACAAAGTTTTGTAGATTAAAACAAATCGTTATGCTTCCTATAAATTAATAAAAAAATTCAGAGGCTAATCTCGCGCTTTGGCGTAATTTTGATACTTTAACAACAGGAAGTTTATATCTGCAATAGGAATTTATATTCGACATTTGACCTTCGATTTTAGCTCATAGCTGATTTAACTGATTTATTATATTATTATTAAACATATATTCATTATATCTTCACGGATAAATTATATGCGGGCATAATTACTTATAAACAAATCAATTTTCACAGCCCTTAATAATACCTTCTCATCTAGTTTTATATACGTATGTCAAAATATAGATTTATTTAAAAAGGTTTTAAAGTAGTATTTTTTTATATTATTGTTATCTCTCCTCCTTTATTGAACTTAAAAGTAGTGGAACAGCATATTACTTAACTCAATTATTATCCATGTAGGATTGTTTGAAGGTAACTATTAATAGAAGAAAAAATAAATAAATAAAATAAAATATACAAATATGTAAATTCAATAGTTGCACACAACAAGTTCTCTATGAACTTAGGTGCGTTATTCACTTTCTTTGTAAAATCTTTGCATATATATTTTCCAAAATAAACATTTTTTTTTTTTTCGGTTGCCCGACGCTGGACAGTCCTCCCGTGGCCTCCGACGCCTCACGGGAGTCGCGCCAGCACATTAACCTCAGCCACTCCCCACATCCCGCAGGGTTAGTGACTGTAGGCTCCGGAATCGTGTGCCCTAAGCAGACGGAGAGAACCCAGAATGACCGCCTTCTGCATTTGGCCTGCCAGCCACTCAGCTGATTTTTGGCAGAGTTCCGAAAGCAGCGTAGGCTTTATCCCTCCGAGTACACCGATTATAAGGACGACCATTTTTACCGAGTAGCCTGGGTACAGAACTTGGAGCTCGTACCGGAGATCGCGATATTTGGTCCGTTTCTCCTCCTCCTTCAAGGTGATGTTTTTCTCTGCAGGTGCCGAGAACTCGATGACATACATCACCTTGAGTTGATGGTCGAGGAGGACTATGTCAGGCTTGTTGGCTTGGATTAGCCTGACAGTCGGGAACGAGTAGTTCCAGTAAATCCGGCATTTCTCGTTCTCGACAACGGACTCAATATCTCCGGGGACGTAAGGCAGCACTGGTGTCTGGTCTACCCCGTACGAGTGCCTTAGATGGTAGTATAGCACTCGTAAAGCCGCGTTATGTCGGTGGATGTAGGCCGAAATCGCATATATAGGGCATGCAGATAGTAAGTGCATGAGCGATTCCGGCGCCTGATGGCAGGTCCTGCAGTTGATATCAGGAACCTCTACACGCCACACGCGGCTACGGTAGACCAAGGTGTTGATAACACCATCTTGACAGGCCATAATGAATCCCTCGGTCTCCGACTTAAGCCCTGCTGACCTTAGAAAGGCGAAGGTCAGCCTGGTCGATAAACCCAGTGTTTCGATGTTCTTATAGAAGACGCCATGCTGGGGTTTATCGACGTGCTGCCGAAACAGATTTTCCTGTTCGGCAGCTCTAATTCGGGCTTTCAGACGATTTGGCTGAAGTTCGGTGACTGACTCAACATCAGCACCTCGCCGGCCTCCTCGCCTGATGTCAAATGCGAGACCGAGTTCATCTGCGGCTCTTTTTGCTGCCTTGAACAATCCTGCTCCCACTCCTACAGTTTCGTGATGTTTTACGAACCGCAAGAGGGGATCTGAGCTCCTGAGTATGTTACATGCCATACTCAGTACTACTCTGCCATGCGTACACTCCAGGCTCAAGAGTCCTCCGGCCCCCCCGTTGACGTGGGAGGTACACACGAGGAACGGACGATCTAGGATGAATACTTCTGTGAATATTCATCATCTTGCGGGTATCTCTGTCTAATTGACGTAGCTCATCTACCCTCCACTTTACTACTCCAAAGGAGTAGAGCAGAATCGGAACGGCAAGCATATTAGTTGCAGACACCTTGTTCTTCCCGAAAGTTCGGAAGACCAAATCTTTCGGAGGCGGTGTCTGTACTTGCCGTGGAGAGAATCTTTTATTTGTGATACATCCTGGATGTGCCTTTGTTGCACACCCAGATATGTATAGGTCTCTCCGGCATCCAGATGTCTTAGGATGCTTCCGTCTGCGAGCTGCGCATCTTCAGGAAATTCCCCGCATCGTCCTCTCTTGAGGTGGACGACTGCGCATTTGTCCAACCCGAACTCCATACCAATTGCCCGCGTATATTCTTCGACCACCAAAATAAACATTTTTTTTTTTTTTTTTTTTTTTTTATCGGTTTGCCGATGCCGGTCAGTCCTCCCGTGGCCTCCGACGCCTCACGGGAGTCGCGCCGGCGCATCAACTACAGCCACTCCCCACATCCCGCAGGGTTAGTGACTGTAGATACCAGAATCGTGTGCCCTAAGCAGACGGAGAGAACCCAGAATGACCGCATTCTGCATTTGACCTGCCAGCCATTCGGCTGGTTTTTGGCAGGCCGGTATGATCTTCAGTTCCGAGAGCAGCGTAGGCTTTGTCCCTCCGAGTACACCGATTATAAGGACGACCATTTTGACCGAGTAGCCTGGGTACAGCACTTGGAGCTCGTACCGGAGATCGCGATATTTGGTCCGTTTCTCCTCCTCCTTCAAGGTGATGTTTTTCTCCGCAGGTGCCGAGAACTCGATAACATACATCACCTTGAGTTGATGGTCGAGGAGGACTATGTCAGGCTTGTTGGCTTGGATTAGCCTGACAGTCGGGAACGAGTAGTTCCAGTAAATCCGGCATTTCTCGTTCTCGACAACGGACTCAATATCTCCGGGGACGTAAGGCAGCACTGGTGTCTGGTCTACCCCGTACGAGTGCCTTAGATGGTAGTATAGCACTCGTAAAGCCGCGTTATGTCGGTGGATGTAGGCCGAAATCGCATATATAGGGCATGCAGAAAGTAAGTGCATGAGCGATTCCGGCGCCTGATGGCAGGTCCTGCAGTTGATATCAGGAACCTCTACACGCCACGCGCGGCTACGGTAGACCAAGGTGTTGATAACACCATCTTGGCAGGCCATAATGAATCCCTCGGTCTCCGACTTAAGCCCTGCTGACCTTAGAAAGGCGAAGGTCAGCCTGGTCGATAAACCCAGTGTTTCGATGTTCTTATAGAAGACACCATGCTGGGGTTTATCGACGTGCTGCCGAAACAGATTTTCCTGTTCGGCAGCTCTAATTCGGGCTTTCAGACGATTTGGCTGAAGTTCGGTGACTGACTCAACATCAGCACCTCGCCGGCCTCCTCGCCTGATGTCAAATGCGAGACCGAGTTCATCTGCGGCTCTTTTTGCTGCCTTGAACAATCCTGCTCCCACTCCTACAGTTTCGTGATGTTTTACGAACCGCAAGAGGGGATCTGAGCTCCTGAGTATGTTACATGCCATACTCAGTACTACTCTGCCATGCGTACACTCCAGGCTCAAGAGTCCTCGGCCCCCCCGTTGACGTGGGAGGTACACACGAGGAACGGACTATCTAGGATGAATACTTCTGTGAATATTCATCATCTTGCGGGTATCTCTGTCTAATTGACGCAGCTCATCTACCCTCCACTTTACTACTCCGAAGGAGTAGAGCAGAATCGGAACGGCAAGCATATTAGTTGCAGACACCTTGTTCTTCCCCCGAAAGTCTTGATTAATTATTATAAGTTAAATTAATTGCTTTTAGAACAGTGTGATTGTTTTCTAAAACTTTTAACACAGTGCGAGCAAACTATGGGAGGTTACTCAAGAGCTAATCCTGAAAATTAAGCATGTACTTTCACATTTCAATCGACAGGCGAGTCTAGCTGCTAAAACTGCCTCAAAATTGATCATTTTTCTCTAGTAAAATGAATAAGGATGTTTCATATTTGAAACTTACATACCAATTAAAATATTGTAATCGAACACTCACTCCTAATTATATTTCACCCAATAAGTTCAATCTCTTTATTGAAACTGATAACTTTATTGAGTCAAAATGTGTCCATAGATCCTCTGGCAGAAGTTGCCCTGCGCCAAATATTGAGAATCGAATCCTCTCCACCAGCGGGACAAGTGCATAAGACGTGGTCTGAGTTCTCTTCTCCTCCAAGCACAGGCAGCACTTGGCGTTTTCCGCCAGGCCGAGTTTATGTATGTGGATGATAAACTATCACCTGCTAGAGTTTTTAGGTTTACCCTGTTTAACTCTAAAAGTTTCTTAGTTCTTGATTTCAAAGGGTATTTTGTAAACGTCTTCGAATGAACTAATCCTGATAACTCTTGCCAATGCTAGAGAGTTTTACTTTAATTCCAGGTCAAGATCGTCATCTGCCAGTACTTGAGGATATGCCAAATATTAGTTCAGATCCGATGATTCGTGATTCTGCTCCTTCTCTGGCCAACGAGTCGGCTATTTTGTTACCTTCCAGACCAGATTGGCTAGGTATCCAGACCAGAATCATTTTATTGTTTTTGCTCAAATGATTTAGAGCCTTCTGACAATTCCATACCATTTTGGAGTTACACAGGTAGGAGCCAAGAGCTTTTAGAGCTGCTTGGCTACCTGAGAAAATTATTATTGATCTGCATGCAGCATGCATATATTCCAGCCTTCGCACGCACAGTTTAATGGCATGGACCTCGGCCTGAAATATAGTTGCATTAGTACCTAGGCTTGAGGATTTCCTCGCCCTTGGTCTGTAGCTATGTACTTTGACTCATGTTCCCTTGGGAGTCTTGGGGCCGTCTGTAAACCAGCAACAGTCAGATCTCAGTAGGTCGGCCTTATTCCGATTCCACTCATCTCTTTCAGATAAAAGGATGTTGAAGTACAACCACTGTACTTAATATAGATCTGATTCCAGTACTTTGCAAAATTCTTTATTACTGACAAGACATCTTCTCTTCCACCGGGAAGGGGTTAGTTTGCAATCAATTCCTAAGAAAAGATCATGTTTATCCAAATAATTATTAACACTGACGTATTTTTCCACGAGACACCAAAATACCATATACTGCACTCGACGCACGTTTCGCTGGAGATCTGGATATGATTAAAACTAACCTTATGCTAACAATGTATCCTATTTATATCCTAAAATATTGTCACGATTCGGTGAACTGTGACCGACTAACCAATAAAGCGAGCTATTTGGAATTGGCCCTCTATTATGATTTTTACGCTTTTTAATTTCCGAACTTTGAAATACATCCAGCTGTCTAGTATTTGTTACATTTATAATTAATCTTAAATTGTTAATATCTATTTTATGGTTGTTCTCAAATGCATGTTGGGCAACACTAGACTTATCTGTTCTACCATATTTGAGATGGGCCATATGCTCTTTGAATCTAGTTTGAATTGACCGTCTAGTTTGTCCAACGTACTTTTGATTAAAGTCCTTAAAGCTAATTCCGTAAATCCCCGACATTCCGTTTGTTTAAATTTTGTCTTTTGGATTGCTTAAACGTTGTTGTAGCTTATTTCCCGATGAATGAATTACTCTCATACCTACATCCTTAAAAATCTTACGAATACCACGGGTGAATCGAGGATCGAATGGAATCGATACTTTCGGATTTTCTCTTTCATTTTGAAAGGTCGAGGAATTTCGAAATGCTTTATGAATTTTCGTTTCCTAATTATTTTATCAATTAAACCTACAGAATATCCATTCCTCACAGCTATATCCTTAATCAATGCCTTTTCTTTTTCAAACCTCTCCTTATTGAAGGGAAAGCTTAATAGACGAAGAACTGGAAAATTAAAACTCGTCATTTTATGTTGAGCATAGTCGTGAGACTCCTTAGGGATGTAACTTAGATTACTGGTATATTTTCTGTATATGTCAAATTTTAACTTATTTTCACTATTTCAAATTACTAATACATTTAAAAATGGTAGTTGTCCAGAGTTTTCAATTTCATATGTGTATTTAACTGATGCGAAACGACGGTTTAATTTAGAAACAAAGTTGTTGTATCAAACTGCAAAAATATCATCCACATACCTAAGCGAAACCCTGGGGAAATAGTCGAATTCTTCTTTTGCTTCTGTCTCGAATCTGTTTATGAAGAGACCGGCAATGAATGGTTACCCCATTACTGTTCCTTCATGTTATTCGAAGAAATTATCGTTGAGTCGAAAGCAATTTTGTTTCATGCAAGGTTCAGTGATGATGCCAACTTGGTTGGTGAAACACGCGTCGAGTACAGTATATGGTGTTTTGGTGTTTAGTGGAAAACTACATCAGTGTTATCATCTCATCAAAGGTTTCAACCCACTCCACAAATAATTATTGTCCCATTTTGTTGGTCACCTTTTCTTTCGTTATATTATAGATTTACTCTCTGCGCAAAGATGTTTGGTTTTCTACAGATCCAGGGCCTAATTTATCCCAAAAAACTACTATCTCTATACAAAGCAACTGTTTCCATTAAAAAAATCTGCACTTAAAATTTAGTTCAGTGCTCTGAAGAATATGTAAATAATAATGAAGTCGAAACGAAAGCGAATGAACTGATTTAGTATTCCCTTACCTTAACTAGATATGAAGGAAGCAAAGATACTTCTCATAAAAAAAGAAACTTGCATTGAAGAAGACAATAAATTCATCCTCCCGTGTTCTCTGGCGTAATGCACATATGGTTCTCGTATGGCCGTCGGACCGTCCTCGGGGGCAGAAATATACCTGGAAGGCAAAGCAATGAAAGAAAGCTATGCACTAGGACCATACACCATGGTCTTTCAGGAAGAGATATTTACCATACTAGCAATGGCATATTAGGAAGAAGTAAGAAATGGCACGGTGCAAATAATATACATATTATTTTCTGACAGCCAGGCGGCTCTGAAAGCAATCTGGTCTCTCAGAACAATAGTAAGTGTGTGGAGACACTTTGGAAGAGCTTTTCATGCACAAAGAGGTAAGATTTGTGTGGGTTCCAGAACATACCAGAGTTCCAGGACATGAGAAGGCAAATGAACTAAACCCGAAATCCAGACAGGGCCCCTGTCTCGGACACCCCGTCTCAAACTTGAACCTATTTTGGATATCACAAAGAGGCAGGTCATTACGGATCTCAGTGAGTGGCCTTACGAGACAATTAAGATGCACTGGATGTTAAATAGCGACTGCGCGAAGGCTCGGGCTTTTAACAGGGCCGAAGAATTACGGTTGACCTGGTTTTTCCGTCAGAGTCGAAAAACTCTGGATCATCTAATTAGAGCTCTAAGACATTGCCGGCTTCAGAGACACTTATCACTTATAAATGTTAAGGAAGATCCTACATGTGCAAAATACGGAGAGTACAAAGAAACGTCGTACCATTTTTTGGCGCAGTGTGAGGCGACTGAGGTGAGATATCTTCAACGCCGCGGCGGTTCTAAGAGAAGTGATGAGGTCATTCACATCGAACGACATAGGGTCAAGGGGTTTTGAAGATATAGCAACAAGGAGTAAATTATTGAAGGAACGGTAGAGGGCCCGTAAAAAGGACCCGTTTTCCATGAGCCAGCCTACCCCAACCATCACTACTACTACTATATGTATCTCTCCGAAACCCCATAATTTTTAAGATAACCGCAAAAAGGTAAAGTATATATAATTATAGATTCAAATGTAAAAATATGATATTAGCTGTATGTACTGCTCCCTGAGTATTTGTATCATCACCAAAATCAAATTTTCGGAATATTTGCAAAAAAAACGAGAAAAGGCAATTGTTCGTTTGTATATGGGTTTGCTTGACTGATTTTAATATCGAACGAGATCTTACGATAAAAGGCAAAAGTCTAAATATAAAATCTAGTAATATGATTTTTTTTAAATATGTTGCTTTCAAGTGAAGTTCAAAGAATTGCATCATATGACACCGAATGAAATAAGCATCTCACTTGTAATACTGGCGTCTTCGCCATTCCGTCGGAAGTTCTTATTGATGCAGCAACCGGCCAAGATGTAAATGATATTAAAGCAAAAAGTTATTTCGATGTAATCACGACCATGCACCACAAACTATCCAAAATATGTGTGTAACATCTAGTGAAGATGTCAAAGTTAATAGAAATTATTTGTAAATAAATAACAAATCAGTTTGATTAAAAAAATTAACATGTCAGCCAGTATCGAATAATTTTTGATAGATTAAAAATACGGCAGGTAATTACTATTTATATCAAATGATTTCAATGGACTGTGACATTTTAATATGTTAATCTAATCTATTCATATGCAAATGTGCTTACTTTCAACCCAAATAAATTATTGCATTTCATATTATGAGTTTATTTTAGATTTAGTTATGTTATAACCAAAACGTTTATAGCCTACATCATTGGAAAAAGTAACTAATTAAATGGAAAGCAAAGGATCTCTTGACTGTTTTATTAATAAAGTAAAACAAATAAGAGAAGATATATATTTTTTTGTTTCGTTTTCATTTGTATTGTAACAAATAAAACATCTGTACTAAATTAGAGGTGTTACTTTTAAAAAGCATATGTTTATTTTCAAAAGATGAATGTGTGCCAATGCTCAATAAACTTTAAGTGACTGACATAAAATTTTAATAGTTACAAATTGTTTACTGGCAAGTTATGATTGGTTAAAATAAATACCAATTACGATTTTGTGGTCTACCAGTCAGTTGTCTGCAATGTTATTTGTTAACCATGATTAAATTTTATTGGTTAAAAAATATGTCACGGTCAGTGGGGTATGGCACCCCTGCCAATTGGAATACAATAAATATAACTGATATAAATGTCTTATAACATTAGACAGGATGTCCACCTAGTGCGTATTTGTTCCATAACTCTGTAACTATTAAGGATAGAAAAAAAGTTGTTCAGCATTCACCATTGCATATTCTAATAATATTTTTAGCCATACAGGATGTTTCGTTTTGGCTGGGTAGTTGTCGACTTTGTTAAGTTACATGAAACACTCTATATATTATTGCATATTTGATTAGTGAACGTCAAGAGCTTTTCAATGAACTACCGTAACATGTACTTACTTTGAGAAATATTGATGTGTTCACACACGAGCTGATTCTGTCACTGATATGCGAAATGACCACTTGAGATGCGGCATCTAGTCATTATTGTTTTTCATAAAAACTCTTAAACTAAACAACACGTGAATATTGAATAACAGAACTCACCTTTGCAAAGCGTCGATGTCGCTATGAATTTAACATGTCTATAACCTATTAGGAATGTCTTCCGTTAATTTCAGATATACTAGAAAAATGCAAAAATTATCCCAAAATTAAAAAATGAAATACTGCAGACATTCAAGTTGTGTTTAGATCAAAATTATTTCCAATCTAATGAGGACATCTTTATACAAGAAACAGGGTTCCCTATGGGTTCGCCACTTAGCCCCCTTTTATCCGATATATTCATTGATAATCTTGTAGAAACTATATTGGATTCTCCAATATCAAAAAAAACATATTATCTTTTGGTACAGGTACGTTGACGACATCCTAATAGGTTTTAAAGGGACAGACAGACAATTAAAAATACTCCTCGATTTTATCAATAACACACATAATAATATATCTTTTACCTTAGAAACAGAGATCGATAATAAATCAATAAACTTTCTCGACTTAACTATAAAAAGACATAAAACATTTTCCTATAATATTTACCGCAAACCAACTTTTACAGACGCCGCTATCCCCTTTAATTTCTATAAGCCTCTCTCCCACAAATTAGCCGCATATCAATCTATAATACACCATACCTTCAGCATACCTCTAACTGAGACACATTTAAAAAAAAGACCTTAGACACAATAAGACTTACAACACATAATAACGGGTACCCTTAAAATATAATCAACAATCTAATCTACAAAAAACAAAATAAGTCCCTCTTAAAAGAACTTTATCTCACTATTAACGAGAAAAAAGTTCAAACATACATTTCATTACCATATTCAGGTCAACTCTCTTATTCAATTAGCAATACTTAACACATCATTTAGTTTTAACAAAAATATAGGCAGATATCTTTTCAATACAAAACAAAAAACTGATATCTCTAAAAAATTTGGTGTGTATTGGTTAGATTGCCAAGAATGTGACGCCTCATATGTAGGTCAAACAGGTAGATCGTTCGGGGTAAGATATAGAGAACATATTCACACACAAAAACATTCCAACTTTTATAAACACCTAACAGATTTTGGTCATACAATAACTGATGACCATCAACCTAAAATATTACATATTTGTGGGAAAAGTAAAAAACTTAATTTATTAGAAGTGCTAGAAATTAATAAATTAAATAGGAATAAAAATTACAACATATTAAACGACCAAATAGATTTAAATAATTCTCCGTTATTAAACTTGTTCAGATAACCTAATGCTGTTAATAAAAATCACACCATAATATTATTTACTATCTTGAAAAACCCCTACATTTAAAGACATAACATCTGTACAAATTTGAATTATATAATCAACCATAAAGTGACCCATCCTTCTATTCAGTTCAGTTTATATTTAAATGAAAGTAAAATCTGTGTATATTTTAGTTTACTTGAAAATGTCCGAATAGGATGAAACTGGTTGTAAAAATAACAAATAAAATGAAAATTAGACAAGTAATAAAAAGTGTTTATAATTTTTTAAATCAAAATGGATTTTCACAAAGTAACTTAATCTTCAATCAACTATATGTCTATAACTTCTAAACGACAAAAGATATGAACCTGCTGTTTCCACTGTTGTACATAGGATCGTTTTCTGAGTCGAAAATCATGGGCGTCCATAAGAAAAACAAGAGTGGAGCGCCTGTCATCGACGTGATAGGCATAGTACTTGTTTATCTTTCTTAATATCAAGAAGAAAATGTAATAAGCTTTTTTGCATATCGATAGCCATTTTCAAGATATTTAAGAAAATTAAATTTATGGATTTTCAGTTTTTTCTGGATTCGCTAAAAAGTTTCAAAACTCCTGAACGGATTTTAAGAGAAAGTAATTTGACAACTTTTGTCCAATTTAATCTATTTCGTATGCCTATTGGTTCTCCAATGGTGGCCCTTTAACTATTTGTAACTGTATAGTTCATCAACCATTAATAATTTTTTTATATTTTCACTTATTTAGTAATAACTCATAATTCAACATATCTATTGATTTGTAATATCAATTCCACTATGTACCTGATATGTGTTTAACCGCTTGTAAACACATTGAGGACGGTCCTGAATTTTAAACGATAATAAACAAAACATTTAATTATTACGTTGCTTCTAAATTCTTTTAAGTTCAATGAATCCATTTTAATAAATAAATTTCGTTGGATTTCCTTGCAAAGTTTACAATTGCGAAAAAGAAAAAATAATCAAACCTTTAAATAGCTTACCCAAAGTCCAACTGAAATAATGTGCGTATACACGCAAAGTACATATAAATGATGAATGAGATATAATCTCTTGGTTATGTTGCACCAATTAACAACCTGTTAATAAAGGATAAAACCAGTTGTGATATTTATGTAAAAAGACAACAGAAAAAAAATGTGCCTGAATTAGGTTAAAAAATGTCATAAAGAAAATCATGTAATAATTAAGTTTTTAGGGTATTTCGACCCCGCTGAAAAAGAAAGTACCGGCTGCCAAAACTTGTATTTTAAACTGTTACGACGTAAATCAAGAAGTTTACAAAGGTTTTTGATCCTGAATTACTATATCTCACTCGAATATGTGACAAAACTGTTTTTTAGAATACGTATACTCACACGAACAGTGGAACACTAATTTGAAAGCGTCTACGTCAATATGTAATGTAATAAAGAAATTTGTAGACCGTCTAGATTTTTTTCCCAGAAACATAATGTATCTTTGATCTGATTTGGACTAGTGGGAATAATAAATTAACTAGTTTAGAAAAAACATAAAATTAATCGAAGAAAAATCAATAACAGTTAGTTGGTGCTGAAGAATTAGCCAAAGTTGTGGTTTTGGTGGGAGAACTGGTGATAATAAGGTATAAAATATCTTTTACCAATGTGAATGAAACAATTTCTTAAAAAATTATTTGAAGTCTTATTGAAACATGAGCTTTTTTACAAGCTTATGGTTAAATTAACTTATAAGAGAGGAAAAGGTATAGGCAAAAGAAAAACTTTTGTATCCTTAAGCCACTTTATTTTAACAGAGAAATTTTTCTTTTCTAAGCTCGTTTTATTTTTGACTGCCTTAAATGATGTATCTACACATTTATGAACAATTCTTAATAGTTAGGAATATATCCAAGATAAAAATTAAATGCATTAAATCTGAAATAGTATGCATGACAGTAGTGTAGGAATAGTTTGGCACTTTGGCAGCGGTTTAGTTAAAAAGAAAACATAATATAAAGGTGGCAAAGGATTAAAATAACTAGAAATCATTAACGGTGAAGAAGTGCTATTAGTCAGGAATATTGTGGACTAAATATTCAATTATGGACGGATGAATGAAATCATAAATGTACCTGCTTAAATTTGCCACATTACCTGGTAAGAATTTTTTTGTCAATTCAAACTGAAACATTTGTAATTTTATATAGTTAGTCTATTTCACTTTTCTTTAAATTTTCAATATAATTTTCTCTTTCTTCAACGTTCTTTATGTTTACACAATTTGAGGTTTAATGTAAAATTTTACAAATCTATAAGTTATTCATATTTAATTGTTTTACGGTCACCTTTGACCATCTCCGTTACACCTGAAGTAAGCAAATTCCTTTTTGATTTAAAACACAATTATATAATTAAAATAATTCAAAATTAACGTTCATATTGAATACACTTCGTTAAATTTGGGGATTAAAAATAAACTAAACTAAGTAGGAGCCCTGCGAAAAAAAGGATGGGGAGTTTATGCCCTGCAACAATTCAGACAAGAATGAGTTACCAAAAAACTTTAATAACCTAGAAGCCTCAAAAAAAATTATTTTAAATAAATAAATCGAATCAGCATATTGATTTTAAAGCTATAAAGTACTATTAAGTTATGAATTTATAGAAGGGCTTTATTTATTTTATATATATATATATATATATATATATATATATATATATATATATATATATATATATATATATATATATATATATATATATATATATATATATATATATATATATATATATATATATATATATATATATAATATATAATAATAATAATAATAATAATAATATATTCCTAAATAGTAAATAATTAATAAAAAAAAACAAAAATATGTATATTGCTTACAATTAATTACAGTCGTATAATAAAATAAACAAATAAGATAAATAGTTAAAATGCAGTTAAAAATTAGAATTAAGAAAGTCTGGTATCTCGTAAAACACCTTATTCGGCAAAAAATATTTCACCCTTACTTTAAACTGTCTGTTAGGTACATTTTTGTACTGTTGCGGTAAATGATTGTAAATTTTTAATAATTGTGTGACCACATTTCGTTGTATCCGTGTAAGAGTGGTTTGTGGTATGCGTAGTACTACATGAGCACTTCCTCGTATACCATATGAGTGTTGGCAATAAATTCACTATAATTGTCCTTAACAAAGCACATTCATATATATATAAAGACGGCATAGTAAGTATTTTTTTTGTTTAAATATGTCACTGCAGGTCTGCGTTCTTTTCAGATGGAATATACTTCTGAGACAAGATTTCTGAAGTCTAAAGATTCTTAGGGCTTCCACTGAATTTCCCCAGAAGATGATTCCGTATTTGATTCTTGAGTTAACATATGCGTAGTACGCATTTAATGCTGCATGTTCACTGACCTGATTTGATATAGTACGTAAAGCAAATATAAATGAGCTCATTTTGCTAGAGAGATAGTATATGTGCTCTTTCCACTTTAATTGAGAATCGATGGTAATTCCAAGAAATTTGATGTGACTTGAGGATGTTAGGGCTTGATCTTTATAGGTAACTACCAGTGGAACTTCTTGTTTTAAGCTAAATTTTAATAAATACGTTTTTCCGACATTGAGTTTTAAATTATTGCAAGTATACCGTTCCTTCATTGCCTTGATGGATTTGGTTATTTCAGGTATTAATTCATCCTTCAATTTAGATCTTATTATTACGGAATGGTCATCTGCGAATAAATTTAACAGATGGTTTGATATTTCAGGTAGATCGTTTGTGTAGAGCAGAAATAGCATCGGTCCCAGGATAGACCCTTGTGGTACACCCTTTTAAGGCGTGCTCCAATTTGACTATATCTTTTTCCTGTTTTGACTACCATTACACATTGTTTTCTTTTATTTAGATATGATTTTAAAATATTAAGAATATTGCCTCTGAATCCCATTATTTCTAATTTTTCCAATAGCATGTTGTGATCCACGCTGTCAAATGCTTTTGACAAGTCCATGAATAGTCCCACTATATGTGTGTATATATATATATATATATATATATATATATATATATATATATATATATATATATATATACAATAAAATGAATGGCTGGATACTGATTGAAATTCATTGCGTAGAAGGAGTAATGATGATCCTTGGCCAAATTTCAAGCAATTAGCATTACTCAGTCAACACCTCTTAAACATTGGTTTGGATCTTATATTTCAGACGGTATTACTTATAATAAATATTTAAAAACGCACAATTTATATTATTCACAGATAATGAATTTTGGGTATTATTTTTTTCGTAGTGTAATATATGTACCTGTTCGTTGATCTATTTTATTTAATGCCTGGGTTAAAATTAAAACAACATTTAAATATTCCTCTAATTGTATTAAGTTCAACATTTATGTTTATTGAAAGTACATATTTTTGCAAAATATGTTTATTTACAGAATAAATTCAAGTGTCAAAAACAAATAATTTATAACTGTCAAACTCGTTAGACCTAAATATAAAAATAACTAAATGGTCGGTTTCCTTTAAGCATAAACTAATTTAAGTAATTTAACAGAGAACCATTAAAAAATGACTGAAGTTAAAGCTTGAATATGAACAATACGATAGATGTTAAAAACATAAAATTGAAAATGTGAATAAAACCACTGACATAATTTGGCAGACATGTTAACCTTGTTAGATATAGTTGAGTCGAAGGTGAAATATCTTATTCATTTTTGAAAGACCAATAAATTATTAGAACAATAGTAGCATTATTTCTGACACTATATTATGGCGATTAACTTCTACAGAAAGCGCTCTATAATTTAAAACTAAAACATGCTTTCACGTATGATTGTTTAACAGATATTTTTAAAAATTATAGCCCTCTCAATTTTAATAGCTGAATTTTCTAAATCAGGCTCTAAAATCTCAAATTAAAATGATATACTTTTTAGTTTCAATCATCTTCAGATTATGCTAATTTAGTTGGTGAAACGAGCGTCGAATGCCGTATATGGCGGTTTGTGAAAAATCACGTCAGTGTTAGCTTCACATCAAAGGTTCCAACCCACTTCAGGATTATAATATCTTCACAATATCTCTGTCCGGTTAAAGTTCCATGAAAAAAAATGGACCGATAATTCTTCTCTTATTATTCTGATTTTTCAGCACTGCAAATTCTCATATTTTGAATTAACATAACCACTGAGATGATCCCAAGTTTCGTCGAAGAAGAAGGTTTTGTCAAAGAGCTCGACAACAAAATTGTTCAAAAGTCGCTGACATATTACCGGTCTACGAGATAGTCGACTTCATGGAGTTCTTAAACTCAAGTACGGCGATGTGGAGATATGTGCAAATCTATCTTCAAAAGGACATGACATGTTTCAACTGGCACCAAGTTATCTGAGCCAAAACACGCACCGAAGTTTTAGGGGCATTTTCATAATTTCTCTTACATGTTCAGTAAGTTCGGGTGTGCGTTACTTTCTTAAGTTTCCAAAACGTAATGTGAAGTGAGGCAAGGTTGGCGTCGATCTGCCCCCCCCCCAAATAGAACCCTTATTTATTTGTTACGTAAAGATGTGCTAGACGTAAAATTAATTGTGCTACTAGGCTGTGCTCGCTGTAAAATTTGTGCGCTAGCAAAATTAGTGTAAGAAAGTAACTAGGGGGGGGGGCAAGTTGATTGACCCTTGCATGTGTATGCATTTTATGAACACCACACTCGTTTTCTCACAGAATTTGTTTACTTCGTTGGGTTAGTCCTTCTTTGCGTTCTTTCAAGATGTGATGGTCCTAGTACCGATTAATAAAAGTTGTTAACCCGGGAGGACTCACCCTGTTAGATAAAATTTAACATTTTCGGTTTCACTAGAGAAATTTTTTTTATTTACTTTGCAAATAATCCCATACTTCAGGTATGCCTTATAGACAATATTTCAGGTATTTTGTGTAGATTGTGGTGGGGGAGGGCAGAGTTTGGAAGGTACCCAGGTACCCGAAACTGGACATGTTAGTTTTAATCTAACGCCCGACTCATCACGTTTGTGTTTTTGTGAGAAAAGATCTAATGACGCGAGTTCTTACATATGTGATTTTTTTTGTGTTCTTTTTGTGGTTATTTTTAATTTTTGTGATTTGGAGGTAAGATGGCTAAAATGTATGTGCCTGTATAGTTGTCATTTAAATCTATTATATGTATTTACAGATAGACAATGGATGAAAAAACTGAGCAGCAACTGCTAAAATGGTTCGATGAGATTTCAGACGGGGAACTTGTTCCCAGTGACTCTAATTCAGATTCAGAAGATGCCCCTAGTGAGCATAGTCAACATGCATCTGACACCGAACAATCCGGCGATAATGAAGAGATAGTTTTATTATCCAGAAACGAGCCAGTACATGTTTTGCCCCATTGGACTGGAAAAGATGGCACAAAGTGGGTAAACCATAAGCCAAAGATTCCTCCCACGAAAATTCGTGGTCAAAATATTATATCAACCCTTTCTGGTGTAAAAGGTGCTGCCAAAAATGCAATGGAAGTTATTGATTGTTGGAAACTTTTTCCCAGATGATTTTATTGAAGAAATTGTAACCTACACGAATAAAAAATTGGATCTACTTCAACCTTCATATCAACGACCAAAAGATTGCAGGCCTACTGATTTTGAAGAGCTATTGGCTTTCATAGGGCTGCTTTACATAGCTGGCATCAAGAAAAGTAAACACCTAAACACAAAGGAGCTATGGGCAATTGACGGAACTGCTCCCGATTACTTTGTAGCCACAGTGTCTAGAAGACGATTCCATTTACTTTTACAAGCTATTAGATTTGATGATTTAGAAACGAGAGCTGGAAGATCTCAGGTTGACAAATTAGCGCCCATAAGATCTCCGTTTGAAAGATTTCTTCAAAGTTGTTCTGATTATTATACGCCTGGAGAATGTCACCATTGACGAGATGTTAGAGGCTTTTCGAGGACGTTGCAGCTTCCGGCAGTATATTAGTAATAAGCCTGCAAAATATGGAATCAAGATATATGCTCTTGTCGATTCCAGGACATTTTACACGCATAATTTGGAAATTTATGGTGGGAAACAGCCCGATGGCCCTTACAAGATCCCCAATGACGCCAAAAGTGTAGTAAACGTCTAACCAAAACCATTGATAAATCTGGACGCAACGTTACGGCTGATAACTATTTCACATCTGTGCAAATTGCTAATAAGTTGACAATCATAAGTTAACATTGGTAGGCACTTTACAGAAAAACAAGCCACAAATTCCACCGCGGCTTCTTGAAGTAAAAGATCGACCTGTGGAGAGTTCTATGTTTGCGTTTGGAATTCAACCGAACCATTGTATGCTAACATCCTTTGTCCCCAAAAAGAACAAAAATGTACTCATGATTTCCACTCTTCACGATAATGATTGTATTGACCCTACATCGACACAAAATAAACCAGAAATTATCACCTATTATAACCTGATGAAAGGAGGAGTTGACGTCGTCGACAGAATGAAATCAGAATATTCCGTGAGTCGAGTTAGCAACCGCTGGCCTTTTACCATTTTCAACAGCATGCTAAATATAGGAACCATAAACTCTCAGATAATTTACAAAAGTAATACAGATGTCTTTTTAACTCGAAGAAGCTTTATTTCAATTTTATCGAAACAACTTATAGGTCCTTATCTTCTAAGGCGAGCGACTATTACAAGTTTATCATTCAATCTTCGAGAAAAAATTAATTCAATTATAAAAATGGACCCAAGGAAAAATACCATGAAAAATCCAAAACTTTCAGTCTGAAAATCCTGGAAAGGGGCCAAGATGTGGTTTTTGTCCAGTTAGAAAAAACAGATTTACCCAACATAGGTGTAACACATGCCAGGTTCCAATATGCAAGGAACACACAACCAGAACAACTTTTATCATCGATATGGAGACAATTCAAGCGAAACTGATGAATAATTTTGTTTAATTTTTCATTTTAAATATGTATTTAAAATAAATAAGCTGAAATTAAAAATAATTTGCGTCCTTTCTTAATAAACATACGTTAGAAAAAATCTACACGCGCGAGCTCGCGTGAGAAAATTTCTATACGCGCGAGCTCGCGTGAAAAAATTTCTATACGCGCGAGTTTTCACGTTACACAACTAGGCGCGAATCTTCCCAGGTTAAATTACACAAAAAAAAAAATAGATACTTCAGTGGGTCTTTTTTATGTATCCCAAACAAAAATAGTAAAACCAGTAAATAAATCAGATTAGCACCTGCTGACACTCTATTTACGTACGAAAATTTTTTATTTGTTTATCATTCAGATTGCAATAAACCAATTTGTTTTAATGACGAAAACTGTGTATAATATAATTACAACTTGAAAATGATACATAATTGCGTCAGAGAAATGGTAAAATATTTTTTTTTGGCATAAGTATACCAAATTTATAAATACACACAGATAAGTATACAATATATTTCCATAAGTAATCCTTGAGATAAGGAAAGATATGTTTAATTGTTAAGGAATTCCTAGACTAAAGTTCATTAAAAATATAGCGCGGTCATAACGCCGAACAAATTAAACATGATACGTCTATTTATGATTCAGGAGGTTTTGAATTAGAAAATTGGCAAAGCTACGTGAGGATTGTCTCGTCGTTTTGCACACTCTATTCCAACTCGTGCAGAATCGTAACATTACACAATTACATGCCTTGTATTGCAAAACTGCATGGGATAGAGTACGATCTACTACATGTTTTGCCTACGTCAGGTATGTTTTTATTTGCTTAATAATTATTACGATAATGTATTTTTTTCGCGAATTAATTGCAATTCATTGGCTACAGTTCATGTTCGCTCTTTATTAAGTACGGTTATACATGTAATTTGCACGTACGCACACTGGGTGACCTTGACTTTTTTATTTATTTAAATGTTTCACTTAATCTAGTTGAAAACCTTTATAATATCATTTTACCGACAAATCAACGAGATCAAATATTTAGTTAGCAAATTCTTTTTCACCTCAATAATTTTTTGACGCATATCCCGTCAATTACATAGCTGATTCAAATTTGATGTTGACTATCAAATGGAGACTCCACTATTGTCAGACATACTAATTAAAAATATATTACGTCAACTACTTGATCCAAAAATGATCAAAATAAAAGTATTAATAAGAACATGTTGTCAATATCAAAACGTGATAGTTTAAATTTTTTCTCAGCGTTCATTGGCCAGTACAGCTTACAAAAGATTCAAAACGCACGTCCTAGATTTGGTTTTTATTGCAGAAAATTTGATCAATTTCAAGTGCACTCCAGGGCAAAAAATGGCAAATATTAAATAAGTGCTCTCAACATCGTATAGTCTTTCCTGTTTACAAAACAACATAAAAGTAAAAAGCCAATTATTTATTCGCATAACTGTTCAGTTACAAAGTACATATGTGGAGCAATCAGGCAAAACCAGATAAATCCATTATAACTAGTTTTCTGCTATTAAGGAAAAACTGATATTGGATAGATCCTAATATCTAAACAGAAAATGTCACATGCATTCTACAAAGCTTAGTTAACGAACCTTAAAACAGGAATTTGAGAATTTTTTTTTTATTCCCATAGAATTTATTGATAATAAAAAAATGGATTTATCTAGTTTTGCTTGATGGAAATGGATTTATCTACTTTTGCTTGATCTCGCAAATAAAAATTATTTAATTTACTTAATAACCATTTCAAATAAACTAAGTGAGACTTTATTATAAAAAAAAATAACAGAAATATTTAATTATTTTTTTTTTAAGAAAATGTTTTTCAGATGTGCATACCGATGTCATCCTCTAGACAGTCACATTATTCCTCTTCATTTTCATTTTCTTCGGACCCATTCATGTCAGTATCACACAATATCTGTTTGTACCAACTCAAGTTAGCATCCTCCATCCCACCAAATTGTTGTGCCATTAGATGACCAAGAGTTTTTTTCTTCTTGTCCGGAAGGGGACAGCCTAACTCAATTTCTTCTAATTCCTTAGGATCTATTTTTCATCTTTTGAGTATACTTTTGGTATTTCATTCAAAGCTACATATCTGAAATTCTGGTAGCATTGTATTTTCGTGATATTTTCCCCCTTTTTGTTGTTTTCCTTTCGGATGAGTATTCTCTTATAGTCAGATATACCTACAACCTTTTTTAGACTATTTTCTAACTTTTTAATATCATACAGCTTCCAGTCAATCCCAAGTTGTTTTACATTACCAAACTCCGAATATATGTTACAATATTCTTCCTTTTTTATTAGTGTCGAATTTTCCGTAAACACTTTTCTACACAACCAAATGCTCTGTCTGCGGGTAAAAAACTATGGCCCCGGACGGGATACGTTATCTCAGTACATTAATATTTTCGTAATCTAGGGAATCTAGGTGGCTTAGAAATGCGGAACCTATTTCAACTGACCCTCTACTGGCTAGATCTTCTGTCCAGGTATAGAAAGTTGGAAACTTAGAGTTCATTTCACTTCTTTATAACGGTAGGTAATAATAACTGACATTGATATGGATGGATTTATCTGGTTTTGATTGAAGCATGCGTTAAAAATTATAACTTCTGGATTTATCTACTTTTGCTTGAATTACCCGGTTTTCACTACGATTTTATACATGATTTATCCGGTTTAGCTTGATTCTGATATTACGATTGGATTTATCTGATGTTAAACATTTAGAAACCATCATTAACTCATTTTAAGAAAAAAATGGATTTATCTGGTTTTGTCTGATTACTCCACATATGTAACTATCGCGCAAGACTTTCTCATTTGTTTAGTGTTTCTAAGTACTAACCAATTTTAATAGTATTTTACTTTCATTCTTGAAAAAAACCATGTCAAAATCGTCTTTAGGGTCTAAAATATGCAAATTTGTTAAAATTTCGATTTAATTTTTGCATTTTTTTGACAATTACTTTTTCATTGCAGATGCACCGATGAAAAATAAAAGCATTTTGAGCGGAATATCTGACCACACGTATTTTATAAATAAAAAATATATCTTAATTACAAAATAATAACTTTATTTTTTAACTTAGAAATCAGCATATAATAATAATTGCGAATTTATATAACTAAGTACATAGTAACTAAAAATCTGATTCTGAGAATGATAAATATTCTTAGAGAAAGAGCCATTATTGTTTTTGATTTCACTTATACATTTTATATGGAGATGGCGACAAATATATATTGGTATAATTTATAGATAACTCCAGACAGCACAAAAAATATTTAAAAAAATGAAAATAATACTCTATATTTTCAGCGACTGGGTTGAATGTTCTGTACTCGTCTGTAAAAATCTGGCAATCCACACGAGTGTAGCCTTAAATTTAAAATTTAAAAAATTATCAACTATTTACGTCTTTCAAGATAGGGCACGTGTAAATAACGAAAAATCGAGTGATCCCTGTTTACATAATAGTTAATAATAATCAAGTAAGAGGGTACCAGATGTTATCACTCTGTCAATTTTGTTAAACAAACTATTAAAAGTGTAGTTAATGTGGTTGTTTCTCTCAAATTATTTATATTTGTTGCATAATAATTGTTGTGTCTTGTTTGTTATTATACGTTTACTTATTTAATTAAAACGATTATTTAAAGACTGATGATTTGAATAATGGGGATCAAATGATCTAAGGCATCACCCGTGACAGCAGTGCTGCATTTGACGATTTATTTTCATTCTAGCTTACACCTAACACAAAATATTTAATAGTCAAACGTCTGTACAACATAAAAAAAATGCTGTTTCTAGTTATATCATGCAGCCAAACTAATTTAATTTGTATAAAATTTTATGGGAATCAGATTATTTTTCCTCCAAGGTGCTTTAATCATCGATATTCGAGGATTACTTTCATTTCCGGTTACCACTCCAACAAGAACACGTGTTTTCTATAACCAACTGACTTTAATCTTATTGTAATTAATTAGTCATTAAACGACTTATTAGTTGTTACACAAAACAATTTATAAATTGGAACAGTTTGCTAATTCATATTGTTAGTTGTTAAAAACGCAGCGACATTGTAAGAGAAAGGTTAACATTAGTTCTATTCGTTGTATTATATTTGCAAACTAGGTTTTAGTCGGAATATAACATTTTTCAGAAGAATGTGTTTTTGATATTTGATATCAACGATTTAACTAAAATCAAAAACACTTTGATAATTTGTACCTGTGTATAATAATGTAGCTAAAAAGAAAATTTTAAACTACAGATTTCGAAACCTTTACAAATAAAATATGTATTCCTTTGAAGGGCGGCTAATTGTTGTAAACGTTATTATTTTTGACTAAAATCAATCGAGAACTACAATATAATTAACATTTTGTATTCTTTTTACTTAGTTTAACAAAATGTTTTATGTCCTGTAACACTTCTTCCAAATGTTTTTCGGATATTCCAATATAACGGGTGATTATAAAGTAAGGGATATATTTGAACTTACTATATATTCTTAACAAATCAAATGACTAACAAAAAAGTAAATGGAGTCTAGTTGCTTATATAATGGGATTTCTGATGTCAAATACTACTTACCGCAAATGCTCGATATGACCTCCATTTTGTTGTTGTAAAATTACCAACCGTTCCTCCAAATTGTATACAGCACTATTCAACATTTCTGGTTGAGTTGTAGGAATTTACTCTCTAATACTGTCCTTTAATTCCTCCAGCGTTGTTGGCCGTGTTCTAAACACCAAAATTTTTAAATAACCCCACAGCCAGTAATCCGCTGGGTTAATATCAGGCGATCTTGGTGGTCATGAATTTGCAAAATGTCTGCTTATAACACGATCTTGAAAAACCGCAGTTAACAATTTTTTAACTGGTCGGTAAATGTGCGGAGGTGCTCCATCCTGCATAAAATCATGTTTTCAATTTCTTCGTGCTCGTTTTGCAACTGTGGAATTGCATAATCCCTTAACATTTGCAGGTATCGTTCACCAGTAACAGTTACAGATACGGCCTCCCCATTCTGTATTTCCTCGAAATAGTATGGACCAATGATGAAATTAACTGTGAAACCGCACCAAACGGTGACTTTTTGTCATGAAGGCCTTGCTGAACGATTTCATGTGGATTTTCTGTTGACCATATTCGACAGTTTTGAGCATTAATTCCACCATTAAGAGAGAAATGGGCCTCATCTGTCCATAAAATACGGGATAACCATTCGGGTCCAATTTCCATCTGAGCCAATACGTGTAATGAAAAATCGTACCTGAGAAGAAAATCTGCGTCCTTTAATTCAAACAGCAGTTGCAGTTTATAGGGATACATTTTTAGGATTGTCCGTAACATTTTTCAAACCGTGGTGTATGGCATTTGTAATCGTTTTGATATTGCATTCACACTACTGATTGCTAGCGGATTAGTATTGGCTACGTTTTGATTTTCCTGAAGAACTTCTGCAACTTGGACATCACTAATCCTAGGTCTTCCTGACCTCGGAAAGTCTTTTGCAGACCCTGTTCTTACAAATTTGCTAATCAAATTACTATACGCCTTCATTTTGCACGGCCCTGCTCTCAAACCCATTTTCGTACGAAATCTTCGTAATCCGGTAGTGTAATTTTTACCTCCTTCATAATAACATTGCACTAAACCAATTCTTGTTTGCAGATCCATATTGAAATTGTTACAATTTGCGTTACGCGAATTTTATTTTGAGAACAATTCTCTAAATTACGATTATTTCGTTTGACACTTTTATCAGTAGTTGTCACGATACTAAAATCCAATTATAGAGGCAACTAGATTCTGTTTACTTTCTGCTACTAGCATAATTTCTTAAAACTATATAAGAATTTAAAATAGACCCCCTTACTTTATGATAACACCATACATTTTAGGGCTTTCACCACATCTAAGTAGACTTCACTTTTATCTTCTTCGTTATTTTTACTCTTGTCATAACCTTTTTAAATGCTTTTTCAAGTATACTTCCAATCTAGTTTATCAAAACTGTCTCCATGATTCCCATGTTTTTCAGTATTTAGTCTATATTCGTAATCGACATGGTAGTGGCGCGCGGTTGTATTGTTTGGCTGGCATTAGGAATGTCTCCTTAGCCGTAGGAGTTCTTTCAATATTTCTATCGTAGGAGTTCTTTCAATATTTGTGTCCTAAGATTCCAGGGCTTAGTTGTTACAGCAATCCTTATTTTGATATATAACTCATTTCTGAACATTATTTCCTTTATCAGCTACATATGCAATAACTTTTTCTCTTAAGTATGGTCTGTGCATTCTCCTAAATTTTTTACCTCATACATTACTGTGGGTGATATTATTGCAGCATATTTGGTTTCCATTGGTATCCAATTGGGTTTGCGGTAGAGCCTGTGGATTCCTGTTTTGATTTTTAATATTTCTGCTGTGGTGCTCTTGTATTTCTAAGTTTGTTAGGTTTTCTAATTGTTATTATTATGGCTGTCAAAAATATTCCGTGGGACAGTGGCGTATGCGAAATTAACTAATATGAGACACAATAAACTGTTACAATTTATAACAATGTATGTAAACCTTACCCTCTTAACTAGCTTGATGAACTAGCTTGCTTATCACAAACTGGAGAAGATGTGTAGCCATTTTGCAGCATCAGGTATATTTCTATGGTTGTCTCCATGAGTAATGTCCGCTTTGGTGAAAATATATTCTTATATTTTGAAAACGACCTTTCGACATCTACTGATGTAATACACGCATACGTAAAATAGTCTCTGGGGCTGCACCATCACATATTTGTCTTAATTTGGTAAAACCGGTGTCTTTATTTAACACACTTGCGAACTTTTCTTTAACGCGCTCATTTGTTGCGTCACATATATCGTGTAGCAGTAGATTTACTTCGTCCACTATTTGCAGTGAGTCCGCTAACGACAACGCACTGTTTTCTAATTTTTTTATGCTTTCATGTAATGGTTTATAGTTCTTCGCAATATTTTTTAAAGCTGTTTCAACGGAAATATCTTCGAATTTTGTCTGACTTTTCCTTAATAGCTGCAGCCTCATCTGTATTAAATTGTAGTATCACAGCTTTTATTTGTTACAAATATTTAGCATAGTAAAAATCTGCCTGCAACCATGTTCCCCAACGCATAAGAATCGGTTGTGGTGGTTCAGGAATACCCGGGACACTTGCTATGAAATGCACGGAGACGTTTAGGAGATTCAAAAAACCCTTTTTTTGTACTTGCTATTCATGCATCCACCTCTGGAAAACCTTTTCGAATAGTTTCTGCCACAAGATGTAAAGCATGCACTTTACACGTAACATGTATAAACGTACAACCTTGTTCTTGCAAAGAACGACCTACCGAACGCATTGTCACGGCGCCATCAGTCACAAACCTCAACACTTGTCTTTTTGACAGTTCAAATTTTTCTAACGTCTCCAGCACCACCCTGGTAATTGTTTCGCTAGTACACTGACTTAGTCTTTTGCTAGCTAGTAACAGTGGAACTGTCGGTTTAAGAGGGTCCAGTATTCGTACTATAACATTTAAAATAGACTTTTTTTTACAGTCTGTTGTCTCATCAACAGATAACCACAGCCGTGTATTTTTTAATTCACATTTCATCCTATTTACCATGTTTACGTATACAGTTGGTAGATAGTTACATAACGTTGTGCGACTTAGTAACTTCACCTGGGCATTGTATTTATTCCAGAACTCTCGAAATGGTTGTTTATCGAGTATGTGTAGCGGAACATCACAGGCAATAAGCATTAATGGTAAATCAAACACAAACTGTGTTGTCGAAGGCACGCCATTTTTTTTATTTTTATGGTGTACACTATTTACGTGAAGTCCACAATCACGCTTATCCCAGCACATCAAATCTTTCTCGCACACTTTACAAATTATTTTAGCACCATCATAGAATAAATCCGGGAATTCACCTATGAATTTATTCACTTTGTCAGCAAATGGCCGTTTTCTACCCCTGCGTACGTCTGCCATGCTTTATTATTAAATTAATATCAACAATACAGTACAACAAATAAAATAAAAACACAAAAACAATATGCAATACGCCCAAGTGACTTAACGTGTACACAACTCGAAAGCTAATAATAGACTGGGCTGGAGAAAGAGTTTCGCGGTCAAGGTGAATGCCGGTGACAGTAAGTACATCTGTACTCTACGACCATGATACATAGAAACGATTTGCAGCTTTAGTTATTATATAATTGCAGAGTAATTTTGCTATATGTATTACTATTAAAGCCTTTCTATTGATATGTTTCAATTGCAATAAACCACGACGTATTTTTAACAATTTAGATATACATATACCTAGATATAAACGCAAGTATAAATATTTATTAATAGTAAATATAAATATATTCTAAATTGAAGGTAATCAACATACCTAATTTGTCTACATTATTTTTGTTTTTAAGCAAGATAAAAAAATATTATAAATAAAATTTCATAGATGCATAGATTTTATATCAGATGTACCTTGACTAAAATATGTGGTAACTTACAATTAAATTTTAATAGGTTGATGTTGATATGTTCATATATGTAATTTAGCAATTAATTTTGACTTGTACGTTACGCGAACTTAATCAAATTCGTTTTTAAATTCCTCATTTATAATGTGGTAAGTTCAAATCGAGCCACTCTGGTAAAGCTATAACTACTTTATACTGAGAGACATTTAAAGAAATGTCATAGGTATCAATGTAGTCCTAATTGCAAGATCTATATTCTAATTCGTAACCCTCAGAGATATTGGATATTTACATTCATTTGACTAAAGGGGACCTAATATATTGGAGTCTAAACCATTTATTATTTCATTTATACTTATATTTTTAACTGTATCATATCATCATTTATAAATGTATGGATTTGCTAGCGTCAAATGAGATTAAATATTAAAAAGAATGTGTATCGGATTTTAATCCGCAAATAAATGATTTTTTAAAATAATCTAACTATTTCTTCAATACATCGCTTATGTCAAGATATTGGTGGAGAAAACTTTTAGTTATGATTTTAGAACTGTCTATTGTCGGCCCCTATCAAAGATAATTTATATTAACATGTTCATAATACACAACTTTTACGTTAATCATTTGAAATATGCAGAAATCGAATTTATAAATTAGAACATAAATGTAACGTTTGAAACAAGACTTGTATTTATTTAAGTGAATTAAATTGAAAGAAAATGGGTGTGGGCAAATATTCTGAAGGTTCGCCTTTGGTAATATTTGTACGAGGATGGAAGTTTGTCACATACTGAATAAAAATAAATTTATTTTGATATCCAATTAAATAGAAACTGTAAATATGTCACTAATTAACGTGTCTAACAAAACGACAAATGCATGTATTCTTAATTTTACATCACATAAGCTGCATGTATTACAATAATGTGTTATTTTTTTAATGTATCCAAAATTTAGAAAAAAAAATAAATTTATTGTAGCCCATTTAGAAACTATATGGTATTTTTCTCTAAATGAAACTGTGTACAGCGTGAGCAAATTTCGATGTTTGTGTAGGGTAACTCGGTAACTGTATGAGATACAAAAAAATAGAAGACAAAAATTTGCTATCGTCTTTTGTTTTCGAGTTATAAACAAAAGTTCGATTTTTCGACTTTTAGACACATGTCACTATCTTGGTTGTTGGTAATGTTGTGAAAAACAACTTTTACATTCTTTAGGCACTTTTTTGTGGAAAATTAAAAAAAGGTGCAATTTCGAATTTTGCCATAAAGTTGTATTTTTTTAAATGGTAATCATAGTTGGCTATGGTTCACTTAAAAAAGGAAATTTTTGTCTCTTTCAAACTTCATATGTGGGGTCGCTTTTGATGTGTAAGTATTTAATAGCGAAAATAATCTTTTAGTAGATTACTTTTTGCGTTTTTTTATATTTATTCCAAGAAGGTGTGTGTCATCTGTGACAGTGTTTATCCGTTTGTCAGTAAACTGCATATTAATAATTTTGTTTCCTTCATAATTACACCCCATTTAATCGTAAAAGTGTAGATGTCTTACGAAAATTACGAGAAATATGATATGCTAGAATGCTTTATTCATAGTAATAACAATTGTGATATGGCATCCGAAATATATTTCAATCGCTATCCAGAAAGAAGACAACCTAATAAAGCTATTTTTGAGAGGTTAAAAGAAAATCTCAATAATTGTGGGTCCTTCAACAAGCCAAGATAAAAAAATTAGAACACTGATGATGCTGAAAAAACTTTTATAACTGTAATTGGAATGGCGGTTGCAAATCCTTTCAATTTCAAATTGAAGTCAATTCTGGGATTTCAAGACGTCAAGCTTTGGGAATTTTGAAGACGCACAAATTCAGGCCTTATACAATAAGGAAACAACATCACCTACAACCAACTGACCTTCAGCGACGATTGGAGTTTTGCATAAGGTATCGTCAAAAAAAGTCAACAAGATCTGTTCTTCTCTAGAAATGTAGTTTGGACAGATGAAGCCTACATGGATTTGATATATAAGATACGGGCAATACTGATGCGTATTTTTTTTTAATAACAGTATATTTTATTTGGTGTCATTTTATGAAACCAAATAATCGTATTTCCTATTAATAAAAAAAATACGCATCAGTAACAGACAAAATTTGGCAAAGCAAAGCGAAGAACATATTTCGACAGATGACGAAGATACTACAAACACTGACAGCGATGCCATCACTCTCCATGATGATACTTCGGCAACAGTGATTCAACAGATTCCATGAATCAAAAATGTATTATTTCTAAAAATTTATAATCTCTAAAAATGTGTATAAAACATTGCTTATAATTATACTCGTAAATAATAAAAATGTTCAATTAATGTTCAACAATTATTGTATTTACATGATTTACATCTTAAACTCACTTTTTCCGAACTTTTCATGAAAAGTTGGCTGAATTTTTCAACAATTCCAACTTTTCCAGAAAAGTTGCAACACTACTAACGGCAGATCCTGCAGTTGATATCACGAACATTCACAACTCACACACGGCTACGGTAGAGCAAGATCTTAATGACGGGCAACAATAAATCGGTCGGTTTCCAACCTAAACCTGGCTAAAAGGTGATAAACTTAGTGTTTTTATGTTCTTATAGGATCATACTGGGGGTTTATCGTCATGCTGACTAAACAAATTTCTATGTTCAGCAGCTCTGATGCGGAGTTTCAGGCGATTTGGCTAAAATTCAGTAACTTACTCTACATCAGCACCTTGACGACCTGCTAATTGAATACAAGACAGACTTCAACTGCAGCTCTTTTTTACTGCTTATCTAACAACTAACTATTCTGCGCCCACCCTTGCAGCTTCAAAAAATTTTACGAACCGCAAGAGAGGATCCAATTTCCTGAGGATATTGCATGACACTCAGTACTAATTTATCATGCATATACTTCAGGCTCAAGAGTTCTCAGCTTTTCCCATTGATATAGGAGGTACACAAGAGGAATGGTTGATCTAGCATGAATGCTGTTGTGGATATTCATCATCTGGCGGGTATCTATCTAACTGGTGCAGCTGATTCACTGTCCATTTCACTACTAGCCGAAATGAAAAGCATCTTAATCGCAGGTACCATGTTTTCCCCGAAAATTCGGAAGACCAAATCTTTCGAAGCAGGTATTCGCGGAGAGGATCCTTTATGTTTTATATCCTGGCTCTGACGTTTTCCTACACCCAGGTAATATGTGTGGGTCTCTCCGGCATGCAGATACCGTAGGAGCAAACCGCTGAGTATCTTCAGATAATTCCCTGTATTGTCCACTCTTGAGATGAATGAATGATTCGAATAAGAAATGGCGCAGAGTTTGTTCGTTTTCATTTTATGGTATTAAATATATTAAAAATTATTATTAAAATTTTTTCCATTTACGATCCTTATCGAATAAATTGGAGCAGTATTTTATAAAAAATATTTGCACTTTATAAGCATACAATTTCTACCAAGCTTATGTTTTATTAATTATTACAATGATTGCTTTGTCTAGGAAATCGAGACTTGACACTTGACCACTACCTTCCACACAATGCGTAATGAAGGACTCACTTGGTGGTCGAGGTCGAATTTGGTATAGTGTGAATCGTTTCCGTTAAAGGAAAATGAGAATAATCACCACATGTGGCGCCATGTGGTGATTATTCTCATTGTTCCTATGACTTACACAAAGGAAGTAATTTTTATGGTTACAGACAGTTTTGAGGGACAATTAATTATATTATATTTGTATAGCAAAAAAGTATAATAATTTGGCGTATCTTTCAAAATGACGTGGCTATAAGTGATTTTCCTAAGAGTATATTTTTTCACCAGTTTTTTTTGTCTGCATATTTACGAAAATAAAAGTGGAAACAAATACCTGTTAAACAATTATTTACAAATTACAAGCATATGTAGTAAAGTCGGCATTATGAAATGGTCAAGGAAGGTGTTCGACATCTCAGACACAACACAGACAACTTCCACGTGACTTTCCAGTTGCTAAATTTAAATCGTTCTGCATAAATAATGACATGACACTATTTATAGAATTTTCAACGGTTGTAAGTATCTTTTTAACTTTTGTTGAGCCTGTTACTTAACGTCCGAGAATTTAACGCATTATTACCGAATAATATCAGAAGCTTTCGCCATTTAAATCATCTCGACATGTTATTTATTTATTTTTATTTCAAAGATAAATATTGATGATATATTTCCCACACTAACAATATTAGGGATCAATTGATTCCTTTTTTAAAGATAAAAGATGAACAGAATACCGAAACTTTAAAAAAGGGCAATACACAGTTATGATTAGACACCGGCCAATTTCCGTGAATCCCGGGACTGGCCTCCTGATCGACCTATCTTTCCCATAGAAAAGGAAAATAGATGTGCGTGCGCAGCGAGATCTAGATCGTATTCCTTTTTCCCTAGTCAGTTTCAGTTTATCTACAAACTTCGCAGTGCGTAGATGGCTGGCGCGAGGATAAAAATAAATAATAACAACTATGTTGACAATACCACGGAGGACGCGAAAATTCAGTACGTATGGATTTGTGTTGACGAATCCATGGATTTTAAGGAATAAAAAAACATTAATGTTATTATGCGTATTTTAAGTATTGTTCAGAGTACACTTCCACTGTTAACATGTGTAGTTATAAATTCTTTTCGTAATAAAGCAAAGAAGGTTTAGTGCCATATAACCAAAAAAAAAACAATTATGCAACTACGGACACGTGTTTCGGAGGAGGCACAAATTGCATTCTAAGCAACTTTTTTTAATGGAATTTTTTTCATATCGTGAAATATAATATGTTAGATATATGACACAATATAATAGACAGGTGGTCGAGAGTCAAGTACACTTGGCTTTCGCCAAAATGTTCCGAGTTCGATCCCCCGTCATGGCAGTGAAATTAACTGTGAGAGATTACTTCCACTATACACACGGTGTGTCTATTGTTTCTAAATGTGTACCCCCTCCCGCACAGCGTTAGTTTAGGGGTACAGGAGGGTTGTATTATACAGTGTGGAAATTAAGTAACGCATAAATTCAGTAATTCCGTTGATATTAATTTTTTGGAAAAAGTCTCGAAAGGGTATAGCGATTTTAACTTCAGCAAATATTTTCAGTCTATTTTCAGTTTCTTATGTCATTTATTTTTTAAATTATGACGTCATCGACTTTTTTTTAAATGACAACCTATATCTTTTATTGATTTTGGTAGTAGTTTTTATTCCGGTTCCGACCGTATAAAATTTTCAATGTTATATTTGAAAAAAAATCGAGAAAAACAGTCTTAAAGTTCAAATAACAAAAATTCATTAAATTGAGAAAATTTATCTAGTTCCCTAAGTTTGACGGAAAGTTATCGACGGCACATTCGTTTTTATTTTGAAATTATACAAATAGCTGAAAAATCGAACTAATGTGATACACAGGCAACTAGATAAATTTTCCCAATTTAATGAGTTTTTGTTATTTGAACTTTTAAAACTGTTTTTCTCGATTTTTTTCAAATAATAACGTATTGAAAATTTTATACGGTCGGAACCGGAATAAAAACTACTACCAAAATCAATAATAAAAAATATAGGTTATCATTTAAAAAAAAGTCGATGACGTCATAATTTAAAAAAATAAATTATATAAGAAACTGAAAATAGACTGAAAAATATTGGCTGAAGTTAAAATTGCTGATTTTCTCAAAAAAATTTAATATCAACGGAATTACTGAATTTATGCGTTACAAAAGTTCAAATAACAAAAATTCATTAAATTGGGAAAATTTATCTAGTTGCCGGTGTATCACATTAGTTCGATTTTTCAACTATTTGTATAATTTCAAAATAAAAACGAATGTGCCGTCGATAACTTTCCGTCAAACTTAGGCAACTAGATAAATTTTCCTAATTTAATGAATTTTTGTTATTTGAACTTTAAGACTGTTTTTCACGATTTTTTTTCAAATATAAGGTATTGAAAATTTTATACGGTCAGAACCGGAATAAAAACTACTACCAAAATCAATAATAAAAAATATAGGTTGTCATTTAAAAAAAAGTCGATGACGTCATAATTTAAAAAATAAATGACATAAGAAACTGAAAATAGACTGAAAATATTTGCTGAAGTTAAAATCGCTATACCCGTTCGAGATTTTTTTCCAAAAAAATTAATATCAACGGAATTACTGAATTTATGCGTTACTTAATTTCCACACTGTGTGTGATGTGTTATTTATTTATTTATAAAAGCAGTTTATTAGTGACGATTTTTAAAAATTAACTTATAGAGCACCCTGTATAACACCGATCAACCCATTTTTGATGTGTTTTAGTTTTACATTACAGCAGGACTGAATCTCAAAGTGCCATTCCAAAATTTGACAATTTGTTGTCCATTACACCTCTTGTTACACCTATCCTGGGACACAGTGTATGTGTAAAGCTGCCAGGCTTTTACGATCCACGTATCCCAATATGATTCATGTAACTTGTCTGGCCCATGCCTTGAAATCTATAACCAATGCCTTGAACTCGAAACAGGAGATTTCATGAAATGTTAAGACACTCGATGTATGTATTTTAAATATTCCGTTATTTTCTCTTAAATCATGTGCCGACTCTGGACGCACGAAAATTATCCGGTGCCTAGTTATGATCACTCAATTTTTTTACTTGTCATTAGAGAGTAATCCATTTTTATTTATTTTTAATAATATTTGAATCTGGATTATAGCATTATGTGTTACACAGTAAATAGAATCATATGAAATCAATATTTTTAATAAACTAATTCTATAGCCATCTCATGCAGGGGCATATCTATATTCATATTAGAAAATGACTAAATAATTAAGAATATTTATAATGAAATTCAAATTAGTTTTAAACTTATGTTGTTATGTATGTATGTATGTAGATATGTGTCTTTTTATGCAGACGTATGACAGGAAGTAGAGATGATTAAGGGAAGGTATAATGAAAGCTTGTTTTAATTTTTGTGCAGGTTGAGCCATCTTTGATGTTCTCCCGTTCATTTCAATCTTCTTATTCTTTTCCAGTTCCGGTTAAGTTTCACAGTTTAAGCAGTACCTAAGTAATTTTCATGTCTTCTGTATCTGCCCACAGCCTTTGATCGCCTGAATATCGATTCCCTTCGTTATAGATTCTTCTGGGGATTCCATTGTAGTTTGCCACCGGTTCAATCAGTAAACCGCTCCTACCACCCCCAATGTTATAGGCCTCTTTTTTTAAAATATCGCTATTAGGCCATTATCATAACTGGATTAATTGCAGAGCTTATATATTCATTTGTTTTCATCTGTGGTAACATGGATTTGCATTGTTTCTGTAGTAAATTGGAAATACAATAAACACAGATATGCCTTTACTGATATCATCTGTTAATATTTTCCTTGTGCATCAGAAGATAGGTATGTTCTATCTTTAAACCTTGCTGGCTCTCCACAATACATAATGACTTAGTTTGTATTTACCAAGTGTTAATAACGTGGGCAGACTCAGCCTTAAGGATATACTTATGCTAAATTTATTTCATCTTCTTATCAAAGATTTCCACTTCTCGATGAGGAAATGGTTAACAGAATGTGTTTACAAGATCTTTGATAAATTTCTAACTTGGTCCGAAATATTGCCCTAAGGGTGTAAGTAACGCCAATTTTAAATAAATTTTAATTGACATTCGCAAACAAACAGCGTATTGACAGAAGCGACTAGCAAAAACAACATTTTTCTTCTTAACAACAAAACACGGATTGGCACTCTTGTTTACACCAAAATTATCTGTGGAAAATGTGGACCCTTTCAAATTTCCTATCCGCTTGGGACTTTGCTTCCATTTTGAAATCTCACGCAGAATTCGCAGCCTGTTCCAAAAAATACACGATCTGTAACGAATAAAACTAAGTATCGTATTTTTATTTTGTATGCTTTGTGTGACCTTTGCTTTAGTTCGCGAATTTTTTGACATTTCACGGATTTTCGAATCGTCGAGTTTTTAAAAAATGACCAATGTCCCGAGTCGAGTTGGAAATCTCAAAATTTCCATAGATAGTTTAGTTTAATTACGCATGTTTACCACTTTTAATGATTTTGACAAATTGAAACAAAAATCATGGTCTTGTATTTTTCATAGACTAGACTAACTTCCAATCCGATATAACATTATTACTTTACACATTAAGTCTCAATTGGTGCATGTAAGAAAAAACAGTTAAAACTAAGAAAAATATCCTATATACATGAAAAGATTTCATTAGGCTCGCAGTATGAACGTAGTCTATGTATGTAGTAAATCTGTCGGAACGTTTTTTCAAAACCTTTGACGATAAAAATATGCGTTTTTAATAGAAAAAAATAATTTATTTTACTTGTTTAAAAAACCTCGTTTTCATTAATTTACTACCTAGATCACGTGCCCATTCAATCATGTTTAAAATTTTCTGAATATTAGTTATCACCTCCCACGCGAGTTGATTCCAGTAATATTTTTCCGCTTTAACGACACCAGTTCACTTAAAAAAATAAACATTTGTATTAATAGAGCAGTGATTCTTCTATGATTGTTTTCATTAAATTATCATTAGTGGTGACATATAAACAGGTGCTTATATTTTGTTTTAAAATAAACACGAGACACTCTCTAAATTGTGATGAAGATCAAAGAAACTTTTAAAATGATACCACTTGAGGGATTTGAATTTACACTTAAAAATTTAAAATATTACGTCGTCAAATGAAAGTAATGAAATCTTCCAAAAATTCTGAACCAGTCATTTGAAATTAACATTATGGATATTTTTGACATGGTTTAAAAAATCAGTCTCCCGATTAATCTTAGAAACGACTAAAAGTAATTACAATGAAATTTTACACGTATTTCCCAAATAACATTGATAAAATACAGTAAATAAAATACATCTAAATAAATTTGGTGTATTACACCGAATCTGATAATATATTGCCATATAACAGCCAAATTTTATAAATAAATTGATAGAAACAAGTTACAGATATTCCAGTTTAAGTTATTTCAATTGCCAACAAAAATATTTATTACAAAAATATGTAACAAATAAAGAAATTAGAAATATCACTTATTTATTGTCGGTCTTTTTCCGTTACCAACGCCAATTACCGACGCCTCAAGGGATCACTACTTGTGTAAGCGCTGCAACCCCTAACGGTTGCCAAAACCCTATTTTGTAGTGTGCCAGTGAGCCTAATATTTTAAGTAATATATATTTTTTCATCGAGTAGGTGATAATTTTGGATAGTGATTAGATTAACCTAACGTAAATATTTGGGTATGAATAAATGACGAAAGGGGGTAATTATATTATTGACTCAATGTGGTTTTCCACAAAAAATCAAAACACCATAATATACTACACTACACTCGACGCAGGTTTCGCCAACCAAGTTGGCCTCATCTAGAGATGATTAAAAGTAACTTTATGCTAATAATGTATCCTATTTATACCTAAACTATTAATGAGGGCAAGACGGTGGCCACGGTTTTTTCTAGAAAATTCACACAAAACTAAATTATGACTCCCATCTCCATCAGGGTAAGTAAAATTCAGACAACAGATTTGGTCAAATATTTAGAGGCATCTACAGAAACGACCGACTTTCAACAAGCACATTAAGAAGACCGTTTGGTAGGTTTATCACCTATCCAGCGGACTATATCCCCAGATGGCTAGGAATAACCGACTGAATCGACATAACAAGAAATTAATATATACCATGGTAGTGAGGCCGGCTCTTACATACGCACCGCCGGTGTGGTGTAGCGCGTTGGTCACGACACTTAAGAATCTTACCCTCCGCCTCGTAACAAATTCTAAGATACACCGTCAGAGTTCTTCACGCGATGTGTCTTGACATACCACCACTAGTGGACTACGTCAAGCACTTATCGCATTGGTTCTGTCAATTTAAGCTTGATAATAGTCCACTAACAAACAACATAATCCAAATACGAGAACATAATGCCCCATTTCGAATTAAGCACAAACTGCCATATCAGGCGTTGCCCATTTTCCGGCAACCTCAGTAACCAATTCCATACCCTTTAAGGAATCGGCATGAAATTTAACAGCGACATTGACGATATAAAGACCTTTAATTGATGTGCAACATACCTCTATACCACACTGTAGGAAAATCCAATATGGCGGCTAGACGCCAAATTGGAATATCGGTAATCGCGTTTATGCTCAAAAAGTACCTAATCTGTCTGGAAATATCGTCTCCAAATTTTAATAAAAAATTCAAAACGACGCAAAAAATAGCAGAGGGGGGGGGAGACTTTAGGACCGCACTGTATAATAAATTAAATTTAGATACGAGCGTTTTTACTAACCAATAATTTTTATTCCATAAATATTTAAATTTCAATTGATATTATTTATTTTAATCTAATTATTATTTTTCATGTAAATCTTTATCTGATTTGCCCTATATCATTGTATAAGATCGATTCGATTAATTATTGACTATTCTATTCTATTATATTATATTCTACTATACCTGGTGTAACAGGATCATGGTACACCCCCATTTTCTTCTTTAATTTTGAAGATAATTGATTGAAATTTGGGATGTCTTATATACATAATAAGCAGCACTTTTTGACATACAAGTGATTTTTTTTCACTTCCGGTTTCGCTGGAAGTGACACTAACTTTCGATTTTTAAATAGAACACCCTGTATATTATTGCATTTTTGAATTCAGCATAATTTTTTGATTCCAACGATACCAAATAAGTGACATATCAAACATCAATATTTTTTATAATATAATTCTTAGTTGTTCATTTAAGTGCACCATGAGGGTTTCGATTTATTCTAAATGACCCGTGTAATGCTAGAAAATCGAAATTCCGTCAAAAATACTAAATTACGTGATTTATGAGCAAATAAAGGTCATCAAAATGGTTTTTGGGGAAAAACAATTTTTTTCAAATGGAACCATATTGGCACCGTGGTACCATTTATCAGTACTATTAATAAGGAATTTATTCAAATGTCGTATTAAAATGTGCGATAAATACAAACAAAATTACAGCTAAAAAGAAAATAAGAAAATACAATTTTGTTCTAATTACCTTGTTATACATAAGGTGGCTTTGGAATACAAAAAATAAACACAAAACAGTTGTTCAAAATACTGCCCATTAACGTCAATGCACTTCTAAACTCGCATAGCTGTTTCTCGAAGAATGTTCGCCAATTGCTGGGCCGTCATGCTATTAATTGCGCGTCTTATTCGTAGCTCCAGGTCTTCACGGGTTGTAACGGCGGTTGCGTAGACAATATTTTTTAAATGACCCCAAATAAAGAAATCAAGGGGTGTTAAATCAGGTGACCTTGGAGGCCACCTCATAGGACCATTCGTCGAAATTACGTTTTCTTCGAATCACCGTTGACGATAATCAATTACTACGCTTGAATTATTGGAAGGAACGCCATTTTGTTGGAAACACATTCCCTGTCGTAAATGGAAAGGTAATTCAGCTAAACTGTCCTCAATTTCATTTTGCAGAAATCTCAAGTATCTGGCACCAGTCAGGGGCCCTTCAAATATTATTGGACCAATGATTCTACTACCGATTATTCCAAGCCAAACATTGAAACCGAACCGCACTTGAAAATTACCCTCCCGTAATAAATTTTGATTTTCTTGTGACCAATATTTTGTATTTTGTCGGTTAAATAATCCCAAATTTGTAAACCTAGACCCGTCCCAAAATAAAATCATTCACAAAAAATGATTGTTTGGCTGCACGTTACTCTGCAAAATCCAATTGCAATATTCCATCCTACTTTCGTAATCATTTTCGTACAAGTGCTGGTGCAAATGGTATTTAAAAGATTTATAGTGGTATTTGTGCAACATTCGGCTTACTGTTTGGTGACTGATTTCCAGTTCAAACCCAATTTGCCTTAAAGAAACAGTCTTATCAACTTCTACTCGAGCCAAAACATTAGTTTCCTTTCCTTCGTCAAGAATGAAATTCTCTTCGGGATCATTGTTGGGCTCACTTCGGAATTGATTTTCAAGACGATTAAAATAATTTCTCGCTGGACATTGTCTATCAGAATATCGTTCGGCATAAAGGTGTCTAGCCGCAACGGCATTTCCCATAATAATTAACATGTCAACTTTTTCACCTCTCGTATAAATTTGCGGCAATTTGAACACAATTAACAAGAATTTTCAACAATTTTTAAAGACACAATAAAAACACCGGTAAACCAACAAATGTTTGACAAGCTAAATATTTCATTGTTTTCAAAGCCACCTTAGTTAGTTACTTCTTAACATTTAATTAAAACAAAATTTTATTTTCTTATTTTCTTTTAGCTGTAATTTTGTTTGTACTTATCTCACATTTTAATACAACATATGAATAAATTCCTTATTAATGGTACTAATAAATGGTACCACGATACCAATATGGTTCCATTTGAAAAAATTGAGTTTTTCCCCAAAAACCATTTCGATGAACTTTATTTGCTAAATCACGTAATTTAGTATTTTTGACGGGATTTTGATTTTTCTAGCGTTACACGGGTCATTTAGAATAAATCGGAACCGTCATGGCATACTTAAATAGAAAACTAAAAATTATATTGAAAAAAATACTGTCGTTTGAAATGTCACTTATTTAATATCGTTGGATTCAGAAAATTACACAAAATTCAAAAATACAATAATATACAGGGTGTTCCATTTAAAAATCGAAAGTTAGTGTCACTTCCGGCGAAACCGGAAGTGAAAAAAATCACATATGTCAAAGTGCCCCTTATTATGTATATAGATCATCCCAAATTTCAATCAATTATCCTCAAAACTAAAAGAGAAATGGGGTGTGTACCATGATCCTGTTACACCCGGAATTCTCTTCATTATCGAGATTTATTAATCTCAGAAACGGACGAGGGGATCTAAAAGAAATTAAATTTTATACGTCAAGAACGAAACCGTATAAATATTTACATTATATACTTTAATTAGATGACATTTCATAAATGCCCTCAAGTATATTTAAAAAATAGTATAAAAACAATATTTTACCGCTGATGGTTTATAATTAACATCAACCTATGTGATTTTTTACAATGTCGCGTAATTGCCTTGAATTAAATCCGCCGTACAGAGTGCACCAATTTAATATTTCGTGCTTTAATTTCGTACCGATCTCCAGTGCAAATAAAAACCAAAAACTTTGATAGTGCTATAATATTACAGATTTGTTGATTAATCAAGAAACATACATACCACCGTGTAACCGATATTTTACTACAAAAGATGTTATTAAATTCCAGACATTATACTAATTTTGAGTCATCAAAAGATAATTAATGCTTATGCCTTATTAAAACCAGACTCTAGCCATAAAAGAAACTATTAAATCGCAGACTAAATGCTACTTTCAGCAACTATAAAAAACTAACTAGATGCTATTAAAATACTAAGTATTTGTTTTCAGCATTTTAACAATATAGGGAAAATAATTATTTACATTGAACTTTTAATACCAATTAATTCTTCTGGAACTGGAAATATAACCATCATTATTCATAATACTCGTTTTAGATGAGGATAAATTAAAGATAAATATTGTATGATAATCGGCAGTAAACTCTGTTTACAAAGAATTGTCTCAAAAGGTTTCAATCTTTTTCAGGAGAAAAAAATTTACATAACTTTTGCTCTAATGGTAAAAAAAACATTGGTATAATATTATCATTCAGCCACTAAAGGCCGTTGCACAATTGAGTCGGAACTCCAATCAGAGCTGGAGCTGAAACGTTTGTAGTATTGACCTTATTTTCATATGGAGCAATGCACAAGATATTAGCTGTAACTAGAACTGTAACTATAACCAGAACTAGGGCAATAGGATGGTCAAGTTTTATCTTTTCAATTCCAGTTTCAGCATATGAGCGGTTTTTGATAAGGCAAACAACCAGAGTGGCCATGCCTTATAAGATGAGAGACCAACAAAAAATTCATATTCTCCAATGTCACTGAAGTTTGGAAGTAAATTGTGCATCATCCTATGGCTTTGATTTGGTTCTAGTTCTGCCTTTGGTTACAGTTCCAGCTCAGTTGTGTAGCGGCTTTAAATCATAAGCGATCTAAAGAATACACATTTATTATGTTTCCATTGTTGTAGAACTAGAATAATAAGTGTATGTTAATGTTATTAATCAGATTATTAATATTGAACATCGCTGTGCTCACATACAATGATGGGCTAAATGTCCGCGTAGCAAGAACTCTTAACAACATACCTCTGCCGTTCAAAAGCAATATTTATTTAAATCATGTGTTAGAGCTCAATTGACAAATACGCTTTGAATTAGAACACAGTTTGGAATAAGAGGATTTAAATTAAATCTAATCGTTGGTGTGCGTTTTTTATCACTACCATTGTAGTTTTGGCTTACTCTGTTATTCAAATATGTATGTCAAGAAAACTTATTGTAGAAAGTGGGTAGGTAGCGTAGATGTAGAGAGGGATGTTGGATAAATTCTCTCTACCTCTTTTAACAAGTTTCATTCGTTTTCTCTGTTTTATTCAGTACAACCGGAAAATGGAAACTACTTAAAAACACACACCAGCCGTTTTTGATATTTAAATATCTGTAAATACGTAAACATGACAAATTAAAATGAAAAAATTTAAAAAGAACCTCAAAAACCCAAAATATTTGAAACCGGATGGTTAATGTAACGATTACAATACAGTTTCCGCTGTTAAAAGTAACGTTTTACAAAAAATAAAACATGAGAATTTTATTTATTTATTTAGATACATAAAAGATAAATACATAAAATCATAGTCTGATTGGCATGTTGCTATGATTAAAATAAAAATAAATGTATTTACTTCGTCCCTGTTTATTGATCAATAGAGGTGTGAATTCAATTAAGTAATCGCTGATTCTTTGGCTTTTGTTTTAGTTTGTTTATTTTCTTTAATTTATTATTTATTTAGGAGCAATTCCACTATAAATTAATAATTCAAACTTTTTTCATAATCTAATTGTTGTTCACAGATCCCAACATGAAAATGGTATTTTGACTACTTTTGACAAATAATGGAGGCAGTTGTGCTATGAACGGTATACACATTATATTTTTATAATTCAATATTCATCGTAGCACAACCGGGAAAGTAGTTGTTTAAAAATATGTATTTTATGATTATCTGTGATAAGTGGAGACAATATCTAGTATTTTACGTACATATATGTAAAAAATAACCTATCTTGTTTTTTTCACATCCGTCTAGAAAGTTAACTGTGTTTGTTAATTTTTTTGAGTGAAATATACATACTGGTCTAGTCCGATAGTGACATAAGGGATCGGTAAAGTCTTTACCAATTCCTTATGTCACTTTTGGTTGACGACAGTAGGGTGGATACCTAATTCAGAAGTCTAGATAACAGCGTCTGACATCTGTCAGATAAATTTTATGAATTTTTTTTGGAAAACATTTCAAGTAAAAGAGTTTTTTGATTAGCAAGGACGGTTGCAACACGCCCAGAAGGTGTCTTCACTGGCCCCGTCAGTTTCCAGGGCTCGTTAGCGCTCGCCCCGGAAACTGCCAGCTCGCCCAATAAAAAATCACTCCAGTATTTTTACGTAAATAACTATTAATAGCATATCAAACATATAAAAATGTATGTATTGTAAGAATTTCAGATTTGAATGTAATATAAAAAATAGATAATTTTTTGCTTCATATTAACACACCTAAATAACTTTTTTATTATTGTATTATCAAATTTTCAGTTATATTTTTTTCTTGTTTGAATTCCGTTCCAACTACATATATTTTAAGCGGAAAAGTTATCTCAAATTTTAAATAATGTATTTTTTTAAGTAAACAATCGTAATATATTATTTAAATGAAAGATTCCATATTTTAAACCTGCGTTACTGCAGAAGTTAAAAGAATTTTGAATCCACATTTATTTTTAGAGATTTTTATACATTCTGTGTATAAAAATTCCTAGTATGATCATCATCAAATACATTAGAAATATTTTATTTGATTATTTTCAAAAATGAAACATAAATATTCAAAATTACTAATATTAATGTTAAGATTAAAGACAGATAGATTTTAATATTCAGAGTGATAATTAAATACTTGAGAATAAGGTAATATATGTCAATTAAAAAGTAAACATAAAATATGCCGGATATTTTATGGTCAGAAATTTGTTGAGATAGATGAAAATGCCTTATTTGCGATATGTAAATAAATAAACAAACTTTAAACTAGTAAGTACATATTGCTAGATATACAAATGAATAAAACATGTTTTTTTAATAAAATAACTATCCACCTTTATCCGTTATTTGCTATTAGTTCATAATAATTTCTTTCCATTTACATATGAAATCGTGTTGCCTGTTTCACATGTTTAAAATATTTTAAAAGATACTCATTCAATATAAAATGTTTTAAACATATTCCAAACCTATTCCTCTACATTTACGACACTCGTTATTTTACATTCGTGATCGTTAAATTTTATAAGAAAATTCTATTCGTTTGGCCCACGTAACTCATACGATTATGTTGCATTAATCTGGAAGTAAAATTTCTTATTTGTGACAATTTCTTATGCATAATAAAAATTTAAATTTAAGTGTACTTTAAATTTTACGGTCATACTACTTTTATTTATAAATCTTTTTTTGTACTTTGAACAGTGTGTGTTTATTCTCTAGGTCAGTGTTTCCTAAACTGTGGGGCGTGTCCCCTTGGTGGCGCGAGCAATGGTTAAAGGGGCGCGAAAAACTCGAACAAGGTAATACAAAAATTATTTTTTTGTGAATATTATTAATTATTTTCAAAGTTTTTTCAGAAAAGTAAAGAAAATTAAATTATGGCCAATAATAATAGAAAGACCAACATATAACACATCTCGTTCTCTCCCGCTCTCTCTGTACTTTGCGGATGTAAATGTCCTCCTCATTAAATTTTGAGATACGAGAATCGGGCAAAGGCAACGCGACGTTAGATAGGATACAAAATACTAATCGTTGATAATAAAAATATTTTGTTTCTGCGAAAGACAAATAGCAAAGGGTCATGCCATTTCTTCTATAATTCCATAGATCAGTTTTTGAACTGAAAAGCACGTATCGCTCATAAAAAATATGTATAGAATTACTTTGCCATATCAAAAAGTATTTAAACGAATTTTGTTTTACAAAATGACTTTGAAGTAAACTTGGTAAGCGGAGGTTTTTTAGAATGGAAAAAGATAATCCAATTTTAGGCTAGCTCAAAGAGGGCGCCATGTGCATTTCACTCGATGCCTTAATCAAGCCGCAACTGTCAGTAGTTTTTATTTAAGGTTTCGTGACATACCGTTAAGAAAATGTCGCGACATAATTTCTTTTGTATTGAAGAAATACGAGATATGACGTGAATCATACTTAAAATATAATTAAAATCAACACCCCTGCGAATTTTAATTGAAACATTACACACACACACACACACACACACACACAGAGAGAGAGAGAGAGAGAGAGGAGAGAGAAGAGAAATCACCTTTCTTTTCATAGACTTCTTATAGGAATAATATTAATGTTAACATTAAGCGACAAATTTTAAAATTTGGAGGCTTGAAATTTTACGTTTTTGGAAATAAAATTGGAACTGCTTAATACTTTCGAAATATTTTTTTTAGGATCAATAAAACATGTAAAGACCTCTTCAATGACATTTTACTCAATATTGTGCGGTAAAAAATATTCCAAGTGTGTTCTAAAATATTTGATTTTTCAAAATCTCCTTTCCCAGCATAATTCTTGTGTTCAGTGAGTTGCACAATGAAAAATCTAGATGATTCAGCGATACAATATTAACCATATTCACGTGGAATACTATGAATACATTTTTTAAAATTTTGTACGTTATTTGAACGATTTGATTCTTGATAAAATAGATTCTGACGTATTATTGGTCTTAAGTACCGTCCGCACAGAAAACTTACTTCCAATTTTACGTAATTTGACAGATAAAATACATATGAAATTATCGAATTTGAAAACTCAAAAATTTGTGAACACGCGTGGAATAACAACCATATTATATTAAACGGAATTTTGCAAACATTTTGGAAAAATAACGTATTAACACAAGAAGGAAACGTAAAAAATCCGCTATTGTTTTATTAAACCGTGGTGTGTATCTAATTATTTTGTAGATTTTTGTAGTAACTGGTTAACAACAATTAAAAACGATGTAGGTAGAAACAGGAACTTCCTAATACTGAAAAATTCCTAAAAGGAATGTCAGAAGTGGCGTGCATTAGAAAAAAATACAGGCATTTTGAGAATCTTCATTTTTATATGCTAATTTTGAATTTAAATACAAATAAATTAAACATCGGTAACCCTACAAGGTACATAAATAGAAATGAGATCATGACCATCGTCAATAGGATTTTTTGACGTCCTATTACCCTTTTTGGATCTGCGCTTGAATGTAACATAATGTCTCACGTGTCTTTGGAAACATATTACCCGAAAACTGTAATGTTTGACATTGATTCAAAAATAAAATATTACCAAAGTAATTTTTTATTAGGTGTGACAACGGAATCATAGTGTATTCCGAAAATTCAGCCTCCCTAACCTAAAATATATTACATTAATTGATTTCATTGTCACGTTAACATATTTTTGTAGGTGTGAGACATTTTTTAGATAGGCAAACATTTTTTTTTCAAAAAACCAACCCCCTGAATAATCTTTTTGGCGCGGAGGTTTATTTAACAAATTTTTTGAACAGTTTATAGGACAGTGTGAGAAAAATTATAAAATGCCACAAATAAATAATTATAAACAATACTTGTAAAAGTTGTCATAGAATATTCAGTTCGGTTTTAGGTTATGCCAAATCTCGTATCCGATTGATTTTAAATGAAGCAGATTTTTTTTGCAATTCGCATTCTAATTGGCTGACATTTGTGTGCGAGTAAATTTTGACTAATGGGAAAGAGACAAAAGAGAAGCTTCTAAGAAAAGTGGAAAGCTACCTACAGCAATTTATCTATTATAAACCGTTGGCTTCGAGAATCTCATTAGTTTCTTGGACGCTAATTCTTTCCGCAGAAAGTTTAAAAAAGTTGTGAAATTTTTGGTATATTCCTTTAGGCATTATTGAGTAATGTTTGGTTTAAAAAGTAAATAATTGTAAATTAAGAAAATGTTAAATGACAAGCCTTAAATACTTCATTTTGTTATTATCCACATTTTTTTCTTTATTTTAGTATTGGATCAGGTAAAATGGACTATTCTATAGTTTTTATTTAAAAAAAAAATGAAAAGTCCCACCATCCTGTTTGTGGATGTGTCCACGTGCAAACATTAAATTCTTTAAGTCCTATTGACAGTGTCTTTATTTTTAGTCCAATAGAGTTAACGAGTACTTCTTATAAGTGGAACCGCATTGTTATAAAAATAGACCACCGAGTATGGAGTAAAGTATTAAGCAAGTGTGTGTGAAGCATTAAACCACAATTAGAGCTTTAATTATGTAGTGTTAAATATCATATTGCTATTAATGTATGAGATAATTATTCTTAAAATGTGGTAGTAAAAAGGAAACAATTAAAGCACATTAAAAGAGGCCATTACCCCCCTATATTACGCAAAACGTCATTCCCTCTAAACATGTCGGAAGAGACAAAAAATAAGCTCACTTGTTGATAGTCATAGTTGTAACATTGCCAAATTGTCTTTATCTTCTTTGCTTTACTTAGGTATATGAGACCATTATATGCAAATTTAACTTGACAAAACCTTATAAAAATGGTTTTATAAACATTTTAAATAATTAAATCTGAATTAAAACTTTTATTAATGTTTAATGTATTTAAAATTACGATGACTACTAAAATTAACTACCTTATTTAGCGATCCCTCAACTCATCTTGACATAAGTAGGATGTAAACTCAAAAACAGTACAAAGAGACAATGTGCGTTTTTGAAATTAAAAGTATTTAGAGTATTTGAAACTTGAATTATTTGCAAATGGTGTTTCAGTGTGGTGATTGACATTTCGTTATATCCCGTTCATCATCTGATTCAGTTTAGGTGAATCAAATTTCACTAGTCGATAGATCAGATAAATTTGTTTCATAGTGTCCATAGGCGTTGCATAAAGAAGTTACAACCTCTTAAAAGAGGGGTGGAAATTATAGCTTTTCCGGTATAACTTCGGTACTTTAAAAAAGTACGATAATAAAATGTTGGTGGTATGCAAACTGTTCGTATAACAATTTGCGTATACAATGTGTATTACTTAATGTCGATAAAACAAAACCAATTTAAGAGTTTGAAACTGTAATTTATACCCCATGTAATTCCTTTATGGCTATGCACATTGCTTCATTAGAAAACCTTCACTTATTTTTTTCAAGTTATTAGTTTACGTCGGCTTATTTTTGCTCTCAAGGCTTTTTATCTAAGCCAAGTAATTAAGTTAAACCTTTCACTAGGAAACTTTTGCCGAACCTTCACCTTATTATGGAATCGGGATCTTTCGCGTACTTCAAATTGCGCAGTCACGGAAATCAGTCACTTCCTTTTGATGACAAGAACAGACACACTCCCCGCATGTATTGCTGTAGACCTGGAAAAAGCCGTGTAAGAGGTGGGCCTGCTCCCTCACCTACCGCACCCTCAAATGTGAATAATGTAGGCACCTCCACAAATCTCTTCTGATCCTGGCTGATAGACCCTGTCGGTTGGGTCATCTCTTTTGTCGTTTTTTTCGTTACCATTCTTCGTCAGCATACCTACCTCTGTAGGCAGCATCTGTCGCGAACGCAGCTTGGTGGTTGCTGTGCTGCGTATTAGAGCATTTTAAGGTGTGATTCCTTAAACAAGGCCAGAATTGGTGCCCGTCTCTATAGCGTCTAAAGCTATCTGTCAACTTCCTTCGCCGCGATAGCAATTGAATCAGTTCATAACAAATTATCATCGGGTTACTATATCGTGACGGCTTGAAAAATGGGAAACAGACAAAAACGTACCCGCGGCTGCGACTCAACTGTTCTGCGAGCTGTCGATCTGCAGTGATTCTAGCCACGGCAGCCGGCGCTAGCGGTCATCGCGTAAGTGAATATTGTCACATAAACTAAAAGCCTGGTTTCCTTGCGACAGTCGTCAGCCACGTTCATCGGTTACCGACGAACTCGTAGTACTGCTCTTATGGGCTTATGATGAAAGTGGTTCAAGCGCGTCAACTGATGAACGCGACCGTCGGCGGTAACTTTCGATTGCTTGTTTGCTTATGATGCAGTGTATAACCATCGTCGGTCGCGTTCAACACGTGTCTTTTAGTTACAACATGGCTCCTGCATCTACAAACAGTGAAGACGAACTTTTAATAAAAAGAAGTTCAAAGGTATAGGGCTATTTATGATATGGAGTACAAATATTATAAAGATTTATATATAAAAGACAATATATGAGCTAGGATTGCAGAATATATCATCATCTTCCTCTTCCAAAAAAAAAAAAGAGGTTGTTAATTTATTTTCATTTATGTTTGCAAAAAAGACCATTATTCTTATTAATTATCTCTAGCACACTAATGGACTGAGATGATATGGGTACAAATGGGGCGGTAGATCGTATTTAACGAGACCACACACACACACACACCGCTTGTATCAGCCGCCGTCATCGGCAACCGACAATCGCGACTAAATCGCAAAGAAACCAGGCCTAAAGTTCTGGTTTCGTTACGATTGTCGACTGCCGCTTTCATCGATACTGATGAACGCGTAGTACTGCTCTTATGGGCTTATAATGAAAGTGGGTTAGTCCAAGCCCGTTAACTGATGAACACGACCGTCGACGGTAATTTTCGATTGCTTGTCAGCTCATGAAGAAGTGTAGAATCATCGTCGGTCGCGTTCAACACGTGTCTTTTATTTACAACATAGCTCCTGCATTTACAAACAGTGAAGTCGATCTTTTAGTAACAGAAGCTACAACCCCTTGATAAATAGAACATCGTTATTTGCTAATAAATTCGAAACGTCTTAAGTTGCAAAAATTAAATATGGACCATTTATTAATTTTATAATGTTACATATTTTGTCATCTTCTTATCTAAATATCATAGTTTGTTGGGGTAGTTACAGATGTTTGTAAAAAAGAGCACTATTCTTATTAACTATCTCTAGCACTGATGGACTAATATGATATGGGTACAAATAAGGTGGTAATCGTATTCAATGAACCACATACAGGCATACATCAGCGGCCCTCATCGGTGACCGACGATCGCGACCAAAAACGGTCGTAACGAAACCAGATTTTAACTAGGGGTGCATAGCGGTTGCCGCTCAGTGACAGCCGCTAGCAGTGGCCGCCTCTGAAAAATCACACCTTTTCGTGTGGGGAGGTTTAACTGCTGTTCAAGCCGTCGTACTTTTAGCGCGTCGGATTTAGAAGCATGAACTGTGAAGCTCGAGGAAGATACACAAACCAGTACTCTATTTTGCGCTTAGGCCAGCACGAAGTGCTAGGGATCTCGAGCAGCTCAAGGTGACAGTCGGCCGTTTCGGCGTTCGTGGGGTCGGAATACTGTTAAATCTTCTATGTCTCTTCTAGGATTCCTCTATTTTATTGTACAACAGTAACAGACAATTGGTTAGTCATACTTTCCCATTGTTTAAGACTAGACTAGACTTGGACAATGGTAGCTGAGCAAATAATGCGCTCATTACTAAACATATCTGTCACAATTGAGCCAGTGCTGTCCTTGGACTGCTGGTTGCACCAGCGATGGGATGTTTTGCTATTACAGCCGTATCGCCGCGAAGCTCCTGACGACGTCTATCCTCCAGATTGGTGCTAGCGCTATTCGAGAATCTTGGCTTTTGGTAGTGCCTGCTACTTTTAGAAGCTTAGACATCTACGATAGTTTGCTGAGTCACAGCCGACTTCAATAAAGTCGGCTGTGGCTGGGTGTGCTCCCTGACAGTTTGCGCACTTCGCTAGCATTTCTTTCGTCTTAAGTTCGAGTGCTGGCATTCTCCGCACTTCACACATTTGACATGAGCGGCGCATGGTCACAGCATTGGCAGCGGTGGCAAATGAATGCAAATAACACTGTGATGGTTGTTCAAGATTGCTTAAAAATTAGTAGTAGGTCATTAAGATGGTAAATAAATGAAATGGTAAGAAATCAATTGGAAGACGAATATTGCCATTGTTTGGTTGTATGAACAAAATGGGCGATATATTTGAAAAATATATTTGAGGATGGGAGGAAGATCTCGGAATTCTTAAGATATTAACAAAACACCTAAAAAATCTGATAAATTAAGGATGTATAAAGCAAATCTATGAATGTAACTACAACGAAGAAGTATCTATGCAGACTGAATGGTCCAATGAAATATTTTAAATTAAAAATTAGGACAATAACATACGTTTTGTCGTTTCATAATGAAACTAGAGAGTACCTACGTTATTAGTATTCAATTTAAGATTTCTCTCCCCCTAACAGCATATTTCGTACTTCCAAGTCATTGGAATTTGCAATAATGGTTGTTAAAATATGTATATAAAAGTATACATTTCTTAAGTTACTTGTTTATTTTAATACCTGTCTATGTAAATAATCTTTTATATACTGTTTGTTTATATTGTTATTCATTAAATAAATTTCAATATTTGCATAAAATTGTAATTTTTGTTCTTGGCACGTTTTGATGTTATTGTTAATATCTTATGAAAATCGAAAAGTATAATCAATATATAAAACAATACACGCAAGCACCAAAAGTTTTCTAATTTAGTCGCAGAATATAGTACGTCAGGTTTAAAATTTTACTTCAAAACCGGGCTGGACCAAGTTCATGAGGTATACTGGATAAACGCACCTGCTCGTATTACCATCTTTCGAAAATGATGAAAACTGTGGGTTCCGTGTATCTGCGATGTGAGCACGTTAAAAGTCCCTGCACCATGACAAACTGGGGCAAGGTTTCAAGTTACAGATACGAGTGCTTACACAAGCATTAATGAGCAGAAATAGGCCATGTTTAATAAGTGACTAAAAAATATTTTTTCATCGTAAATCCCAAACACACTGTATATGGTATTAAAATATTACACATAATATTTTTTCAGATTAATAAGAAACCCGTGGAACATTTTATTCTAAAATTTGTAAAATATAGAACACCTAAAACAGTAAATTCTGTATGACTAGCAAACACAACATATAATAAAATTTGTCCCGATTCAGTGTACTGATATAACAAAATTTATATATAATTTATTTATTTATAACACACCAGATAAATTAGACAACCGTCGAATCCAAAATTGCACGGGCCATTGTTAGATTGTTGAAAAAACGCAGACACACACCCATTCCTTTCGGCTTTGGTTGATGCCGGGAGCTGAACCCGGAAGTCGCCAGACAGTAGAACCAGCTACTGTGTCACTCAACACTGACACACTACGCTACCGAGCTCGCTATATATTATAATCTTATAAATTAATTATATTTATGTAAATTATAAATATATTTATAATTAAGAAGTTATTGACCTAGAATTACTGATTGCTGACCCTTCCATAACATTTTATGGAATTACAGCTACAAGAAAATATCCTGGTAAAGGTATATCTTTCTATCTTATCGTAAATTACGCATAAATAAGAAATGTCATCAATTCATTTGACCTAAATGCTTTGAGGACCTAACACCGGCAATTTTAACACATAAATTCATTAATTTGCGTCCACTTAGTCGACTTGAAGCACCCACATAATCTAAATCTTTTGTTTTGACTGAGAAAGCAATTTAAATCTGACAATTACATTATCAAGTGTGAAGTCCAGCTGTGGTAATTTATATTTGTGGACCCTCCTGGGTGTCCATTATATTATTTCTCTGCTCAAAATTCATGATATATCTTTGCGATATCTTTAACTGGTAGTTAAGAATTGAGTTGTCAAAATAACTCATAATATTAAAATTTTTTGATGACACGAAACTTCAACTCAAGGCCATAGTCTGAAGTAAACATTTCTATGAAAATATTTACTTTATTTATAAATCATTAATAATGCAGCTACTGTTTTTTTAAACAGTTGTATTAACTGCATTTGAGCATGTCCACTGCGAATACAAATTTGTCTAACATTTTACTTTTGTAAACTGCTCAAATTAAGTTGAGAATATTACGAGAAGACGCATTTTCGTTTTGAAACTATTGTACATTTTATCAACATGTAAATAAATGTTCATTCATTTTTCATTAAATCGAGCACAAATAATTCCATTTTTCAATTTAATTCACATAAAAATAACCAAAATGAAAAAAAAATACAAATTTCGTTTGAGGCTACAAATCGATTCTTCAATTTCAATATATATATATATATATATATATATATATATATATATATATATATATATATATATATATATATATATACTTCTTCTCAATTTGCATCAATAACAGCATAACTTCGTCTAAGCACTTTGTCAAGGAGATTACTGATGTAATCTTGAGAGATATTGGCCCAAATTCCTAGAATGACCCCTCTCAAAGTATATTATTGTTTGTGGATGAGGTTGATGGTCACGTATAGCCCTTTTGAACATATCCTACATGTGTTCAATGGGATTGAGATCTAGTGACCTCGGTAGGAGTGTAAGTGCAGGAATTCCAAGATTTTGCAGTGCATTGGTAAGATGGATGATGACAGACACTGTCATCCAAGAAATATCGCACGATGCGATGGCACCATGAAATTGAGGACTAATGTTGTTTATGATATTGTCAACATACACTTGAGCTGTCATCATCCTCTCAACAATAAACAAGTCAGATCGTTCATTGAGGCATATAGGTACCTCCCCACGTCATGATTGAACAGCCGAAAGATAAATTTCATGAAGACAACGATTTTTGGCTACCCCTGGCCTAGTAGATACCTTAACTCTGCACTCATCTAAAAATCTACTCAAGCGAGTTTCATCGGTGAATAAGAAGTGAATAAGAACGCCATTCATCTCGTCAATGTAGATATTCACGCGCCCATTCCAATCTTGCTCGTTTATGCTACACGGTCAAAGGAACTCTTCTTAGACGTTTTCTAGAAACTATGCCCGGATCTCTCAATCGTTTTCTAATCGTTTCCATCAATACACATATTCCACTGGTATTATTTAATGCCTCTGCGATGTTTCTTGATATACAGCATCTCTCTCTATTGGCAGTCAGACAAATGTAGGGGTCTTGAGCTACATCAATTTTTCTTGGACGGCCGTTTCTAATCTTCTCAGATGCTAATTCAATGTTTTGGAGCTTTGAAACAAGTCGAGAAATGACACTTTGAGATACATTCGGCAGCGACCTCGACTTCATTTTGACTAGCATATACTGCCATATACTGAAGGTCGCTAATGATATCCTGATGACTAGATTAAAGAAATAACAATATTCCTCCAGTAATTGCAACAAACCTATCATTTTTTGTAGTTTTTTATGTCTACTTAGTGGAGCAGACAATATTTTGGACCACCTACCTGTGACATGTGTTAAAATTTTTATAACCTTAACTTTCTTGGAGCTGTTTGTGTCATCTATGTATATTTATACCAACGAATTATTACTAACGAACCATTCACAGCCAACTTGCTGTGTCCTATCACAGGTCTTGAGTTAGAAGCGCGGTTTTTTGTTGCTTTTTTTATTTATGGTTTTTTGAAAAATATCTTGTTTACTATTTTCCTTCGTTGTGAACACATTCTGTTTGTATAGGTTTTTTGTCTCCTTTTTATCTTTTGTGTGCAATTTTTCAAATCTTTATTTCAGAAAGCTCCATCTGCATCGTTTCCATTATTTACATGACAAATAAATAATTCAAGTGCATTAGATGCGATAAACCCTATATAGCTAATACATAATTCATATAAATATTCTTGTATGTGAATCTCCTGTGAAACTAGAAAGTAGAGAGATAATGTGATTCGGACTTCACGATAAATTGTAGGGCCTCGTCTCAATTTACCTAATATGAAATATCTGATTTTCAGAGGGTTAGAAGTGGCTAGGAAGAAAACGTTTTAAGAACACCGTATTTATTATTTCATATTGGCAACTACTAGTGTTATAGCTGTAGCGAAATTATGATAATGTTGCTTATATTCGATACATTTTGTAAAGCCAAATTTCTCAAACTAATTTATAAAATTAAGGCTAATTTAATCATTTCAGCAAATTAATGAGCGTAACAAATCTCTACTGTTTCTTATTAATTGTCTTTCTGTACTAACAATATTTAACATAATTAATGTAGCATTTTGGTTTTGGGCCAATAATCAATTGGAATGAAAAAACATAAACGAAAACATAAATATGACGATGACTGTAATATCCGTAATTGTTCCCGAACAAACTTTTAAATCTTAAGAGTCGTCGTCGGGGCTCAACCTTAACCAGGTTAGTTTGCCCTGAGATTACTCCGGATTCAGTTAAGTTCCTCTTATCAGGTCATAATCCTCGCTGTGACAGCGAGAACTAGGCCCTTAATCTTAATTGAATTGATGGTGATACTTCACCTAAATAAAATGTATCAATATGAAAATATAACTATACATTTCAGGTTCAGAAACTTTGAATGAAATATAATTATTGAATTGTGATATATATATATTTTTTTATTTATTTTTATTTATTTATTTCATACAAATCCAACAGGCAACGCCCAATTACAGGATAGGGAACAGTATCTAATAAAATATTATACAATACATTACACAAAAAATTTTACAATAATTCAATCACATATACATATACATATACACATACGCATGCATATATACATGCATACATTCATATATACATACATACATACATATTTACAACAGCACAAATATACACACACGTGTATATACACTCAGATATAAACAAATTAATCTATCAACGATGGTCTACATTATAGGTAATGCAAATTTAAAGAGAAAAATTAAACTTATAACAAGAAACAGATGAGTATATTAACTTAAGAAAATTCTCTTAATTTGAGATACGTTACAATAGAATATATCAATTCTGTCCTCAAGATCACTATAGTTTACTGTCATTTGATAAAGTGGTGCAGCTATTAATATATTGGTACGGGGAGTAAGGATAGAAAGCATATTATTATATCGAGATGACACTCTAGGGGACACGATATGTGATTTGATTCAATAGGGCTGTACAGTCCAACTTATTATTAATTAATTTAAAAAGAAACACAACCGACTGCATATATCTCCTTGTCTCAAGATGTGTTAAATGAAAACGACTTAACAGCGTTTCCTGGGAAATACCTCTGGGAGGATATTCACCATCAAGGGTATATATAGCTGACTTTAAAAAGCATCTCTGAATTTTTTCTAAAGATGTTTTATGTACATTGTAGATAAGACTCCAGACTATCGATGCATACTCTAAGCGAGATCTTACAAGAGACACATACAGTAAGCTGAGTATATGTGCATTGGTGAAGCCTTTAAGGTTGCGTATAATAAATCCTAGTCTTTTAAATGCTGTTAAAGTGATTGCCTCAATGTGAGGATTAAACGTGAGTTTTCTGTCAAAGATGACCCCGAGATCTTTAATAGTATTGGGCCGTTGTAATAGAGTATCGTTTAAGTTATATGCAAACATTTCAGGATTAGATGTTCTACTGAAAGTCATGACATTGCATTTAGTGGCATTTAATGGTAAACTGTTCCTATTACACCAAGATTCAACCAAGTCTAATGCATTCTGGAGACGTTCGCAGTCTGCAATAGACGTTATTCGACATACAACTTCAAATCGTCTGCATACATTAAACAATGTACATTCAAGCCAGATATGATATCATTTATAAACATATTGAAGAAAAGCGGCCCGAGTATCGAACCTTGCGGAACCCCAGACCTCTGAAGGAATCTAAAAGACTTAAAACCACGATATTGAACAAACTGATGCCTATCATGTAAATAATCAGTAAACAATTTCATTAAATCTGGGGACAGTCCAAATAGACTCATTTTTCTCAATAAAATCCCATGGTCTAATTTGTCAAATGCCTTCGAGAAGTCGGTGTATATGACATCAACTTGGCTCTGTCTATCAAGTTTTTCACAGATAAACTGGGTTTTACATACAAGATTTGTAACTGTGGACCGTCCTCTCATGAAACCGTGTTGTTCGTTAGAGAAATGTAGCATGTAAATCCTCAACGGTTATTTAGATACGATTGATTCTGTTATTTCTGATTGGATAATCATAATCATTTATCAAACATTAATGTGTTGTATTTCTGGTGAAAATGAGATAATACAACTGACGGATTCCCCGTTAATTTTAAAGACGGCCCGTTTTTATTTATTTTTTATTACTTACAATGATCTATTTCCGCTACCAAGGCCAGTTATACACGCCAGAAGATAAGCTTGTGTTAGCACTGGCACCCCTAGTTAGTAAATTTTGTCCAACCCCAATTAGTCGTGGGGCATCGCAGATAGGATCCACAATTTTACATTCCTTTTGAAAGACATTGGCGTTAACAGGTCTGCTCATTCATCGACTTGGTCCGATTCAGTTTTGAACCCGGGTCGTCTGGTCCCGAATATAATAAATAATATGCATCATTTTAGAAATATACAATCACAAGAACAGAAAAAATACGCAACTTGTTCATCATAATCTCTACATCGTTTAAAAACTATTTTATGATTATATTTATTTTTAGAAATATTTGTTAATTTCTTTGAATTCTTGTTAGTTTTAATTTAAAATGAATTAAACATGTATTAAATAAATAGTACTTATAGGTTTGCAATGTGATAATCTAGTGCGCGCTCTCGTCTTGCATTAGTTAAGAATGCATATTTTAATAACATACAATTAACTATAGATATATGTTTCAATATAACTTAAATGAAATCAGGAAAGTAAAAAATAATCTCGTAAATATGTCATCAAGAGCTAAATTTATTAGACCTATTATCCATACGACTTAACTGTTTTTAGTTGTGCCAATTAAACATTCTATCAATAATTTTTTACAACGTACGGTCTTTTCCACTAGTACATATTGAATAGATATCACTATCCCGGTTTATTTGATAGAAATACCTTGGAATCCCTATTTCAGCATTTTTTATTAGATAGTAAAAAAAACTTCCATTAATTTAAAAACTTGTATGACTGCTTGATCTGAAGTAAAGAGCACTTGATTCTTGGCTAGCAGTTCTGTTTTTGATCACCGGTCAAGTGACTGAGATGGTGTAATGAAAGGGCAAACTGGGGGATCCTATCACCCTTGCTATGGACTGTAATTATTGAAGAACTTCTCACTAAATTAAACTAAAGTGTGGATGCCAGGGCACGAAGCAATAGAAGAGAATGAGATTGCTGATAGCCTTACGAGGGAAGGTGAAGAATCATCTTTCATCGGACCAGAACCGTTTTGTGGAATATCTAAAACCCACACAACAGAAGAGGTCAGAAAATGGGAAGAGAAACATAAATCCTACTGGAAGTTAACTCCAGATCAAAGACAAGCAAATAATTGTATAAACTACTCGCAAAAAAGAGCTCTCAAACTCAGCAAACCAGAGTTAAGGATACTGACAGCCCTTCTCACAGGTCGTTACCCATTGTGATACCATCTCAAAAGAAAAAAACGGCAAAACTGTAAATGACATATGTCGCTTCTGTCTAGATGAAGCGAAAACTGCAGACCATATATTTTGTTCATGCAAAGTCCTAATCCGCCAAAGGCTACTACATTTTGGAGCAAGTATCCACAACATCTGCCGAAGTGGGCATAGCTTCATCAGAAACATATAAATTGATGAGTAATAAGAGTTATCATAAAAGATCTAGTTGGGTTACAGTGAAGGCCATTAGGGCAGTTACGACCCACTCACAATCTAAAAGGTCAAACTAGGTGATTGACTGGTATTTAGCGTTAATTCCGTTTTTGTTTATACACATTTTGATCGAAGACGGGTGAGGGGTTTATGTGGAAAACGTCGTAATTTATTTGCTTCGTTTGCTATTGAACGCCACACTGCCCTTGGTAATCTAATGGAAATGGTAATGGTGGGTTAGGCTGACGCCTGGTAAGCAGGCCGCAGACGGGCTCTTTTTACCAACCCCCAGCTGTCCCCTCAGCCATGTACTACCCTTGTTCCCTCGTGGAATCGTTCTGATCTTCTAATGAAGGTCAGAATGTCACTCAGTGGGAGGAAGCTGATCTCCTCCTTTGGAAGCACCTCAAGCACCCGAACGCTTCACAATGCCCCAGGAAGTGATTACACGTTTCTTCATCGCTCATTCAGGGCCGTTGTAACCTGCCTTTTTGTAATGCCTAACATAGGCTCAGGCCCGAGACGGTGTTCCTCGTCGCCAAACTTCATTGGCTTCCTCGTTGCCTGGAATCACGGTATGCCCGGAGACCCACACCAGTATTACTTGTTTATGCCTGACAAGCTCTTCTAGGGTATCCCCGCACTCCTAAGCACACCGCTTTAGAGCAGCCTAGCTGTCGGAGCAGATATATACCATATGTTCCTCCCCGTAATCTAAATATTGAGGGTTATATTAGAAATGTGTTGCACTTCCTTTCCTACGAGGATTAAATAACCCTCTTTTTCAACAAATGCTCGTCCTCATATGGCAAGGGTTCGTTAAGAACATGTAATATGGTCCCCATGCACCCTAGATATTTCGCCTCTAGAACATGTAAGGAATATGATCAGAATAAGACTTAATAATTTAGTCCTTCCTGACGGTAATGTTAGGATGGGAAAAAAGAACTGAATAATAATTGCAACTTTGTAAATATTGCTGATATCAAAAAATTACTTGAATAGAAATTGCTTGAGTACTTATAGGGCATATTTATGTGACCTTAATTTTTGCTTCAGAGTTTAGTTTTGTGGCTACAATTTTTATAATTTTATTTATATACATATGTTTTGACATTTTTAAAATATTTTTTTTATCTGTCATTGTCACTAGATATTTTTGACAAAAATAAACTTAAGATATATTTAGATAACGTTTTACAAGCGATTTTTTTTTTTTTGTTTACATAATTTACTACTTATATAATATTTACTTTCTTTATTTCCATATTTTGATTAAAATAATTAAAATATTAATTTTTTAATTTACTTATAGATAAGATACATTAATTGCCGATTAAGACTTAAAGAATTTTAAAATGTAATCATCAGCCAGTGTAATAATTTATAATTTTATAATTATTTTTTTCACAGTTCTCGATGCTGCTCTTAATTAATTTTGAAATTAGTTATTTTGATATCAAAGTTTAATTTTAACGTAACTATTAAGTTAATGAACCCCAATAGAAACAGAAGTGTGTGTGTTTTACCGAGATAATATTTAATCACAAAAAAGTTGCTTATATCAGTTTGTTTTTAAAATATATGAGGTTTTAAAATTGGACCACCCATTATTTGATTATTATTATATATTATATTCCAAATTTGACTGTTGATATATTCGTATAACAATTATTAAAATTAAGATCCTTATGCAATTTTCTACACAGCCATTTAATTTTATAGACAATAATTACCTACATTAAGTTTTGCTCGAGGCTAGCATATTTTTATTCTTTGATCTCTATTCGAACATATATATGCATATCTATAAAAAATCAGTTTATATTCACTTGTTTTAAAAATTCGAAACTACTAATCGTTATCGTCGTAAAACTGACAAGATAAATAATAATTAATTACAATAACATAATTCTCTAACCTCTTTTTGCAAAAAGCATAATTACAATCGATAAAAATTTACTGAACTTTTTTAAAATAATTATATCGTCTGCACAGTTTTCCTATTCGTAACAAAAAACTAACTGGATTTCTTAATATTGGTGGTGTTTAAAATTATATAGCACTTTTTATAATTTGAATTAAAAATTAAATTTATTACTGCGGCATCTTTATAATAACAGTAAAGGTGATAAAAAACAAGTGCATTTACTCCGAAGAAAATCGAAAAAGTTTTTTTCTAAAACAACTTCAGTAAAATGCGGATTTTAACAAATATCTGAATACCCAAAAATGTTTTTGAAAAGGGTATTAAATACTTTTTTGAGACTTACAAAACCGTTTCTTTTTCAGCAACCCTCTAAGGTTCTATCTTTCCAGTATATCAACATTCTAAGTTTTATTAAATATGATTTGAACGAAACAACTACTCAGCGGGCAAATACCCCGACCTGCGTTGGATTATACCTTCAAATTGGCTCCGTGGTCTAGAGGTAACGTACTTGCCTCGAAACCTCGGGGTCCCGGGTTCGATTCCCGGCCGTGGCACTGGGATTTTTCTGTGAGAGAGATTAATCGTGGTATACTCGGATATTGGATGTATGTCCGTTGTCTCTTAAAGTGTAACCCTCTCTCGCACAATGTCACTTAAGACATTCAGGGATAAAGGGGGTTGTTATTACATGTGGTGTTATTATATGAAATCATGTTAGATCGGTAGCCAATATCATTTGTCAATTCCTAACCAGACATCGACCGGTTTCGAACTTATTAGTTCTCCTCAGTATGCCATAGGTTATGGAACAGACAAATGATAGTGGCCAACCTGCTAGTCATATACTGACTAAGGTAAATTAAGTAGTGGTGAGAGGTATGTGAAACTTCTCATATGGTCCAAATGCTACTATCCGACCGACATCATAGATTTCTCCGTGGCGGATAACGACTTGCGAAGCAAGTACTGAGAGATTCATAAATATTTGATGGTCCTTGAACATTAATTTGTTCACATACATTTTACCAGAGTGAGTTCTCAAAATGGTTTATACCCTTCAGGAGAGAATAGAAATTGTCAGCATTTATTTTAAAAACGATAATTGTGCTAGAGCTATGGAGCACATATTCAATAGAAATCACCCAGATTGAAGGGTTGGTTCTCAGTATGTTTTACAATTATTGACAAAATTTATGGAAACAGGTTCTGTAGGAAACAAAAAGCATGAACCTCAACGACCGATTCGGAATGAAGCAATCGAAGTGGCAGTACTGGGTAATTTGCAGATGGATAATACTCAATCGATCAGGAAAGTAGCTGAGGCTTCCGGTGTATCACGAAGCAGAGTTTATCGAATTGTAAAGGCCCACAAATTTCATCCATATAAATTTAAATTGGTACACGAATTAAACGAAGATGATCCCGATCGTCGGCTTGAATTCTGTGAGATTTTTAGTGAACAATTAAACGGTAATGCCACTCTACTGTACAATACGTGTTGTTCTGATGAATCGACATTTCAGTTAAATGGGGAGGTAAACAGGCACAATTGTAGGTATTGAAGTGAAACCAATCCACATTTGTTCATGGAAACTCATACCCAAAGGCCTCAGAAGTTAAATGTTTGGGCTGGCATCTTAGGGGATCAAATTGTCGGGCCGTTTTTTATTCCTGACAATTTAAATGGCGAAAGATACCTCGATCTGTTGGAAAATAATATCGACCCAATGACTACCCAAATCCTCGAAGAAGACGCTAATCTTTTAGAGGGCGAACTGTTTTTTCAACAGGATGGGGCACCCCCCACATTTTGCTATAGCAGTCCGTCAATTTTTGGATAGTCGGTTTCCTGAGCGATGGATTGGAAGAAGTCCTGTGGAGTGGCCTGCCAGGTCACCCGATTTAACTCCCATGGATTTCTTTCTGTGGGGACATTTTAAAATTGAAGGTATTTGCAACAAAACCCGCATCTCTGGAAGAGTTACGTGAAAGAATTGTTTGAGAATGCCATTTATTGACTCCACATGTGTTCAGAAATGTTCGCATAGAACTTCAAGACAGATTATACTACTGTATGGAAGTCGGTGGGGATCATTTTGAACAATACATACGATAATTTAAACTGCTTCTGTTATTTTTATTTCCCAAACCTAAAATAATGAAACAATTATTTCTCAGGAACGAATCGATAAAAGTTTTAAAAAATACACAGTTATGTAGAGAATTGAAAGACCTTTCAAAAGATGTATCATTTTTTGAGGGGGTGGCCGTGTAGGGTAGAGAGATGATAGGTATACAAGTATTACATTAAAATATGCCTCCTTGGAAACAAGGTCGACGTGTTTCACCAATTTTTCAAAAAATTTTTATCTCCAAAGTTATTCAGTGTGCCTACTTTTGGTTGAGACACCCTGTATATAAAAACAGCTCAGTATGAATATGAACAAATAAATTTCAGTACCAGCAGCGCAGCACCTGGATTTTAAGTGTACTAGTTTAAACATGCCATTGAAATATTTTTTTGAATATATTGACGATATTTTTTTTATACGAAAAAATATGAACAAGACTCGCCTTGTATATATTTTATTACATTAAAGTAATAATTTAGATTATCAGCTTAGATGGTGTCAGGTACCATGCCACTACTCAGTATGAAATGGGTATGATGTTGGTCGAAGTATAAACTAAATTTTATGAGATAATAATGATTGAACAAGAAGAATGATGTGCTGAAATGCTTCTCAAAAAGGATAACATTAGGAGTCTCGGGAATAAAAGAAAGTTGATCAATACGCTGATGTGACTGAAGCAAAAGAAGATTACCATTGTTAAGAAAAATAAAAAATTCAGTAAAATGCGTTACTAAATACGTCGCTGTTATTAAATAAAAATAGGTAAATCATAGACATTATGTACTTATTAAAAATCAGTTTTAAAATAAAGAATCCAAAGTAATTTAACACACGCAATGCAGCGTGACTAAGTTGTGATTTAAAAAATATATAAAAGATGCTGCCCCTTATGTATTTTATATAAGAACATCATACACCTGTGTCGAATATTAGTTATGCGTGTATCAGGGGCACATAAATAAAATAAGAGTATATGATAATTATGTAGCGTCCATCTATGTAGTTTCTTATTATTATTTATCATTATAAACATAATTAAATAAATAAACCTACTATCATACTTCCACCGAATTTCGTGAAAATTAATTCCCTCTGTGTTGATATCTTTTTAATTTCACACTATATTTCTTTTCAGATTGTTCCGTTGTTTATGTAGTATTTCATTAATAAGTTTTTTGTTTTGATGGCCTTTGGCAGCAAGGCCATAATTATTATAAATTAATTTTATTTGCTTATCAAAAGTTATTTATTTATAGATATTTACAATGCTTAGTCACATAATTGAACAGTTTGAACTACAGAAATTATCCTTATACACCTAATTTTAAAAAAAGGACAAACAGATACGTTCAGCCGAGTCTTATAGACTTTTCATGGATTATGTCGTAACGGTTAATAGGAAAGAGCTTAAGTACTTTTAAAGTCCGTAGGTATTTTTTATCTTTACGATTAAGAAATAAAATTAGTTGTAAAACTATAAATTAAAATTAAGAGTTTTATATAAACTTTTTACTATGACCGTTAGAGAAGATAACCAATCTAGAAGAATTAAGTCAGGTGTATGCGGCATTTTTCGTGTTACTTTTATCACTTTCATTGTTTTAAGTTAATTTAACGTAAACATAATAGACTGAGACCATGTATTTTATCTTGAAAAAAGAAGACTATTAATTAAACATCTACAGTGGGCCGCACTATACGAGCCCCTTGACAAATTTTATGGAATTTTCGTGTACTAATATCAGAAAATATTCATATATGTACATATATATGAAACATCATTTAAAAAAACTTAATGTACATACGCTTTTTGACCTCTTGCCTACTAATATCTGTCTGATATAAATTTAATCATTTTATTGTTTCGATTGAAGATTTTTATCTTTATATGTGTTTAAATACAATATTTTTTTTTATTATTTTTATTTTAACTTTAATGTGTCACATCACTTCAAACCGTTGTAATATTAAATACAGATTTGAAGTACACACAAAATTAAGGTCAATTATTATATTTCATTAAAACATTTATTTATAATCGAAAATGTTTTAACTATGTCGGCGCTCTTTGATAATAATACTCCCTAGTATCTTAGTATAAAAATAAATCAATAAATAATATAAGGCAGGGATTTAGTGCCACATAACATAAAAGGAAAGCAACCAACACAACTGATGTTTCGGAATTGCTGTTCCTCTTCAGCAAAATGTAACTCTATTAAACTGGATTTGAAACAATTGTGCCATGTGGTTTAACACAATCTCATAGATATTCGATATTTGTGATCATATGAGACCAATGCGGTCTCATAAGATTGTCATATAGATTTCGCCGTGTAGTGAAGTCCACATTGATCCCCGCGATCGCTGTAAAAGGGATGGGAGCATCGAAGAGTTGGCTTAGTATTTGGCCTGTTAGATATTGAGACAATTGTTCTGAAGATAATCGAACAAGTATAATATTTTGCTAATAACTTTTTTAACTAGTAATAATTACGATAGAAACTTTGCCCCCTTCTAAAACAATGTTTTAAATCCGCCTATGGATTTATGTCTGTAGTTCACTAGGACAATAACCCCTCGTTTTTATTAACATTTCCTTCTTTAATAGGGCCTATATGTAACATTGCTTGTCAGTTGTATTTGATTCCAAATTTTAATAATTTTACATAGGAATGCTATAATTCTAATATAATGAGTTATGTAATTACTTTCAGTAAATATTATTTATGCAAAAATTCTTAGAATTTGTTAATAAGCTTTTTTTTAAATTTTTTATCAATGACTGTAGTACGTAAACAATTCTTTGTTTAACAGGAAAGAATTCATTAAACCACAAACATTTTGTATTTTATTTATATCTGCAATTGCCGCCTGATTAATTATTTCCAATCTGGATTTATCTTCTCCGTTTATTTAAATATCTCAAATTCTAGATTAAACATCCTTTCTTATTTCTTAGAGCGTGATAATTGACTTCAAAAGCAGCCTCTTCTAATTTATTATGTAAAATTTTCAAGTTAATACAGTCATCATATTATACAGGCAAGACTTAATAAAAAGCCTCTTAATAACCTTCATCTTAAATCCGTTACAATGAATTATATTACTTATTTAACCAAACGAAATAAGTAACCAGACAAAAAAAACTTTAAATGTAAGAAAAGAAATATTTTTGAGCTAAAATCACACACCTTAAACCGAAAAATCAAAAACAGTTTGTCTGTATGTGTATCTCTAGTGGCCGTTTCTGGTATGTGCGAAAACATTTATTAGATTTAAATAGTATCTTGGGGCTTGATGTACTTCGATAGTACAAGGCCTTCCTACCCTGTCCCTCAAGCACCAAGAATTTGCCGATGCTTTTTTTAAATTATACAGGGTGCGGCCATAGTGCGTCCGACTGCGATATCTCGAGTTCTATGATCGCTAGGAACTTGATTTAAAAATATCAGTAAACTAGACAAAAAAGTCTATAACCGGAAATTATTTTCGAATATACAGGGTGAGCTAAAACAATTCTACAGGGTCAAGTAACATTTTCTTAAATGACATGCCAGTATATCAGAACATTTTTTGACATCTCTTTGTGGCCTCCTTTCACTCCTGTATTATTATTGACTTTCTCCCAACCACTTGCATGTAATGATTTTTTTTTTTTTGTTGAAATTATACATTTACACGTGTATATTATAAATATCACTACAATCGAGACATCTGATGACACTCAGCCATTTTCACTTCCTAAGAGTATACAGGGTGGCCAAAAAGGATTTTTAAATTTACAACTTTTTTAACTGAATTATCTCATTTTTTTCAAATGGAACACCCTGTATATTTTTGAACGATGTCATGTGGGATTGAAAAATGAACATTTCTATGGTTATCTATGATCATTTTCAATTTATTGAACAATAACTGCAATTATTCAGCAATAAAAATTAAAAATGAGTTTTTTTCAAATAATTCAGGAGAAGGTATTATAATAAGCGTGTTATATGATGCCCATAAAAGCATCACACCAACAATAATCCAAAATTTTAAGGAAAGGATAATAAATGTTTTTAGAAGTACCTATGACTCCGGCAATTTTATGAACTGTTAAAACCTCATTCCAAAGACGCATAGAAATGTGTATCAAACAAAATGGGCAACATGTGGAGCACTTATTATAATATCTTCTCTTGAATTACAAAAAAAAATGTATTTTTAATTTTTATTGTTGAATTTTGCAGTTATTGTTCAATAAATCGAAAATGGTTACAAATAGCCATAGGGATATACTTACAAGAAATGTTTGTTTTTCAATTCTACATCATATCGTCCAAAAATATATAGGGTGTTCCATTTGAAAAAATTTAAAAAAGTCAGTTCAAATAGTTGTAAATTTAGAAATTATTTTTGACCGCCCTGTATACTTTTAGGAAGTGAAAATGGCTGACTGTCATCACACAGATCTCTTATAACTAGTAACATATTTTTTTCTTAAAATCGATCATTGTGACTGTAGTGATTTTTTTTAATATACACGTGTAAATGGTATAATTTCAACAAAAAAAAATCATTACATCCAAGTGATTGAGAGAGTCAATAATAATGCAGGAGGGGAGGGAGGCCACAAGGAGGTTTCAAAAAATGTTCTGATATACATGGCATTCCATTTAAAAAATGTTAGTTGACCCTGTAGAATCGTCTTGGCTCACTCTGTATATTTTCGGTTATAGACTTTTTTGTCTAGTTTATTTATGGTTTTAAATCAATTTTCTAGCTATCATAGAACTCGACATATCGGAAGTCGGTAGCACTATTGCCCCACCCTGTATAATATTGGCCTATTTAGATATAGATTTGCTCACCTCTGCTTGTGTGAGCCCTGTATATTTTGCCGAACACCGACTGTTGTAGGGTAGGAATCTTTAACGTGCTTACATCGCAAATATATAGAACCCACGGTTTTCCATACCTTTCGAAAGATGTCGACGCGAGTAGGTCCACTCATTCACTATACCTCATCGACTAGTTACAGCCTGGGTTTGAACCCGGGTCTATTGGGTGGAAGGAGGCACAATTGACACTCTCATCATTGAGTCGAGCTTGGTGTATGAAACGAATAGGGTAAATGTAAATTTGAAACTCTGTGTTGAACGTAGTATTACTATATTTAATTGGAATAAACCCTTTATTAAAATCGGTCATTTTAGTTATTATTAATTAATACCAATGCTTTATTTAAAACCCATAACCAAAGCAAAAATAAAAAACTCGGTGTCAAAAAATAATAACAACAACTACCAGATATATGATCAAAATAATTAAATTGAAACAAATGCGAAGAAAGTTTCTGAAATTTTTATAACATATTTCTCTAGTGTAGGTGAAAATCTAGCCAATAATATAAAATCAAATCCTCTATCAAAAATATTAAATATCTCAAATAAAAAGAAAATAATTGAAAACTATATTTTTAAGACCAGTTACCACAAATGAAGTAGGTATCAGAAACCATTGATATCTGGAAAAACAATTCATCTCCCGGAATAGATAAAATAACTACAAAGACACTTAAATTAATTAAACATAATCACTTTAGTATCCTTTTATACATGCTAAACTTATTTCAAAATAGCAAATTTCCAGATTTATTAAAACAAGCTATTATAAGTCCAATATTTAAAGGTGGTGATAAACTTACTACACATAACTATAGACCAATTTCAGTAGTTAGTAACATTGCTAAAATATATGAAAAATGTCTCTCGACTCCAATGTTTCATAAACTAATATCACCATATCAATTTGGTTTTAGACAGAACTGTTCCACGGAAAGCGCCTTATTTTACTTTTCAAATAAAATACACGAATACCTAAATAAAAATTAGAAAGTTATTGGAATATTTTTAGATCTAGCTAAAGCCTTTGATAGTATATCACATGAATTACTTTTCGACAAAATGGAAAAATACGAAATTAGAGGATTATCATTAGATTTGTTTAAAAGTTATTTATCAAACCGAAAAGCATTCGTCAAAATTCAAAATACATTAAGTAGCCCAGAGGTAGTAAAATATGGCGTTCTACAAGGAATAGTTTTAGGTCCGCACATATTTTTATTTTATATAAATGATATGCTAGAATTAGATATGTGGCGATACCGTGCATATGCTCACAACACCGCATTAATATTTCATGGTACAGATTGGTCTGACGTTGTTAAAAACTGTGAAAAGGGGTTGTAAAACATCAAATGCTGGATGGACAATAATCTATTAAGCCTTAATTACTCAAAAACAAAGTTTGTTACTTTTAGTAACAGTTCGAGAATGCTACCTGGAATTGAGACTTTAAAATATTATTCAATATGTGACTTAATAAAGTGCACTTGCCAAAATGTAATTCATAATACTACAGACGTGAAATATCTGGGTCTTTTAATAAACGAAACTTTTAAATGGAATAATCACGCCCAATACCTTACCACGAAATTAAGAAAACTTGTTTATGTGTTCTATAAATTCGTCACTGGTGCAAAAATTTATATTATTATTCCTGAAAATATAAAAAACATTCATAATTATAACCTATTTTGTAAAAAATCATTAATATTTGTTGCGCAAAATTTTAATTTATTCGAGGAAATATTTTCATAATTAAAGTGATTTTGTAAGCTTATAACAATAATGCCATGTTTTTTAGTTTCTAGTTTTTTAGTTCAGTTAGGATAAATAAATCATAACCCATAACAAATGTAAAATACTGTAGTATCTGCCAAAGCACAAAACGATTTCATTATGGAATCAGGTGCATATATTTTGTACTAATTTATCAGTATATGAAAAATGTATTGTAACTAAATAAAATTTGATTTAATTTGATATCAATTATCTTTAGATGTCAAGAAGCAATTTAAATGTATAGCTTTGTTTTTTTTTGTTTCTTATATCTTATGTTGGGCTATGCTTCTATGCATGCTAACCACACTGTCCTTATAAAAAAACCGATTAAGGTGGGTGCAAAATAGGACGAAATTGATTGAAAACAATGGCTTTCTAATTTAATATATTATGTTTACCTGAATTAATTTTAAATATTCCCGAACGGACCGGACCTTCAACAAAGAAAATCAGTGAAAATTATTTAATACTGAAATCTGCCTGCAAAATATTTTTTTTCAGAAATCAATATTGCTTAGACAAACTTATTTCTTCCCAGGATCGTTGAGATATTTTAAACTGCCCAGTAACGCTGATATTTCTTACACCTATATTAAATTTTCTAATTACGTTATGTAATGTCTGATGATAGATAAACACTTCACTACATTTGACCCACAAAAAAAGATTTTGATTAGTAATAATAGCCTTCTTATAAGAAATCAAATTAAATTAATTAAACTCCCCGTAACTTGCCTGCAGGAGGAAGTTGCATTGTATACGTCTGAAGTATGGACACTAAATGTTCCAGAAAACTGTTACAGGGTTATCAATCGAAGATGTCCGGGTTGTAACTTTTTCATTCTTCGCTTAGTTTGATATAAAAAGTTGTTAGATTTTTAAAGCGATTTAAAAATGTATTTTTAAAAGTTATAGATGTAACTTATATTTCTTTAAATAGAACACCCTGTATATTTTTAATTTCTGAAATCTACGCTTTCTTACGATTCCAATATACATATTGTATCTTTGCCCCAACTGTTTGTACATTATACTGCTTCGAACATCGATTTAAGATAAATATTAAAAATTCTAGTAATTAAATTTGCCATGAGAAATGTGTATTTTAAGTTTAGTAAAATATTATTAAATTAAAAATAATGTTTTTATGTTAAAAGCAGCCATCTCTCATTACAAGTTCGGTGCTTTTGATATTGTATGGGTATTATGCCAAATTCAATATTTATGGCAGAATAGCCTGGAAAAAACAATGAAATATGATATTCTGATTGTTACCTGTCAAAATAGTTACAGTCAGTTGCAGCTTGTTGGAAGGAATGAAATAATCCGCTGGCCGACAAATAGCCCTGATTTGACACCCCTTGACACATTTTTATGGGGCTGTTTAAAAAATGAGGTGCATAAAGACCGTTCAGCAAATTTAAACGAACTCCCAAGAAAATATTTCAAATGTGATCGAAAAAATGAGCGAAAATGATATAATCAAATTATAACCAATTGTCTGAGTAATTTACAGCCGAGATAAAACGTCTTTATTTGAAATATGATGGACGCCACTTTGAGCAGTGTTTGTAAATTTAAGTTATGTCGACATTTAATTTTAAAGAGATTAATAAAAAGAGTATATTAATTTTTCAATTTGATGTTTTTATTCATGGCTAACACGCTTTGGATTAACGCTCTAAATAAATTTTATAAAGAAAAATCGATATTAGCAAACGGTTGGAGCAAAGATGCAACATGTATATACACTGTTGAAAATTAAACGGTGTTAACATTTACCATTAAAAATATTGTAAAAGTGGTGTGAAAATTTACACATTTTGTTGTAAAATCAAACACCATCAAATATTGTAAAAAGTACACTCATTTATTGAGTAAATCTTGCCATTTTTTGGATTAGAAATTATCTTAAATACTACATTTTCGTATATTATACACCATGCTTAGTGTGATTTTACGTTTCTGCGATTGCGTCAAATATCTGACGCATGGTAATCAGTAATTAACAGTTGATGATCATACAATACACAAAACCGTGTCTTGACTTAGTACATTTGGTAGATATTTTATATATTATCTTCAGTGGCGATTTATGTGCTGTGAGCTGTAGAACACAAAGAAAAACAGAAAAATGAGAATAGCGATTGGATTATTAAAATCTATTACGTGAAATGAATGACTTAAATATACCTAGTTATATCATTCTATAGCTTTTTAGTGCAAAAGACAATATACTCCATATAGTGTACAGTGTACAATTAATTGAGTTATCTGAAATGTGGCATTTACATTTAATAAAATACATGACATTTTCGCATTTTTGTAGCTTATTTAAAATGAATGTGTTTTCTATCCCTTAAGAATATCCTTTTAGAAAATTTGTATTTTCAAATTCAACAATTATAAGGTGTATAAATTAATCAAAAATAAAGTATAATTTTACAATTCATAGGTGTAAACATTTTACACATAAATAATGGTAAAATTTTACACTGTACCATTGGTGTCTAGTATACACCTAATTGGTGTGTCCCAATATGTACCCCGTGTGGTGTCAATTTGGTGTGAAATTTTACACCGTATTTTTAACTGTGTATCATTAGAATCGTAAGAAAGCGTAAATTTCAGAAATCGAAAAAAATATAGGATGTTCTATTTAAAAAAACATAAGCTACATCCATAACTTCTAACCGCGATGCTTAATTATTTTTTTCAAAAGTATATTGTTAAATTACTTTAATAACCTTACAAATTTTACATAAAATATTTTTTTCTGAACTGAAAAATAAAAGAGTTATGATCGGGGACATCTTCGTTTGATAACCCTATACAAACACATATACTTAAAAAAAATCCAGGCAAGAGATCGTCCAAAAATAGGTAGAACAATTTACCAATAAGTATACGCAAATTAAAAATGTATTTTGAAAAATATCATATTTACAACTTTTATTTTTTTTAACGCTGATAATGGACTGTACTTACTAGTTACTTATATTTTATATTTTTTTAGAACCAATTCTGCATGTCAATTAGTCTCGCCATTTAATTTTGAAGCTGATGGAAAAATTGCTTGTCTTTTATTAAACGAATAACAATAATCTTCTAATCTAGAAGTATTTTTTAAATACGATAAGATAATATAAAATCAAATACATTGCAAATGAAAACATTAGTTATGATACGTAGGGCCCTAATAGACACTAATAGGCCTCTTACATTTAGTTCAAAGTATGACTTGAAATCACAGGCACATATTCTTAACGGATCTGTTTTTCGTTTAAAATAAACAACGGAGGTAACTCTTAGACTTTTTGTTATTTCAAAGAAAAATATTTGTCGTTCTTAACAAAAATAAATAAATATATTTTTGTCTTATTTGAAGTAAATAAGAAATGTAAACAAAAATATTTTATGCCGCGCGAAGCAGAGACAAATATATATTTTACGTATACATAGATAATTTATGGGTTATAAGTAGAATATGAAAAATGTTTAAGGCACATGGCTTTGCCAATATTAATATACATATATTTGCTATATTGTATACCGGGTGTAACAAGATCATGGTATACCCCCTTTTTTCCATTAGTTTTGAAGATAATTGATTGAAATTTGGGATATCCCATATTCATAATAAGTGGCACTTTTTGACATACAAGCGATTTTTTCACTTCCGGTTTCGCCGGAAGTGACACTAACTTTCGATTTTTAAATGGAACACGCTGTATATTATTGCATTTTTGAATTCTGCATAATTTTCTGAATCCAATGATACCAAATAAATGACATTTCAAACGTCATTTTTTTATAATATTTTTAGTTTTCCATTTAAGTGTGCCATGATGGTTCCGATTTATTCTAAATGACCCATGCAATGCTAGAAAAATCGAAATCCCGTCAAAAATACTAAATTACGTGATTTATAAGCAAATAAAGTTCATCAAAATGGTTTCCGGGAAAAAACTCAATTTTTTCAAATGGAACCATATTGGTACCGTGGTACCATTTATTAGTACAATTAATAAGCAATTTATTTATATGTCGTATTAAAATGTGCGATAAATACAAACAAAATTACAGCTAAAAGAAAATAAGAAAATACAATTTTGTTCTAATTACTTTGTTATACATAAGGCGGCTTTGGAATACAAAAAATGAACACAAGATATTACAACAGTTGTTTAAAATCCTGTCTATTAACGTCAATGCACTTCTGAACTCGCATAACTGTTTCTCGAAGAACGTTCGCCAATTGCTGGGCCGTTATGCTATTAATTGCGCGTCTCCAGGTCTTCACGAGTTGTAACGGCGGTTGCGTAGACAATATTTTTTAAATGACCCCAAACATAGAAATCAAGGGGTGTTAAATCAGGGGACCTTGTAGGCCACCTCACAGGACCATTCGTTGAAATTACGTTTTCTCCAAATCTCCGTTGAAGGTAATCAGTTACTATCCTTGAATTACGGGGAGGAGCGCCATCTTGTTGGAAATACATTCCCTGTCGTGAATGGAAAGTAATTCAGCTAAACTGTCCTCAATTTCATTTAGAAGAAATCCCAAGTATCTGGCACCAGTCAAGGGTCCTTCAAATATTATTGGACCAATGATTCTACTACCGATTATTCAAAGCCAAACATTGAAACCAAACCGCTCTTGAAAGTTACCCTCCCGTAATAAATTTTGATTTTCTTGTGACCAATATTTTGTATTTTGTCGGTTAAATAATCCCAAATTTGTAAACCTAGACTCGACCGAAAATAAAATCATTCCCAAAAAATCATTGTTTGGCTGCACTTTATTCTGCAAAATCCAATTGCAATATTCCATCCTACGTTCGTAATCATTTTCGTACAAGTGCTGGTGCAATTGGTATTTAAAAGATTTATAGTGGTATTTGTGCAAAATTCGGCTTACTCTCTGGTGACTGATTTCCAGTTCAAACCTAATTTGCCCTAAAGAAACAGTCTTATCAACTTCTACTCGAGCCAAAACATTAATTTCCGTTCCTTCGTCAAGAATGAAATTTTCTTCGGGATCATTGTTGGGCTCACTTCGGAATTGATTTTCAAGACGATTCAAATAATTTCTCGCTGGACATTGTCTATCAGGATATCGTTCGGCATAAAGATGTCTAGCCGCAACGACATTTTTTTCTACATTCCCCATAAATAATAATAAAACATATCCACTGTTTCATGTCTTGTATAAATTTGCGGCATTTTGAACACAATTAACAAGAATTTTAAATAATTTTTAAAGACACATTAAAAACACCGGTAAACCAACAAAAGTTTGACAAGCTAAATATTGCATTGTTTTCAAAACCTCCTTAGTTAGTTACTTCTTAACATTCAATTAGAACAAAATTGTATTTTCTTATTTTCTTTTAGCTGTAATTTTGTTTGTATTTATCGTACATTTTAACACGACATATGAATAAATTCCCTATTGATAGTACTAATAAATGGTACCACGATACCAATATGGTTCCATTTGAAAAAATTGAGTTTTCCCCAAAAACCATTTTGATGAAATTTATTTGCTCAAATCACGTAATTTAGTATTTTTGATAGGATTTCGATCTAGCATTACACGGGTCATTTAGAACAAATCGGAACCGTCATGGCACACTTAAATGGAAAATTAAAATTATATTATAAAAAATATTGACGTTTGAAATATCACTTATTTGATATCGTGCATTCAGAAAATTATGCAGAAATCAAAAATGCAATAATATACAGGATGTTCTATAAAAAAATTGAAAGTTAGTGTCACTTCCGGCGAAACCGGAAGTGAACAAAAAATCACTTGAATGTCAAAAAGTGCCGCTTATTATGTATATAGGATATTCCAAATTTCAATCGATTATCTTCCAAACTAAAAGAGACAAGGGGTGTACCATGATCCTGTTACACCCGGTATACGGTTGAAAATGTGGATCTTTCGCTACTGTTATTGTTACCTACGCACCTGCTTACTTTATAAAATAATTGATGTCTTTAGTTTAATTGCCAATATCCCATTAAAGCGGTAAAGACATTAGCCAGCCACACGCGGAGTCTTTGGAGCGCAGAATTGATGTTCACCGTTCAAAAGTCGCGCGCAAAAGTGTTGATTAGTAGTGTCACGACCACAAGGTTTGGAATGGTTAGTAATCGGCGCGCAAACACATGTGCTTTACGTGTTTTTACCCACAAACAGTTGCTATAAAGTTTGTTCCAACAACAGTCTCCAACCAGTTTGAAACTGTCAGAAATAATCACCCAGCTGCCTCTTATACGCTAAGCTTAGTGTATTAATTTTCAACTGGTCGAATGTTTCTGACGGTTTCAAACTAGTCCGAGCTGCTGCTGGAACAAACCTAGTTTTTTCGACTTTTACTTTTCGATATGGGTACAAGAAATAATTTTGTAACATACTAAGTATAACTATTAGCAACTAGAATATAAAGCAGGCGTAAGAATATATCTTATGAATGCAAGGGGAAAACGGTTGGTTTTATGTAGTATAGATTTTTTCTGCGAATTAGTTTTTAAACGTCTATAAATGGATACATTTTATAAATGGTTTAAACTGCAAAACAGCTAAATATATCCATTTATCACATACAAATTTGAAATTTAGGGATTTCTTTAAATTGACCTGTAATATAGGAACATAAAACAGCTGCAACTCCAACCATTTTATATGCGTTCTATGGGTGTATTTCAGATTCTGACATTTGCTAGACTGTATTTTACTGTTTCTTGTAAGATTGGTATTTCTGGAGTTTTCAGATTTCTAAAATGCCACACCCCATTCCAAACTTGCCCGATATGGGGCACTTCTAGCACACTAAGGGTACAATTACAACCAATTCGGTACGGGCACATTCTGCTGGTGGATTGTAAATTGTGTTTTAAGCATATCTGGTTGAATGTATTTGTTTACAATAATATTTTAAGTCGGCACGACCTTGAATTGCACTTCAGGTTTGAATTGGATGCTTGCAAATAGCAAATACTCAATTCAATTGCGGCACGAATTACAAATTGCGCATGCGTACTGCGGCACAAATTTACTTTTTACATTTAAAGTCGGTTTATGATTTGAAATTGGAAGATTAGATCATTTAGTATTACAAAATATAATGTTTTTAGAAATTATGTTAAATAATTGTATTAATTTAATCAAACTGAATTTGCACACATGTAATATTAAAAAATATCAACAAATGGCAGCTTCTAACTCATTATAAATGACCTAAATTTTTTCTCGGCACAATTCACAATCCGTTAGTAAACTGTGTCTGTAGCGAATTGGTTGTAAATGTACCTTAACAAACACTTTTCAACGTGAGACTACAAACTGTCGGCTAAAACTCGATCGGAAGTACTGGCAGTTTGTGGGGAGGGACGCTTCGGAAGCCTGCCGTTCCAACTTAAAGCTTCGGAACGCCTAGACTTTACACGCGCTCCAAACTCTCCGTGTGTGGCTGGCTATTAATTAATTTTTTGTCGTTATTTGTTCTACCAGCTATAAGTGATTTCCGAGATATTTTTTGGTGTTTTTTTAACACGCTTTTATTAGCTTCACTTGTATGTTTGTTTGTTTGTTTGTTTGTTTGTTTGTAACCGACTCTTTGGACTCGATTTTGACCCACTTTAAACGGACAGATTTAATTGAAACTTTGTACACTTACGAGGAACCGGTAACAATACAATAATTTGATAAGTTTATATCATTATCCTGATCAAAATCGCCAGTCCTTTCCTCACGTATCCTCTGCGTGAGAGCAAGAGGCTTAATATTGTAAGTATATTCCGCGATTCTCAGTTCGGTCGTTGGCCGAGCGGGCAAGTCTTAGTCGACGCGAAACGACGGACTCCTCGGGCGTGAGTTCAAATCCCATGGCTGAAATAAAAAAATATTTTTTTTTTCAGAAATCTGTTGGATCGTAATATGTTATAATATCAGCATCAATAAGCAATATAAATATAGTTTAAAAAAAACTACAAAAAACGCTTTCATAGCACATCAAACTAAAAAGTGAAAAATAAATATAGTTTAAAAAAACTAAAAAACACGCTTTTAAAGCACATCAAACTAAAAAAGTGAAAAATAATTATTAATATAAACTGAAAACAATAATGAACGAAAAATACTAGTATTATTGTGAAAAAAGCGTGGGGCGCTTTTTGCCATATTTTTCGTATATCGAGCAACCCACGCTTTTTTCACAATAATACTAGTATTTTTCGTTCATTATTGTTTTCAGTTTATATTAATAATTATTTTTCACTTTTTTAGTTGATGTGCTTTAAAAGCGTGTTTTTTAGTTTTTTTAAACTATATTTATTATCTAATAAAACAAACTACATTTGTGACAATATAAAAAAAATATCATCTAAATTTCGACTTTTTAGTAAAACGTCAAATTGTTTAAAGAACTGAATTACAGACTTTATATTTTCTTTGAATTGTTTTGGGATCCTGTTAAGGAAGTCGAGGAACGAGAATAATAAATACAAATAGATACGGTAACAGTAGATGCGTGATCTTTATAAATCATCCATGAAATACAGTAGTCTAATTGGTTAAATGGCCATTAATGTCGGAAGTGAGTCATAAATATAAGAAAATAGTGAACAATAAACAATAAAGCAAATCTGCAGTAATGCGATTAAGTATCCCGTTTATTTCAATACGAACAACTTTCAATGAAATTTCTACTGTCTAAAATATCCTTATTAATACATACATGTGATACAGAAAATGCAATCGTTAAAATCTTTTAGTGATTTTTTTTTAATAAATAATTGTCTTTTTTTAATTATCTATTTAACGTCGGCCTATTTCCGATACTAAGACCAATCACCAATGCTAGGAGACGAGCTACTTGCAAATTTTGCCGAACCTCTTCTTTGTGGAAGAGCAGGGATCTTTTATTTGTCTAACATACTATAGAAAATGGACTGTCTGCTTTACACCCCCTCCGACGGATGGTATCTTCACTACACAATCCTGCATAGCTTCTGCGTTTTAAGCTGATATACAAACCGCTAGAAGATTAAATATAAAAATAATAGTTACAAACTGGTACTAATTTACATAATATAGACACATAATATATAGAAAAAAAAACACAAACCTCAAGCAACATCAATTTGGCTGATATGCATTATCTTTTATAAAACATAAAAGTTGACTCTTAAATTGGTTAACGGTATTACTAGTCTTAATTACGTGAGGAAGAAGATTGAATTGTACAACTCCTTTGTGGAACAGACTTCTCATTATACTACTCTTAGATAGAAGTTCTTTTAACATAATAGTTATTTGCACCAGCCGTGTGTTACACATGTGTACGTCTGTAACAGGCAACAATTGTCGCGTGAAATATTCCAGTAAAATGTTATTAATCATTTTGAAAATAAATGTCATAGTTTGGAAGAAGAGGAACTGTTTAATGTTAAGCCATTTTGATGTATTTAGCATTAGCTGACTGCTAGTGAAGCGGTTGCACCTTAGTATTATTAGCATTGCCTTATTTTGGAGAACCTGGAGTCTACTAAAATTTGTATAACTTGTATACAACACAGAACAGCAATAGAGAAAATGAGGTAGTATTAAGGTATTATACACAGTTACTTTAGTAGTAGTTGATATAAATGGAGTCACTCTGCTAAAAAATGCGATCTTTTTTGCCGATTTTCTTTGATATATATTCTATATGTTTGTTAAATTTCAGTTCACGATCAATTATTAGGCCTAGATACTTTATTTCCTGAACAATTTCAACTTTTTTATTATTTAACTCGATACCAAGATTTAGACTAGCAAACTGTTTATATAGATAATTATTACCCACGAACATAAATTTAGATTTTAATTCATTTACTTTTAGTCTATTGATCTTAAATTTTTCTGTCAATAATTTTAGTTCTAAATTAACAGTACTTATCATTTCCTCAAAAGTTTTACTCTCATAGTAAATAAGTGTGTCATCAGCAAAAAGATGGATTTTACATTTTTGCAACACATTGCCAAGGTCATTAATATAAAGAATAAATAATAATGGACCGAGTACACTGCCTTGAGGAACCCCAAAGTTGTTTAACTTGGCTTCTGATAAATTCCCATTCATTTTTGTTACTTGGTACCTATTTGTTATATAACTTGTAATCCAGTCTATAACGATGTTCTCAAATCCATGTCTCCGATTTTTTTTAATATTCGACTTTTGGCCACAGATGGCTTCCATAAGAAAAAACAGTAGCTTAATTATGGCATTTTACGAACAACACATGCCACGATCGAAATTACAGTCGACTACTCATTTTGAAAACCAATATTTTATAAAATCTTTTCTCTTTTTAAAATATTTCAGGAAATAAGTAAGATAACTTGAATCTGTTTTCATATATTGATCGAGTACTGAAATATGTAAATTTTATCTAATTTAACTGGCTCTTCATTTCTTAGTGTTTCCTTGAAGCCAGTGAAGCCACCCTTATGATATACTATTTGTATAATTTTTAGCCAAGTAAAACCTCAAATTTGTCATGATCAGCATGGATTTATGCCGGGCCGATCTACTACTAGCAATTTGATATGCATCACCCAATTCCTAGCTGCAAATCTTGATGCAGGAAATCAGGTTGATGTCATTTATACGGATTTTTCAAAAGCCTTTGATAGACTTGACCACGGTATTTTGCTACGAAAACTGTCAGCATTTGATCTCACTGAATGTTTCTTCAAATTTTTCGAGTCGTATTTAGAAGGTAGACGGCTAACTGTACAATATTGTGGTTTCTGGTCTAATGATGTTATCGCAACATCCGGTGTTCCTCAGGGTTCAGTACTTGGACCTTTATTATTTATTATCTTTATAATTGACATCGCCAATGATTTACAATGCAACACATTATTATATGCTGACGATTTAAAACTGTATAGTCCTATTATTGCTAATATAGAAAACTGTGCTGAATTGCAATTTGATCTCATGCGGCTATCAACCTGGTGTAGTGAAAATAAGCTGAAATTAAATATCGCAAAATGCAGTTCGATGATATATCATCGTATGCAAAATCCAATCAAATTTGTTTATCATGTTGATAAAGAGGAGTTAAATAATTGCACTCAGTTCAAAGATCTTGGTGTTCTATTTGATGCTAAATCGTCGTCTTTTGCTAATCATATCAATGATATTACAGCTAGTTCTTTTAGAAACTTAGGTTTTATTTTACGTAACTGTAAGGAATTTAATGAAAATACACTAAAACTTCTTAACTCGTTTGTTAGATCAAAACATGAATATGCTTGTGTTGTGTGGAGTTCTGGCTATGAAAACCATAAGTGCAGCATTAAAAAGCCTCAAAGACTCCTTCTCAAATATCTTTGGTATAACTGTCATGGAAGTTACCAAGAGAGGGGATTTCCACATTGTGATTTATTAAATAAATTTCATGTAAGTGAACTTTAAACGCGTCGTATATATTACTCTCTTGTATCCCTTTATAAGATTTTAAATGGCAAAATTGATTGTCCTGAAATCCTTGGCTGCCTTAACTTTCATGTTCCAAATCTCGTTCGAGTTGGTCTTTGTTCTATTTGTCTACGCCTCGAACGAATTTGCTACTATTCTCTCCTTTGTATCGTATGTGTTTCAACTATGCTTCTTTACAAAATAACTTTCATGTTTTTAATACCAAAATAAGTGAAATAAGGCAACTTATTCTTAAACCTGCAGAATCAAATATACGTAGCTTTATATGACGTCTAAAATATTCTGTGTAACAGACTTCAAACTACTTTTCTCTTATCTATTTTTTATATGTATATGTATATGTATATAATAATAATGTATATGTATGTGTGTATGTATATTTATATGTATATGTATATGTATATGTATATGTATATGTATATGTATATGTATATGTATATGTATATGTATATGTATATGTATATGTATATGTATATGTATATGTATATGTATATGTATATGTATATGTATATGTATATGTATATGTATATGTGTATGTGTGTATGTGTATATATGTATTTTTTTGTTTGTATCAATTTTTTTTCCTTTTTAAGTATATATTGTTATAACATTTTTATTATATACTACATATCTTTAAATTGTAATTACCCTGCCCTGTAATTGGATTTCTGTCTGGGCAGTTGTACTTAAATAAATAAATAATAGCGACTTAACTATATTTTAGTTTTCATGCAAATTAATGTAAATGAAATATAAATTTCAACCTGCAATTTTCAAAATTAAAATATAACCATAAATACACAAATTCAGCTGTCATCACTAAATTCAATAAATTGCTGACATTTGCCGGAACAGTAAATTTAATTAAAATACTTCGATCAGTTAGTTACTAAAATGTGTCGCTTTTAAAAAACTCAGCTGGACGCCTAAACACATAGTTTATGATATGTTTTAGGTGTTAAACCGAATCGAGTTTGCCCAATATTTTAATTTAACAAGTTTTTTTGTAAATCCTCACAACTGTGAAAGTTTCTACCAGCTGAGCTTGATAATATGCGCTGTTATTTATGAATGACCGGTAAAATGCTTTACATTTATCATTCAATGTTGTGTAGAAATAAAACTAAATTTACGATGCCATTGAATTTATTTAAATTTAGAATAAATTTCCAAAGGCATAGGAAATATTTTAAGAATGTAGTTCGACTATATAATATAGATATAAATTGTGGTTAAGTAATATTATCTATCTTGCAGTATGTTTAAAGAATTCTAAAGTAAAAGCGCGACATGATAGATTTTACTACCGAAATTTAACGGATTTATTCTACTCCAAATGACTGAAAGGTACGTATATCTTTTAGCGCCTGTGTTGTTACACGTATTCTTTGCATATAACAAGTTTTTGACTAGAACTGAATGATATATGCTTTATGGAAGCTTTGTGCCGTAACGTGTAATATAATCTAGATAGCCAATTAACCTATATACCGAGTGGTTATGAACCCGGGAGCACTCCAATTCTTGTCGTTATTTTTTAAAATATAATTTAAAAATATGAAAAACTAATATGCACATAAAAATCATTTTTTCGCATATTCAGAAGCTTGTAACCACTTTGCATTTTAGCTAATTCTGTAAATTTTTGCCCAAAGTACATGTACAGTTTTCTTTATGGCAGTATATAAATTATGGCATTGTTTTAACAACATCGCGGCTGGCGATAATAGAAAAAGAATATAAGTATTCTGATTGTACAAAATAAATAGTAAAATATAACAATTTGTTGTCAAGCGATAAAATAAATTTGTCATAACAATTATCAGTCTGGACGTATAAAACAATTAATAAATTATAACAATTGCCAAGACAATGTTTTCGTCGTTGTACATTGAACAATTAATAAATCAGGGAGAAGCAAGCTTTTCCGTCTAAGTATATAAAAGGAATAGTAAATCATAACAATTGCCAAGAGAGACTTTTCTCTTTAGTATACAAAACATGCAATAAATCACAATTTCCAAGAGCATTTTCTTTTTGATTTATAAATAAAGTAAATAGTAACATCTTCAAAAAGAACCTTAAGACAGATAGTAAATTATAAGAGATCCTAAAAGAACCATACCATCTTGGTATATAAATAAAATAGTAGAAAATAACATTATCCAAGAATACTCTTGGTATGTACACCAAATTGTAAATTGCAACAATTAATAAGATAACCATACTATATAGAAATTAAATAATCACATTAGCAAAGGGAACATTTTATCTTTGGAATATAAAACAAATAGTTTAATGAAAACGATTGCCAAAAGACTCATTTCGGTGTATATAATATAATAACATTTATTCCATCAAAAAGAAAATTCTGCTATTCTGCGTTGTATTTCACTCCTAGCTTCATGTCATTTTATATTTCTGATACGTTTTAATTTGGAATATTTTAGTACATTACCCACTGCAAATATTCAATAATGTCTCATTTAATTCTTCTTTGCAGTATCTAGTACATACAGAAGTTTTTTTTACATTATTAAAGAAAAAATTTTTTTTTTTAAATTCGATTAATTAATTTATTTCAAAAACCATCGTGGGCAGAGGTGTGATAACTTACAAAATATTTTCTTTTAGTAGTGTGATGTCAAGGTAAAAATATCAGCCTAACATTCCCGACGGGCATCGAGCCCATGCTTACCCTGCTTTTTACATTTTGCAAGTATGTATAAGAACTAATGTAATCTCTCTGCTTTAAGGCTGGGCCAGTGGCATGACAAGCTTTTCGGGGTGGAGGGACACAGCATTCTTGGGGCGCAAACAGTAATTAATAAATGAATAAAATAATGAGCACAACTTAGTATGAAATAGGCTGAAGCTCATCAAAACTTTTAGCAGAATCATAGTAATATTTTTCTTGTGTTTGTGTGAACTTATCCAAAACCACATCTAGATCTATATTGTTTATATGTATTAATGATGGTCGATGTTATAATGATGGAAGCAGCATTTAAATGAGTTTTTAATTTTTGTTTTCTATAGCGAAAATATTTTACTGTTCCAAAATATTAAAGAAGATTTTACCTCAAAAGTATTAATCACATTAAACATGCCGGTAGCTTCTGCCAAATGTTTTGCTGGTATTTTTGATATTCAAACAGCACAAAGACATCTTAAAGATGTCCAACAGACGTCTGATTTCGATATTCGAGACGTTTTATGGCGCCCTTTTACTCCTAAAAGACATCCATAAGACGTCTTATAGAACCCTGATATTACAAAAGGTAACGCCTTTAAGACGTCTTTTTACAACATCTTATTGATGTCTCTCCTAAGCATTTTGATGCCATCTCCTCCCCTTACAGTGTGTTCTAAAAAGTATATCATTTTAATCGTTGATATAAGCTCTCACGGTTGTTATCTGATGTAAATCGATTGTTACCGTCCGTGTTTGAGCAACCGCCCACCACCGCCCGCTTCTTGCGTAACCATAACATTATTACTGTTTAACTTTTTGCACAATATTGCAGTTGGCTTTATCAAAAGTAAAGAAAATTTGCAAAAACACGTCCGGACTCCGGAAGTACAATGTGAGTAATTGGCGCTCAGTTTACAACATTTGAGCTGGCCAGCCATTACCACATAATTCTAAACAATACCGTGTCCATTACCAAATTAAACTAAACAAACTATAAGATAAACAAGGACAGAGATAGAAATCTAAGCACTCGGAGTGAATTTTATTCCTAAACCCCTATTACTTATTTTTTTATCATGAGTGTCATACTCGTGAAAAATGATAAATAACATGTGGCGTAATAACAAATTTCAAATGGAAATTATAAAAGTACATTATCTAGAAATATGTATAAAGCTCCTTTTTGGTTACTTTGGGACGAAGGAAGGATGGTGGTAAATACAATTTTTTTGATGAACGTATTATTAACAATGTCCTGTGAGAGCGTTTAAAAGACATTTTAAAAATGTTGTAATATAGCATCTTTAAGAAGGTACTCATAAAAATGTGATTTTTAGATCTTTAGGCGTTTAGACGTTTTTAAGACGTCTTGTGCTGTTTAGGTAATTCACCCTCGACAATTTTTGTGTATACCGTTTCAAATTTGCTGTATATTGTTGAAGTGTTAAAGACCATTTATATGTTATATGTTTTATTCATTTCAACTTGTAACTTGTACCAGTTTTTGTTTGTAATTTAATTTATTATTGATTATAAATAAGAAAAACTCAATTTAATTAGTCCTGAGGACGCTAATAAATATAGCGAAATGTAGTTTTTCTGTTTCAATTGACCTTTCCCGCCAAATTGTAATATTCATATATGACAGGTTACTAGATATTTAAGAAACGATTAATTTTCTATAATTATTCATCGAATTTTCAGTGCATTGTTTGGGGCGTTAGGGCGGCAATATAGACAGAGGCGGAGGGGAACTTGCGCCCCCTAGCAAGTAAAAGCTAGAACCTTAAAATTTTATAGGGATGTCAAAACCGTCCATTAAGAATGAGTTTTTTCGAAAGCTCCCTGTAAGAGGGTTAATTGTTTCTCCCAAACCCTTCAACGTTGACATTTGGTAGAGATGTAGACTCCAGCTCGAAGGGAGTAAAATGGGGCGTTAATGTTTAAAAATAGATCTCCTAAGCTCTTAAATCCTAGCAACTTCGAGTAATTTCAGCTAGTACTTACATAAACGAAACAAAATTTAATTGTTTAATTCAAATGTATTAAAAATATATCCTCATTAAGAATAAATAGACATAATTATTGATGTGTTCATTTATAAAATGGACTGAAAGTGAATAGAACAATTTTTATAGCATTCCATAATAGGGTTAAACTTGTATAATTTATGACGTTAATAATATCTATTGCAAGTGAGTTGTTTAATTACTGCCTTCATACCTCAATAATTACGACATAGTTTGTGCACAGGAAAGTCCCATATTGTATAAATAAAAGTTTTTTAAAACCACCGAAGTAACTATCTGAAATCTCTGATTTGTGTCCTTGCGATAAATAAAAGTGAGAGTGAATTTTTAAATTCATTCATTCAACACAACTTTCAGTAGTCTGACAATCTTATAATATTTATTTATAATCCTGACAAGTCCAGGTAGTTACAAATCACTGCGTATCATAATTTTAAATACCAACTAGTAATGTCAAGTGAGCTGAAATTTAAGATTCTTGGCGTCAATTATAGAACTTTGTGACGATTGTCAATGAATTTCCGAGTGTTCCAACTCACTCAAAGATTTGACTAGAGTACTGTGTCCTATACCACCTTATATTTACGTAGTTAATGTTCAAGCTCCGTTCCATTTCAGGCACAGTAACGCATCTTTCCACTCGCACCACCCAGGTTCAAATCTGGACTGGACAAGTGAATTATGGTGAATGAACAGACCTGCTCGAATCACCATCTTTCAAATTGAATATAAAGCTGTGGGTTCCGGGTCCCTGCGATTTGAGCACGTTAAAGATCCCTATATACTTCAGCGACAGCAAAGTGGGAGTTCGGCAACATTTCTAGCCCAGGGGCGTCATTGTTTACACAAGCACTGATGAGGTATTGTTAAATGGTGCATCTTGTCCATATTTTTTCATTCAACAAAATATTTTAGAAACATTCAAGTTGTCACATAATTTACACGTCTCTAGCAAACGCACTCATGACAATATCAATGGATGCATTCAGTCGACACAACTGTTGTGTAATTTTTGGGTAGGAATTGCCCCTTATTGATTAGTAAAGCTGGCAAGTCGCGCGGCGGGACATAGGCGTGCACATCGTAATCAGCATAATAAGAGAAATTAACTAGTAACAAAAGCAAGAAACCGTTACAATTTATAACAATGTATGCACAACTTACCCTCTTAACTAACTTAATGAACTAGCTTGGTTATCACAAACTGGAGATGATCTGTGAAAACTTTGCAGCATCAGGTATGTTTCTATGGTTGTCTCCGTGAGTGATGTTCACTGTGGTGAAAAATATACTTATATTTTGAGAACGACCATTCGACATCTATTGATGTAATACAGGCATACTTAAAATAGTTGTTGAACGCATTTAACGGATCTAGAGATGCACCATCAGTACCATCACAAATTTGTCTTAATCTGGTAAAACCGGTGTCTTGCTTTGTTATGATCTAAAAGACCGTAAATTATACGAGAAAGGTCTCGGGTCTTACAAATCCTTCCGTGTGTGGAAACAATAAGGCACAAATATAAAATACACAAATTTATTATATATTAAAATAAGTCACCAGACAAGTCTAGGGTAATATACAGTGTGTTACAAATGGTAATCTAAAATAAAAAAATATATACAAGAAAATTCAAGACATGCTGTAATAAAAAAAGGTGATTCCGTTAACTAAATGAAATCAACTACAAAATGCAAAGGTAATTGCTACAACACAGAAATACACTTAACTTTTGTTATATACCGCTAACGAGGAACGGGAGTCGGGTCTAAAGTGCTCTGGGGGCGCGACGACGCAAAAAGTCTTATGACCGAATTCGATCCGACGCTTCGTAACGGCGTGGCGGCCTTCGGCGCGTCGAAAATTTGCGATCGTCCGAAAAAAAATACTAAATATGCATATTAAGGGATTCTGGAACGCGCCCTTTCGGCAAATTCGCGTGCGGCGTGTCCTTCTATGTCGCGAACGACGCAAAAAAGTCTTATGACCGAATTCGATCCGACGCATTGTAACGGCGAGGTGGCCGTCGACGCACCGAAAATTTTCGATCGTCCGAAAAAAAATAGTGCGCCGGCAGATTAAGGAGCGCGCTCCCGTGGGCGGGTATTATTCGGGGAGGGATTTTCGGAAAAAAATCGAGGGGGGTTGAGGTGGTGGGGGAGGGGGGCTCATTTCGGAACACGCCTTTTCGGCAATATCGCGTACGGCGTGTCGTTCTACGTCGCGAACGACGCAAAAAAAACTTTATGACCAAATTTGATCCGACGCATCGTAACGGCGTGGCGGCCAAGAATATACAATTTTTTTTGCGACAGGAGGATGCCTTGCAACACGCCAAGAGTGCGCGTAGCGCACGCTTAACTTATGCACATATCAGAGGTGGATACGGGGGTTAGTCTTAAAGGTTGTAATACTTGTTACACCGTCAAGGGGTAACGTTGAACACCTGCTGCATTAATCTGGCTGAAAAACTATGTGATGGTGACCCAGTTTCTCCCAGTTATTCTACGTGCCTGGTAATAGGATGATATCCTCACCGTTAGATAGGTCTACGTTTCCAATTTATTAAATCAATTCCATTCAAATCCAAATTATATTGCCAAAAAAACGGTTCCAAAAATATCCATATTAATTAAGCTGTTCCCAGCTTTGTAGGTATGCCTTTCCCAAAAAGTTATCTTCAAAAATTCCAAAAACTATCTGGGTTCATAACTATGAACGTCCCAAAAACGTCTAAAATAATTTACAAGTATTTTATTTTACTATTATATTTAAGCACGTGGTTGTGACTAAAAGAATAAATCCATGTGGAAACTTACCCAATATTCCTAGACGTTTAGTTGCTAATTAAATCCGTAATAAACGATTATTTAATAAAATCCAATATCTATTAAATAAATTTAACTTAATACCGACTGGTTATTTTCCGACTATGTCGATGCACTCCAAAATGGTGACTTAATTAACCAGAACGATACGGGCAACTTAAGTTTCCTATCTGAAGTTTAATTAGGAAAAAGAAGATTGTCTGGTTTATAAACTCTAACCACAAAAAAAATGCCAGTTCTAAGAACTTTGCTAACTAAATTTACTAAATGTAGATTTGGATATTTTTGAACGGGTGGCTATTTTAAACACATATTAGTTTGTAATCCATTCTCATGCAATAATAATAATAATACTATACCTATGTATTTTCATTATTTTACGCTAAAACAATTTGTCTCAAAAAAGGAAATACCGCCATCTATCCCAAGGAAGCGAAACCTAACTCCACAGACGAAGTCAGAGGCTTGTTCGAAATGGTTTACTAGGAGGTACTTGATAATAGCTTTAACACGTGTGAACTTTTCTCTAACGCGCTCATTTTTTGCGTTTTTCATGGCGTCATTATATAATCTTTTAAAGTTCTTGTGAATAGTTTTTAAGGCTATTTCAACGGAAATATCTTCGAATTTTGTCTGGCTTTCCTTAATAGCTGCAGCCTCGTCAGGATTGAATTGTAGTATCACAGCTTTTGTTTGTTGTAAATATTCAGCATAATAAAAAGCTGCCTTTAACCATGTTCCCAACGTATAAGAATCGGCTGTGGCTATGTGTTGACGGGACGACAGATTGTAAAAAAATTGCATTGTAAATCTTATATTACGTATACTGGACCCTCTTAAACCGACATTTTCACTTTTACTAGGTAGCAAGGGACCGAGTGTACTGGCAAAACAATTACGCGGGTGGTGCTGGAGACGTTAGAAAAATTTGACCTGTCAAAAAAGTCAAGTGTTGATGTTTGTGACCAATGGTGCCGTGACAATGCGTTTGGTAGGCCCTTCTCTTCAAGAAACACGGTTGTAGGTTCGTACATGTTACGTGTAAAGTGCATGCTTTACATTTTGTGGCAGAAACTATTCGGCAAGGTTTTTCAGAGGTAGATGCATTAATGGCAAGTACAAAAAAAGTGTTTCTTAAATCTCCTAAAATTTCGCAGCAAGTGTCCCAGTTTTCCCGAACCACCACAGCCGATTCATACAGGTTGGGGAACATGGTTAAAGGCAGCTTTTTATTATGCTAAATATTTAGAACAAATAAAAGCTGTGATACTACAAATCAATCCTTACGAGACTGCAGCTATTAAGGAAAGCCAGACAAAATTTGAAGATATTTCCGTTAAAACAGCATTAAATTTACAAGATTACATGACGCCATAGAAAACTTACAAAACAGTGCGTTATCGTTAGCGGAGTCACTGCAAATAGCAGTTGTTCTCAAAATATAAGCATATTTTTTCACCACAGTGAATATCACTCACGGAGATAACCATAGAAAAATACCTAATGCTGCAAAGTCTTTACAGATCTTCTCCAGTTTGTGATAACCAAGCTAGTTTATTAAGCTAGTTAAGAGGGTAATTTGTGATACGCATTGTTATAAATTGTAACAGTTTATTGCTTTTGTTACTAGTTAATTTCTCTTATTACGCTTAATATGATGCGTACTTCTATGTCTCGCCGCACAATTCTGCCAGCTCCATTGATTAGTTTAAAATCGAGCAATTTTACTGATTCCCCTTATAATTTCAAATCTATATCTTTGAGCAACGTGGTAAGTAACAAATTGGATGCAATAAGATATTACATAAATTATTATGAAATTTATCATAATATGCGTTAAGTAATAATATTGTAAAACAAAAATATTGTGGTTAGGTGAAGAAATATCGTTTATGTTGAATAATTAAGGTACAAAAAGTCTATTACGGCCTAATGTTATGTTTCATGTAGTTGTAATGAGGAACAGAAAGATGTATGATTAATAAATCAATTGTCACAGAATACTTCTCTATTTCGTGCTCAGAGAACTAAAGCTGGTGAGAGTATAAGTAGGTTCTCGTCATCACATTAAGATAGTATATCAATCCCATTAGATGAAATGTTATTAAAAAGATTTTTCCTTCTTAGTCTGGTTGTAAGATAATGTGTATTATTTATTAATATTATTATACCCATCTAAGTAAGTGCAAAGCAGCCGTTTAACAACTCATTCAATACTTTTTATTTCTGTTGATATTTTTGTAAACGCAGTAACTTTTATTAGACTTAAGAGTGGGTATTCCTCAGTATTTTTAGCACTGCAAACTCAATATGGCACATTTGCGTCAGTCCGTGCCTCCGTTTTAGTATTAATTGTTGCTTTTTGGAAAAAGAGAAATACCACCATAAAGAATTAAATAGTTTTTAACGTATTTGTTTAGAACAAGGAAACATTAATAGCTAATTTAGACACTAGTACATTTTAAGGTATTCCAGAATTTTTACTATTTTTGTCATTTTCTGAAAAATATTTATACATATATACAGGGTCGCTGATATGTATGGAAACGGTCGATTATCTCCTAAAGTAAGAACACTATCGAAAAATGATGACACAAAAGTTTTAGGGTTTTTTAGAATCTATACAATAAAAATTATTAGGTATACAGGATCAGTCAAAAAATCATGACGTAACAAAGTTGCTTTTTCTTTAATGGAACACCCTGTATATTATTCCAAATTTCAATTCTTCTCGAAATTCTAAACAAAATTCATTATATCACATCATATACCTAATCTTAGCCGTTTTCGAGATTTCAAATTTTGAAAGAGTAACTTTTCACTACTCTCAAATTTGTTAAAGAAAAAGGTCCCCAATTATGGATATTTATTTTGAAAATAACACAAGGTGGAGGATATGGATGTGATTTAATTTTATTATTAGCTTTTTACAGAAAATAAAGAAGCATAAGTTCAGGGTTGATAAAAATGCATGAAACGAAAAAATGTACTTTTTAATGAATGTCCTGGATATTTTAAATTTTATGAAAACAATTGTTATGCCAGAAAAAAAGAGAGAAAACAAGTTTTAATAAACAACAAATATTTTCTTTGGAATTCTATTTTATAAGGCGCTCAAAGTGTTCACCATTTACCTCCTGACAGTAATAAATTCGCTGAACAAAATTTTGTAGTGAATCTAAAAGGGTGTTGGGAGGAATAGTGGAAATTTCATGCCTTATCCTTTCTTGCAACTCTTCGATATTCTGCGGACTATTTTTGTAGACTACATTTTTTATGTGATCCCACAGAAAAAAGTCAAGCGGGGTCATATCGGGAGTCCTAGCTGGCCATTCAATTGCCCTCCTGCGTCCAATCCATTTATCAGGAAAAGCTTTATCTAGATATGCTCGTACCACACGTCCTAAATGTGAAGGAGCCCCATTTTGTTGAAACCATATTTGTTCTGCCGGTAAATTGGGATTGTTATTGTTCGGGAATAATCGTCTAAGCTCTGGAATAATATGCTCTTGCAAAAGTAATAGATACCGTTCATAGGTCAAATTTTCGTTTATAAAATAGGGTCCTATGACATGTCCACCGATAGCCACACCAAACATTTACTTTCTGTGGTCGTTGGGTGTGAACTTCCTCCATCCAATATGGATTTTGGTCTGACCAATACCTACAGTTGTGTCGGTTTACGTGCCCGTTTAACCAAAATATAGATTTGTCAGAAAACAATATGTGGGTGACAAAGTTGACATTTTCAACTCGATCATAATCATCTTTACTCAATTCTTGTAACAAATGAATTTTATATGGATGGAAATTTTCCCGTTTGCAAATTTTTTTGAATGAAATAGCGACTCATGTTATGAGTTAAAGCCCTCTGTTGTGTCGAATTTATTGGATTTTCCACCACATCTAACATGACATTCAAAGAATTTTCTTCAATTGTAACGCTTACTGGTCTTTCACTTTTTCGTCGATCTGTAACACCTCCAGTTTCATAAAAACGCTGCAATGTTTTTTGAAACGGTTGATTTAGAAATACGTTCTCGCTCGGGATGCAATTCATGAAAAATATCCACTACTTCGTCACAACTTCGTCTTCTATCACCATATTTTATGATCATTAAAACTTCAACAAGCTTGGTTTCACTTAAACATGTCACTTTTGCGTGATAGTTATTCACACTAAATGTATTTTTGACATGTGTTGTCAAAATAATCACTGTTAGACAAAAGAACGACGCGGCGTTGTTATGGAGCTAGAAACTTTCAAAGTTAACTTGACGGACTATAAACTTAATGGACTAAAATATTTTTGTATAATTTATAAGAAAATGATTTTCAAAGTTCGATATCTCGAAAACGGTTAAGTTTAGGTACATAATGTTTCATAATGAATTTTGTTTAGAATTTCGAGAAGAATTGAAATATGGAATAATATACAGGGTGTTCCATTAAAGAAAAAGCAACTTTGTTTCATCATGACTCTTTGACTGAACCTGTATACTTAATTTTTTTTATTGTAACAGATTTTAAAAAAACCCTAAAACTTTTGTGTCATTTTATATATATATATATATATATATATATATATATATATATATATATATATATATATATATATAAGATTAAATATGATTTGAAGGAAACAACTACTCAGCGAGCAAATACCCCGACCTGCATTGAATTACACCTTCAAATCATGATAGATCGATAGCCAATATCATTTGTCAATTCCTAACCAGACATAGATCGATTTCGAACTTATTTGTTCTCTTCAGTATGCCATAGGTTATGGAACAGACAAATGATAGTGGCCAACCTGCTAGTTATATACTAACTATAGTGAAGTGAATAGTGGTGAGAGGTATGAAACTTCTCATATGGTCTGAATGCTACTATCCGACCGACATCCTCGATGTCTCTGTGGCGGATAGCGACTTGCATCACAGCAAGTACCGAGAGCGGCGACCCCTAGCCCAGGTGGACTAAACTAATGTGATTAAATATGATTTGAAGGAAACAACTACTCAGCGGGCAAATACCCCGACCTGCATTGAATTACACCTTCAAATCATGATATGATCGATAGCCAATATCGATCTATCATGATATATATATATATATATATATATATATATATATATATATATATATATATATATATATATATATATATATATATATATATATATATATATTTTGAGAGGGAAATTAGACGACTGTCTATGTTAAAAACAAATATTTTTAATTTTTAATTTTTAATTTTTTTTTTTTTTTTTATTTGCAATCCCCGCTTAAAAATTAAAAATATTTGTTTATATATATATATATATATTATAATATACATTTATAAAAACAAAAAATATTCTCATATAGTGTGTATGCTTTTAATGACGCTGTATACATTTTAATCACTTATTTAACGTCGGCATGTTACCTTTACCAAGATCCAACTCCGATGCCAGGAGATCTCAACAGATATCTGGCACTTCTATAACCTGGAAATTTTGCCGAACTTTTACCATTTTATCATAGTGACATATTCACATCTCAGACATTTGGAACCCACATTTTATATCCCTTTCGAAAGATAGTGACGCAAGCAAGTCTGCTTGGCAACTATATTTCGTCTGGTTTTGAGCCCGTATCGTCTAGGTGGAAGAATCCCAGTAAACACACATACGTTTTTAAAACGTATTCTCAACGTGTTGTTGGTTGATAGTTCTTGTAACGTTAGTAAATCAACCGTTCATTTATTGTTGGAAAAATAACGGTCTATCGTAACGTTAAAAATACATGATTTGTTTCACGAAAAATGTTGGCAGTCCATTTGTCAACGTTAATTTAACGTTATTTAAAGCTTTTAAATAAAATGTTCCCTTAAACGTTCATGAAACGTCCATATCAACTAAATAGTCTATTGAGACCGAACACAAAACGTTTTTAAAAGGTTTTGGAGTTACGTATATTAGCAATACATTTTAAAACATCTGACATATTCGTTCCGCATATACTAATATTTAACAATTATAATTTCGTTATCTGCAACCTGTAAAACCGTGACATTTTTAAATTGTTTTTACGTAAAAAATGCACGTTTTTCAAATGGTGTTTGGACATTATAAACGTCTTTCTAACGTGTTTACTGGTATAGGCCACTCTCCATCATATCATCAAGCTGATATTATAAGCTCTTACTGTGGCTAGTTTAGTACGTAGGTAAGCACCATAAAATAGTATTACGTCGACAACGTCAACTTGAAACACCAAGACACACTGATGTATAGCTGAGCAGCCGTTACATTTTTTTATGAATAGTGACGTGATTTTGACTCACGTTGTATGTTTTGAGACAGTCCGCACCTATTCTGGAGGTTGAGAAGTAAAATTTTGAGAATTTATTAGGGTAGAAAAGCTTTCGTAGAAAAACATCCTCGGAAACATCTTAATGCATTAAAATGTAAATCTAATTACTGCCTTGTCTACATTACAACTTAACGTTGGCGTTTCACTACATGTAACTGTTCGTTTGTACTAAAAATGAATCTTGGAAAATCTACATTCCGTTTGTAAAATTACAGTTATACAATGAAAAAGTCTAACATTATTTTTCAAAACGTACAGGGTAAGTCACATAAATATTAACCCCCTGTTACTTTTGTTATTTTTGACCTAAATGGTTCAATCAAAAAATAAACCTAAACGATTTTTAATGTAGAGTTTATATCTGTTAATGCTTTTCTAAACCTGCGTAAAATATACAGGGTGGAACAAAAAGTATGATTTTTTTTAATGGAACACCCTGTATATTTTTACATATTTGATTTTGCAGATCTCTTCTGATTATAAATATATATAATTATAGCATGTTTGGTCCAGTAGTTTTTGAGTTATTACCAAAAATCTAAATCAGTTTTATTTCCAATAATAAATCACTAATAATGATGGTAGGCTATGAAAGCAATCAAACTTTAGTGAATTTGTATAACTGTCAAAGTTGTTAAGTCTATCCACAATAAGTGTGGCTGTTTTGTTATTAAACAAATTGATATTGTGGTGAAAAACACGCATTATGCATTATTACAATCTGGAAGAAAGACGTAAGATTTTAGAAATATATTTATATTGTAATAAAAACATGACTGCTTCAAAAGCAGAGTTTATACGTAGATACCCAAATCAGGCAACGCCTGCTAAAATGACATTTAAGCAAATTTATAATAAATTTTGTGAGTCTAATTCATTAAAAAATAAAACTAGAAGAAGAAGAAAGACTGTTCTTGATGAGGAAATGCAGATGAATATTTTATTGTCTTTCATAGAAGAGCCAAATCGGTCTACTTATTCGGTAGCTGAAGAATTAAATTTAAGTCAGAGAAGTGTTATGCGGACCTTAAAAGTAAATAAATTTAAACCATTCCACATTACCCCTGTTCAGGACTTGAATGAAAACGACTGCCGACAGAGAATACTGTTTTGTCAACAAATAATTGAGAGATACAATGCAAATAATGACTTATTGCGCAATATTTTTTGGACCGATGAGGTTTCCTTTTCCACAGCCGGAATATTCAATAGACATAACACTCATCATTGGGCTAGAGAATATCCTCGAATGCTGACAAAATTAAAAAAGCAGGGACGCAAAACTGTTAATGTGTGGTATGGGATACACAGAAATAAAATAATTGGACCTATTTTTATAAATACAAACCTCACGGGTGAAATTTATCTCGATCTTCTGCAACAACAAGTTGAGGAATACTTGGATAATTTGCCAATTGTATTAAGTTTAAGAACAATCTGGCAGCAAGACGGAGCTCCTCCGCATAATGTTCGACCCGTCACAAATCATTTAAATCAAAAATATGCTGTTTGGATTGAAAAAAATGGTCCAATCCGCTGGCCCGCGAAGAGTCCCGATTTAGATCCTCTAGATTTTTATCTTTGGGGTGCTCTAAAAAATAATGTTTATAGTGGACAACTCACAGGGGACACTGAACAATTTAAACAGCTGATACGAAAGGTCATTCATTTGTTTAATGCGGATGAGGCGGTGTTTGAAAAGTTAGAACTAATTTCTTGAGATGTTTCAAATGCATAGAAAATAATGAAAGTTATGTAGAAAATACAATGTGATGCAATAATTATTTTATTTTCATATATTATGTTACTGAAATGTGAGATTGTGTTCCTTTGATACTTTTATTATGCTATCGTTACCGTTTGTATATTTAATTAGTTTTGTTTTGTTATAAAATAATATTTTCTATTTGTTCTGCAATCCACTTATTTCCTAGCTCACTAATTAAATTATGTTATGCGACATTGTTAGTATCAATTTCTCTAAAATGTGTTTGGTAATAACTCAAAAAAACTACTGGACCAATCATGCTATAATTATATATATTTATAATCAGAGGAGATCTGCAAATTCAAATATGTAAAAATATACAGGGTGTTCCATTAAAAAAAAATCATACTTTTTGTTCCACCCTGTATATTTTAAGCAGGTTTAGAAAAGCATTAACAGATATAAACTCTACATTAAAAATCGTTCAGGTTTATTTTTTGAATGTATCATTTAGGTCAAAAATAACAAAAGTAACAGAGGATTAACATTTATGTGACTTACCCAGAATTACAAAAAAAAGTCATTTAAAAACGTTTGTCACAGGAAAATATTCAAAACTTATAAATAAAACTTGTCATATGATGACTGTGAACATAGCATATAAAAGCAAATGCAAAATGGAGTGTCATTTGCAGTGCAGCGCGTACACATAATATTAATCGGTCTTTTTTTTGTGTCCACTCAGCTTGTCTCTTGATCCATCGTTGAGATCTCCCAAATTTCACTAATAATAATCTTTCGCTATTTTTTAATGAGATATAGGCCTCAAAAGTCTTAAATGAAATACCCGCTAGATAATATGGATGACGTTTCATTTATTTGTCGACCAATATTTATATACTAGAATTGCGTTTAAACTGAAGCAATTGTATTAATACATTTTTGTGGCATTTCAGCAAAATATTTTTCGAAATGAAAGTATCCAAATTCGAACAGTTTATGTAGTCTCAGATAAATAAGTTATAAATATAAAACCGTTTATATTAAAACGTGATGTTCTCGATTCAGAAATGTTCTAAAGCTCAGAATTCACCAAAGCAATTTATTAATAGTTTTATAACGTTAATTTAATTCTTTAATCTAAACTGTTTCATTTAATAATTTATTTTTCAGGTTTGTGTTTTTACATTTTTTTTAGCAGAAAAATGCGATTTTGCAAAATTCAAACTCTGATTCTTTTTGGCGCCGAGGTTTATTTAATGACATCCTTGAACAATCAGTTTGTAGGACGTTGAGGGTCCGAAAAAAACAATAAAAAATGCCACAAATACATAATTGTAAACAATAAATATTAATAAAAAATATGGAAGAAGAATTTATATGGCATGTACTTGAACTTGTCACAATTAAATACAAATTATAACAAAAAAAATTTATTCTACTAGAGCCTGGCGAAGTGTAAAATAATTCTGTCAAATTGTATATCTAAATATAACATCAACCTTGGCAGAGTGCTATCGTGTAACTAACTGCATGTCAATTTTTAAAGTTTGGTTGTACCTACCTTATAAACTACCGTATAGATAAAAATAAACGATCTTGTAGTATATAAAATAATTATTAGTTGTTTAAAAATAATCAAGATAAATGATGTGCTTATTATTTCAAGAAATTTGATACCGAAATTCCTTTAAGGAAATGGTAACTTAAACGTGTGGCAATATTCTTCCGGATTATATTAAAAAATTTAATTTTAATATAGTAAGGTTAATATTATTGTTTTTTGAAAATGTGAAAAAAACATGGTAGAAGGAAAAGTAAAAAAAATTTAGCGGTTTTACTGAAAGATTTGAAACTGCCTTCCTTCATGAGGAAGAGGAGATATGTAAATGTGGCGAATATGGAATTGTGAATAGATTCGAATATATGTAGATATTTGTGACAATGAAATTACAACACCCATTATCTAAAACGTAAAAAATCTAGGTGAAAATCTGATAAATAGGTCTTGAAGTGGATTGGAACCTATGATGTGAAGATAACACTGACGTAGTTTTTTACGAAACACCAAAACACTATACTGCATTCAACGCGCGTTTCACCAACATCAGGAAATAACTAAAACTATTGGTTCTGAATAAGGATACACTATTTCTTAGTACCTACTTGCTTAAAAAAAAACCAGTATTTTAATCCTGAAGTGGGTTGGAACCTGTCATGTGACGTAGTTTTCCACGAAACACCAAAACACCATATACTGCACTCGACGAAGTTGGCATCATCTGGATCATCTGGCTATTTGGGATTGGCCCTCTGTCACTATTCATACTATTTTTACACTTTGTGATTTCCAAGCTTTCAAATGCATCCAGCTGTCCAGTATTTGTTACATTGCTAATTAATCTTAAATTCCTAATATCTATTTTATAGTTGTTCTCAAACGCATATTCGGCAACACCAGATTTATCTGTTCTACCATATTTGAGATTGGCCATATGCTCTTTGAATCTAATTTGAATTGATCGCCTAGTCTGTCCAACATACTTTTAATTACAGAAGTTTATCTGTGATTAATTCCAATAATTTCATTAATAAGGTGAAAAATATTTAGTTGCAAGAAGGTGAAATTTTGATCTTCAGTGTTCCGATACCACAGACTTTGGACTACCAAAGATTTGAATTGAATCAAACAATATCAGTCAAGATGTAGTAAAAGATTATCTTCAACTTACCAAACTTTGCTTGAATTCAAAATTGCTTTTGATTCAACGATAATTTCTTTGAACAACAGGAAGAAACCGTAATAAGTAACTCTTTGTCGCCATTCGTTGTCAGTCTCTTCATGAACAGATTCGAGTATTTCCTCAGGGTTTGGCTTATGTATGTGGATAATATTTTTGCAGTGTTTGATACAAAAGTCGGCAATATTGACAACTTTGTTTCTATATTAAACAGTCGTTTCGCGTCAAAATGGCGAGTTTTAATTTTCTAGTTCATCGCCTATTGAGGGAGAACCTCAATAAGGAGACGTTTGGAAAAGAAAATGCATTGATTGGATATAGCTGCGGGTAATGGATATTCTGTAAATTTAATTAGGAAACGTAAATGTAAAGACACTTCGAAATTCCTCAACCTTTTAAAATGAAAGAGAAAATCCAAAATTTGTATCGATTCCATTCGATCCTCGATTCACCCGTGGTATTGGTAAGATTTTTAAAGATATAAGTATGACAGTGGTTCATTCATCGGGAAATAAACTACAACAACTTTTAGGCAATCCAAAGGACAAAATTGACACAAACGAAAAATCGGGGATTTACGAAATAAGCTGTAAGAACTGTAAACAAAAGTATGTTGGACAAACTAGACGATCAATTCAAACTAGATTCAAAGAGCATATGACCTATCTCAAATATGGTAGAACAGATAAGTCTAGTGCTGCCCAACATGCGTTTCAAAACAACCATAAAATAGATATTAGCAATTTAAGATTAAATTAGGAATGAAACAAATACTAGACAGTTGGATGCATTTTAAACCTTGGAAATCGCAAAGTGTAAAAATAGTACGAACAGAGGGCCAATCCCAAATATCCCGGATTATTGGTTAGTGGATCATCGAACCGTGACAATAGTTATTAATAGGATACATTGTTAGTATAAGGTTAGTTTTAATCATCTCCAGATGATGTCAACTTGATTGGCGAAACTCGCGTTAAGTGCATTATATGGTATTTCTCGATGTTGGAATGAGTAGAATAAAGAGCAGAGGCATCAGTATGGTAGCGATACCGCAGCTGTTCGAAGAACCATTTTACGTAAAGAACAGTTCTTAAAAATTACGACTCTAACGGACCGTTTCAGTACAACCAGGTCTGTGGCAAATAAATGGCTAGCTGCAACTGGTCAAAGGCTCTCCACCAGATATAACTTGAGTGGTGCCTAATAGGATAAGAAATGAAATCGGATAGTGTTCACTGATGAATCCCGATGCTCTCTGTGGGCACGCGATGGGTGCAGACGTGTTCGCCGTCGATATAGCGAAAGGTCATAAATCAGTTTAGTGTCGAACAGGAAACAACACATACCCGAGGGGTTAAGATGTGGGCTGCAATAGCACATGGACCCAGGTTTAGTCTAGTCTTTCTAGAAAGGAACATGAATGCTCAAGAGTCCATTTATAGGGTTTTGAAACCGATTGCATTATCATATTACTATGTTCAGAGGTTGAAAACTCCTTTTTTCCAGTAGGATAATGCCAGATTCCATACTACTGTCAGAAAATGCCTACAAGATGCTAATGTAAACGTTCTTCGATGGCCTAGGTCAACTGATCTCAATCCAGCATGAATAAGATAAGATAGGGAGATAGCTAGATAGATTATCGGTCCCACGAATGGACCTTCGGCGCCTACGATAAGAGGTATGTACAGACAGTTTGCACAATACTTCAAGAAGACATCCCCCACCTAATTCGAAGCATGCCTCGCAGATCTGGAGAGATATCCATTGCTATAAATCGTTGTCTAATCATAACTACTTCAGGAGTACCTCAGGGTTCTATTCTTGGACCATTGTTGTTTATTATTTTCATTAATGATATTGCTGATGAACTAGATAAAGTGGGATATTTATTGTACGCGGATGATTTAAAGCTCTTCTCCGAGGTTAATAGCATCGATGACTGTATTCATTTGTAAGAAAATCTTCTTAAAATTAGTAATTGGTGTATGAAATTCAAGCTTCCACTTAATCTTCGAAAATGCAGCGTTATATCTTACACGCGCAAATCGTCCACTATTACATATGATTACTCGATAGACAGCAATGTACTTCAAAGACCTGAAACACTCCGGGATTTAGGTGTTATATTTGATAAAAAATTGTCGTTCAGTATTCATATCAACGCTATAGTATCGAAAGCTTGTAAATTGTATGGATTTATAGTTAGACACTCTCGTGACTTTGCTAACTTAGAAACTATTAAAATGCTGTACTATTGTTATGTCAGATCGAAGCTTGAATATGCCTCACTTGTTTGGAGCCCACATCAGAGTATTCACATAGATACTTTAGAGTCAGTCCAACGTAAGTTTCTGAAATTTCTGTATTATAAATCCGAAGGTACATATCCAGCCATCGGTTTTCCACAACAAGATCTGCTCGATAAGTACTCTATAGATAGTTTATCTCAAAGGAGGAGATGCGAGACTCAAGTATTTCTTCACAAATTAATAAATAATAAAATTGATTCACAAGAAATAATGTCACAACTTTGTTTTAATGTTCCTAAAACGACAACTCGTTATAACAATTTATTTTACTAAGCCGCACCTCGTACTAATGCATTAAAATTTTCCCCCTTCATGTAATTTGTAATAATCAGAACGCCATCTGTGGCGAAATTGATATATTCAATTGCAGTATTAAGGCCCTAAAGGCACACTGTCATAATAACTAGGCATCTTATTTTTCCTTAATAGATTAGATTTTGATATTAATTATGCTTCTGCTTAAGTAGTCTTTGGTTCATTAATAGCGTTTAAATATATATTTTTTTTTAAATAAGTCGGTTTTTTTTAATCAATTTTTATAACCGTTCAATTGTTTTTTATTATAATTTTATAGTGTATTGTTTAATATTCATGAAAAGACACGTATGTATTTTTGATTCTAATGTTAACTCTAATTATTCTGTTGTATATTTTATTCAATTTTTCAGTACCCTTCTGTCCTGTAGTTGGGTCGAGTACCTGTAGGACAGTATATAGATAAATAAATAAAAAAATAAAAAAAAATAACGAAATTGTAATATTTTTCACGCAAAAAACTAAATATGTATATCAACTTTAATTATTATTTAGTGCTTATTTTCAAAAACGTTATTTTGCTTGTCAAAGGTTGTCTAGTCCTGAGGATGTTACAAAATATAGCGAAACGTTGAAGAATTAAATATGTTATCCCACCTTGATTTTAATAATCATAATTCGTTAGCTAACTTCGCCCCATATATGTTATTTTACAAACAAATCTCTTTCTTCATCCTGGAAATTAAATGGTACAATAAATTCGTAATATGGATTGCTTTATTAGCATTGGTTAATAAAATCTAATACGAAGTGGTTCCTGTCAAATACTTCAAAGACCACCCGGTTACGCAGCGTAAACGAAGTTGTTAGTATTCTGATTAAAATGCCCTACTGAAGTTATAAATAGATCGTGTAAAGCTCAAATAGAAATATCAATTTTATAGCCCGTTTATGCCGAACATGTGAACCGCTTGGGTTCTATTGATGACAGAGGGCCATCAATAGATTTTTTTTTGTTAAGTATCATAACTAAGTGTTGTTAATAATCTAAACAAACATAGCGTTAATATCTGGGTCATTTGTGATGGTAATAATAAAAAAGCTCATAATTGGTCTGTACTTCACAATTTCTGTTCTTGGGCTTCTTGTCTTCACAACAACTATGACACGATGAACATAAAAATGCCTATGAGTATTATTGAGCAAAGTAAGGGCATATACCACGCCTTTTACAACTTGTATTCCAGTTATATACAACACTTATAACGCCTTTTGACAAAACTCTAAGAAATTTACATTTACGCCTGCAACCCACATTGTATGTAGATTGAAATCATGATACCCATCAACCTATTTTTCTTTCTAACGTAATAGGCACTACGACTGAATTAAAAGAACTCAAAAGTAAATGGATCTGGACAATAAAACAATATAATTTAGAACTTTACACAACAAATTTGTTTTCCTAAAACCAATGCTCGAATACACAGGGTGTCCCATAATTAATTACCTTCCTTCAAGTAGGTGATAGATCTAGAAAATATAAGTTGAGTTTTGTATATAAATATTTGCTTTAGATCAATTCATAAGTGGCTCCCTTAAAGGGGGTGTGTATAACATAGTTATTTACCAATGTATTCGAAACATCTTAAGTTACAAAAAATTAAATTAGGACCATTTATTAATTTCATAATGTTACATATTTTTATCTAAATAGCGTGATATGTTGGGATAGTTACAAGAGGGTTAGGGTGAATTTGCGCTATAACTTTTTTGTCTTATTTTTTTTTAAACATTTAAAACGAAAAAAGGCACTAGTGTTAAAAACTGCATAAAAAAGGTTCTCTTACTAAAATCGCTTTGGAGTTATTTGTATTTTAATATTGCAATATAGGCTAGGTGTACAATAATTGCAATAATGGACGGTAACTACATAGTGTCGGCCAGAATCGTACTAGATTAACTGTCAAACCTTGTTTCGATAAAACAGCAAGTAAAGGTTTGTTTTCATGAAACGTGTGTGGATTCATAATAATATATCTACAACTTAACAGCATTTTCATTATATATTTCTAATTTCTTGAACATGAGCTAGTAGTAATTTGAAATTTTGCATATGGCCAAACATTAGGGCTGGGCGATTGTCAAAAATCATAATCGATTATCGATTATTGAAAAATAATCGATTATTTCGATTAATCGATTATAATCGATTATTCAAATAATCGATTAATCGATTAACAAATCATCGAATAATCAAATAATCGATTAATCAGATGATCGATTAATCGATTATATAAGATGATATAATCAAATGATCGATTAATCGATTAATCGATTATTTGTCGATTAATCGATTATTTTTCCCAGCCCTATCAAACACGTATACTAGTTTATTTATGCAGTTCAGCTATTATGTGTTTATCAATTTTACATTTAAATAGTATCAAGTAGTAAAATCAAGGAAAGGATACAACTTTTCTGTTATATTTATTTATTTCAAATTAACAAAAGACAGGTACAGTACAAATACAAAAAAAAATTAAAAAGTGCTAACACTAATTTGCTCTTCCTTTTCCATTTCTTCCTTTACATTTTCTAGACAGTTTCAAATCTTCCTTTTCTTTTTCTTTATTTTTATTTCTCGCCATTACTTTTGTGGTCTCAGAGGGATTCACCATATTTTCTTTTTTTAGTTTGCCGGTCTTTGATGGTGCTTTTTTCTGTAACAATTCCTTGTCGACTATATTATATTTATTTCTGTATAATTTTCTTGCACTTCTACATCTTTTTTATTTATTTTAGGAATAGGATCAGTTCTAACACTTAAGCTGTCGTAAAATTTGGAATAATCCATTGGTTTCAGTTTATCTTTACAAAGAGGCTTAGTAGAGACTTTTTTGCCTATAGGTATACCTACTTCAACATTGTAGGTGTGTAATTAAATGTGTTGTACTTCTGAACCCAAATTTCTAATGATTTCTTGACAAAATTCTTCTTCGTAACTTGTTTTGTAAAATATTGAATGGAGGTTTTCTTTGTCAACTTTCAGCATTAACATTTTAGTCCATAAAACTTTTTCATCTAAAATATTTTTCGTGTAGTTTGTTCCCAGTTGGTTGGCAATTTCCTTAAAGTTGTATATTTATTTCTTCTATATTCATCTCGGTAACTTGATATGGATTACCTGTTTTTTTGTCATTCGTATTATAATAACAAGTTGGGTGGGTACGAATAATGGTTCTGATTTGAGCAATCTATTCTTCGCACACTCTACAACCGTATATATCATCGGACCAGGAGCGGGGGCTGTTAAAGTCCCCACCTCCAAGGGCTGGAGAATTGGAAACATCTTACATTTGATGTTTACAGGCAAATCTACAAAAAGCCAGGGCGGCCACATACGTCCTTGGCAAAAGATTTAAGGGAAGAGAAAATCGACGGCGCTCTCCTCCAGGAACCCTGGACAAGTAACACAGGCCGAGTAAACGGCCTGGGAAATACTTCTGGCAACGTAATAGAAATCGGCCCTGATGAAAGACCCAGAGCATGTATCTTGATCAGAAATAACATTAACCATTTTGTACTTACAGGTTACTGCACCCAGGACGTTGTAGCCGTCCAGGTATCGATCTCGGAGGGAGGAAGCAAGACGGAAATAATCGTCTGCTCAGCCTACTTCCCGGGTGATAGAGATGCAGACCAACCTCCACCAGCTGCAGTGCGGGATTTAATCGCCTACAGCAAAAGGAACAATATCCACCTGGTTATTGGATGTGACGCGAATTCCCACCATACAGCGTGGAAAAGTACGACCATTAACCAAAGAGGTGAGTCACTTCTTGAATATTTATTAGGTGAAGGACTTACTGTGAATAACATTGGTTCCGAACCAACCTTTGTCTCCAGAAATAGGAAGGAGGTATTAGATATCACAATCAGCTCAAACTACTTGAGCAACAAGATATCCGATTGGAAAGTATCTTCTGAACCCTCGTGTTCAGATCATAAACATATTCTATTCGATATGGAAGTTGGTCCAAGACCTGCGGTGACATATCGGGATCCGAAGTGCACGGACTGGAAAGGGTACAAACATTCCCCTCCAGGTTCACCTTCAATCCGCTATCACCACAATCAGGAATCGTGATGAGACTGAAATTGCGGCGGAACAGATCCGCAACGCAATTGTCTCAGCATATAACGAAAACTGTCCACTGAAGACAAAAAGGGACAATAGAGGCACGTCTTAGTGGAACAAAAAATTTGAATAAACTAACTCTACAACCGACTGCTTGTGATCGCCCTCGTTCTGAATGTGTCCAATTGTAAGGTAGAGGGTATATTATAATTCTGAATACAAAATGGGCACATTGTAGCTAGGTATCGGTTTTTATTTTGGCTGCAGCAATTATCTGTATAAAAAGTCACAGATTTTTCTGGGCAACGACTTTTTAGAAAATTGAACATACAGCTGCTTATTTCGTTTGATCCTCTTTCGGCTATACCCTCGTGCCAAGCGAAGCAGTACCCATTTTTACCAATAATGTCAAATATTGTATAAATGAAGCAATTCAATTTTTTATATATATATAAAATATACTAGAAACATCCCCCATAGGAAAAGGCATAAGAGCTTGCAAATCATAGCAACAAATAATACTGTTTGTTTTATTCTGTTTAGCTAGCTTGATATCTTTCTTCTTAGCAATTCTTGAAAGCTCTAACTAAATAATTCACACCAAACTTATCTCTACTTGATGATTTTCTCGACTAATATTTACTTGTGCTGCTACCTTTGCAATGCAAGAAAAACTACATGATACAATTTGTCACTAGAGCTACTACCAATCTTAAACTGCTTGAAATATCTTAGAAAAACCGTTGAATTAACTTACACTTAAGCCAGTTATTACCTTATTACTTATCTGTCCACGAATTAGGTAAACTAGTAGTCGCTTGAAAAAATCTCCATAAATTAAAATGCTTTAGCATAAATAGCAGTTAAATTAGTACTACAAAGGAAGTACATTGCATATTATTATTAATTTTGTATTTGTGCATGAGTCATTTGAATTACTATTTGATAAATAAAAATAAATCATTTAGTAGTAACTTAATTAACATTCCTGCATTAACAATTCATTTTATGAAATTGAGCTAGTATTCACTGGAGAGAGCGGAAAATTTTACATAAAAATCCCCAAAAACCTCAAAATGGCCAATTTGGCAATTAATCTAGTACGATTCTGGGATGACGATAGCTCTATAAAAATAATTCCACAAAATTTTCAACTACTGTTTTATAGAGCAATTTAAAATAAAGGACAAAAAAATATTTACAATAGTTTTCTAATTAATATTATTTTAAGTTCAGAAGATGATCAAGAATAAAAAAAATAAATTCGTTGTTTATAAACATGTGCTCAATTACACGCTTCATTACGTAGCGATATTTTAAATTGCTCTACAAAACAGTAGTTGAAAATACTGTGGAGTCATTTTTGTAGAGGTATGTAGTTACCTTCTATTATTGCATACCTATCTTGTATTGCAGTATTAAAATACAAATAACTCCAAAACGATGGCTCCTATCGAAAGTTTTTAACATTGGTGTAATTTTAAGTGTTAAAAAACAAATAAGACAAAAAAAATTACAGCGAAAATTCATCCTAATCACCCCCACCCCCATCCCAACAAATCATGATATTTAGATAAAAATTTGACAAAATATGTAACATTATGAAATTAATAAATGGTTCAAATTTAATTTTTGCAATTTAAAACGTTTCGAATACTTATATTAGCAAACAACTATGTTGTACTCACCCCCTTTGAGGGGTCATAGCTCCCTTATCAATAGATTTAAGGCAAATGTTTATATACATTACTCAACTTATTTTTTTCTAGTTCTATCACCCCGTTGAAGGAAGGTACTTAATTATGAGACGCGCTGTATACCACAAAAAGTTTTTTACTATAGGGAATCTTCATTGATAGGTACTAATAACCTGTGTAATTTAAAATGAAATACCTAAAAGAGTAAATTTTAAAATTTATAAAATGACATGTATTGCCACTGCCGGATCTAGAAAATCAATTTGAAGGGCTCGGAAAACAATAATAATAATACAAAATGAAATAATGTAAAATACCTGTACAGGGTGTTAGACGTATGAGTGTCATTACTTTAGGAGGTGTTTTATTGGAATAAAAGAAACAAAAATTCTTAGCAATTTTTTTGCGCTCATATCGTTAATTAAATAAAAATGCATAGAGCATCTGACAACACCGCGCCACGTACTGTACGATACCTAAAATAGGACAAAGTTGCATTGACCTCATTATTACCAATATACCCCAATCTGCCACCAAGTTTGCTTTGAAAATTTGTATGTTATCTTATTGATAAATAATATAATTTCTAAATAGCATTACATATTAATATTAATTCAGAATATTAATATTAATTATTCAAAATATTTACAAGATAAATACTAAATACCTTTACTATAATTTTAATATAAAAAACCAAATAGGTGCAGCTGGCACGTCAAACGACATAAAAAATATTCAAAACAAAATGTCCACCGTTACTAACCTCGAATCCAGTGGTCACAGATACATTCGCGAACTGTAAAACCTCTCGTTTTACAAAATCGTCAAACCACCAACAATAAATTACGACAGCAAATAGGTAGGTACGCACTTACCAAGTTGGCGTCATCTGGAGCTGATTACAGCTTCTAGTTTTAATCATTTCCAGATTATGTTAACTTGGCGAAATGCAGTATATGGTGGTTTGGTGCTTTGTGGAAAATAACGCCAATGAAAATGTTGTTAGTAATCCCTGTTAGGAGCAACGATATCTCTCATATTATTTCCGTCAATCAGCATGTTCAATCTTTGATATAAAAACGGAGGTAACAGCAGCTGGTATGTCCTTTTTTGTATCAAAGAAGGAACATGGTTGACGGAAATCAAGCGCTACCTATGAGAGATTTCATTGCTCATATAAGAAATGCTAAAAACATGTTCGTTCGCCAATTACCCTGTTCGACGCGAGCAACGGCGGATCCATAGAAGTAATCGTAAAAATAAACACAAAATAAACTTATGTTTGATTTTCACAATTTAATTAACTCATGGCAATTGTTTCGCCACACAGGGGCTTCATCAGATGGTGAGTACAAGACTAAATTCTTTATTACAAAGTGAGGGTATATATAAGTATCAACTAACTAATCTAAGGTAATAAAATGGAACGGTAATGAAATAAGGTACAAAATAATTTAGAAAATATTTAACAGTGGTGAACAGTTTAAATCTAGCTGGTCATTTAAAATAATATTACTATTTTTTAATTTATTGATTTCTAATGTCTCTAATAGTGACATTTTAATCCTTTACTTTCTATGTGTAAAATATCAAAATTATTATTAAAAGAATGATTGTCCTCTTGCAAATGGTTGGCATACGTCGAATCTAATTTATTGTTATTAAAACTGCGTTTATGTTCAGACAATCTTTTTCCAAAATTTCTTCCCGTTTGTCCGATGTATACTTTAGGGCATGTACCACATGTAAGCTTATAGACTCCACTTTTTTGTTCTTTTTTTAGTTTTATCTTTATTGTTCTTAATAAATTTTCCTAGAGTGTTGTTAGTTTTAAATGCTATTTTAATATGTTTTTTCTTAAGTTCAACTGATATTTTTTCGTAAATATGCTTCACGGTCCCATAGTGATCTTAGTTTTGCTATGGTTGATTCGTATTTAAAGTTGACGTCACAGACAACGCTCTAAAGTAGAAAGTCAAAAATCACGAAGTGACGTAAATGCCCCTTTTCTAAATACATTTTTAATGATGAAAATGTATCATAAAATCGTTGTGACAAAACGTACACTTCCCAAACCCTCATGCCTCATGACAAATTAACCGTATTGATTGAGACACTTTAAATACTTTAATTATAGTTGCCAAGGAATCTGCGATTATTTTACTTAATGAGGATAAGTGCGTTGCTAATTACCCATTACATTTTAATATGCCTGATTTCCGATCCTTAGCGATGAAGCAAATGACAATAACGAGTTTGCATGATAATGTCAATTTGTGGAAACAGCTAAATATTACCTCCTTAAACTATGCAGTAAATTTTATTAGTTCACACGTAGTGGTCTTGAGATAGAAAAGTAAATCATCAACATCTATTTCAAATCTTATCTTATATAGTATGGGGATTTTAAGAATAAATATTACATTGTCTGAGGAATCGGTCAGGATTTTAATTAATCAAGAATCTTTAAATCCCAGAAAATATTTTGACACGATTTTTGACAAATTCTCAGTCTTTCGTTTCGTATACGAGGCCATTTTTTAATCATGGTGAAAAATAAGGTCTGATCCATCATAAAACACTGATACCGTAATCAATTTTTGAGGTTTATAACTACAAAAAAAGCATACGTTTAAATTGTGTCTACGAAACAAAGAATCCATATTGATGAGTTCTGATAATAACCAACGAATTTGCTCAACGGATGGGAAGGAATTGTGAGCAACTACATAATAGGGCCATACTTCTTTGATGGAGTTTTGTAGGGCGATATATATTTAAGTTTTATTTATTGTTGAAAATGTGACACTAAATATTAGAGTGGCTATGTGGTATCAACATGATGGAGCAACACCCCATTGCAGGCGAGATGTACGTGAGTATTTAAATGACCACTATGAAAAATGATGGATAAACAAGTACATTGGCCAGCAAGATCCCCTTATCTAACCCCCTGTTTTTTTTTGTGGGCTACGTAAAAAATATTGGTTATCAGCGACCAGGGATGATATGAAACTGAGAACTCGAAATGTGTTATCTGTAATAACGCCAACACAATACGACATTTGTTTTCATTTTGTCATTGCAATTTCGATTTATTGTTACTTGTTGAATAGTTCCCCAGAGGACAGGCGTTGGTTTTAAAACGGCCTACATAAATATGCTACATTGTCAGTTCAATTGTAAGTTTAGCTTGAATCATCTCCAGATGATGCCAACTTGCTTGGTGAAACACGTACCGAGGCAAGTAATTTGCTTTCTATAAGGAAAAGTTATTTCTAAAATACTGGCAAGTAACGCTTTCAGAATCAATGGTAAAATGCATACGTTTTATTAACACATTGGATGATGAGGCAATGAGGCAGGTCGATATGAAAATAATTGAATATGCATGACTTACACATCGGATATTAAATATTCGAAATACTTTTATTTCTTACATATTTCGGTTGAATAAAATAACTAATCAAATAAGCGTTACCAGTGTTACATTAAATAATTTTTGAAGAAATTATGCGTGACCTCAAATTCTTCATATTGCAAAATCACGGCGGTCTCGTTCTCTTGTTACAATACGTAAACCAGTACTTTAACTTCAAGTTATTACTATTAAGAGGTTCTTACTCCTTATTATTTGCTTAACGTGTCAGTATTTCTCCTTTTAGTTCTATTTCCAAAATTAGATGCTATTTGAGAACAGGTGTTATAAAAATAGTATTGGGGTTTAAATTTTTTGAAGTAGATGTATCACGAAATAATTGTATTTATTTTATCAAGCACATAATACAATTTCCGGCTTGGCCAAGAATCAAATGGCTAGTGTTTAGAACGAATGAAATGTCATTGTGTGATGAATCTGAATGTCGCCACCTAAAATAAGTTTATATACCCTAGATCATGTAAATTATATAATAAAGTATTTCATTATACACACAATTATGTAAAAAGGCTCATATATTTTTTAAGATGACATGATATACTGTCATCTTTTCAACGAAGCCGCACGACAGGTAAATACATGGTATTCTTATATTATCTGAAGAAGACATCATAAGTAAATTATTATAAGAAAAACTCTTGATAAGAACACACTTTGTACTGCTGAGTATAAAACTTTTAAATTTAAAGCCACAACTGAACCAATTTAAAGAAAAAATGTGTTCTTTTTGTGTTTAAAATTTTGGAAATAATTCAAAAATATGACATAAATATTAACAAGCAACTTTATCTTTTTGTTTTTTTAATTAAAAAAGAAAATAAACAAATTAAACATTAACCAGATCGGCAGATAATCTTTAATCTTATAATGGCATGCGATTTGAACGTCTGGCACCGAAAAAATATACTAAACCTTAAACTAAGGACATGTTAAAATAAATTTAAGCTGAAATTAAAATGAACGGGACAGTATAGTGTAATAAACAACTAGAGAACACAAATAGTTATGTATGTCATACGAGAGAGAGCCTTTGAAAATATTAAACAGAATATTATTGTACTCAAAAAGATTAAAATAAATGGTATACTAAGAATAATTCTTCATAGGCTATAAAATTAATTGTTTTGTGACCTCATTCTTATAGTTGCATGTCGCCGGCAATCAAAAAAAGGCTTTATTTGTAAAATATAAAACGAATTGGTGTTAGATCCTTCTTTCAATTGTCTTAATTGTCCAAATAGCTACAAAAATACGATACCATTGACAAATAAATAAGTTATACAGACCTGAATTACACTATATACTTGGCGAAGTCAATTTTCAAAATAAAATGACAGTCTTAGCAGAAAACTAAATTACATGTTTCAATTGAACTAAGAATATACTTCTTGTATGTATAGGTTTTAAAGTCTTCTTTATGGTACAAGTTGGTCTTTTTAAAAATCTGAATACTTAATCCACCTTATTTATAGAGTAATCTATTTATGTAAATTATAAATGTTAGTACATTATGCATCACATTGCATTTATTTTACGTAAATATCTAAAGAACAGGTGCTATAGTCTATTTCTTATGGAGAGAGAGTAGTATATCGTTACGACACCCATTTTATATGCGCACCTTTTTCGAATTGTTTTCTACAATAATGTCATGAAAATATATGAAAACTAGTTAATATTAAGTTGACGTTAAAATTTATTAGTTATTATATTGAAAATTTCCAATTAGAAACTTTAGCAACAATAATTTAATAATATCTAGAACTGAAGAAAACTTAATAGTTTATCATTATTCTGAAATTAACTGAAATCCAAAATAAATTTGTGAATTATGTGACTGATCCCCCAATTATTTAACTACTGTTAGAAAATTTTGATATCGACACATACTGTGTGAATGAAACAAGCCATGTACAGACTCTTATGAAAGCGAAGGGAAAAGTATGGGTGAAAATCACCAGGAATAAAAAATAAAATTATAAATGAAGACAACAGAAATTCCATCACAAGAAAAGTTGATTTGTTCTATTTTAACAGAGAATTACCCACCTTGAAAAAATATTCTAGTGCACTTAAAGAATATTAAGATGGTCTTCAAATAATCAGAAAGAAATTAAGGAAAAATCAATATAATTATTATCAATCACATACATCAAGAAAATGGAATAATCTTCAACAGTTTAATTTGTTCACTTGCTTTCATACGAACGTGTTCAGGTACATCGTTTGACATTGCTTATCATTCAATGGCGTAAAGGAGGTTGGACTTTATTTTTCAATGCCAGAAATAAACTGCTTAAGAAAGTTAGGGATATTGGGAGAAAACGCATTTTCGCTTGGGAACTATAGTACATTTTACCAACAAGTAAATTTCCATTCAATTTTCATTAAATCGAGCACAAATAATTCCATTTTTCAATTTTATTCAGAGGAAAATAATCAAAGTAAAACAAATACAAAATTCATATGATACTGAAAATCGTTTCTTCATTTTCAATAAGATGTATGTCTCCCATTTGCATCAATAACAGCCTGACATTGTCTAGGCATATTGCTAATGGGATTATTGATGTAATCTTTAGAGATATTAGCCCAAATTCCTGGAATGATCATTCTGAAGTCTTGTATTTGTTCTTGCAAAGAACGGCCTACCGAACGCATTGTCATGGCGCCACCAGTCACAAACATCAACACTTAATTTTTTGACAATTCAAATTTTTCGAACGTCTCCAGCACCACTCTGGTAATTGTTTCGCTAGTACCCTGACAGTCTTTTGCCAGCTAGTAACAGTGGAACTGTCGGTTTAAGAGGATCCAGTACTCGTACTATAACATTTAAAATAGAATTTTTTTTTACAATCTGTTGTCTCATCAACAGATAACCACAGCCGTGTATTTTTTAATTCACATTTCATCTTATTTACCATGTCTACGAGTACAGTTGATACATAGTTACATAACGTTGTGCGACTTGGTAATTTCACCTGGGCATTGTATTTATTCCAGAACTCTCGAAATGGTTGTTTATCGAGTATGTGCAGCGGAACATCACAGGCAATCAGCACTAATAGTAAATCAAACATAAACTGTGTTGTCGAAGGCACGCCATTTTTTTTATTTTTATGGTGTACACTATTTACGTGAAGTCCACAATCACCCTTATCCCAGCACATCAAATCTTTCTCTCACACTTTACAAATTATTTTAGCACCATCATAGAATAAATCCGGGAATTCACCTATGAATTTATTCACTTTGTCAGCAAATGGCCGTTTTCTACCGTTGCGTACGTCTGCCATGCTTTATTATTAAATTAATATCAACAATACAGTACAACAAATAAAATAAAAACACAAAAACAATATGCAATACGCCCAAGTGACTTAACGTGTACACAACTCGAATGCTAATAATAGACTGGACTGGAGAAAGAGTTTCGCGGTCAAGGTGAATGCCGGCGACAGTAAGTACATCTGTACTCTACGACCATGATACACAGAAACGATTTGCAGCTTTAGTGATAAGTGCATCCCTCTGGTGGTCAATGCTACTACCAGTCAGACATCGCTGATGTCTTACTGACTGATAGCGACTTGCAAAGTAGGTACCAATAGCTGCGACCTCTAATCCTGGTGGGCTAAACTATATACTGAATAAGATTTACAGGAAACAACTACTCAGCGGACAAAAACCCCCACCTGCATTGAATTAAACCTGCAAGTCTTGTTTAGTAGCTAAGATCATTTGTCAATTGCATACTGACGAGAACATAACAAGTTCAAAACCGGTCTATGTCCAGTGAGGAATTGACAGACTTGCAGGTTTAATTCAATGCAGGTGGGGGCTTTTGTCCGCTGAGTCGTTGTTTCCTGTTCATCTTCTTCATCATTATTTGTATTAAAACGTCCCTTAATTCAAACTAAAAAAAAAATCTAATATTTCATTAGTATACACGAGGACGCTTTTTGATGTTTTGTCAAGCTACGTTTAACTTTAAAATCACAGATATTCAATGGTTCTCTAAAAAAAAACGATTATTTAAAAATAATCTTGAAATATTTTAGCCTTTTTCAACTGTAACATGCAACAAGTCTGATTGGCGTTGAGGATGTCCTTAAGCGCTTATCTAGATTTCAGCGTGCAACATGTCGCATGTCATGCGCGACGTCTGCAATGCCCGTCTAGTGGTAGCTTTATGGTGTAAAGACACCACACGTGCTCGCGCTCGGACTCAAGTTCGAGCTCGTAACGTATGACGATGGGATTACGAGCCCTAATACGCATAATACAAGCTATAGGAGTTTGGGCTCGTATGGGCCAGAGTAGTATCGGTACATTAAAGAAAATCTCGTCGAACCATTGGCAAACTTTGACGTAATTTAGACGGTTGCGAGGTGCTATCGGCTAGAACATATTTTTACCTAATTTCCTTTCTGTGCAAACATAGACTGTACCAACCATCTTATTGTTAACATTTATTGACTTATATAAATTATGTCCGATAAATATTGTTAGGTACTAACATAAATATCACTTGAAGTGATTTAGATTGTCAAGTTTTTTATTTATTTAACACGTTTACTGCCGTCTCGGTCCCTAAGACCGAGAAAAAGTTTACGGTGGCGCCGTCTTGGTCCAATAGATGGAAAGTATATAGTCCCCAGCACCGACTCGGTCTATATAGGACCGAGTCCCACATTCGTTCCTACAGCGCCGTGAATGCATTTTAAACATGTAATACCAATGGGACGAGACCTAGTCGGCGTCGCGAGGAATCTGTCGCACACCAGTATAGAATTTACTGTATTTTTCGCAATTTGACGTGTAATTCTGTCTATATGAGCAAGACACTTGTTTCATATTTTTGACGAAATTTTGGGTCAAACGGCCTGGTGGTAAATGTAAGGATACCCGTGACAGTGAACGTGTAAAGAAGTCAAAATCCTAAATACAGTACTTGGTCAGTTATATTTTTTAGTTAACCGATCCTTTTGAGTTGTTTGCACCCACGAGTAATATGAACATCTTGGCACGACCTGACAAGTCTCTAAACGTGCACGAGTTCATGTTCGAGCACAAACCGAGCACGAGTAGTCTGTATGTTCTTTAGGTACGTGGCTTTTCTCTGCCGACACGTAAAATGCTGTCAACGGTCAACGTAACATATTCATTACAGAATTACACTAGCGTGTAGACATACATTTACATTAATGTCAACAAAACGCTGACACACAACCCATTTGAATAACATTCACTTTGATACTGTGCTGTATTATACCTGTTCAAGCCGTCTAGCAAAGAATAATCTTTGCGTCTAGTAGACACGTTCGTGCGTTACCTTAATGTCCAGGCGGGCAACACGGCGTGTTCTATGCCCGTCTAGTGCTAGCCTTAGAACCGATAACTGGTCTAAAAGAGGATACGTTTCTTAAACCGAATGACAACAGACATTAGACTATATCACTTACGTGTGCCGTACGTAATTTTCCCCATTTTTTTGTTTTCATAAGTTATCTCTATACTACCAAATCATTATCATGTTAATTTTAAAAATGTAATTTCACGTTCCCGAAACGTTGCTCACAAAAAAGTAGTCGGTGGTTTTTGAATTAAAAAAAATATATAAGAGTAATTTATTAAATGACGGTTTTTCTTTCAGCAATTTTACAAAGGACGACGGTTGGTATCGGCCAGATGAAAATTCAAGGAGTTGCTACCTGTCAATATTTATGCATGGATAGCTGTGGATTGCTTTACGGATCGGTAGGTGGATTTTATTTACGTTACAATTACTAACAAGTTCTGAAGTTCAAGAACGCATTGCAAAATCAGCTGGTAAACAAAATTTATTATTCTTGTTGTAACTAAACATGAACTGTATTAAAACCATTAAAGGAATCTCTTTAATAGCTAATTAATTATTATTGAGTTAATTGTTTTCAATGATAATTTATCAGCGATAATAAACCATATATAACAGAAAAGTAAACGCGAAGTATACGATATATTCAAAAATATTGCTACTCGTTGGGACTATCACAAAGCAGGTTTTATTTTATTTTCTTACATTATAAATCAAATATATTTGTGTATCGCACACTAGATTTGTTATTTAGTATTGCTATTTTTTTAAGCAAATATCTCTTGTGATATTTTTAGGTATTCAAATATGCCAGTTTTTTCTGAGACATCCAATTTAAACTATTATCTAGAACATAACATATATTTAATGCCAGTTTGGACACTACTATAAGTTTTTATATTTATTGTCTTGTAGTAATAAACCAATAAAAATTAAGTTATCGATGTTCAACTCAGTAATTTTATAATATTGGATTTGATTTTCTTTAATGGTCTATACGATATATGTATTTGTTGTCCAATAGGTCAAATTGCAATTGGTTCATCTTGAGATTCCTGTTTATGCCCCTACAATAATGAAAACACATCTTGCCTGCTTTTTACGCCAATGCAAAAATATTTGCACAAACAGAATTTTACGTCTGCAACGTAAATAGCAGTTTTTAATCATGGTACGTTGCAGGCAATTACGTTTTATTAATATTATAAATACAATGCACCAAGAAAACTAAAAAAAGGTATTTTCTTTTGGGAACTACACTACATTTTATCAACAAATAAATTTCCGTTAATTTTTTATTAAATTGAGCACAAGCAATTCCATTCAATTTCACTTTTATTCGCGAGAAGATAACCAAAACAAAAAAATTCAAATTTCATTTGAAGCTGCAAATCGGTAATCAATGAGATTATTGATGTAATCTTAAAAATTCCTCTTTAGTTTCTTATTGTTTGTAGACGATGTTGATGTTTGATGGTCATGTATGGTTCTTTTGAACATGTCTCACATGTATTCAATAGTATTGAGGTTTGGTGATCTCGGTGGCAGTGGGTGCCGATATTTCAAGGTTTTGCAGTGCATTGGTAACGATTCTTATGCGATGAGAAACGGGCAATGAAAGTTCTCACCTACGGCACCTTAAAATTGAAGAATAATATTGTTGATGATATTGTCAACATTTACTTGAGCTGTCATCAGTCTCTCAACAATAAAAAAATCGGATCGCCCGTTAAAGCATATGCCATCTCACACCATGATTGAACCACCGCCATAAGAATAGATTTCATGAACTTGACGACAGTTTCTGGCTGCCCCTGGCCTAGTCCATACCTCAACTCTGCGATTATTTGAAAATCTACTCGCGCGGGTTTCATTGGTGAATAAGACAGAATACCATTCATCTCGCCAATGTAGATGTTCACGCGCCCATTCCTATCTTACTTGTTTATGATGTACAGTAAAGAAACTCTTCTCAGACGTCTTAGAATCATTTCTAATGCTACAAGTACTCCATTGGCATTGTCTAGTGCATCTGCTATGTTTTTTGAGGTACCTACAGAATCTATCTCTACTGGCAGTCAGACAAATGTAGCGGACTGAGCAGTATCGGTTTTTCTTGGACGGCCACTTCTGTTCAGTGTTTTGGTACCGTGGAACAAATGAAGAAATGATACTATGAGACGAATTGAATTCCATAGTGACCTCGACTTGATTTCGGTCAACAAGAATCATTCCAACGGCCAAATTTATTTCTTCTAGAGTTAACTTTTTCGTGGAATATTGTAATTAAGAACACACGGTTTTTCCAGTTCACAATCAGATATATACCAACGGTCTGCTAAAGATATTCTGACGACTAGAATAAAGAAACAGCAGTATTGCTCCAGCAATTACAAAAACATATCGCTTTTGTAGTTTTCTATTGAATTGTTTTGTCAACATGTGGTGCAAAAATTATTTTGGAATACCTGTGGCATACATTAAAATTTGTAATATCCTTAACTTTCTGGAGCAGTTTATTTAACATAAACATTTTATACAAGTTTATATCCTGCCAAGATGGCTATCTCAACCTGGGCTGAAAGGCAAACTCTCCAGTATTAGCAAGAGTTACCAGGATTAGTTCATTTGAAGGCGTTTATAAAGTACCCTTTGAAATCAAGAGCTAAGAAACTTTTAGAGTTAAACAGGACACACCTGAAAACTCTAACAGGCCTATATACCGGGCACTGCCGACTAAACTATCATCTGCATAAACTCGGCCTAGCGAAAAACGCCGAGTGCCGTCTAGCCTGGAGGATGATGAGAAGGCAGACCATATCTTATGCACCTGTCCCGCTGTGGAGAGGATCCGATTCTCAATATTTGGCAAAAGGCAACTGCTGCCAGAGGATCTGGACACATTCTCACCCAATAAAGTTATCGGTTTCATTAATAGACTGAACTTATTGGGTGAAATATAATTAGGCGTGAGCCACAATAGGCCTGCTGATGGCCGCAGTGGAGGGTCTACTGAGACCCACTCACAACAAACCTAACCTAACCTAACCTATATCCTTTATATTGGGAACTAAGTATTCTAGGGGATTGGTAATATTCCAAACAGTCTCGAAGGCCTTTTGCCCCGTTTGTAATATTGTATTAATTTCCCCGGGAACAGCCACAAATATTTTTTTTTTATCTCACGTATTTGTTTATACAATTGACACCGTTATACAACAAACTAATTATTATTTAATTTCTTGTATTTATTAATATACCGACCTACACCGCTAAATGTTCGTCTACATCGAAATGCATATAATTGCATAAGATCCAAAGTTACTTAATTGTCTAAACAGGAAGTAACGTGCATAAATAGAAAAGATTAAAAAAATAATTACAAAGTACATCCTATAAATCCTATCAAATAAGCGATCATTGTACACTCAATATGTTTGGTCTCATATTTTATTATTTCGAAACTAATATATCATTGCTCCAACATAATTATTGTATAGTTTATTTCAAACTTATTTGCAACATAAAAAACGTCGGCTTCTTTGACGACGGTAAAATGATTAAAGAAGCCGACGCTTTTTATATTGCAAATAAGTTTGAAATAAAGTATACATGTATTTTTCTAGGGACATGCATTTCTGACAATATCAGTGAATAACACCTAGTAAATTTATTTCTATTTATATCGTAATTTCTGTATACCTCACTGATGGTTTTCCCGCCACTGTTCAGAACGTTTATGTATATCAAAAAAAAATTAAGCGTTTTTCTTTTTTTTTCTATATGGATACAGTTTTTTTGAGACGAACTGCAAATTCTATTAATACTTTTGTCAAATAACTATATTTGACTCAAGTTAATCGGTGGAATTATATTTCATAACATAATGCATCAGATAACATGAGTCAAAAGCATGCGGTGGAATAAAATGAATAAATTACTTTTATAAATTTATTAATAACTTAAACGACTGTCTTAACCTCGCCTTATGTAGAAACACTACGTCACAGGTACACGCAAAAGATAACTGTTTGATCTGTTTTACAATATATATGTTGATATACAATGTATTTGAGAGCATAGCAGTGGCGGCTGGTTGATCGGTTTAACTAGGGCGACTTACATTTACTGAGCCTGTCGTCCCTTTCTAGACGCCACTGGTGCAAATTTACTAATTCACAAGTTTGTCTAGGAGAGTGTGGACACTCCTTTACGATTATTATTAGTCTTTCCTACATAAGAAAATGTAACATATTGATTACCAACTATATGTAGATGCATATGCCATCCCTCGTTTGTTTTAAAGAATTATTTCGTTGCTTATAATGAAGATGAAGCAAATATTATTAATTAAATTATTAGTGATAAAGCAAACAGAAAAATTCTCATAAAATTCCTTTTTATTAGTGTGACCGGTTTCGTGAACAAGTAAATTACTTCACACTAATAAAAGGAATTTTATGAGAATTTTTCTGTTTGCTTTATCATGAATAATTACTCATATGGGATTAACCTACCTACGTTTAAATTATTAGTGCTATTAATATTTTTAAATTGAATCAGCCTTTTTAATAAAACTAATAAATAAAATAGCCCGTAAGCTGCACGCTGGTGATTTACTGTTACATTTCGATTGGTCATGCACATTTAGTTGATAGTGCATTATTAGTAATATTACCTGGCCTGTAAAATTTTAAAATTCCGTAACAACTAAATTAGGATCGTATAAAGATTTTTTTTGTGGTTATAAAACGAGCGAGACTTAACTAATTAAATACTTTGCCAGAGAACTAGGCAAGGCTCCACTAGAGCAGCGTTCCTGACTAAATAAACGTTCAAGTAAACATTTGATATCTTAAATTTAGAAAAACCTTACGTTACTGAGGTCTGGTTGGTAAATATATGCGCTGGTATAAAATGATCCACCACAAAACAAATGCACCACATTAGATAATTTTCACAAAGGTTATAAACAAATAGGTTTAGTCCAAAAAGGTGTACCAATCTCCAAATGTCACAGTCACCACTTTTCACAGAGCTACCAACGTAGCCAAGTGACCTAAAACATCAACAGACAAAGACAGAGAACAACTAACTACGATAAAATATGGCGACATCCGTTGCCGGGTAAATCTAAAATTTACAATAACCATTAGTTTAAATTAGCACACGAAATTATTACAATATCAGCGGGATATTAGATAAATTGCCAACACGACACGATAAATCGATATAATCAATATTACTGATGGCTGGTCCAAAGAACAACCAAGGTGAACTGATCACCAAAAAGCAAGTTCGCCCAAGGCGTAAATTAAGATAAATACGGAACGATATTATTATGAAAATTACCTCAAAGGTATGTTAAATCAATATAGCAACTTTTTAAATAATGATGATCATAAAATTACACGATACTACCAGAAAACATATAAATTTTACCAGACTCCTGAACTAGAGAAGTTGTCTTCAGAACGTTACACTAGTAAGAAGGAATAAGCCCTGTTCTATTCTCCCACCTAAACTCGGTTATAGTTTAGAAAGAGACAAACATTTGAGAGTAGAGTATGAGCAATAAAGATAGATAGATATTTAGTGCAAAAATCTGCAAAACCAACTGTTCCAGTAGAAATCAGTGGCGCCATCTGGACTAGACTGGCAGATACTTAATTCATCGTGGACAACAACAAACTGGAATGAAATGGCCTGCAATTTCGTTACGTATTAAAGACACTTTTTCCTGATGATAATTATCCAAATGAAATAGACTGATCTATTTGGTACCAACAAGATGGAGTTCACCGCATTATTTACGTGGAGTGAGAAATTATTTAAACGAAGTTTAAATGGATTGGAAGACGTGAAACTATTGAATGGCCACCTCGGTCTCCCGATTTCACCCCTCTTGATTACTTCGTATGGGGCTATTTAAAATCAAAAGTGTATGTTAATTGACCAGACAATATTGCATATTTTAAAAATAGTGTAACTGAAGAAATTCACAAAATACATTCATACAAAATGTCATCCGAGAATTCAAAGATCGCCTTGCTTATTTTCAAGAGGCGACTGGCAGGCATTGTCAACATTTAATTTAATTGTAAAATAAATTGAAAATACATTAAAAAAATTGCGTCCCTCGGATCTATGTCGCCTAGATATTTTTGTCTATATTGATCTAGTTCATATTTTACTCGATGGATGAGTGCATTCAAATTTTCTTTATGTGTTTGTAGTCTAGTTTGTTACCAAAGTCTTCTTGCTCTACGTTTTCCCCTTATTAGTTGCATTATTCAGGAGGATGTAGATAACTAGTTTAACGAAAATTTCGTTTAGTGACTGTTGAAATATATACTGCCTTAATTATGCCTTTTGTTAGATTTTCTACTGCAGGATTGATTAAAAAAAGCACAAAATTATGTGATATATTGTACTTTTTAAATAAACATTTGAAAAAAGGTTTTCTGGCGAACGCACAAATTGAGAATTTAAAGACTACTAACTGTAGGACATTAACATATTATGCAACTATACACACTATAGGACTATTCATATTTACGTTTATAATATTCTAAAAATTGTTATGATTATACATTTTTTTATATTTGTACAGTTTTTCAAAATAAGTTTGACAAAATTTGAGAGAACAGTTTTTGATCACCCCGTATAGGCTGTCCAGAAGGCATATATGAGGTCGTGCACCTCAACATGGGGGGTCCTAGGCTGGAAAGCTTGGATATTTAGATCTACGCTTTAGGTCCTTGCTATTATTAATATTATATTCACTTTAGAGTGAAATATATGTTAATTTTATTATAAGGGACTAAGGGCAAATTCACATATCTAAAATGTATGAAAGCTTTCCCTTTGGGCATAGACATAGTAGTAATCTTCGCCTCCTCATTCAATTTTGAAGAGTTTATTAAGATTCAAATTAAGGAAACGCATCATTATTCTGATGAGTTTAACGTTGAAGGTTGTTCTGTATAATAAACTGATAAATAAGACAAGAACGTTATAGTCAATTAAATGTATTATTATTATTACCACATTTGTGTAACGACTTTTTCTTTAGATGCATATTCAATTTAATGCTCACCAACTTTTGCTTTCAGATTTATTCATGCGGATTAGACCTTTTCTTTCGATTAATGACATAGTGCTAGGTCCATTAGTTTTATAAAACGCCAATTTATTGCATCTATCTATGTGACGAAAGATATTACGCTTATTTAGTTTTTGCGGAGAGAATTATATATTGTGCGGCAAAAAATTCCCGTGAAACATCCGATTAGTTTTTTGTAATTCATCTAAATTGCCAAAACACTTCCGGGACTTTCTAATATCCGCGACCACCCTTCTCTCCCCTATTTACACACGTACCATCGAGTGCAAAATTAATATCGGCAACTCCAAGACAATTTTATATCTTTTAGTGTAATGTAAACACTTCTGACAGATGCTAGTTTATAAAGTTTCCTTATTCTTGCTTATAGTCTGGTTCTTATTGAGAAAGAGTAATAAATCATTGTATGATACTCATTCCATGGGCGTACCTTTTCATGAAAATATATGGAAAAATTCAAAAGTTAATATGAAATTTTGTTTGGTATTATAATACAGTAAAGTAATATAATAGAAGACACAAGGGAATCGTGCCATATACCCCAAAAGGAAAGACAACACAACTACGGACACCGGTGTTTCGGAATTACTGTTCCCCATCAGCGCAGCGTAGCTTAAGGAGTATATTAGGAACAACTAAACAAAACGGTGAAAAATACAGCACAGAGTACTCTATTCGCGTTTTAGTGTCCAATGAGCCAATTATTTGTGAGTACAAATGGTCAGTACTTTAATTTTATCTCTACGAGTAAGCAAATATGCATTATCAGTCAACGCAAGTTATCCGACCACACAGACCTTAAGTGAAAGAAAAAATGGGAGTGTGGTCACCAAAAGCAGGAGAAAAAATTTAATTATGGAGGAAAACAATATCATCAGAAAAAAGTTCATTCTATTTGAACAGAAAAATACCCACCTTGAACAAAATTCTAAGTACACTTAAACAAGATGAAGATGATCCTCAAATAAGTAGAAATAATTTGTGGAAATCTTTGCGAGAAATTGATTTTAGCCGAGAGGAACAAAACCGAAAACACTTTAAATCGTAAGAGACGAAATTATTTGTTGGAGAAGAAATTACTTGAGATCAACACAACGGTTTCGAACTGAAAGTAAAAGTAGTAGTTTCGAAAGATGTGGCAGGATAAAAACATTAAAAATTCTCATCAAGCTGATCTAGTAAGTTGGCACAAGGAAATAAAGCCATCATCGAGAAAAGGTCGCTGACAGTAATGTTATTGGCCTTGTTGAAGGTGGTGTTTTAGCATTCCAGTTAAATCGTACTGGTGACTACCACAATGATATTAATGCAGATGTTTTTGAGGATTATTTTGGACAAATAAACACACTACCACCACTACAGAAATTAGGCAACCCTTGAATCTAAAGCTGAAACTTAGAAAGACCTGGAAATACAACCATTCCCACTGCCGTTGCCCGTAGTGGCGGGATTCGAACCCGCAGCTACGATAGTTAGGTTTCTAGTCACACTTGCCATCGCGTGCTTCAGACAACTACACCACCGAACTGGTCTAATGTTGGAACTTCTTTCACGCGTCTCAGTAATAATAATGACAATGCTAGCTACCACTCGAGAAAAGTTGAAAAAATACCAACAAGTTCTTGACAAAAAACTCGATGACTTTCAGAAAAACAAATATATTTTGACGAGAATGCGGTAAAGAGAGAATTATTAGCTAAAGTAAATTTAAATAAACAACGTTGTACTAAATATGTTCCGATATGAAAGAAAAACGTGGTAGTACTACCATCGTATCACTGCGATCTTAATCTGATAGAATTAGTGTGGACCCAAGTGAAAGATTATGCGGCAAGAAGAAACACTACACTTAAATTGAAAAATGTTCGGGATCATTTTGAAATGGCGTTGAAACTAGCAAGTGCAAAGAAGTGGCGTAAGTGTAAAAAACATGTGTTGAAAGAAGAACAGAAAATGTAGGAGCTTGACAATATCATCAACCAATAGTTGATGAAGAGCAGATGAAAGTACTAAACATTTTTCGGGAGACGAACACTTCGAAACACTGTGACATGAATTTTTATATGTGTACATGTATTACAATAAAGTTTTAATTCCATTCCTAATCATTTTTTTTTATTTAATTTGGTGGAGTAATTGACTAGAGAATGCGATGGCAAGTGTGACTAGATAATATCTCCATCGTTCTGCGGGTTCGAATAACCCTCGCCCGTGCAGCTTTGGCTTGGAATTCGAGGATTGTCTCATTTCTGTGGTGTTTTTGTTTATGTTTATTTAATTATATTTCATATTCATATATACTTATCTGTTTATTTATTATTATTATTTTATCTGAAATTCCCAATCGCACACCTATCTCAACCTTTTATTTGTTATATAAAAATAATAACTGCACTATTGTGGTCCGTGCATAATTAACAGTATGTTTACGAGCACACCGATCGATTCATTCACTTAAAATCTATTTAAAATATATTTGTTACCTCTAACAATTAATTAAATAATCAATTATTAAATTAGACACCACAGGTAATACCACCCCTATATCCTTAAAGGTACCTCCAGGTACCTTGCGTGTGGGAGAGGACTACACATTTAGAGGCAACGGACACACACCCAATATGCGAATATGCTACAATTATTTTCTGCGTTAGAAAAAAACCCAGGTCCTCGACTGATGATCGAACCCAGGACTCCGAGGTGAGAGACGAGTGTTCTTACCGCTCGACCACGAAGCCACATATTAATGAGCGTTTATTATTCTTTCAATAAGAAACAGATTAAAATTCTTTAAACATTTGTGACATTAATTTTGCCCGCGATGGTACATACGTATTCATTGTGATAAATTGTAGACATAGCGCATGCAGTTTTTATAAAAACACCGGCACACAAAAAAAAAAGTTATTTGTACATTTGACGCCACCTACCTCCCGACATGTATTTCGACCCGCTGAAGTCAGTTTGGACCGTACACACTCAAATATAGAGTAAATTGAAAAACAGTAAAAAATAGCGAAAATTGGGTGTTTCGGTAATAAAAAAATTTTTGCGGATCTAAACCAAGCCTAATTTTTATGTATTTCGATCCGCTGAATACGAATCTAAAGTATATGTAGACCATAAGCCGTTTTAATTCTAAGTAAATTGTAAAGAACCCTCGAAAATTGCTAAAAATGGCAAAAAATTGTGATTATGTTGATGAAAAAAATTTTGTAGACCCGGATCGAAGAGGATTTTTATGTAATTTGATCTGCTGAATCCGAATCTGAAATATATTTGGCCCATTAATCCCTCAAAATCTCAGAAAATCGCAAAAAATCGATAAAATAGCAAAAAATTGCAGTTGAAAAAAATTGAAAAAAAATCTATGAAACACGATTAAATACGTTTCTTGTATTTTTTTATGCATAAAATACAAATGCGAAAAATTGTAAAATCTATAAAAAATTACGTATAAACAGAATGAACATTTTTTTCATCAACATAATCACAATTTTTTGCCATTTTTAGCAATTTTCGAGGGTTTTTTACAATTTGCTTAGATTTAAAATAGCTTATGGTCTAAATGTACTTTAGATTCGTATTCAGCGGATCGAAATACATAAAAATTAGGCTTGGTTTAGATCCACAAAATTTTTTTTATTACCGAAACACCCAATTTTCGCTATTTTTTACGGTTTTTCAATTTACTCGATATTTGAGGATGTACGGTCCAAACTGACTTCAAATTCGGATTCAGCGGGTCGAAATACATGTCGGGAGGTAGGTGGCGTCAAATGTACAAACAACTTTTTTTTTTGTGTGCCGGTGAAATCATTTGATTTTCTATATATGGTAGAAAAATAGCATTACTTTTGATAAATTAATTTATACAAGATTTCACTAAGGTTAAGTAAAAAAGTATAGAAAATGAGCACAAATGTTATGGTTTCTAATTGCATATAAATGCCACAATACAGACATTAATGTCAGATAATAGTTAGTTTTCAACATTTTTTGTGTTTAGTTAAATGAAAAAAAATTGCTAGAGGGTCAGCGCTTGAAATTTTCGCTCAGAGTTTATTGGTTTAATTAAAAAATAAAAATGTAGTACAATTACGCATTTAAGTTTGTATATTCACATCATGACCAAAAATGATTAAATCAAGTAACTCAAATTGCAAGGGTTTTCATTGTTTTTAATTCTTCAATCATTTATCTTTTAAGCGCGAAGATTGTATACAGTTGAAAATTTTCAAGTAAACTAGTCTGAATTGCTTATTTTTAAACTCACATAAAGGTCAGCTCACTTTGGCCAAAAGAAAATCAATAAAACTGTTTTCAAATTCAGAAAGTTAACACAAAAACAATAAAAGAAACTATATTTAAACCTTATGACTGAAAAATCGGTTAAAAAAAAACTTTCAGTAGATTTTGCTGCTGAAACCATTTAAAAAACAATTAGTTAAAGATAAATTAACAAAATTAATGAGTGTAGTTGTCGACATCGTGTTATTATTAGTGTAATAACAAACAGAAATTATAAATAAATGATACATCGGCTCAAAATGAGAATTGTTTTAAGTTTGTCTATAATTAGAAGAGATCTAGAAACTAAGAATATCACAAACATACTTGGCTGACTGGAATGTATTATATAATTTCAAATATATAGCTTATACAAATTTATTTACTATAAGCAATTACTGAATTGGCTAATTAATTTAAAAAATTTCCAGCATATTTCAGTTAATGAACTTTTATATTTCAGTTAATGAACTTTTAAATTTATCGTGTAAAGGAAAGCAAAACTAATTAAAACAATCTTGATTTCAATATTGCCTTGATTTAAATTAACGCATTGTTATATTATTATATAATTTTTATTTTACATATTTATACAGCATATCCCTAAAATAATTTATAGGTGACTACATATGGGAAAAAATTAGATAATTAGGAACTGAATTAATAGAACTCTGTGTAAGAAATAAAACTTACAGCATAACCAATTAAATTAAACACTCGAAATAAACCCCACTGACCGCTTGGCAGTGTCTAAAACAAAAAAAAAAACTCCCATGTTATTTGGCGGAATAAGGCGTTTTCTTGCCGAATTTGTTCTTTTAAGCACATGTTGTTAGGTTTATCTTTGTCTTACATTTTATGTAATCCTATGAGAAAAGATAGAGTGGGGCCAGGATTTGGTGACCTTACAGGATACTCTATATATCCATTTCTACCAACCCAGCTATTTGGGAAACTTTGGTCCATCGATTGGGGAATATTGGCAGCATAGTGAGGAGAATCACCATCTTGCTCCTACCAAAGATATTCATGATTGATTAAGCCTGGCCAAGGTCATTAATCCTACAGAGACGTACTGGGTATGCATCATATCATAATACTTGAATAAGCACAATAATAAAAACAAAAATATTTTATATATTGTGATGTATGTTTTTGTACTATTTCGTTCGCTTTAAATTCTTTTTTATGTATTTTCTTATATTTTGTAAGCTTAGTGCTGCACATTATTATTAAACTGTTAAATGACGTTCACACATGTACATTGTATATCTACGTGATAACTAATAGTAAATAAATAAATAAATAAAATAAATGAAAATAAATTTTATTAATACTGGTACACTTTATAAAAATATGTACAATACTCACCTTTTTAAGCAGATTTATGAAGTAGCTTGGTTGTCGTTATCACAAACTGGAGCACTTCTATAATAACTGTGTAGCATCAGATATGTTTCTACGGTTGTCTCAGTAAGCGATGTTCGCTGTGGTGAAAAAAATATGTTTGCATTTTGAAAAATACCGTTCGACATCTACGGAAGTAATACAGGCATAAGTAAAACACTCTGTGAACTCACTTAACGCAGCTGTAGATGCACCATCACAAATTTGTCTTAACGTGGTAAAATCAGGATCTTTCCGTAATACACTCTCCAATTTTTCAATAACAAGCTTATTTTTTCCGTCATTTATAGTCTGTAGCTGTGTATTTACGTCGTCCACTATTTGCAGCGATTCCACTAACGACAACGAAGTATTTTGTAATTTTTCTATTGCGTCGTGTAGTCCTCTATAATTGTTATAAATAGTTTTTAAATCTGTTTCACGGGAAACATCTTGAAAGCTTGTCTGGCTTTCCTTAATAGATGCAGCCTCGTTAGGGTTGAACTGTAGTATCACAGCTTTTATTTGTTGAAAATATTCAGCATAATAAAAAGCTGCCTTCAACCACGTTACCCAACGTGTAAGAATCAGCTCTGGTGGTTCCGGAATACCACGACACAGTGTGTGAAATGCTCGAAGCCGTTTAGGAGATTTGAGAAATACTTTTTTTGTATTTGCTATTAATGCATCTACCTCTGGAAAACATTTTCGAATCGTTTCTGCTACAAGATGGAACGCATGCACTTTACACGTAACATGTAAAAACCTACAATCGTCCCTTTGAAGAGAACGGCCCACCAAACGCATTGTGGCAGCACCGTCGGTCACAAACATCAACACTTGACTTGTTGACAATTCAAATTTTTCGAAAGTCTCCAACACCACCCGCGTAATTGTTTCGCCACTACACGCAGTTAGTCCTTTGCTAGCTAATAAAAGTGGAAATGTTGGTTTAACAGGGTCGAGTACACGTACTATAACATTTAAAATAGATTTCTTTTTACAATCTGTCGTCTCGTCAACACATAACCACAGTCGTGTATTTTTTAATGCACATTTAATCCTATTTACAATGTCTTCACGAACACTTGGTACATATCTACATAACGATGAACGACTTGGTAAATTCGCCTAGGGATTGTATTTATTCCAGAACTCTCGAAATGCTGGTTTATCCAATATGCGCAGGGGAATATCACAGGCAATCAGCATTAACAGTAAATCAACCATAAACTGAGGTTCCAAAGAAGACACGCCATTTTTTTATTTTTATGCCGGTTACTATTGACATGAATTTTGCAGCCGTATTTATTCCAGCACATTAAGTCTTGATCACAAACTTTACAAATTATTTTACATCCATCATAGAATAAATCCGAAAATTCACCGATAAATTTATTCACTTTATCAGCGTACGGTCGTTTTCTTCTCTTTACATTCAACATTATTTATTATTTATTAGTACTCTATGCATCAACCGACAGATAACAACTAAAGTGTGTCGTGTCATCGTCATCGTAAACAAGCGCGCGATGGCATTGGTATTGCGCCCGACCCTGAATCTACCATCGCTTGGCCAGGCTTACTGATGAGGCATATTTGGATACTAATAATAATTAACAACAAAAATGACAATAATAAGAAGTAAAATATTTTCGTATAGAAATACTTCCTAGGTTTTTATTAATTTATCTTAATTATCTCAAAGTTGCTCTATGTAACTAACCGTTCTTTGGCCTACGAATTTAAGATTGTCCTTGGTAGCGGAAATATGCCGACGTTAAATAAATTATTTAAAAAGAAATACCTACAATTTCTATATCACACTACGTAAAAAATTTGATTTATCAAACGACGCAATCAAAAATATAGGTTGCCATTTAGAAAAAAATGTTGGTGAGGGGATGATTTTGACAAATATGACCCTAAAAAAATCAAGACGTCTCAAAATATAACATTTAAAATTGACCATTTGACGTGTTTGGGCGTTTTCTTCGAAAAAATTCTTATACAAATTTTATCTAATGTATGCTTTACTTTGGGGACACGTGTATACTAAATGAATTCAACTTAAAAATATTGTTGTTTTTTTATTATTAATCCCGAGAAAAAATTATGATAGTTCTATTTTAGTTCGTGAATCTATTCGACATTATCTTAGCCCGAAATAAATCACAAATAAAATTTCTAACTAGTTTGAGGATGGAATCGATCCATCGACCTTCGATACTGAGTAAATAGCTATAAGTACTTTACCCAGTACCCACCCATGATAAATTAATTAGTTGCATTTAAAGATGTATTGAAATTAGAACAATTTTTTTTAGTGACAAGCATATTTTAATTTTAAAACCTTCCAATTGTATAAAATAGCATTGAAAAAAAACTGATTCTATATTGTTGCATTAACACACGTTATAAATTTCGAAATTTCAAATTGCACCATTGAAGTAAAACAATCTGTTTTCTGAGAAGATAAAAATATGTTTTACATCTAAATATAATAAAGTATTTTAGTAGAAAATCCAATATGACACACATAAGATATAAATTGTTGACCTGCGTCCCAAAATAACTTAACTAGAGACAATTCGACAACCTTCAATTCCTCGTGTAATTTTATAACACTACTTACTTTTGTTAAATAATACTTAAATAATAATTATATAAAACAGTATAACATTTCACGACATTTTAAGAAATATTCCTTTTTAAATCAGGATTCGCATTTAAGTTCTACCATTTTTCTCTAACTTAAAGATAAGCTGTCTCTAATCCGGACAACGGTAGCATGACAAAATATGGAAACGGAAATGACCCATCCACCTTTTGTTTACAATTATTTATTGTAAAAATTAATAAATCGTCATTTATTTCCGTACCATACTGAAATTATAACATCCCATATAGCCACCATATATTTCGTTACTTAATAAAATTTTCAACATAATTGTTTCGGAAAACTCCATAATAAAAATATTACTTATGATTGGTGGATATACAGGACATTGTTATATCAAAATCTTGATGAAAGAAAATCATCTACTAATTGAAAATAAGTCATTTTTTGGCCCTGTTACATGGTTCCGAGCTTATCTGCAATCATTACTTCGTCCAGTGCTCTTTTATTGTCTCATAAGCCCACTCATTGAAGGCCGGTTCCAAATCTAGTCAGTTCATCGGCCTTCTCGTTTCCTGGAATCCCGGTATGTCCCGGAACCCACACAAGTCTTACTTCTTCGCTCTTGACAAGCACTTCCACAGCATCTCCGCACTCATGAACTAAATTACTTGCACAACCGCCTGGGTGCGTTGCACATGTATATTATTCCCTCCATGCATTTCTTACTACTTCTTACTGCTAGAATGACAAATACCTTTGCATACGATGGTACGATTCTGCCGCACGAGAATCATCTATGTGGCACATCAGAGAGATCCGAGGAATCTATTTTCTTTTCCTTCCAGTCTTCTCTGTTTGGAGTAGATTATATATCATATCTAACTTCAACTGATATTTCGCTTCTGGCACTCCCGAGGCGGATGCGGATGTGAGAATTTACTTCTCCGCCAGTTCAGCCATTGCTACGTGACGTTAAATTCTGCCACAACTCCGCCAGCTTCCAGAGTGTTAAATTTTAAGATAGGCCTCCACATTCTTCGTCTTTATCCACGAGGGCAGCGGCAACAGGCCAAAGACAACTTCAAGAACGGCTATAGGCGCAGTCCTCAGTACACCTGTCTTCTGAACCTTTGCAGCCTTTGGGAAGTGGTCGTTCGACCTACACTTGATCAATGCAGGATTTGTTGGCTAAGGCCCCAGTTCCAGGCTAACACCCAGCGCAACTGCCAGAAGGTTGTCATCGATTAATTCTGTCAGCGTACGCTTCCCCAAAGAGTACAATTTAATTCAACTTTATTTTCGGAATTTTTTAGGTTTTCACAGGAATCGCACAATCAGTTACCACCCTCAAAGTAATGGTATGGTTGAGAAATTCCATCGAACCCTAAAAACCACTCCCTATTATTTTGTTAGGATTGAGAGCTATGCCTAAAGCTGATTTGCATTGTTCGTCAGTGGAACTAGTTTACGGTCAAACGTTACGTCTCTCTGGAGAATATTTTATTAAATCAAATTGTGACCCACAAATTTCTGATTTTATTTTTAAGTTACGTGAATATTTTGATAATTTACAATTTACTACCACAAAACGTCAATTTTGTCGAAAATCTTTTATCAGCTCTGATATTAAAAATTTTACATACGTTTTCCTTCGGAAGGCTCGATTGATACCTATGTTTTCACATTTATTTGATGGACCTTTTGAAGTAGTTTCCCGTACCGATAAAGTTATGACTATCACTAAACGGGGTAAAACTGTCACTGTCAATCTTGACAGAGTTAAACCCGCTTATTTATTGACAGAGGTGGATCAGACTATCCCGGTGTTACCTAAGCGCGTTCGTTTTAATGTTGATTGCTTGGTGTGACATTTCTTTTGGCAGAGGGGTATATGAATCGTACTCATTCTGAGATAACAGCTACATGTGAATTTTCGTGCATTAATAGATAGAGCTCCTAGAAGAAAAGAAGATCGGTAATGGGGGGAAACAAGAAAAGAAGAAGAATATAATAATAATAATAAAATATTGTAGATACATGTTAATCAAAATTCTTTATACAGGGTGTCCCAACCAAAAGTAGGCACCCTGAATATCTTTGGAGATGAAATGTTTTTGAAAAATTGGTGAAACACGTCGACCTTGTTTCCAAGGAGGGCATATTTTAATGTAATACTTGTATACCTATCCATCATCCCTCTACCCTACTTAGCCACCCAATCAAAAAATTCAACTAGCAAGGGGGATCGAGTGATACATCTTTTGAAAGGTCTTTGAATTCCCTACATAACTGTGTATTTTTTTTTTAACTTTTATCGATTCTTTCTTAAGGAAAATAATTTTATTTTTGATGATTACACACAATCGAAATCGTTTAAAAAATCTAAAATACACGGTACTGGGTATTGGAATTTATAAAAAAAACTACATTTTTAGTGATCTCAAATCAACACTAGTTTTTTCGACAAAAAACACTTTCCTTGTCCGTTTAATTTTAGAATAATAAAAGACTCATAAGTATTTGATAGTCTTTGAACATTAATTTGTTCACAACTAATTTTAAATCGAGATACATTTTACCAGAGTGAGTTCTCAAAATGGTTTATACCCTTCAGGAGAGAATAGAAATTGTCAGCATTTATTTTAAAAATGATAATTATGCTAGAGCTATGGAGCGCATATTCAATAGAAATCACCCAGATGGAACGGTTGGTTCTCAATATGTTTTACAATTATTGACGAAATTTATGGAAACAGGTTCTGTAGGAAACAAAAAGCCTGAACCTCAGCGACCGATTAGGAATGAAGCAGTCGAAGTGGCAGTTCTGGGTCATTTGCAGATGGATAATACTCAATCGATCAGGAGAGTAGCTGAGGCTTCCGGTGTATCACGAAGCAGTGTTCATCGAATTGTAAAGGCCCACAAATTTCATCCATATAAATTTAAATTGGTACACGAATTAAACGAAGATGATCCTGATCGTCGGCTTGAATTCTGTGAGATTTTTAGTGAACAATTAAACGGTAATGCCAATCTACTGTACAATACATGTTTTTCTGATGAATCGACATTTCAGTTAAATGGGGATGTAAACAGGCACAATTGTAGGTATTGGAGTGAAACCAATCCACATTTGTTCATGGAAACTGATACCCAAAGGCCTCAGAAGTTAAATGTTTGGGCTGGCATCTTAGGGGATCACATTGTCGGGCCGTCTTTTATTCCTGACAATTTAAATGGTGAAAGGTACGTCGATCTGTTAGAAAATAACATCGACTCAATGATTACCCAAATCCTCGAAGAAGACGATAATCTTTTAGAGGGCGAACTGTTTTTTCAACAGGATGGGCACCCCCACATTTTGCTATAGTAGTCCGTCCATTTTTGTATAACCGGTTTCCTGAGCGATAGATTGGAAGAAGAGGTCCTGTGGAGTGGCCCGCTAGGTCACCCGATTTAACTCCCTTGGATTTCTTTCTGTGGGGACATTTGGAATCGAAGGTATTTGCAACAAAACCCGCATCTCTGGAAGAGTTACGTGAAAGAATTGTTTGAGAATGCCGTTTATTAACTCCAGATGTGTTCAGAAATGTTCGTACAGAAGTTCAAGACATATTATACTACTGTATGGAAGTCGGTGGAGGTCATTTTGAACAATACATACGATAATTTAAACTGCTTCTTTCATTTTTATTTCCCGAACCTAAAATAATGAAACAATTATTTCTCAGGAACGAATCGATAAAAAAATACACAGTTATGTAGAGAATTGAAAGACCTTTCAAAAGATGTATCACTCGACTCCCCTTGCCATTTAAATTTTTTGAGGAGGTGGCCGTGTAGGGTAGAGGGATGATGATAGGTATACAAGTATACATTAAAATATGTCCTCCTTGGAAACAAGGTCGACGTGTTTCACCAATTTTTCAAAAATTTCTTTATCTCCAAAGTTATTCAGGGTGCCTACTTTTGGTTGGGACACCCTGTATGTAACCATATTATCATTTTAATTATAACTTTTAACCTTTTAGTTGATGAATATAAGAATTTATAACTAATTGAGTTTTTAATTATGTGAAACTCCACAAAGTGATTCTTTGGAAAGCTGTGCAGTCGACATTACTACTAATTCTCACTTTAAAGTTGAAAATGCTTTAAAGTAATGCAGAGTAGTATCCGCGACGTTGTACATACTGCAGCAGTTACTTGAAAGTGTAATAACTATGCAGTACCTGAATTCAGTAGAATTTACGTAATTGTTACTACACGGGTATACCACAAGGTGAATATTACACTAAAGTCGCAAATTTAGTAACAGTTATATAATGCCTACTATGTTAAAGTTCCGATGCCATTTCCCGTCACTTTGGTGCTAGTTCTGACGCTGTTATCCAGTTCCTTAATTCAACAACAGCCGTTTTCAGGGAATGATTTACCCAATATTGTTGATTATTTGACTGTTGCTATTCAAGGAAGTACCACCTTAACTAAATTCGTAACAGATTTTGATTTATGCACAACGAGGATCTTCCACATTTCACTATCATTATCCTTGCAGATTTAATTACGACGACCTCTGGATAGATCGAGCAAAATCCATTGCAGGGATAGTTGCCACCAATGTTCCAACTCGCAAATTGAAATACTAACAAATAAAACAAGTTACCATTAACACGAAACAAAATAGCAAAAAAGATTTTTTTTTAGATTTTTCCTTCCATTATTAACAATTTAACTGAATATCAGAAATAACAGAGTAATAAGTGTATTTCATTCAAAATAATCTTAGTTATTATTTGACTCCTAAATTTTATTTACGGATGCATTTTAAAAAAAATGTATACACTGATTTACGAGTATAGCTGCTATTTTTAAATGTCTTGATCCATGCAAAAAGTTTCTCTCCTTTTCCAGCATTAAATTCTTTCTTGACTGCATAAACTAATAGAAGAAATATATTAACCAGACCAGTACATCCACTCTTCTAGTTGTAATGTAATTTATATTCTTAAAAATAAATCTGTTTACCATTGCAGTCAATCAGATTGACAAGAGATTAATGTGCTAAGAATACACAATGTTATCGTTTGATTAAAGAACTTAAAACATACGTTATATTAATATTCATACTCATTATCATAGTACTTACTAGGGATGACACCAGACAGGGGTCCAAAAACCATGTCTGTGGCCCAGTCTATATCATCATTTATTACAAATAGAGTGAAATAATCTAATGCCTCAGCACGAATTAAGTCATTTCATTTATTATAAAATAAGCTGCTATGCAAATGTAAATAAATAAAATTTGAACAATAGAAATACAAACATTTTTTTAATAATTTACACAATCCGTGACTATATGTAAAAAGTATTCTGCTTCACATATTTGATGTGTTAAATCCAAAAAAAGTAACTAATACTTTATTTTTAACATTGGCCAATCCCATTTTCATGTACTTAATTTCAAGGTATAATTGATTAGCTTAGCATGCATTTAAAGAAGTTGATAATGATTTTATTCAATAAGCTGTTGCTATTTAAAAAACTGTAGGTAATTAGTGAATGTGTAGAAATTTGTCGGCAATCCGAGGAATTTCGTTAATTACATCATTAATTACCTCTCTTCAAAACATAACGTTTTGGTTGATGGTTTATTAGTTTTCTTTGTTCTTTAACCAGTGAGTTAATTTCCCAAAATTCTCCATTTCTCTGTATACGTATATGTTAATATCCATTAAATACATAATTAAATTATTTATCTAAGGTGTATTAATGTTGTAGCTAACTGGGTATCCCTCGGCATTTCTAGAACAGTAAAGAAGAAAATATGCGATGATTCATATTCCCCTGTTTTTTTAAATAAATTATTAATTTTTTTAGTTTTTATTTCACTGAAAAAAAAATTCCCAAGTAACAACTCTAAGATACTTTTGATTTATTTAGGTTTTAAAAGTGCTTGAACATGTTCAATAAAATGATAGTGGTTTTAAAATTACCTTAAGATAAACTAAAAGTTCTTAAAGACCACTGATTCTTATGCAAAGGATTTAATGCACTCTTTAAATTAAAATAAAAAAACTGTTTGCTCCTAGTGCCCTATTGATCTTATACTAGTTTTATAATACTCTTGACATTGGCTATTTTAAAACTAATTTGCCTTTTTAAAGAATTAAATAGCAAGTTGGTTTTAAAACAATCCGTTTTGGAACAAATGGTTTTAATGCAGTTTTATGGAGTATCCTTGATGTAGTCATTAAAACCCATTAAGAAAACTATTTTATCTTAAGCCTATATGCTCAATGAAATTCCACATTAAATCCTAAAACATAGTTTTTACTTTTTAAAGAGTAAATTAAGAATATTTTAAAGTTCAAAGGTTTTAATTTAGTCAATTTGATTAAAAGAAATGCCTGTTGGATTTTTGATGACTTTATTAAAACTAATTCTACCCCCTCCATAATCGGAGAAAACACGCCATCTGCTCAATAAACTGATTGCTGATTTAGTGAACCAGTGCAGTCCGTGTACCTACTTTATGCATGAATGAAAATTAGAAGACATATTTAAAATGGAAAATATTAGTGACAAGTATTTTAAATTAAAACGAAGTCACTAAATCCAGCAATCACAAAACCGGCACAATTGTAAGGTTAGGATTTCATGCGTGCGCCAGATCCCTTTAAACCAATAAGGCCACGAGTTTGAACATATTAAAGCAACTCAGTTTTAAAAGGAAGAGTAAATAAATGTCTGGGAGAGTAATTGTACTTAAAGTGGTAAATAATACGCTATTTTAAGTCTTGTAAGATTTAAAATGTTCTATTAACTTGCAATCAGTTTTTATCTAGACCACGCCATTTTTTATATAAGATACAGACCCGCCATGATTGATATTTTCAATAGCCAAAGAAAAAATATTATTGAAATATATGCGCTTTACATCCTCTTAAATAACTGAAGGACGGTGTGTCCAAACATGCAATTTAATAAAAAAAAAATGCATTTGGATGTTTAGATGCAAAATAAAAATTGACGATATTTTTTAAAAAAATTTTAAATAATAAAAAAAACATTATATTGGTGGCGCTCGAGTTATATAGAAGTATTTTAATATATTTTGTCAGAAAAGTGCCATCCGTTGGTAATTTTTACCAGAATAGTTTGCATTTGAATATTATTTTTGATCAGCTTTATATGCGTTACGTTTAAAATATTACCACTCTGCCCCATTAGAGACTTGCCGTTGTTTTAACTATTTCACGCATAAAGTTGTCCGACTTTAAAACAAAATAAAACCCTTTTAGGATTAATTATAATGATTCTTAAGGCAATTTAGTCTGCTGCAATTTTATTTTAAATGCAAAACGTTTTAATACACAAATTTAAGGTTGCCTTGAAGAACTCTTTAAGAATATGAAATTAAAACTAAATGGTTTTTAATATAGTTTTAAAATTTAGTCTTCAAGACCCTTTTAGGATGGGCCCTTTTTGGCTAGAAGCTGCTTTATGGTGATCCTAAGCTTGTCTCGAAGATGTTTTGGTTTTATTCGAAGTTTTATTGTATAATTTAAAAGCGACCTTGGAGATCTTAATAAGAGCATTAATGTTACCTGGGTTATTAATTGGATACCGGTAGATTTTGCGGCATTTAAAGTATTTTTACCATATTCGAATTTTTTCAGAAAACCTATCGGAAAACAAAAGTTACAAACACGCGTCTTCATTCTTTGTCGTTGACAGTGTTTTTATTTTTTTCAAAGTGTTACCACGTTAGCTGCCACGTTGTCCCACGTCAGTGCATGATGACTATGCCTCATTTTTTTTTTTGAGTTCATTATTGTCACGCCAACCTTAAGACATACATCGTGGGTGACCGACGACACACGTGGCGCAGCGGTAATAAGATTTACCAAATTGGTTTAGCTAAGAAATTTGTCTGTGTTAATTAGAAGATATTTTCTTAATGATACCTACTGTATAAACAAAAATGGACCAGCCTGGTACATCTGGTACAAGAAAACGAAAACTTCATAGAGTTACAAATATAGGGGAAAATGTTATCTCAGCTTCCTGTCCGATGGTCTGTATTTTCTGGATGATAGTGGCGAAGATGACACATTTTCTGAGTGATGAGTCTGAGGAAAGTAGCGAGTTTTCAAGTGATGAAGATGTACAAACTTCACCCCAAAGTTCTTTGCCTTTCTGGCGAATTATAACAGGTACTTGTAGAAACAATTTTACTTTTACTGGACAATCAGGTATCCAAGTGCCAATACAACCTATGCATCTATATACTCCAATTTTTTGTTTCTCACTATTTGTCAATGACTATAATTGAATTAATGAGTACCAAATAAAATAAAAATGAATCACAAGTCTTGGAAAGAACCCGACTAAGCCGACATAGCCGCCTATCAAATTGGACAGATACCTCTCCAAATGAAATTAAAAACTTTTGGGCTGGTTACTTTGGATGGATCTAAATAGGATGCCAAGTATTGGGGACTACTGGAGCACAAAGAACATTTATAAAAATTTCGTGGCTAGTCGTGTTATGAGCCGCATTCGCTTTAAGATTCTTCTGCGTTTCTGGCATTTTGCGGATAACTCAGAAGATATTAGTGTTGACAAACTTTTAAAGATAAGAAATCCTCTGAATATGCTGAACGAAAAGTTTGAGAAGTCCAAAGAGCCTAACAAGTATATAGCTGTGGATGAAACAATGGTTCCTTTCAGGAGGAGGCTGTCGTTTAGGCAGTACATACTGGGCAAGTGGCATAAATATGGAATAAAGTTATTTAAAGTTTGTGATACTGATGCTTATATGCACGAAGTTGAAATTTATCAAGATAAGTCTATTACTAAAGGTGAGAATTTGACAAAACTTGTAGTACTAAAATACTGGGATAGAGCTGGCTAGAGAGTTGTTAGACAAAAATATTCCTCTGATAGGAATTTTAAGAAAAAACCAGAAAAGAACCACCAAAAAGAAGGTACTTCGACAAAATTGAAAAAAGGTGAAAGTGTAGGTAGAGGATCCAAATGGCATAGTAATTTTGAGATGGAGAGATCAGCACGACGTATATGGGCTAAGTACTTGTCATACACTAGATAAGATCGCAATAGGTAAAAAAAATAGGAAAAACGAGGACATAGTTAAACCTCAATTTATTGTAGACTATAATATGGGTAAAGCTAGCATTGATTTATCGGACCAGTTGTCTAATTACTCTACTCCAGTCCGAAAATAACTCAGGTGGTATCAAAAAACTGCCACAGAACTCTTATTAGGTACTGCGGTCGTAAATGCTTACATTCTTTATAAATTCATAACTAAACGTAATTATGTGGGCATAGTAGATTTTCGTGAAAAACTATGTGAATATTTTTTAGAACTTCCACAATCCAATACTAAAAATGTTGCCCCTAAGGATGTAAGTAGCAAACACAAGTTACAACAGACAGAAGAGAAGATGATCGTAACAGAAAGGTTCGACGACGATGTATTCACTGCTACCAAAAATTCAGTGAAGCGGGAAAAAATCACAAGGAAGCAAGAGATGCCGCGAAGAAAATGTCGACAATCTGTGTCACCTGCGACAAAAAGCCTAACGTGTGCATGAACTGTTATAACCAAATTCCCTGTTTGTAGAATAGATTTTTTTAGTGCCTTTTGTCTAGCATATTTTTTATTGTTCGTAGTTTATTTAACAAGAAATTGGATTTTCTGCATTTTAATAAAGGCATAATAAAAAACCTGTAGTTTCCTTAATTTTCAACGGATTTCAAAAAATAAAAAACAAAATATAAGTTTAAATTCAAATCAAGCCAACTATGCTAAGAAAGATACATTACCGTAGCGCCATTGGAAATTACATTCCATTGGAAATACAGAGAAACGTATGTCAACAGCGATCCACGCGACCTGGTAATCATCTATTGCCGTGGGTCATCTGCGGACCATGCGGCGTCCCAATAATCAATATTATTATGTGTGGATTGCAAATAACATGTTAAGCATTAGACGTATCCCGAGAGATACTCGGAACAATATAAAAATTAAATCTCAAAAAGGTATTCCATATTTAAAATAGTATTAAGTTCGATACGTTCAATAGTTGCCTTTCATATTTCGGGAATGGATAATCCTGGTGCTGCCATCTAACAACCGACGTCCCTATCGTAAAGTTCAACTTTTTGTCGGTATACGTACTCAGAACGTTTCGACGTACAGGCACTATTTGTGTTGTTTACAGTGACTTGACAAATTCATCTCGGCTAACAAATGGAATTAAGTCGTGAACATTTCCGTGCGATTATTTTTTACAACTTTCGACGTGGATTATCTCAACAACAGTGCATCGATGAACTTAATTCGACTTTTGGCGACGAAGCACCATCAAAAACCACTGTATATCGGTGGTATACGGAATTCAATCGTGGCCGTAGTTCGTTTAGTGACGAATTTCGTGAAGGTCGTCCAAAATCGGTTGTTGTTCCAGAAAACATTGATGCTGTGCGTGAACTGATATTGCAAGATCGTCATGTGACTTATCGTGAGATTGAGACGTCCTTGGGCATTAGTGGGACCAGCATACATTCAATATTGCATGAACATTTGGCCACCAAAAAAATTTGTTAGCGTTGGATCCCGCATAATTTGACAATCGCTCACAAAAAGGCTCGTGTCGATTGGTCGAAAGAAATGCTCAATAAATATAATCGCGGTGCTTCAAAACACGTCTATGACATCGTAACAGGTGACGAATCATGGATCTATGCTTATGAACCTGAAAGTAAACAGCAGTCGACTGTATGGGTCTTTCAAGACGAGCCACATCCAACAAAAGTTGTTCGCACACGAAGCACTTCGAAGCAAATGGTCGCCTGTTTTTTCGGAAAAACCGGACATGTGGCAACTGTACCATTAGAACAACGTCAGACGGTCAATTCTGATTGGTACACAACCATTTGTTTGCCAGAAGTCTTCGGAAAAATAAGGGAAACCAACCGCCGAAGACGCATCATTCTCCACCACGACAATGCGAGCTCTCACACATCGGCTCAAACAAGAGACTTTTTGAGAACTCAAAAAGTCGAATTGATGAGTCATCTGCCGTACAGCCCTGATTTGGCACCCAATGACTTTTTTTTATTCCCGCACATCAAAAATAAATTAAGAGGTCAACGTTTTTCGACACCTGAAGAAGCGGTTGATGCGTTCAAAATGCATGTTTTGGAGGTACCTCAATCGCAGTGGAAAAAGTGCTTTGAAAATTGGTTCAAGTGCATGCAAAAGTGTATTGATCTTCATGGAGAATATTTTGAAAAACAATAAAGCCATTTACAATGATTAATTTCTTTTTTTTGTTCTCTATTCCCGAAATATAAAAGGCAACCCTCGTACATATTCATCGTTTGTGCTACTCAATATTCTTAGATGTCACGAAGTAACAAGCATTCCAATAAATTCTTTTTGACCGAATATACAGGCCATCGATGTCACACTTGCAGTGTTGTTGAAACTATCTACAAATCTGCGAAGAAATAAAGTACATTGTACGTACATCTCTCGTCTATAACATTAAATTAGTCTGTGCTAGGTACAAGGGGGTTGGAATTATATATTTTTAAACTTGTAGATTGTATCTATAAACGTATCTTGTACTGAATAAAATACAAGAGATCTACTGAGTCACTTCTTTGTAGATAATACACCCAGTCTAATTGAAAGTATAGTAGGTAATTCTAATAACCATGGACATCTATGTAATCCATGTAATTTGCTTTTACTTTAAATAAATATAGTTTAAAAAAACTAAAAAACACGCTTTTAAAGCACATCAAACTAAAAAGTGAAAAATAATTATTAATATAAACTGAAAACAATAATGAACGAAAAATACTAGTATTATTGTGAAAAAAGCGTGGGTTGCTCGATATACGAAAAATATGGCACAAAGCGCTCCACGCTTTTTTCACAATAATACTAGTATTTTTCGTTCATTATTGTTTTCAGTTTATATTAATAATTATTTTTCACTTCTTAGTTTGATGTGCTTTAAAAGCGTGTTTTTTTAGTTTTTTTAAACTATATTTATTTTTCACTTTTTAGTTTGATGTGCTATGAAAGCGTGTTTTTTTAGTTTTTTTAAACTATATCTATATTGCTTATTGATGCTGATATTATAACATATTACGATCCAACAGATATTTCTGAAAAAAAAAAATTTTTTTTATTTCAGCCATGGGATTTGAACTCACGCCCGAGGAGTCCGTCGTTTCGCGTCGACTAAGACTTGTCCGCTCGGCCAACGACCGAACTGAGAATCACGGAATATACTTACAATATTAAGCCTCTTGCTCTCACGCAGAGGATACGTGAGGAAAGGACTGGCGATCCTGATCAGGATAATGATATAAACTTATCAAATTATTGTATTGTTACCGGTTCTTCGTAAGTGTACAAAGTTTCAATTAAATCTGTCCGTTTAAAGTGGGTCAAAATCGAGTCCAAAGAGTCGGTTACAAACAAACAAACAAACAAACAAACATACAGATGAAGTTAATAAAAGCGTGTTAATAAATAAATAAGATAAACCTGAAATTTGTTTTTGACTTGAAAGACAAGGAAACACGTATCGTGAGGAGTTGACAGGAGATATAAAATTTGTATTTTGTAAAGATAAATCGTTTAAAATAAAAACGTATAAAATTGTTTATTTTAATAAAGGCATCTCTTTATATTAAAATTGCGCCTTGATTGGTGTAAGTTATCACAGTATGAAGTAATTTAACAAAATTTTTAATGTAAAGTAATAAAAAAATTGTTCTTTGTTTCTCTTGTGTTATTTTAATAAATTCTTGTGACAAAAAACAGCGAGAGATCTATAACACAATATTATTAATTTGTTCTGTCGGTAATTTACTTTCTCTTTAATAATACACCTCTTAAAAAGCTTTATTTGACCATAATAAAAACGATGTGGATAACCATAATGCTACTTGGCAGCTTGTGCGTCTAGACAAATAATTTAGGAAATAATATTATTATGGTGTCTATGAACATATTACACAATTTTTGGAATTTTAAAAGGTGTCTTGTCACTTGCTATACTAGTAGTGGACAATAAGTAATAAAAACTTCTTATTATAACACCGTCGGCGACACGGTTCAGCTTCGAAATTTGTTGCCCTTATATGGTACAAAATACCTTTGAAACTATCTGAAAAATCCATTGTTACCGTCGTGCAACTTTAATTTTAACTCAACATTTATTATGAACAAAATAAGTTATGTTATAGATGTGACGTTTTTACTTTTCTCGAAATTACTCTTTCCTACAAATAGCAGTTAAACAAAGGTCATATAAATTTCGTCTATTAAAAAGTATTTTACAGACGTTAATCCATCAAGAGGGTGTGACTGACCCATTTTTTTATTTTTTTTATTATTCTGAGGGACACACAAGGTAAATATTTCAGTTTTATTAATATCACCCTTTCTAAATTTTCATTTTATTTAAATTTGTATCGTTTAATGTTTAGAGTGGCTTTTGTTCCTACAGACACTTTTCTTGAGGGAGCGGTTCTATAATAGACGGTTTGCAGACCACTGCTGTTCCTTTTTATCTGATAAAGATTAAATAATTAACCAACGGACTTCATACGAAACGATTTTGTTACCTATATATGTTGTACATTCTAAGCCAGAGTTAAAGAACAATCATGGCGTAATGCTAATAAAATTTGTTACCGTTAGATAAAGTGTATTTTTACTATACAGGGTGTCTCAAAAATAATGTCTGTCTTCTTAGAGATCGATTCAAAAAGTAAAAATAAATCGAAATTTCAGAGTGACAAAATGTCCGATTGGACCTTGTCACCGAAATATTGGTCATAAAAATAAACTATTAGACAATTGAAGCGTTTTAAAAATAAATACTATTTATTATTTATAAATTAGAAACTATTATCCCAGAGAAGTAATATTTGACTCATAAATGTTCTCATATTGAAATTTCAGGTTGAAGCAGTTTGTTTCGATATACCTTCGCTTTCAAAATTTGAGAAACTTTGAAAAAACCTTCAAAATGTAGCTCTTTTTACTAAAACATCGCTAAACGGCTTGTTAAGGTCTGTTATTTCCGAGTAAGTTGTGTATACCGGGTGTAACAGGATCATGGTACACCCCCTTTTCTTCTTTAGTTTTGAAGATAATTAATTGAAATTTGGGATATCTTAATACTTATGTATTAAGCAGCACTTTGATATATAAATGATTTTTTTCACTTCCGGTTTCGCCGGAAGTGACACTAATTTTCGATTTTTTAAATAGAACACTCTGTATGTTATTGCATTTTTGAATTCTTCATAATTTTCTGAATCCAGCGATATCAATAAGTGACATTTCAAACGTCAGTATTTTTTATAATATAGTTTTTAGTTTTCCATTTAAGTGTGCCATGACGGTTCTGATTTATTCTAAATGACTCGTGTAATGCAAGAAAAATCGAAATCCCGTCAAAAATACTAAATTACATGATTTATGAGCAAATAAAGTTCATCAAAACGGTTTTTGGGGAAAAACTCAATTTTTTTCAAATGGAACCATATTGGTACCGTGGTACCATTTATTAGTACTATTAATAAGGAATTTATTCATATGTCGTATTAAAATGTGCGATAAATACAAACAAAATTATAGCTAAAAGAAAATAAGAAAATACTGTTTTGTTCCAATTACCTTGTTATACATAAGGTGGCTGTGGAATACAAAAAAATGAACACAAAACATTACAACAGTTGTTCAAAATGCTGTCCATTAACGTCAATGTACTTCTGAATTCGCATAACTGTTTCTCGAAGAACGTTGGCCAATTGCTGGGCTGTTATGCGTCTTACTCGTAGCTCCAGGTCTTCACGGCTTGTAACGGCGGTTTCGTAGAGTATATTTTTTAAATGACCCCAAACAAAGAAATCAAGGGGTGTTAAATCAGGTGACCTTGGAGGCCACCTCACAGGATCATTCGTCGAAATTACGTTTTCTCCGTTGAAGGTCATCAATTACTATCCTTGAATTATAGGGAGGAGCGCCATCTTTTTAGAAATGCATTCTGTAAATTGAAAGGTAATTCAGCTAAATTGTCTTCAATATCATTTTGCAGAAATCCCAAGTATCTGGCACCAGTTAGGGGTCCCTCAAATATTATTGGACCAATCATTCTACTACCGATTATTCCAAGCCAAACATTGAAATCGAACCGCACTTGAAAGTTACCCTGCCGTAATAAATTCTGATTTTCTTGTGACCAAAATTTTATATTTTGTTGGTTAAATAATCCCAAGTTTGTAAACCTAGACTCCTCCGAAAAAAAAATCATTCCCAAAAAAATCATTGTTTGGCTGCACATTATTCTGCAAAATCCAATTGCAATATTCCATCCTAGGTTCGTAATCATTTTCGTACAAGTGCTGGTGCAATTGGTATTTAGAAGAGTTATAGTGGTATTTGTGCAAAATTCGGCTTACTGTTAGGTGACTGATTTCTAATTCAAACCTAATTTGCCTTAAAGAAACAGTCTTATCAACTTCTACTCGAGTCAAAACATTAATTTCCGTTCCTTAGTCAAGAAGTGAAAAAAAATCAATTATACGTCAAAAGTGCCGCTTATTATGTATATAGGATATCCCAAATTTTAATCAATTATCTTCAAAACTAAAGGAGAAAAGGGGGTGTACCATGATCCTGTTACACCCAGTATATCAACATTTTATAGTAATTGTGAGTAAGTGGATATGTTGAAAACGTTATATGTCTGTAAAGATAATGCTACTGCTGCTTGTGTTTCATACGCTGACTTTTTCCTGTGCGTCCTCATCCTGATCCAAAAGTTATCACGCAGGTGTGTTGAACAAAGTTTTTTTGAAAGAGATGAATTATAAAACAGATATGTGACTTTTTCTAACATCGTATATTGAATTCATCTTAGCGATTGGCAATTGATGGGCATTAAAATTTTAAGAAAGGACCGCACCACAAGCATCGGTTGTAATTATGAAAGGCATAGAAAAGGATATTATAATATTTGAGGAGAGACGAGTGAATTTTTTAGGTGTATCAAACGAATATTGATACTCCCGTGTCCAAACGAACTCCAAATTTTTTTCTCGGGATTTAACTTTAAATTACTTTTTTGCAGGTGTCAAAAACATTTTTTATTTAAATGATGGTTATCAGAAAAGCAAGTTGCTATTAGATCATCAATGTAAAGAAATGTCTTTTCACAGGTGCTTCTTGTAACAACTATCAACAACATTCCGTAAAAAACTTCTGCGACCTACATTAAGAACTATCTTTACGTATTGTGTTGCATCTTATTGATTATTCTTTTCCTTGTTGAAGAATCTGACAAGTATTGTTCAGAGTGTAATTAAGATGTATAAAGACATAACGGAGGTTGGAAGATCGACCATATATAGACTATTAAGTGAAAGAAAAAGTGTGAAGTTTTTAAAACCATCTTCAGGAAGAAAAACATAATCATAGATAGAAATATCGCCACAAGAAGAATAAAAACCACCATCGGGAAGAAGTCTTCGATTAATTATAACTCATATTGATAGTGTTAATGCTTTGTAGAAGGTGGTTTATTAGCATTCCAATACAATGGTACTGATGATTACAACGAAGATATTAATGCAGATGTTTTTAAGGATTATTTTGGACAAATGGAACTTATTCCGTGCGCCGCACAGTGGACGGAAGCGCCGAAAAGCTGGCCAAAATATAAAGGCATTGAGCTATTTTACTGAAATTGTGCATACAGGGGTTTTTTGTGTAGCTGATCAAGAATCCAAAGTTGAATTTTGAAAAAAACAAAATGGCGATCATGAAATCCCCCCAAAACATACCAAAAATCGCCAATTATCGCTGCATTTTTACAAAACTTTGTATACAGTTTTTTGGGTCGCTGATGAAGAATCCCATATAGAATTTCAAAAAAAATTACGGTCAAAAATATATACATAGTTCAAAAATTATTATTGAATTGAAGCGAATTCATGTGTTTCATTTGTTTCGGGAAATTTAGGATCTGGGGAATGGAATAAAAATGTGTAATGACTTTAAAAATTAATTTTATTCAATTACTATCTGAATTACATTCATCGTCCTCATGAGAACGCATTCAAAAGGAGCCCACTTTATGGTGCACGAATGTGCATGCATCCGTGAATTCGCGCACAATTTGGTCAATATCTAGCAAAGATGCAAAAAGATGCAGCTAATTTTTTATACACTTTCGAAAAAATGTTCATTGAACACATTCCAATAAGTTTCAAGACCAACCATCACCAACCGTGTAACTTATGGCTTTTTTTGTGGAGTTTATGAATCGTTGCATGTACAAAAATGCACTCCACTTCGATAATTATTTACTAATTACCATATAAATAAACTAATCTGATACTGAGATATTTTAATTGTACTTACTTTCTGATGCAGAATCCATTTTTATGACACAGAAAACTGCACTTTGAGAATTTTTACGCTGCAGACAAAATTTATCGATTTTTGAAGCATTGCGAGCTGCCGAAGTGACGCGCTGCACGGTCGCACAATAAGTAATTTCCTCGCTCAGGTAGTGAACCCGGACCGGTATTAACGGTCGTTTCTAATGCTAGGGGTACCACTACAACGATTTAAAACGTTTCCATTTCAAAAAAAAATCTTCATTTTTTAAATTTTGGCCAGCTTTTTGGCGTGTCCGTCCACTGTGCGCCGTGGTAAAAAGTAGATAAATACTTTCTAAGTGTTAGCACTCTTAATTCGTAATGAACCACCCAAGTAAATTTATTGGCACTAGGGACTACATGAATATTGCAGTTGTCACAGTTTCCTAGTTAATATTCAGGGTGTCTCACCAGGAACTACATCGATCGATATAGGGATAAGTACGCACTAGAAAAATTTAAAAATGTATGGAATTACTAATGGCAGTGTGGTCAATCCAACTGAAATAATTACACTTTCGATTATACCGGAAGTCGATACCAACTTGCTTATTTTAAATGGAATACCCTATATATTTTAGGGTTTTCGAAAAGAGCATAAAAGTCTGAGTCAAAAACATGTAGGATACCCTATGCCTAAACCCAGTAATTTCAGAGATATTTGACATTTAAGAAAAATTTTGACGTGTAATGGTTTACAATAACCTTTACAACTTTCTTCATGTAAAAGGTACTCATTTGCTTTTTGGCATGCAGAAAGGTGAGCTGTGCTCTACATTTTAAAGAAATTCAATAATATTATACCAAGTGTTCCATTTTTGACGTTACATTTTGTAAACTTCAAACCGCGAAAACTTACTTAAGTCAAATGGAACACCCTGTATTTTTTACATCATTATGTATAATTAAATTACTTTTTTTCTGATATAAGCATTGTGGGGGTTTAAGTTATAACTTTTTGAAATATTTGCGATTTTCTTAGAAATTCAAGATTTTTTTAGTAAAAATTTTATCAAATTAGCCATAATAAGAAACAATCAGTAATGTCAGTCATTCTCTTATGTCAAAACAACCGCATTTAAATTATACCCACGAAGACTTTTTGAATTTGTTTAGTATTTATGGAGAATGTGATAAAGTAATATTAAGAACTTGTAGTACATTTGTTGCTAGATATCCACAAAAACGGAAAATAACACTAAACACTGTAACATGCCTATTAATTGGATTGAAGACACTTTGCATAAACTAAAATAGCTAAGATAAAATCAACTAAAAACATGATTCCATTTTTATTTAATATTTGTTCAAAATCCGCCCTCGAACCTCAACACTTTTTCGCACCTTCGGATTAGTTCCTGTGATAAATTTTGAAATGCATTTCTTACTCTCTGCATACAATCTTCAATAGTTGTTAATGGGCTCTCATAAACTTTATTTTTAATAGTTCCCCAAATAAAATAATCTAAAATTGATAAATCGGGCGAGCGAGGAGACCATAGGAAAGGTCCATTATTGGCGATCCATTAATCGTAAAAAAGTTTCTTGTACAAAATTATTTATCAAATATGTGTTATGTGGGGGAGTACCGTCGTGCTAATAAAAATGTTTTTATGTTCGGTGAGAGGTAAATTTTCTAAATAGTTATTATTCAAATTTTGTAAAATATTTAGATATCTTTCACCTAAAAAAAAACAAAAACAAAAAATTAACTATACATATTAGCAGAAGAGCAAATCTTTATAACTTACTGTTTAAATTTTCCTGATAAAATACTAATGCCACCACTCTATCATTTCTTATGGCACAGTAAACATTAAACTGCTAACTTTCTTGAAAATTTCACTCCCTGAACACATGAGGATTGGACATTTATAAAATAAGTATTAATCAGCTTTAATTACCAAATATATCCATTTTTATATAAATTGGGTAACTGATACTCAAAGTTATGAAAAGAAAAATAGTTTATCACATCATCATAAACCAATTTTCGACATATCGTACGCATTTTTTGTGTATATTAAATTTCCCATTTGTACCCAAAAAGTAAAATTTGCACTCTCAGTTTTACTGTTCGTACAATTGCCTGTCCTGTATGTTTGACCAATTAAATGTATGACAAATCTTTTTAGACGAGTAATAAAAAAAGAGCAATCAGGTTAAAACGAGTTATTTTAAAAAATGAAAAAGTTATTTATTGATTTATGAGCTGTTAAACATTCATTCGGAACGCCTATAATAGGTGAAAATTACTGATAATTACGTTGTTAGTTTCTCAGCTTAATGTTGGATGTACTTACTACTAGTCTAAAAAAACTGTTACCAGTTTTTGCTATCATAGCTATTTATAGGGTCTTGTTAGTTAAAATTTATATTGGAGTACTTACCACCTTATACAGGGACTAACAAAATAAATGCATTAATCATACATGTAATGGCAAGTAATCGCGATAACTCTCTGATAACCCAAAAATGTTTCATTAGAAAGTTATAGGCCTTTAAAGATGAAAATTAAAAAAGACTACATGCTGTACTTTCTGAGTCTTTGTAGATAAATATCTTCTTTAAATTTTACGCAGTAGAATAGTAGTATTAGTTCAATATAACAAATTATGTCTAGTTCAAGCGAAAAGGTTAAAGATGGAGTGCATCAAACTTTTAGTCACCTTTTTTTTAACCGTATACCTATTAAGTTTTTTTTTTTTAATAAACAAAAGAAAGTTTGCTTTTAAATGTGTCAAAATTGTATTTTCACTCTACACGTGTTTCGGCTTTTTAGGCCCTTTTCCAGAGTACATATGAGAGGTACCTCTCTTCTGTACTCTTGAAAAGGGCCTAAAAAAACCGAAACACGTGTAGAGTGAAAATACAATTTTGAAACATTTAAAAGCAAACTTTTTTTGTTTATTTAAAATATTTAATAATGTTTCACAAGACGCCAACCGCAGAATCAGTACAATCTATTAAGTTATTTTATTTCATTTTTTTTATTTATTCTAATTTGTTATAATATTAATATTCTACTATTATTTTGTTGTATGACATTTAAAAAAAGATATTTACAAATAACCATTTTTTTATTTTTATCTTTAAAGGCCTTTGAATAGTGATAAATTGGATTAAATCGTCTTCAGTTACCAGACCAGAATCTGTCATATTACGATTTTTTATTACACCATTTATAATTATATTTTGATATAATTAACAAACTTTTATTATAACGAAACCAAACACTTATTTGTTTACTATTTTAACGAAACTAACACTTTTATAAAAGTTTTTAAAATTGAAGCTATTAGTGTAAGAATGTGTTAACTCATTTTTGTCATATCGAGATACAGATAACTTTAAACTACTGTAACTTTTTAAAAGATTTTTTTTATTAACTCCTTTATAAATGTGTATAGTGTATATACAGGGTGTCCCAACCAAAACTAGGCACCCTGAATAACTTTGGAGATAAAATTTTTTTGAAAAATTGGTGAAACACGTCGACCTTGTTTCCAAGGGGGACATATTTTAATGTAATATTTGTGTACCTATCATCATCCCTCTACACTGCACGGCCACCCCCTTAAAAAATTCAAATGGCAAAGAGGTTCGAGTGATACATCTTTTTGAAAGGTCTTTCAATTCTCTACATAACTGTGTATTTTTTTTAAACTTTTATCGATTCGTTCCTGAGAAATAATTGTTTCATTATTTTAGGTTCGGGAAATAAAAATAAAAGAAGTAGTTTAAATTGTCATATGTATTATTCAAAATAACCCCCACCGACTTCCATACAGTAATATAATCTGTCTTGAAATTTTGTACGAACATTTCTGAACATATTTGGAGTCATAAACGGCATTCTCGAACAATTCTTTCACGTAACTCTTCCAAAGATGCGGGTTCTGTTACAAATACTTTCGATTTCAAATGTCTCCACAGAAAGAAATCCAAGGGAGTTAAATCGGGTGACCTAGCGGGCCACTCCACAGGACCTCTTCTTGCAATCCATCGCTCAGGAAATCGATTATCCAAAAATTGACGGACTGCTATAGCAATATGTGAGGGTACCCCATCCTGTTGAAAAAATAGTTCGCCATCGAACAGAGTATCGTCTTCTTCAAAGATTTGAGTAATCATTGGGTCGATGTTATTTTCTAACACATCGAGGTACCTTTCGCCATTTAAATTGTCAGAAATAAAAAACGGCAATGTGATCCCCTAAGATGCCACCCCAAACATTTAACTTCAGGGGGCCTTTGGGTATGAGTTTCCATGAACAAATGTGGATTGATTTCACTCTAATACCTACAATTGTGCCTGTTTACCTACCCATTTAACTGAAATGTCGATTCATCAGATAAACACGTATTGTACATTAGATTGGCATTACCGTTTAATTGTTCACTAAAAATCTCACAGAATTCAAGCCCACTATCGGGATCATCTTCGTTTAATTCGTGAACCAATTTAAATTTATATTGATGAAATTTGTGAGCCTTTACAATTCGATGGACACTGCTTCGTGATACACCGGAAGCCTCAGCTACTTTCCTGATCGACTGAGTATTATCCATCTGCAAATGACCCAGAACTGCCACTTCGACTGCTTCATTCCTAATCGGTCGCTGAGATTCATGCTTTTTGTTTCCTATAGAACCTGTTTCCATAAATCTTGTCAATAATTGTAAAACATACTGAGAACCAACCCTTCCATCTGGGTGATTTCTATTGAATATGCGCTCCGTAGCTCTAGCACAATTATCGTTTTTAAAATAAATGCTGACAATTTCTATTCTCTCCTGAAGGGTATAAACCATTTTGAGAACTCACTCTGGTAAAATGTATCTCGATTTAAAATTGGTTGTGAACAAATTAATGTTCAAGGACTATCAAATACTTATGAGTATTTTATTATTCTAAAACTAAACGGACAAGGAAAGTGTTTTTTGTCGAAAAAACTCGTGTTGATTTGAGAACACTAAAAAATGTAGTTATTTTATAAATTCCAATACCCAGTGCCGTGTATTTTAGATTTTTTAAACGATTTCGACTGTGTGTAATCATTAAAAATAAAATTATTTTCCTTAAGAACGAATCGATAAAATTAAAAAAAATATATATACAGTTATGTAGGGAATTGAAAGACCTTTCAAAAGATGTATCACTCGACCCCCCTTGCCATTTGAATTTTTTGAGGCGGTGGCCGTGTAGGGTAGAGGGATGCTGATAGGTATACAAGTATTACATTAAAATATGTCCCCCCTTGGAAACAAGGTCGACGTGTTTCACCAATTTTTCAAAAAAAATTTTATCTCCAAAGTTATTCAGTGTGCCAACTCTTGGTTGGGACACCCTGTATAAGAAACGATCGCCTTCTACACTCCTGTGCTTACGAAACGTCAAACAATGATTTAATACTTTCTTGTAGCTGAGGTTTAGAAATTTTGCAATAACTGAAGTTAACACCTTCTTACACTAATAGCTTTAATTGTAAAGTAATTTAAATAAATAAATAAACTAACTTTTTAAGTAAAATTTTCAAAGCAACATGAATATCTCACATGTCATCCATATTACTTTAATATATATAATAATGATAATTTAATATACACCACAAAAATTCGTTAACTCCCGAATCCGAAGTCGAGGCTGTCTGGAAAAGGGTTACACTTTGACAAACGTGAGTATACAACCATTCCACCGACATCGCCGGTGCCGGTGGCGGGATTTGAACCTGCAGTTACTATAGAAAGATTTCTAGCCACACTTATCATTGCGCGCTCCTGCCAACTACACTACCGAGATGGTGGTTTTACTATTTTTTTAATCACTTATTGTCATCCTATTTCCGCTACCATGGCCAATCACTGACACCAGTAGATACGCCCATCAGTGCTTGTATAAGCACCTATAACCTGGAAATTTTGCCGAACACCTACCTTGTCGTGGTAGGGATCTTTAACGTGCCCAAATCGCAAATACACGGAACTCACAGTTTTACATCATTTTCGAAAGATGGTGCCGCGAGCAGTTCCGCCCAACCACTATACCTTACTGACTAGGTTCTGCCTAGTTTTAAACCCGGGCAGTTTGTGTACACTCGCCACTGTCCTTCACACAACCGAACCGATTTTGATATTACTATACAGGGTGTTCCTAAATATCATGTACATACGCAAGGGGGTAATTTGGCTTATTTCATGACTGAAAGTTTATATAAACATAGGTCCGCAAATGCTTCTTTACTGATCCACAGGGTGTTGAAATTTGAAGATTTTTTTTGGCATTTTTACGAGATTATAACGAGTATTTAAAACACATATGCAGACACAAGTTACGATTTCAAATGCGACCTGTCAAAATTGATAACAACAACAGATTATTCAAATAAAACTGGAGCCGACTAGACCATTTTATTTTATCTAGCGAATTACGGAAAATAGTTTTTTATTTTTTTTCTCGGTAACGGTCGCATATACGGAAAAACTACAAGAGAACAAAAAGTTTCTAAGTAAAACAGAAAATTCATATTGTATTTTAGAATATACCAGCGGTGCATCGAAAAAAAGTTCAGGGGGAGAAAAAGGGGCATAGCCCCTGAAAAAAAAATGTCCATGTAGATTCTCACAACCATTTAGCATGCCCAATGATGTAAACCCTACAGCGTAACCTATATTCCAAATTTGAGCTAAATATCTCAAAAAATAAAATATCTTCAAATTTCAACACCCTGTAGATCAGTAAAGAAGCGTTTGCGGGCCTATGTTAATATAAACTTTCAGTCATGAAATAAGCCAAAGAATTATCACCTTGCGTATGTACATGATATTTAGGAACACCCTGTATACTGATAGTGATAATTTTAAGGCAGCCATGTACGAAACGAAAATATTTGTGTATAAGTATTTAAAAATTTCCAATTATGTATATTTAAATGGTTAATATATGTTTGTGTTGACATTAACAGAGAGATCTACATATGTTCAGGCTGTTCACAAAACAAATTCCTATTATTTAAAAATAAGAGCGATGCCGCCTAACGCTTGTACCTAGTGTAGGTATTGTAAGGTGTCTTTCATCGACTTCCAACTACAACCAATCGTCCAGAACATAATCCTCTTACTTTTGTCACATAAAGACCGCATAATGATCTACATAGCTTTAGCTTATCAATATTATCTTATAATACTTTCGTCTCTATAAGGACATTAAAAATGTTGTTTTCTCATACTCACTTACAATTTTCATTTTTATTTAGTACCATCAGATGCTTGCACGAAGAAATAATCTTCTTAGAGGCATAAACAACTTACAAGACGGTATTATTGGTACCGATCTCATGTACATAGATATCTAGGAAGATTATAACATGTTGTGTCGACGAATATTATATTTTCATACCCGGCAACAGACCCGCTGACACAACATATTTCTTTACCGTACAAAGACATTGTTACCGGTAATTGAAAAATACGTCTCTCCCTTTACAGACGTGACTTCAGCTTTAACAAGTTGAAAAAGCAGCACACGGGCGTTGCCGATTGCTACCACATATCAATTTTTGACCAAATACAGAAACAGATACCAAACTGACACTAGCAGAATTTGGTAACTGACACCTTTATTTTTACGTAGAATGTTTGTGATAACATAACATAGCATTCGCAGGATCAATATGGCTAAAAACAATCAGATCTAAGTAAAAATAGGCAAATTTAATAAAGTCGCAAAATCGCATACTTCTTGAAATATCGTGAACACAACATTTTGATCACGTCTGGTAACAAACTCCTGTATTTCTAAACAACTACACCCAATATTCGTGCATAGTGGAAGTAAACTCTCTCACAGTTAATTCCACTGCCACGACCGGGAATCGAACTCGGAACTTTTTGACGAGAGCCCAACTCCATTGCCTCTCGACCATCACGTATACACATAAAAATATATCACGAAAACGCCTTTTTTTTGGTGTCCACGTTAACTTTCCTATGTAACTGCCTGAGTGGGAAATGACAGCATACTATTTAAATATTTATAAATATTCTGCTTGTATAATTATGATGACTTCGCCGTTAACGTCAATAACGTCATAGAAAGTATTATTCAAATTTTCACTCGTTATTCTGTTTTGGTACATTATTATTTATCTAGATGGCTATCAATCTTTCGCACTCAATCACGACTTCTTGAAAATGGCAAATAGGGCCAAAAATTAATTTCTTTTTCCATTGGAAACTTGGTTCAATCCCGATATATATTGACAGAGTATTAAAATCCCACAATATATTTTAAATCGTGCAGATAGACTAGGCAGAGGCGGCGGGATTTTCTTAAAAAATACAATTAAACACAATATTATTTTTTCTTCAGTAAATGAAATTTTAGAACAATTATTATGAATCTCAATTAATATCTCTGGCAAGTGCATAGCTTCTGGTGTTCTTTAGATGATGCTATGTCTTCTTTACTTCCGGCTCAGGTTATATTCGTACGGAATAAATTGTTTTACTCCATACTCCTCACTCGTCTCTTCAGCGTTTTCTTTATAGCCATAAGCGCCCAGATCCTATCTAGACAGTGCTTCTTGATGGTAAGCATCACTGTCAGATTTAGAGTATGGTGTTGACGTCTTAATCCGGCGGCTGTGCGCCGGATTCTGGGAGTAAATACCCTACCACTCGTCTTGTATTGCACCACACTATGGATCCGAGAAGCGTGTTGTCTGGCTGAGCCCTCCATTTTTTGTACACGCCGCTAGGCTTTCACTACCCCGTGATTGCTTGACCTCTTACCGGGAACGAGTTGCTTTGCGGCGTTATACACGGCACAGTTGATTTGCCAGATGTCTGCATCATCTGGAAGTTTCTCATCGATGACCTCGTTCATTCTAGCCAGGTCTTGTGGTTTTAGGTTAGCCTTGGTGTTAAGGCTAGACCTCGTCCTTAACTCTACATCGGTGAACTCTAGAAGATGTTCCCCATCAGCTGGTAATTGCCGCGGTGGGACTGCGGCTGGCATTTCTTCCAGCTGACGGGGTGCTCTTACGTAACCTGTCCTGAGCAAAAAGGATACTTGATCTCTCAGGTGTTGTTGAGGGATGGCGTGATGCTCTGGATGCATTTCGCACCAAAATGCATGCAATCGCGCCATGTATCCCCTTCGCTCGGGTTCGCTACTCTCGCGGCAGGTCAGGAAGTCATCCCGAAGTTCCCTCGTCCACTTAAATCGTCTGTGTGCATTGCCATTGTCGGCGTTGTTGAGACCATCTGGTGAGACCCCTCCCGCCTTTCTCTGACCCCCATCCGCTTGGGGTCGATCGTGAGGGGCTCTTCTTCTTAGGTCGTACGGAACCAGAAGTAGAAGGGGTACCAGGTGATTAACCTCGGTACTCCCGGCCGACATTAGTCAGGCAGAGTTACCTCTGCCTGTCCAGGGTGCACCGCGCGGAGGTTGCCGGTCCTTGCACCCTTTATTATTATTTTTTTTCCGGTTTCCCGATACCGGTCAGTCCTCCCGTGGCCTCCGACGCCTCACGGGAGTCGCGCCGGCGCATCAACTACAGCCACTCCCCGCATCCCGCAGGGTTAGTGACTGTAGATACCAGAATCGTGTGCCCTAAGTAGACGGAGAGAACCCAGAATGACCGCCTTCTGCATTTGACCCGCCAGCCACTCGGCTGGTTTTTGGCAGGCCGGTATGATCTTCAGTTCCGAGAGCAGCGTAGGCTTTATCCCTCCGAGTACACCGATAATAAGGACGACCATTTTGACCGAGTAGCCTGGGTACAGCACTTGGAGCTCGTACCGGAGATCGCGATATTTGGTCCGTTTCTCCTCCTCCTTCAAGGTGATGTTTTTCTCAGCAGATGCCGAGAACTCGATAACATACATCACCTTGAGTTGATGGTCGAGGAGGACTAAGTCAGGCTTGTTGGCTTGGATTAGCCTGACAGTCGGGAACGAGTAGTTCCAGTAAATCCGGCATTTCTCGTTCTCGACAACGGACTCAATATCTCCGGGGACGTAAGGCAGCACTGGTGTCTGGTCTACCCCGTACGAGTGTCTTAGATGGTAGTATAGCACTCGTAAAGCCGCGTTATGTCGGTGGATGTAGGTTATTATTATTATTACTATTATTATTATTATTATTTCACTGAATTTTATGTGTGGCACTGATTTCTTGCTTGCAATTTTCACTTTAGTTGAACTGCTTCCAAGAAATCGTTTTTTTTTTAACTTTGCAAACAAAAATTTTAAAATTTTGTTTTCTTGTTACAGAGAGAGTTTGGAGACGAGTGCGTCTTCAACGAGACCATTGAGCAGACCAATTACAACACCTATTCTTCAAGTAAATACTCAAACGAGAAGAGGACGTTTTACTTGGCGTTAAATCGCCGTGGTCAACCAAGAAAAGTAGTGCTGCGTGCGCGTAACCAGCTAGGAAGGTTATCCTCATATACCCGTGTACTAACCCGCAACGTGGCCCCCCGAGCTGCAAATGCACCCCATGAGACACCACGGTCACGCGTGTCCATTACCCGTGTCTCACCAAATTCAAAAAACCCACCCCGATTCCCCGCGGTGCCGAAAAAGGAAGAAGCGCAAGAAGAAGAAGCGAAAGTGTCCGGATGACGAATTCGACCCCGAATTGTGCCAAAAAAAGACAAAGTGTTTCGAATAAACATAAGGCGCAAAACCGAAATACACATAAGTGTGACGACGATAAAGACAGTGACATGTGCCAAAGAGACGTGACTAATAAAAAAAAACTTAAATTAAACATTAGTGACAAACCATTAGTGAGTATTCCGAAGAAAAAGAAGAAGACCAGGAAGGGTGTCAGGAAAAGACTAGATCAGATTGAACAAAGCTTAAGCCAAGAGACAACTACCACGACACTGGCTCCGACTTCTACGTCACCACCAGATGACATCACGCCCGATGAAGACTACGGTGTGGATGCGTCCACCCACTCGGATTGGGAGGATTCCACTGCTATCCCAGACATCTCCATGGCTGTTTCTGATGCTAAACTTACAGCTCATCCACACCTAGATTCTGACTGACTCTCATCTCCTTCCTTTTATTTATTCTACTATTTATTGTATGTAAATGTACATAATTATCTGTAAGTCAATATACCTCACCATTGATAAAGACTTTTCTTTGCATCATACGTCATTTCTTCTTCATCTTACTCACACAGAGTTTCACCCAAAATCGTCAATTCCATTTTCTAATAAAGACGTTATATAATTATATTTTGTCTCTGCTGATGATAAGACTTATCCAGTGCTATTCACAGGGCATTTTTATATAAACAGAAATACACAAGCCGACAAGACTGCGCAGGTTGATTAAGTAAGTAGTTTAGATTGTGTGTCAATTGATAAAATTGCAGGATTACTGGGGGGTAAAAACCACAAATTCTGCATAACTGAGATTTTATTCTAAGAAAAAAAGTAGTGTAACATTTGGAAGTGATAATAAAACGTATATGTATATTGGCAAAGACTATTTTTGATGAAGTAAAGCTACTGATTATGTGAATATTTAATTTTAGCTACACCTAGTTCTTAAGTATTACGCTTTATAGGCAATTTTAATAAATAACCAAGTATTTTAGTTCTTTCTGTGATGTGTCGTCAACTTGTAATCTGTGTAGACTTAAAAGAAAATGCCTGCAGAATAGCATTGACGATATATTTCTTTCTAGCAAGTTGTAGACGTAAATTGTTTATTATATATTTTTTTACGCTTCACTTGACTAAGTAATAAAAATATTATTATGGACTAAGAAAAATTATACTGACTGTGACTTTTTGGATAATTTAAACAAATTTTCGCTAATATAGCAGCTTGTAAATAACGTCCTTATTATGAAAATATTTTATTTATTTAATGTTTGATACTGCCTTGATACAAAAAACATCACCTAAGTGTGTTTTTTGTACTAGATTAATTTATATTGTATTTTTTTGTCTTAAATAATTTAAAATGACTTACTTATTTTATAGAATTATAAAATATGTTAAGTATCAAGCTATGACTTTTGTAGTGTAAGAAATTCCTGGTGTCGAATATTTTCATCATGTTATTGAATTTTGTAAAAAAAAAATGTTTTTTTCTTGGGTGAGGTTTTTTTGAGTGACTGCTCACTATTTTTACGAATCTCAGACATGTCATTATTCAGTGCCCCCATAATGTAAGCTGTGAAACTTTTGGATAAGTTACTTTATTTATAGAAAATAAATTTTGCACTGTTTGTATTTATATACAGTGTGTCTCACTTAAGAGTGTAACAGCGTAATAATTCTTTTGTTTTTTATCCGATTTAAATCAAACTGGTCTCAAAAGATAGAGGTCACCTAGGTTTATTTAAGACCAAAATCACTTTCCATCTTTAAATGCAAGGCCATCTACGATACTAAATTATATGAAAGAAATCAAAAAATCATAGTAGGCATTTTTAAGTCAAAAAATTTTATTAACAAAACTTGTTCGAAATGAATAAAAAAATGAGGTTTTGATGAAAAAATTCCAGTCTCAAATTTCTCGTTTTGATAAGCATGCTCTGACTCCTCTGTTTCTACTAAAAGACAATTTTGTAAATGTCAGATTAGTTGTCAAGTAAATCTGTTGGCATTCTGTCTAATTTTTTGTATTCTAGCATATTTTGTTTCAATTAAAATGCTTACAACTGCAGAAAAAAGTGGAAATTGTTAGATTAGTTGGTGATAATTCTCGTACAGCGAGGGAAAAATGATGAAAAAATTCCAGTCTCAAATTTCTCGTTTTGATAAGCATGCTCTGACTCCTCTGTTTCTACTAAAAGACAATTTTGTAAATGTCAGATTAGTTGTCAAGTAAATCTGTTGGCATTCTGTCTAATTTTTTGTATTCTAGCATATTTTGTTTCAATTAAAATGCTTACAACTGCAGAAAAAGTGGAAATTGTTAGATTAGTTGGTGATAATTCTCGTACAGAGAGGGAAGCTGCTACAGAATTTAATAATCGGCATCCAGACCGACCCCCAATGGACCATCTAAAAGTTTGTCGATATAATAATTTATTCAATAGAACTGGCAAAGTGTGCAACAAACAAAAACAACATGTGAGGGATCATGTTAGAAATGCAGAAATTCTTCAGTTTGTGAGAGAAAATCCAAGGTGTAGCCTAAGGAGAATGTCCACAATTTTGAATGTACCCAAGGTTACAATTTGGCGAAGCTTCCGTCGAAATAAATTACGTCCATTCAAGCCTGTTTTCTTACACACATTAGAACAAGGAGACGAAGAAAGGCGGCTGAAATTTTGCGAGTGTTTGAACAACCCTAATTCTTTTAAAAAATATTTAATTCTCAAATCAAGGACATTTACAACTAATGGCACAGTTAACTCTCAAAATATACGAAATTGGTCCGTTGTAAACGTCGACGCCAATATGAATGAACAAATAATTGGGCCATATTTCTTTGAGGGAAATTTAAATGCGAAACATTTTCTAATTATTTTGCAAACTGAATTTTCAATCGAAATTGAAAACTTGCCCCTTATTGCATACAACAATCTGATATTTCAACTTGATGGAGCCCCAATCCACAATGCAATGGTAGTACGGAATTGGCTAAACGACAACTTTCCCTGGAGGTGGATTGGAAGAAATAGCCCTTTTATTAATTGGCCTCCGAGGTCACCTGATCTCACGCTCTTGGACTTTTTTTATGGGGGTTTCTAAAGAATGAAGTCTACAAAACGCAGCTACGAAATAGACTACAAATGGAAAACCGGATTAGGCAAGCTTGCGCTGAAAATACGCCTGAAACCCTCCGAAAAGTTATGAACAACAACAGAAAGCGAATTGAGGCATGCATTAGGGCTGATGGAGGTTTGATAGAACATAATATTTAATTCTTTTGGTAGTTTTTATTATTCATTTGTGTAAATTGTGTTTCAAAAAAATAAATTTAGAAATAATTATTATTAAAATGCCTAAAATGATTTTTTCATCCAAACCTCATTTTTTTAGACTTTAACTAAACTTCGGATTCAGGGTTTTTTGATAATTTCGAACAAGTTTGGTTAATAAAATTTTTTGATTAAAAAATGCCTACTATGATTTTTGATTTCTTTCATACAATTTAGCATTGTAAATGGCCTTGCATTTAAAGATGTAAAGTGATTTTGTGGTCTTAAATGGACCTTGGTGACCACTGTCTTTTGAGACCAGTTTGATTTAAGTGGACAAAAAACAAAAGAATTATGACGCTGTTACACTCTTAAGTAGACATACTGTAGTAATAGTTAAATTATGTAATATTATCCAAAAGACTAAAATACTCGTGCTAAAATTGTTTTTGTTTTGTACACAAATGTCAGTTTAGTTTTATTAGCATAAAAGACACAATTAATTAATTATTATATCATGACTTTATAACGATGTATATAAATTCTAATAAACATTAAAATGTATAAAATATTTACCAATGTCAGTCAGTATTATATTTCAACAGATTTCTTATAGGTAGATCAATGTAAAAATTTCAAACAATAAAAACATAAAAATAAAGTAAAACGATGCCCAATTATTGACTTAAAAAATATATATAAATAGATGCAAAAGGCATTGAAAATTATATTTTACCAAAAAAACTAAAATAATATACTTCAACGTAAAAAAAATATATTAAGTTTAAATTCTATAGAGCTGAGGCCAAAGACGTAACCTTGAGGAATATCTTAACACATCTGTTGTTAAAAAAACATGAGAAATATACGGTAAGCTATGAGTGAATAAATAAATCTACACACAAAAAATATTACGATATCGCTTTTAGTTTTCGAATTATAAAGTTAAAAAAATTGCGGAAAAGAAACTATTTTAAATAGTTGATTGAAAATGCAGTTACTTTGTGAAAATCCATTTTGATTTAAAAAATTATAAACACTTATTACTTGTCTAATTTTCACTTTATTTGTTATTTTACAACTAGTTTCATCCTATTCGGACATTTTCAACTAAACTAAATTATACACAGATTTTACTTTCATTTAAATATAAACTGAACTGAATAGAAGAATTGGTCACTTTATGGTTGATAATATAATTCAAATTTGTACAGATGTTATGTCTTTAAATGTAGGGGTTTTTTCAAGATAGTAAATTATATTATGGTGTGATTTTTATAAACAGCAATAAGTTATCTGAACAAGTTTAATAACGGAGAATTATTTAAATCTATTTGGTCATTTAATATGTTGTAATTTTTATTCCTATTTGATTTATTAATTTCTAGCACTTCTAATAAATTAAGTTTTTTACTTTCCCCAAAAATATGCAATATTTTAGGTTGATGGTCATCAGTTATTGTAGGACCAGAATCTGTTAGGTGTTTATAAAAGTTGGAATGTTGTTTTTGTGTGTGAATATGTTCTCTATATCTTACCCCGAACGCTCTACCTGTTTGACCTATATAGGAGGCGTTACATTCCGGGCAATCTAACCGATATACACCACATTTTTTAGAAATATCAGTTTTTTTGTTTTGCATTGAAAAGATATCTGCTTATAATTTTGTTAGAACTAAATGATGTTTTAATATTAAATTTGGAAAAAGTATTGCTAATTGAATAAGAGAGTTGACCTGAATATGGTAATGAAATGTATGTTCTCGTTAATAGTGGGATAAAGTTCTTTTAAGAGGGATTTATATTATTTTTTGTAGATTAGATTGTTGATTATATTTTGAGGGTACTCGTTATTATGTGCTATAAGTCTTATTGTGTCTATTCTTTTAAATCTGTGTTATTATACATTGTACTGATTCTGCGGTTGGCTTCTTGTGAAACATTATTAAATATTTTAAATAAACAAAGAAAGTTTGCTTTTAAATGTTTCAAAATTGTATTTTCACTCTACACGTGTTTCGGCTTTTTACGCCCTTTTCAAGGGTACAGATGAGAGGTACTGTGTTACTGTGTTATTATGTGTGTTATTGATAAAATCGAGGAGTATTTTTAAATGTCTGTCTGTCCCTTTAAAACCTATTAGGATGTCGTCAAGGTACCTGTACCAAAAGATAATATGTTTTTTTGATATTGGACCCCAACTCTATAAAATTAATATCGTTTGACGTGTCGAATATGTTTCCTTCCCCCTTTCGAATGTCTTCCTTTAATTTCAAATATACTAGAAAATTATCCCAAAATTAAATATATTAGTATTATTTTCCGTTTTGTGGATATCTAGTAACAAATGTACTACAAGTTCTTGATATTATTTTATCACATTCTCCATAAATAATAAACAAAATCAAAAAGTATTCGTGGGTGTAATTTAAACGCGGTGGCATTTTTTGACATAAGAGAATGACTGATATTACTGATTGTTTCTAATCATGGCTAATTGATAAAATTTTTACTAAAAATTTTTGAATTTCTAAGAAAATTGCAAATATTTCAAAAAGTTGGTATTCTATTATCGAATTTCTTTAAACTGTAGAGCGTAGCTCACCTTATGGTCTTTCTGCATGCCAAAAAGCAAATGAGTATCTTTTATACGAAGAAAGTTATAAAGGTTATTGTAAACCATTACACTTGTAAACATTTTTTTAAAATGTCAAATATCTCTGAAACGGCTGGGTTTAGGCATAGGGTATCAGAATTTTATAATCCTTTCGAAAATCCTAAAATATATACGGTATTTTATTTAAAATAAGCAACTTGGTATCGACTTCCGGTATAACCGGAAGTGACAGACGATTATAATTATTTTAGTTGGATTGACCACACTGCCATCAGTAATTCCCTAAATTTTCAAAATTTTCTGGTGCATACTTTTCCCTATATCGATCGATGCACTTCCTGGTGAGACACCCTGTATAGTGTTTTGGTGTTTCGTGGAAAACTACGTCAGTGTTGTAGTATTTATGACAACACCTTTTTTTCCATACACAGCAGGTGTTGCGGAAAAAAAGAAGATTAGGTCCAGAAGTAAGACACACTGCCTGTGTAAAATACCATTTTATAATAAATATTTTAGTTTACCAATTTAAGCAAATTTGAGTAATTTAAGGTAAGTACAAATACAAATTTACTGTTTTTTACTTAGTGAGTTTTACGAAAGTGTCTTTTTGTGCAAATAAAGTCAACATCAATGTTGCCTATAATTTCATCCACTAATGCATTTTATTCAACAGATACAGATTTATGTTGACGACATGATAAAAATACCTCCTTAATAATAATGCCCTACAGAATACTGCTACATTATTAAAGGTTCTCTCCCTACAGTTTGCCACAAGATTTTTATAATTTTGCAAACAAAATGAACATTTTTAATCAAAAATAAAAATTTTAAAAAATCAAGGATTATTTTTAATATAATATATTTTTTAACACCTTTCCTGCCCTCATAATGTTGCAGTCGTAATCCAGGGACTACGAGTAAGAATACTATAAAATTTGCTTTTATCGTTTTTGTTTAACAAGATATACTTAAAAACTAATTTTAAGGTTATTTACAGAGTACAAGGTGAGACCACCAATGATGCTCATAGCACCTGAGTAACATTACATTTGCAATGTACCATGAGCGTCACTAGTTGGATGAACTAATAAATTAGTAAAACTAAATATGTAATATCAATGGTTTTAATGTTATTTTTGTTTTTTTACCATCGTCAAAACCTACTCGCCTTTACTTGATGGATCCTCCATTTTTTTTTAGAGAAACCAGATGCATTGCAAAAAATAAAAGACGTATTATTAGAGTGCAGTTGAAAAGTAGCACAGACACAATCGTAAGACTGCTCGAAACGCTCTCATTGTTCTTAAGTAAGAAAAATTGTTATGTACAGGGTGATTTTGTGAGAAACTCCACTTCCCTAATTCCGTTATTTTTATTGTTACAAAAATATGGTACCTATATACAAAAATAATAGGACTTCTTATGTAGATTTGAAAATTATATCAGAAAAACTTTAGGTCACACAAGATGGCTACAGTTATTAATTTTATTTGTTTGCATTGAACACCTTGTATAATTTTACATTCACTGCCGTTAACTGTGTTATTTCTGGCAGCTAAAAAAGTAGTTTATAAAAAAATTACAAAATTTTTTTAAGAATGTTTTAAAAATCGTATTACCAAGACAACTGAAGCTATTTTTAATAAAACACATTTTCCGTTTTTCATATATACAATGTGTCTCACGGGAAGTGGGATTATATAGGTACCTTAGTTATTACTGGAGATAGAGAATCGCTTAAATGAGCAAAGTAGTGCAGAATTTTATGCCCATTAACGTGGCGCCCAGAAAACATAAATTCCGATTGGTTTAGATTTAGAAAAAAAAGCCATATTTGTAAAAATGCCTTATAATTTTTTTATTTGTGGTTCGATTAAAAAAATGTTTAAGACCTTTTCCAAAAATTGTTTAAGAACATTACAGTGGCATTCTCAATTTATTTCTTCAAACAGACAAATTTTTCTGATTTTAAAAATGCAATAATCCAATATGGCGTCCTTAACAAAAAAAATGGATCAATTTTTGTAAAAACTACTGTTTGGAAAATTAAATTAAGAATGTCATTGTAAAGTCGTTAGAAAATTATTGCAAAATGATCTTCAATATTTTTTAATTGATCCACAAAAAAAAGTTATTAGACGTTTTTTAAAATTGCGGTAAATTCTGCACTACTTTGCTCATTAAGCGATTCTCTACCTCCACTGATAACCAAGATACCCTTGTAATCAATGTAATCTCCCTTAGTATTAGAGACCCATTAACCCATATATCATTGTGTCCGTGAGAAAGTGTTCTATTCAAATATGTAAAAATATACAGGGAGTTCAATTTAAAAAATTTAAATTAATAATTATAGCCATCTTGTGTGAGCTTCCATTGTTTTTCTGATAGATTTTCAAACTCTACATAAAAGTCCTATAATTTTTGTATCTACCATTTTTTTCGTAGTAATAAAAATAATGTAATTAGGGGGGGTGGGAATTCTCGCAAAATCACCCTTTACATATCATAAAAACAATAATTGACAAATACAGTGTAGAAACTTATGATGAGATAAGTTCTCGATAACTCACATTTTTTGGAAAAAATCCTAGAACAGGTCGATTTTTATTTTTAAACGCAAATTGTTGCCATAAAATTTGCATACTCTCTTTCATCCCCCTCCCCTACAGATCTACCATTCCGATAATTTTAAACAGCACAAAGGTTGGAGTTATGCCATGTTTGAAAATTTTTTCCCAATACACTGGTTTCAAATTTCTTGAATTCGGTTAACCTTTGTCCGAGAAAGAGCGTTTTAAAAATATAAAGTCAAATACGATCTCTTAAATTTAATATCTTTGAAATTGAAGTTTTTAATAAGACTTGCGGTAAAAACGGATTTAGTCAGTTTATTAAAGTTTATTAATAAGTGAGTTGTTCAAAATGAGCACCCTTTAATTCCTATCAGCAATTAGTCTAAAGTAAAATTCCTTTTTGACATTTTCGAACATCTGTGGAGTAATACTCCTTATTCCAGCCATTATTTTGTCTTTTAACTCACGCAAGTATTCAGATTTTGTTTGCAGACCTTGTTTTTTAGGTGGTCCCACAAAAAGAAATCCAGTAAAATAAGTCAGGCGAACTTGCGGGCCATTCCCATACATCTCTTTTGCCTATCCGTCTATTCATGAATACTATATTCAAATAGTCTCTGACAGGAAGTATAAAATGAGGTGGTGCCCCATCCTGTTGAAACCACCAAGAAGAATTTGGTATCTCCGGGTTTTTTGGATTAGGAAATAAGTTTATCAAAGTAGAAACAAGCTCAGTTTGAAGAAAGTTTAAATAGATAGTTCCGGTTAGGTTACCCTTAATGAATATTGGTCCAATTATTTGATTTCCCATTATGCCTGCTCAGATATTAACATTTTCCGGTTTCAGTCAAATAACCAGGAAATGCCAAACTCAATATTTCTTTCTGAAACAAATGAACATGAAATCCTTGAAACGATAAAAAATTTGAAAAACAAAAAAGCTCCACGAATCGATCCAATAAAATCCAAATCACTTAATCGTTTCAAATCGGTGTATGTCCCTTTGCATTTAAGATTGCCGTAATCGAGCCGATATATAAAAAAGGGGATAAATTAGATGTGGCTAACTACAGGCCAATTTCTTTGATATTAAACCTGACTAAAATATTCGAAAAAATTGTTAAACCTAGAATCGAAAGTTATTTAACAAAGTACAACATCTTATCGGAACAACAAATTGGGTTCAGAATACATCGATAGACAAATGACGTAATTTCCAAGCTAGTTTCCAAAATAAATAGTGCAATAGATCAAAAAAGTCCAGCGTTATGTGTATTTGTAGACTTAACAAAAGCCTTGGATACTGTCACCCATATCCAGTTGCTTAGTGTACTAGAGAAGATTGGGTTTAGGGGAACTCCATATAAATTAATGAAAAGTTACCTGACCAGTAGGAAACAGTGTACCAATATTGCAGAGTCATTTAGTGACATCAATATAGTACAATACGGAGTTCCACAAGGTACTGTACTTGGCTCCTTATTATTCAATATTTACCTAAATGACATATTTAAAGTAGAAACAAAAGGAACGGTCTTAAGTTTTGCTAACGACACGGCTATTTTTTATAATGACAAGGATTGGTCAACATTAAAAAAAAGTAGAGAGTGATTTACCTGTTATATTTGATTGGTTTAATGAGAAGTTACTCACAGTCAACTACATAAAACTAGATTTATACCATTTGCATCCTATAAAGCACACTTACCAAATTTTGTCAAAATTACCCTAAATATAAATAATATAAATATAAAATTGTCGTCTGTTGAAAATGTGAAGTATTAGGGAATATTTTTAGATAATAATTTTAAATGGGACGTACATATAAATTATGTCACAAAAAAATTGCGATATCTTTTGTACAAATTTAAATAGCTATCTCAAATACTTCAGATAGAACAAATGAAAGTTAATGCTACATTAGTACCTCATAAAACTAAGTCTCAACGCAATTTACCTAAAGCTCTATAATTTACTTCCACCTGAATTGAAATTAATAAACTCTGAAAATTTATTCAAATAGAAAAAAAGTATGGATCAATCTACAGCCTCGTTTAAATTCATCAAATATTAGACCTTAGGAACATGATATAAAATAAAAAAAAAAATTCTTTTATATTTTTAATGTATTTGTCCATTTTACTTAATGTAATAACAGACAATACAATTGCGGAAACAGATAAAATTGCTGGGTATTGTGAAGTATTTTGTTTATGTACTTATGTAACATAACCCTATATATATATATATATATATATATATATATATATATATATATATATATATATATATATATATATATATATATATATATATATATATATATATATATATATATATATATATATATATATATATATATATATATATATATATATATATATATATATATATATATATATATACAGACAAGATGATAAAATAGTTTTTCTCAAAATAAGTAAATCATAAATATAATATGTATTTAATTAAAGATCATGTCTCGTATGCGGCAGCGCATCAAACACAACTGAGAGCATATTCTACAACTTTAAAAACTTAGTATGATTTAATGAGATTTTGATATTTATTTTCCCCTTGACATTATCACTTAAAATACGAACAATGATTATGGTTTGTATTTTTGTAACTTTATGTTATTTGTCGAATAATTTACTTTCTTAAAACAGCCATACACACAATTTCTTGGAGCTTGTAATGTCGGCTGAGAACTGTCCAAACCGGGGTAATAAATATATTATGTAAAGTGGTTGGCGACTAAAAACTACCATGGCCCTTCACCGCAGGGGCTGGTGGCTATAGGTATTTACTAATAGAGAAATAATGTTGTTCCAACCTTGCAGAGTAGATAAAAAATGTTCCCTTATCCTCTGACAGATACATCTAAACAGTTGTTTATATATCTCCTAGGAATTAAGTCGTATGTGATGAAAATTATTGCTGATCTTATTATTTTTATTCATTTTTTTTTTCAGAAGATATTTTTATTGCCTGTTCTTTAAACACTCCGTTGGATATAAAAATATATCACTTATATAATAGTTGTTTATCGCTGCCTTAAACCTAAAACTCCTGATCCAAGCCGGGCGGTAATCTTCAAGAGCAGGTACCGCCGGAACAATACTTTGTCTTTTAACTTCTTGAGAATTAGGAATTAGGCCAGAATATTTACTCACATTAACATTACATTTTTCATCAGTATCGTCTAACTAATATGTTAAAAAATTTCAAAAAGCATATAAAATATAAATATATCCTTGGCAGATAATTTAAAAAACACAAATTTAAATTTGTAATCATAAACCTTTAGAATCGTCTTATTATTCTCAACAATAAACTAGATATCCAACTTCTGTATGCATAAATTTTATATGTTCTTGGTATAAGCATATTTAAACACCGAAATATTTTTTTGATGGTAAGACAACCATAATGATAAAGATAAAGTTGTGTTCAATATATTTAACATAAATATTTTAACTTGATGTCTAATTCATTATTTTCAAAGTAATATAGACGTAAAAAAAAATGGTAAGGTAATTTTACACGAGAAAAAAAAACACACTAAACCATATATGATGTTTTAGTCAATGTTTGGTGTTTTAATATCTAGAACAGTTGCCAGAGTTAATAAAATTAGAGTTTTTATGTCAAAATGGGAGAAAAATAAAAGCATATCCCAACATAAAATTATTTGAAAATTTTATTTCTAATGCTTATTGAATTTAATTGTTTTGAAATGAAGGCTACTGTTAAATATACAGCAATTTAACTTTACAGCCAATTATCTGAAATTGTTTACTAACTTTACAGCTTCACACCTAAGAATGTCTTATAAGTTTTTAATTGAATGCACAGAAATTTTTCACGTTTCTACATATCTGGACTTTTTTTATAATAACAGACTGCAACTCTTTAAAGAAAATCAGCAATTTTTAAGTTACAACTTCCCTCCATTAAACTTTGTAAAATACTAGTTTTATGGTAAAGCAAACAAAAATTATACGGGGGCCATGGGGCTGAATTTTGAATAAACTTCTCAAGACGACTACGTGTAATTTTGGTTTTATATGTACCAAGAAGATCGCTCCTTCTCTAAACAACATGGTAGGTTATTTTTTACAGGCCCGGTTTTTCAATCGTGAGTTAATTAAACTTGCACTTTTAGAATTTGATTTCTGCAAATTTTGCATTTACTTTGAAAGTGGTAACAAATATTTTGAGTTAACTTCTAATTGGCATAGTTCGTATTACGATCTTACAATTTTTTGTGAAAATATGGTGCTGATTAACCTCCAACTAGTAGTTAACCCGCGCTTGAAAAAACCGGGCCATAGTGGGATTACTCTACATAAGTCCACATGATCAGGCACGATTGACCATAGATGACGAAATCTCAGAAATTCCTGGCAAATAAATTTTGCCATATGCAACACCACGAAGCAGCCCGTTCCTTAAATAAGGCCAATGAATACCTCAAGCGGACCCAAGAAAACTATCGGTATATATAAAACACACGTATAATACTTGGAATACCGCCATATATTATTAAAAAAAGGTAAGAGGTATTTTTCTGCATATTTCCTCACATATGACACATAGCAACGCCCGCCTTAATTGTCGATTTATTACAGCGGCAGAGAAAGAGAAAGACAATGTTGGAAGGATTGGGTAATACAGGGTGGAATTAGGAATTTTTGATAAAATGATGTATTCAGTAAACGAATTGATAGCTGGAATGTTTTCTAAGCTTGTGTCATTATTGTTTTGTAAATATTCCAGAACATTCAAAACAAACATTCGATTACCACCTTTCTCTTTTTAAGCCACTATAATATTTGGGTACGTACGCATTACGATTAAGGCGAATATTAAAGCGGGCGTTCGCTACGATATTTCGGTTCAACTATAGTTATTGGGCTTCAACCAACTCTTTCGATAAGTCAAGTTTAAGGTACTAAACATATCCTTCCAGGCAGATCATGGGTAAACCCTTACATGACTTTCTATATCAACATAGAGGCAATCCGTTTTCAACGAGACTGAGTTTTACAATTTCACAGTCAACCGAACTTAACTCGGAGCCCAAATTGATTGTAGCCTAACAAAATGGTATTTTCAAAACCTTGGTCTATCATCAGCTATAAAACCTACAGTCGGGCACCGGAAACACTCTTGCATTTGTTCTGCATGTGGATATAAGCTTTTTTTGGTCTACATTCATCGACGTAACATTGCGAGTGATATATTACCATCATAAATTAACACACAGATAGTTCACGTGTTATATTTCTTTAAATTTCGTGAAATTCCTTAAAGATTAATTAAAATAAACCAACTTCTACTTCAAATATGCTTGTGGGCCACATTTGAAGTGAAATAAATTTTAAAACAGGCTTGGTTCATCTGTCTTTGTTGCCACCACTTATACGGAGTAGACAAGATACCAATGTTGCTGCCTTATGCCATGCCTCGGGAATATTAAATTTGTTGCTGTAAACGAGATGTGCCGAATTTAATAGTACTACTTGTGTTCAGCTGCCAGGAAAATCTATGCCAATTATCCTGACATAGTCATCCTCGACCAACAGACTTATATCATCGAGTTTTTGGGTCCTTCGAAGAGGGAAAAGACAGACTAGAAATATCATCTCGGGTATAAGCACCAAATACTGTCAGGCTGATCGGTCTAATTATAGGTGTCTAAAGGGCATTAAATCTTAAAGATGATACCAGACTGCCAAAAATAAAGTACACGAATAGTTGACAAAAGTCAAGAGTGGAGATGGTAGTCATCTTGTTTATTAGCATGACAACTGTATGCTACAATAATTTGGCTTTTTAATACAGTCGTTAGTAACTTAGGGCTTTTATTAGATTAGGGATCCAAAGGTTAGAAACCTTTGCATTTTTTGAGCATTATCTTTAAGTAATGTATTTAAAAAAATTTTGCCTTGTCTTTGTTAATCCTTCATTATTTCGTCTTTCAGTGCGTTCAATTAGTCAAGGCATCTTAGGTTTATCGATCCTAATTATAACCAAACGTGTGAGCTTATTAAAACATATTGCACTGGGTTATGAAACTTTTTTTTAACATAAATAAATTAACATATATACAGGGTGTCCGAACCAAAAGTAGGCACCCTGAGTAACTTTGGAGATAAAATTTTTTTGAAAAATTGGTGCAACACGTCGACCTTGTTTCCAAGGGGGACATATTTTAATTTAATACTTATATACCTATAATCATCCCTCTACCCTACACGGCCACCCCCTCAAAAAATTCAAATGGCAAAGAGGGTCGAAATAATTATTTCCTTATTTTAGGTTCGGGAAATAAAAATAAAAGAAGCAGTTTAAATTATCGTATGTATTGTTCAAAATGACCCCCCACAGACTTCCATACAGTAGTATAATCTGTCTTGATATTCTGTACGAATATTTCTGAACACATCTGGAGTCAATAAATGGCATTCTCGAACAATTCTTTCACGTAACTCTTCCAGAGATGCGGGTTTTGTTGCAAATACCTTTGATTTCAAATGTCCCCACAGAAAGGAATCCAAGAGAGTTAAATCGGGTGACCTAGCGGGCCACTCCACAGGACCTCTTCTTCCAATCCATCGCTCAGGAAACCGATTATCCAAAAATTGACGGACTGCTATAGCAAAATGTGGGGGTGCCCCACCCTGTTGAAAAAACAGTTCGTCCGCTAAAAGATTATTCGCCATTTAAATTGTCAGAAATAAAAAATGGCCCGACAATGTGATCCCCTAAGATGCCAGCCCAAACATTTAACTTCTGAGGCCTTTGGGTATAAGTTTCCATGAACAAATGTGAATTGGTTTCACTCCAATACCTACAATTGTGCCTGTTTACCTCACCATTTAACTGAAATGTCGATTTATCAGAAAAACACGTATTGTACAGTAGATTGGCATTACCGTTTAATTGTTCACTAAAAATCTCACAGAATTCAAGCCGACGATCGGGATCATCTTCGTTTAATTCGTGTACCAATTTAAATTTATATGGATGAAATTTGTGGGCTTTTACAATTCGATGAACACTGCTTTGTGATACACCGGAAGCATCAGCTACTTTCCTGATCGATTGAGTACTATCCATCTGCAAATGACCCAGAACTGCCACGTCAACTGCTTCATTCCTAATCGGTCGCTGAGGTTCATGCTTTTTTGTTTCCTACAGAACCTGTTTCCATAAATTTTGTCAATAATTGTAAAACATACTGAGAACCAACCCTTCTATCTGGGTGATTTCTATTGAATATGCGCTCCGTAGCTCTAGCACAATTATCGTTTTTAAAATAAATGCTGACAATTTCTATTCTCTCCTGAAGGGTGTAAACCATTTTGAGAACTCACTCTGGTAAAATGTAACTCGATTTAGAATTGGTTGTGAACAAATTAATGTTCAAGGACTATCAAATACTTACGAGTCTTTTATTATTTTAGAACTAAACGGACAAGGAAAGTGTTTTTTGTCGAAAAAAAGTCGTGTTGATTTGAGAGCAATAAAAAATGTAGTTTTTTTATAAATTCCACTACCCAGTGCCGTGTATTTTAGATTTTTTAAACGATTTCGATTATTGTGTAATCATCAAAAAGAAAATTATTTTCCTTAAGAACCAATCGATAAAAGTTTAAAAAAATACACAATTATGTAGAGAATTGAAAGACCTTTCAAAAGATGTATCACTCGACCCCCTTGCCATTTGAATTTTTTGAAGGGGTGGCCATGTAGGGTAGAGGGATGATGATAGGTATACAAGTATTACATTAAAATATGTCCCCCTTGTAAACAAGTTCGACGTGTTTCACCAATTTTTCAAAAAATTTGATCTCCAAAGTTATTCAGGGTGCCTACTTTTGGTTGGGACACCCTGTATAATGAAGACTGAATTTTAATGTAATTGAAATTGTTGACTTCTTCTTTATTAATTTTGGGTGTTTTAGATTTTGAAAACATTAAATACGTAAATGTGCGTAATATAACAAATTTCGAGCAACATAAGATCAACATTTGTTCTGCTAATATTAAAAAAAAATTGTTTCGTATTTACAAATAATGTAGTACATTCCCCTTTTAACACAAACTTTTATTAGAAAACTACAAGGTTAACAATGGTCTGGAGTTACCTTAAAAAAGCTGAATGGTTTATACTAGGTGCCCTAATAAATATATTTAAGTAAATAAGTTTCAGGTTACCCACATTACAGTACCTAAGCAATAAAAACGAACACACCAGATCAATTCAACACAATCAATCCCCAGTATCTTTATGTCTCAGGCACAGGTTTTACAAGAAAAAGTATAAAAATCAGTGTTGAGTGTTTTATTTCCAATAGGTAATAAAATTCATTTAAAACGACATGCTTTCCAAATGGCCAAATCTATTTTAATTAAATGTGTATTCATACATGTCAGAAATGAATTTTGTTTTAAAAAAATCGTAAAATAAATGTGCGTAATTTTTAAAATTTTATTTTATGAAAAAACTTTAGTATTTATGTATATACGGATTTTATTTTTTAAAAATTATATCATTAAGACGTCCTCCATCTCACTGGTAGCTCTCTATCAACTGAGCCACAAATTCTGCACTACGTGCTGGCACATCTCTGCAGGAATGTTGTTGATTTTGACACGTATACGCTCCCTCAACTGTTAAATATCAACTGGTGAGTCGATGTAAATTTTACTCTGAAAAAATCCGGTGACCTCAAAGGCCAGGAAATGTCACCAAACTTGGAAGTGACTTTATCCCGAACAGCTGTCTGAGAATGTCATAGACTTTGTTGTCGTGTCGGCTGTGGCTCCATCTTGCTTAAACCATGTTTCAGCATTATAGGCAGGAAATTATTAAAAAGTTATGAAGCATGGGCAAAATATTGAGGACTGTTCATGAAAATATGGACTCATTATTAAAGGCTGCAGTATGTCCAGTATAATGGATTTAAGTCAAGTACGTACCTTGCAACGTCAGGAGTGCCACAAGGTTCAAATCTGGGGCCATTTTTATTCAGCTTATTTATAAATGATTTATGCATAGAATTAGAATGCGAGAAACTTTTATTTGCTGATGATCTTAAAACATATTGTAGTATTAACAATATTGAATATTGCACAGCATTACAACAGCAATTACACAAAGTGGAAGTGTGGTACACCTCTAACAAATTGGAAATGAACGTTTCAAAATGTATGGTCATATCATACACGCGTAAAGAGAATTCTATCGAGCTCTCGTATACGTTTAACAACACAGAGTTGATAAGAAGTCAAACAACAAAAGACCTGGGTATTTTATTTGACTTTAAACTGGATTTCATAGAGCACATTAATGCATTAACAAATTCGGCACTTACGTCACTAGGATTTATAATAAGAAACTGTAAAAAAAGTTTTCTAACGTAGAAGCGCTCAAGACACTGTATTACTCACTTGTACGTTCAAAACTTGAATATGGTGCGATAATTTGGAACCCGATTTATAATATTCATTCACATTCATTGGAAAAGATTCAACGAAAGTTTATGAAGTACATGGTTTTTAAGACAGATAATTATTATCCAGAACGAGGATAACCAAATACATTGTTATTGACAAGGCTAAACATGAAGTCCCTAGAGAATAGAAGGAGGGTAATCGTCTTAGTATTTTTGTATAAGCTAATTCATAATTTAATTGGCTCCCCAGAGCTACCGTCAAAAATTAATTTTAGAATCCCTACATTGGAGGCACGTCAAAACGCTCTATTCTACTGTCCCACTAATCGTACAAATATTCTCAAAAAGTCTCCTGTTTATTCTATGACGGAGTTATACAATACTCTTGGGGAACAAGTTGATATTTACAATTCCAGTTTAAATCAGTATATCAGTACAATCTCAACTGTTTCCTAATGAATGCATCACAAATGCAACAATAGCTTAACTTATATTGTATAAGAATATACACATTATTTATAGGACTTACATACAGCTGCATACGCAGTTATTTAATTCGTAAGTAAAATATAATATACAAACTGTTTTCTATACAGAGTACGATATGATAATATATAAATATCCCTAATTCAGTTAGTTTAATTTAGTTTAATTTAGTTAGTTCAAGTACCTAGTGTTAAGTAGCATGTAATGTATAATTAATTTAATCAATATGTAATTATTGTAATTGTATTTTCCCATCCCATAATTGGCCTCGGCCGCGGCTGTTGTATGGTGTATTCAAATAAATAAATAAATAAATAAATAAATAAATAAATAAATAAATTATGCCGGCACCTAACCCTACGGCTGTGCAATTGTTTCTGATGCTTTTCGGTCATTGCTTTATAATAACTTCTCCTCTTTAGAAGTTGAACAAGCTAAATTTTCTATGGGTGGAATCTTAAATCACTCCTCAAAATACGGTGAATACTGGATAGATGAAGTTTCAGGGCAGACGCAATGATGAACAGTAGCTCTTAGCTTTTCGATATATCATATGTTCTTACTGACTGTTTTCATCCTCTTAGTTTAATATTGACAGCTAAACTTGGTCATCCACAATTTGACCAAATTAACAACACCAGCTGGAGTATTGCAATAATTGGCTTTAAAATATGTCTCTAGCATGAACGCACGAAGTGCACCAGTCCACTGCTTCATTGCTACTGACAAATCCACATCTATCCCCTGCAAAAAAAGAATAGATCCTACCTCCCACGCGTTTTGGTTCAAAGGCTATCTAATTTGGAAAAGTGAATTCCATTCTGAGACGCCTTGAATTTTAACCTCTCCCTAACCCTAATACCAAGTTTCGTTGCATTTTTTGAGAAAAAATAAATTAATAATTTAATTTGAAACACGATTTTGGATCTATTTTTTTAATATCCGAAGCAGAAGATAGAAGAGAAACACAATTCTAAAAAATTATCGAGGATGGTCGAAACAAATGTCGAATATATGAATAGCGTAATGGGCAAACTCGCTGGAATAGATGCAATAAAGTTAATATAACACCTCTGATGCACATCAAATGAGATCTGTGAAATATGTGGCAATGTAAACTTCATAACTTTGCTGTAAGTGACAGATAAGATGCCCAGTAAAATTACAATACGACAGTTGTAGAATTTACTTTTATATGAATAAAAATAAAACAAATGTATTTTTCGTTTATTTACTACCCCGCTTATTTCATACATTCCAAATTTTTATCACGATGTACTCACATTTCGCACCTATTTAAATTTCAGTTAAACATTTTATTTACAACGACGCGACGGCTTGACAGGATGATCTGTTCAGATGACACTATAAAATATTTTAAATACTATGAAATAAGAACTTATATGAAGACTGGATACCCAATTTTTGTTTTTAAGAAAATGTATCCACTACTTCCCCTATTTTTTAACAATGCACTTCTTAAAAAAAAATTCCTTAAAGGATCAGCCCTTGACGTTCCCACTCAAAGTTTATTGGTTTATATTGGTTTAATTAAATAATATAATCGTTATAAAGGTAGACTAATATACAGAGTGGGGCAATAGTGCGTCGGACCTCGATATCTCGAGTTTTACGATAGCTAGAAATTTTTAAAAAAATTGCAAGTAAACTAGATAAAAAAGTCTATAACTGGAAATTATTTTCGAACATACAGGGCGAGCCAAGACGAAATTACAGGACCAAGTGCCCTTTTTTTAATGGAATGCTATGTATATCAGTACATTTTTTGAAGCCTCTTTCTAGGCTCTATTCATTCCTGTATTATTATTGGCTATCTCCCAACCACTTTGATGTAATGAATTTTTTTGTTGAAATATGCCATCTGCAGATGGATATTAAAAAAATCACCAGTCACAATTATGGGTTTTAAGAAAAACTTATGTGAATACCAGTTACGAGACATCTAATTAATGTTTTTGAATCATTTTCATTTCCTAAAAATGTACAAGGTGGCCAAAAATTAGTATTCAATTAAGAACTTTTTAAATTGAATTTTCTCAATTTTTTTCAAATGGAACACGATGTGATGTAAAAATGAAAAACGAACATTTTTTTGTAAGTACTTCCCTATGGCTAATTGCAACCATTTTCGTTTTATAAATAAATAAGTGTTTATTTTTCAATTAAGAACTTTTTTAAATTGAATTTTCTCAATTTTTTCAAATGAAACACGAATATAAAAAAAGTGAAAGAATAAAACCTGTTGTGAACAAAGAAAATGATTTTTCTGTGGTGCTGGCAACGGTTGAGAATCCCCATGTTAATCAAAGATAAGTGACCTCATTAGTAGGAATAAGTAGACGGTCTGTGGGTCGAATCTTAAAAACAAATAAGTTGCATGCATATCATATTCAAATGCACCAGGAATTATCTGATGACGATTTTTAAAAGCGCCTACAATTTTGTAATAGGGCCAGAGGTAAAATGCAAGTTGATGTCAACTTCTTCAATAATGTTTTATTCACTGAAGAGGCAACTTTTCATAAAAATGGATTTGTTAATAGGCACAATTTTCATTATTATGCTTCGGAAAATCCTCACTTTTTTATGCAAGTTGATAACCAACACAGATGGTCTATAAACGTTTGGAGAGGAATTATTGGAGAACATGTAATAGAGCCACATTTCTTTGATGGTACATTGACTGGAGCTATTTATCTTCATTTTCTGGAAAACTGTCTGCCACAATTATTGGTAAATCTCCCTGGAAGAATTCGAAATAGGATGTGGTTTCAGCAAGATGGTGCTCCACCACATTATTTAAATGCAGTTAGAGACCACTTAAATAATACCTATCCTCATCAATGGATTGGAAGAAATGGACCCACTAAATGGCCTGCTAGATCCCCAGATCTTACAAAAATGGATTTCTTTTTATGGGGATACGTGAAGGAAATTGTTTATAGAGACACACCAACAACAGTACAAAATATGAAGGAAAGAATAATAACTGCCTTTATATCTATCACACCTGCAGTTTTAGGAACAGTGGGAACCTCATTTCAAAAGCGCATAGAGATGTGTGTCAATCAAAATGGCCACATGTGGAACATTTATTATAATTTTTTCTACTGAGTTATTTGAGGAAACCTCTTATTTTAAGTTTATTTTTGAATGTTGTAATTATTGCTCAATAAAACGAAAATGGTTGCAATTAGCCATAGAGAAGTACTTAAAAAAATGTTCGTTTTTCATTTTTACATCACATCGTTGAAAAATATACAGGGTGTTCCATTTGAAAAAATTGAGAAAATTCAATTTAAAAAGTTCTTAATTTAATACTAATTTTTGGCCACCCTGTACATTTTTAGGAAATGAAAATGATTCAAAAATATTAATTAGATGTCTCGTAACTGGTATTCACACAAGTTTTTCTTAAAACCCATAATTGTGACTGTGGTGATTTTTTTTAATATCCATCTGCAGATGGCATTATTTCAACAAAAAAATTTATTACATCAAAGTGGTTGGGAGATAGCCAATAATAATATAGGACTGAATAGAGCATAGAAAGAAGCTTCAAAAAATGTACTGATATACATAGCATTCCATTTAAGAAAAAGGCACTTGGTCCTGTAATATCGTCTTGGCTCGCCCTGTATGTTCCAAAATAATTTCCAGTTATAGACTTTTTTTATCTAGTTTACTTGCAATTTTTTAGAAAATTTCTAGCTATCGTAGAACTCGAGATATCGAGATCCGACGCACTATTGCCCCACCCTGTACAAAATTGAAAAATTGCATGCAACAATTTAAAAGACGGAAAATGAGTTACAGTGGGCTTTGTTTCTTGTCGGTATAGTCCAACACAATATATAGGAAACAGAAAAACCAAGCTATAAATTTAAATTGACTTGTAGCAATTGCAACAAAGGTGCTTCGAACGTCAATTGTCCTTCGATGACAACAAGTAATTTATATTTTTACCCAGTTTTTCTGTTTCTTATACCTTGTGTTGCACAACACCTCAATACGCAAGTAGGATGGAATATTGTTTCATCTAGTTACACAAAGACCTTTTTGACACTACGATTCAAACAAGCGACCATAAGAGTGGTAAGGCAAAGAAAGAGTAACATAAGGTGATCCACTGAAAACAGTCCACCTGAGTTTATGCGTTTTGACATATCTTTAAACTAAACGCTTGAACAGGTCAATTTTATTTTTAAGGGGGCACTTAAATTCTCTATTTTCATTGGTGTCACCTCAACCCCTAAAACGTGACGATATTTCCCCCAACATTTTAAACTGCAAGAGGGGTTAAGTGTCATAATGTTAAAGTCTGTTAAATTCTCTTTAGAACGGTACTTTACTATTTAAAATTGAGCTGTTAATTTTCAAGGAATTGCGTTCGAAAAATTTAGTACCTAATAAAGTAAATTTATTATGTGTCAGTTTACTAGATGTTCGAAATGTCCTCTATCAACTTCTATACAATAATAAAGTCTTTCTTCAAAATCTCGGACATTCTGCAGCATTTCTGGAGTAATTTGACGACATACGTGCATGACACGTTGTTGTAAATCTTCTAAAGAATTATTAAATTCTATATACAACTGTTTTACTTATTGAAAAAATAATTTTAGTAAAACGTTACAACCATGAATAATAGAATAACAAAACTATTTAAAACCTACATTATAATAAACCATTATAAAAATTGTTCAAACTGTTCACCGTTTTGATTAATACACAGAGTAGCGCGACTTATTGTTGCACGTCTAACATTCTGTAATTGTTGAGGTGTTATTTGTGCAATTTCGTGTCGAACTCTTTCTTCCAGATCTTGCCTTGTGGTTGGAGCAGTCATGTAGACTCTATTTTTTTAAATGCGCCCAAATAAAAAAATCGAGTGGGGTTAAGTCAGGCGACCTTGCAGGTCAACTGACTGGAGTATGGGTCCCAATCCAACGAACTGGAAACAATTTATTTAAGTAATCCCCTAACGATAATAGCATTGTGTGGTCCAGCCCCGTCTTGTTAGAAGTAAACCTCATCAATATTGGTATTGGGAATTTGATTAATCTGTGGAACTATTATATTTTGGAGAAATTCTAGATATCTTGGTCCAGTTAGAGTTCCGTCAAAAATTATTGGACCTATGATATGGTCGCCCAGTACGCCTAACCAAACATCGAAGCCAAACCGCTCCTGAAATCGCACCTGTCCCATTATGTGAGGATTTTCAATTGCCCAATATCGAGTGTTGTTTCGATTAAATAACCCAAGGTTTGTAAATCTCGATTCATCAGTGACCAAAATGTTTTTGATAAAATTCTCATTTCTTAATTGGCGTAACTGTAACCAATTACAAAAGGTTATTCTTCGTTGATAATCATTCTCATACAAAAATTGATGTAATTGATATTTATAAGAACCATAGCCGTGTTTCTTTAAAAATTTCCTGACTGATTCTTTGGAAACTGGTAATTCATGTTCAATTTATCTTACCGAAATGGTTGGATCAACATGCACTAAAACTAATACATTAATTTCCGTTTCTTCATCCACAATAAATCTTTCTTCAATTTCTATATCAGGTTCAGTTCTAAATTGATGCTCCAACCAGGCGAAATAGTTTCTCCGAGGTTGTCTTTTTTCTGGATATTTCTCTCCATACAGAGTTTGTGCTCTAGTTGCATTACGTTGAGTCTCTCCATAAATAATCAACCTGTTAACTTTTTCATCTCTTGAATATTTTTCAGCCATTTTATATTAATTTTCTTGTTTATAATAAATTTAATACACTTGCTTCAGAAAATTAGTGAGTAAGTCAAGAATAATTCAATTGTTGCGAATGTCTGTCATTTTCATGGCTATCTGCAATTTTGGATTTAAATGTAGATAGGTACCTTATTAAAATTATTTGTTGGCGCTTACCTTTTAAAAATACTTTTATTATTACAAAGGATATTGTTATGAAATGATTAATGGCGAAAAAATTATAGTTTACGAATCATTATTTCTGATTAATAAAAAAAATAGCACAGTTCCATTAAAAAAATTTCCATAGGACCCCTACGGAAATGAAAATGAAAATTAAATTCCGTTTTTTTGAAAAAAACCTAAAAATACTGGTATCTGTCAGTAATTCAAACAACTATTTTCTTCTTTACTGACAAGTATAGAACCTTATTAATAATTTCCATAGCCTACTTAGTGATTTTTTTACATCGCATTCATCTGACGTGGCCATTTTGAAAAATTAGAAAATTGTTCGTATCTCACTTATTCTTTGGAATTTTTAAAATCTGAAGTGATATTTTCATTCCTGTTAGTCTAAAAGTAGCCCATTATTCTCTAATTTATGTGTACCAAAAACCAAATTTTTAAATTCAAAAACAACCAAAATATTGGGGGCGTACATTGACTCGTGGCCACCCGGTATATTTCATAAATTTGAAGTTCCTCTTAGACCAATTGTTAGCTCTATTAATTCTCCATGTCAATGTAGTAATCTCTCAAAATAAAACTAGAGTTTAAAGAAAACAGATTCATACTAATAGATATTTAAATTTCAATTCTAATCAAAATATTGGCGTTAAAAAATGTCTGTATGATAGATCCAGAATAATGTCATCAAATGAAGAGATTTTAATACATGAAAAGATATTTATTAAATCTGTTTTAAAAAATAACCAATATTTTTGTTGATAGGAAATTTTCAAACTCTTTAATAAGAAAAAGCATTTTTTCAAAAAACCAATCTCTGACTAATCCCTTTGACACAGAGGTTTATTTGTCAATTTTTTAAAGTAATTTATAAACAGTGGCTTAATACCCAAAGGTGAGAAGAAACATAGGATGCCACAAATAAATAACTATAGACAATATGTTACCGATGTTTACAAATACGAAAATCCCTTTTTTTGGGTGGGTAGGGGGATACATTAATTGACCCATATAGCTCTTTAAGCGGGAAGTTAAAAACGAATGAACTTTATTATAATTATTCCTAAAGCTGGCTCTACCTACACAAAATATCTAATTAACATGTTATTACCAAAGTCGGTATAGTTCTTTAATTCATTTAAATAATAATTTTCAGTAGACCTTGTAGTAAAGTCTTTTAACTGAAAGTAAGAGTATTCTTTGAAAGAAGTACAAAATAACACACGTTAATAGTTTTATGGGACATAACTACCTTATGTTTATGTCTACCCACATTAGAAAATGTTATAAATTACGTGCAAGCTTGGTATAACTGAGAAATATTCATCTTCTATGGTGGAGTTCTAAGAAGATATGAATTATATTAATTGTTATTATTATCAGCTATGGGTGTTTCTGTCTAAAGGTTTAACAATCTTTCATATCCTATGGTATTCTGCACACGTTTGTATAAATATAATTGTAAACATGAGTAACTAATAATATTACTCCATGAGCGTGTTCGGAAAAATTAAAGGGAATAAACCGTGATCATTAATCTTTTAAAGGCGATACAAGGGCGATGCAATATATAATATTATAAATAATAAATATTTTAAAAATTATATATTGATCAACTTGTCGCATGAACAAATATTTTGTAATACGTAAAGAAAATTTGTATCATTTAAACTGCTTTGTTTTATACCAAAAAAAATTACAATCGACCTTATTGTGATTCTTTGTTTGCCAGAAAAAATTGAAATGGGCACTTCATATCATTTTCTGTAATTTAACAAAATTATTATGATTTACTCAGAAACGTGCAGCAATTTCAGTAACGTTTAATCCAACTAACATAGGACACTTAGGGTACGGACAGGCCGAAGAAGACTCGCTGTTCGCGGTCGAGGTGCAAGTCGATGATGAGTGGACATACCAGACAGATTTATCATTTCAGTGTTCCCTGCTGCTTGTTTAGTGTACGACGAAGTGTGTGACTGGAAGGGCGTCAAATAATCTGAGTGAACTAACTAAGTGCAAGCTACCACGATGCCTTAATTTCTACAGCGATGGAAAAACAAATTGCATCGCGCTCGACCTCGATGTAAACGGCGAGGGTGAATTGCTGCTAGCAATCTCGGTATGTGCGACCACATTTAAGGAAGCAAGTTTGTTTTATACAGAACTGACATCGATGTAGCAAACGCGATCGTGACTTGCACCGCGAGCAATCTTCGACATATCCGTACCCTTAGAAGCATGTGAATATCTCATTTATTTAAATAAAACATAGAAATGCTTAGGACATTGAGGATACGAGTGGAGCAACTTCGTTTTCTATCTTCAAATGCTCGCGCTTAATATATCTATATATACAAGCTGTCTACTATAAGAGGGTCACTTCAAAATATCCCGCTTAATATGCGCCATCGACCAAAAGTGTTTAATTACTACATGTTCTATTTAATAATAATAATAATGAACACCACAGGAATTGGATAACCCACGATTCCAAAGCTGAAGTTGCTAGGGCGAGAATAACAGTGATGAAAAAACGCGGACACACGACCATTCTCACCAACATTACCACTACCGGTAACGGGAATCAAACCCGCAGCTACGATAGAGAGATTATCTAGCCACTCTTGCCATCGCGCTCTTTAGCCAACTACTGCACCGAGCTGGGGGCTATATACCAGCGATCAAATTTAAGGTTTCTGAGTTGTAGCCAAAGAACCGAAGAAGTGTCAAAGTTTCAATTGCATTATTTCAGAAGGTATAGAAAGCATTCTTTAATGAAATTTGACTGCATGCTACCCGATATTACTCGACCTTCTGATGAAGGTCAGGATGCCATTTCATGAGAGGGAAGCTCATCTCTTCTCCCTGAAGCGCTCCAGAGACGAGAGTTTCCTGCCACAGCCACTTAAACACCTTACACTGTGCCTCCTCCGTATTTTGAGCAGGTAGATTCTTTGCTAACTTTTCGATTTCTTCTAAGGTTAGTTAACGTCTCAGAAATCCGATTAGGTGATTCAGAGTTCTCCGGCGCCGCTTCTGACCCAGTAACTAGACCGAATGTGATTTGTTCGGTCCCACCACAAAGTCTCACAGTTATCTGCAGTAGCAGTTTGACCTCCAATACTCCATTAGTGTTTCGTAAGCGTACTCGTTAAGGGACATCGGAACCTGTCTTCAATAGGTTTATGTCTGAGACTCTGCCCCTCGGCTCCAAGTCTGATTAACTCGCCTGCCTTCTGGAACCCAGATGTGTCCCGGAACTCACACTGGCCTCACCTATCTGTGTCTGGTAAATTCTGACAATGCGTCTCCACACTCCTGAATGAGGGTTGACCTCGTCCTGGTTAGCAGACGGTTCTCAGACCTGCCTGACTGTCAGAACAAATGTTTTCATACAATTAACTCTAAAATCACCAAAGGAACTCCCTGAAAATCGTAGGATTTTGTGTTATGCAAAGAACGACGACGCCCTACGCCCTAGGGCACCGACAATTTCCTCACCCATTTTAGTGCGAAACAAATTACAAATAAAATGTCTTGCTCCAGAATGAAGTGGAACCTTTGGTACCGAGTAGATAGCTAAATATATAGTATTTGCTCCTTGCTGTTTCTTGCATCACCTAACATGCGCCACTCGATGTAATGGTAGTTAATGGGCATCAATTCGTATCCAATCGTATTATGTTTTGATTAACTGCCCCTGCAATTTTATTAAATATAACGATTATTATGAATATTTATACATGCCTTATTTACCATTATTAATATCTAAATAATTTAAATTTATACAATTTATACAATATTCATTATTACCATTACCCGCAGTTATAATAAACACTGTCTTTAGGCGAAATATTTTTTTGTTGTACGAGGTACTGGATTCAGCAAATTAAATCTTCTCACTCTCATTTCATGTAAATTTCAGAAAATAAACTATTTACTAAATATACCAGATTCTATTAAAATATAAATTAATCCAGAAACGGCTATTTCCGGGTAACTCTTGGGTCTTGGAAGCCCTTCTCAGAAACGGCCTTAGAAATAAAAATCTCAATTAATTAATTACTTGAATGCAGAAGACGGTATACATACATTCTTAATTTAAGAAAATGTTATGTTTTAATTAATTAGCGACAACGATTACTGATTATCTGTAACGAATGAATTCATGAAGTTTACATAGATGGAAGTTTCTTACACTACAATGCTGGTACAATAATCTTCACGTTCGGCTTGTAATCGAATCTTAATTGGAACGTTAATGCAAATGCTACAAGTACACAGGTGTTCTGATTTAAAAATAAAATATTACCATAATACTATACACATATTAGCTAGTTGGACGATATCGATCTTATCTAATCGAAACATGACTATATTTTTGTAATTAGCATCAAATCCATTACAGTAATCGTCAACAGTTCAACGTGCAGTCGAAGTGAAAGGAAAGTCCTAATAACGAAAATAGCAAATAAACTATGACGTAGTTGTTTAAGTCTTCTTAGAGGTTAGTGAAATTTCATCATTTTTTGAAGATTAATATTATATAAAGTTGTTCAAAAAATGGTTACATTTCGTGATTTTAAGCAATTCAATTTAGAAAAATTCAAAGAAGATTTGTCAAATTTTCAGTGGGATAATATTATTTATAGCCCCGATATTGACCAAAAGGTATTAATTTTGACAAATAACATTACAGATCTCTTTTCCATTCATGCGCCATTAAAAACTGTTCGGGTTAGTAAACCTCATGCACCTTGGTTAACAGACAATTTAAAATTAATTTTCAATGAACGTGATAAGGCCCATAATGTTTATAAAAGAAATAAATCTAGTGAGAACTTAAATAACTATAAACATTTGCGTAATTTCGCATTCGCACTTAGGCGAGAAAAAGCAGCATATTTAAATTTTTTTTACAAAACAAGAACTCTGATAAAGATTTATGGAAAGGTTTAAAAACACTAAATATTCATTTTAAAACCAACCCTTCTATACCACAACACTTAGAAAATCTTAAAGAAGTAAATGATTTTTTTGCATCTGTTTTTGTAAAATCTACCGACTGTACGAAAAATATTGATTATTATAACAATACAAAATATGATGCGAATGTATATTTTCATTTTAGATTAGTTACAGTTGAAGATGTAAATAAAGTTATCCTATCTTTAAAATCGAATGCTTGTGGACTAGATAAAATATCATTACATATGGTAAAATTGTGTCTTCCAATAATAACGCCCTACATTACAAACATTATAAACTGTTGCCTGGAGTTAGGTTAAAATCCAATACACTGGAAACAGGCGCTGATCTGTCCTCTGCCTAAAATAAATGATCCACAAACCGTTTCCGATCTACGTCCCATTAGTCTGTTGTCAGTTCTATCCACAATATTAGAAAGAATAGTACACATTCAGATAAATGAATATTTATCAGCAAATAACATACTTCCTGCTCACCAATCTGGCTTTCGCAAAGAATATAGTACAACCACATCACTTCTCAATTTATCTGACAATATATTAAGAAATTATGATAAAAAACTTGCTACAGTGTTAATCTCTCTGGACTTTTCAAAGGCCTTTGATACCATTGATCACGATTTACTTTGTGCCAAATTAAACTTTTATGGCTTTGGGAAAAGAGAAATTATGTTTTTTTAAATCCTATTTATTTCATCGATATCAGAGAGTATCTATTTGCGATCAAATATCTTCATCAAAAATTGTTGTTTCTGGAGTGCCGCAGGGATCAATATTGGGCCCACTCCTGTTTTTAATTTATACGTCGGATTTTATAAAATCTGTGGAAACTGCAAATCTTCAAGCGTACGCAGATAATATACTTCTTCAATATAATTTCGAGGCAATGGAAGTACAAACGGTTTCATTACAAATTAATGAAGAACTTGAGTCTGTTTTTTTCCTATGCAACAAAGCATAATTTGAAGTTAAATCCAAGCAAAATCAGTATGCTCCTATTTTGCTCAGAGACTAAACGGGAAGGTATAAATCAATTATTACGCCTTAATATAAATAACGTACCTTTAATTCTGTTACATGAATCAAAAATACTGGGTGTCATTTTCGACGATGGCCTCAGATTTAAATCTCATGTTGGTAAATTGCTTCAAAAGTCCTTCGTAAAAATGAAAGTTTTATTTGCTAACAGGCATTTAATAAATTACAAATTTAGGAAAAAACTCTGCGAGTCACTCGTGTTGCCTATTTTCAGTTATTGTGATCTAGTATATTTTCCCTGCTTGGATCAAATGACAAAAGAACGTATACAAAAAGTACAAAATATATGTTGCCGTTTCATTTGCAACTTAAAATTTGATCACATTTCCGCTGCTTTTGCTAATCTTAACTGGCTAAATATGGAAAAAATTGTTAGATACCACTATCATGTTTTTATTCAAAAGCTTCTGATAAATTCGTCACCTGCCTACCTTAAAGAAAAGCTTGTTTTCAGAACTGCCATACACAATTTAAATATCAGATTTCCCAACACACTTACAATGTCCTTACACAGTACGGCTATGTTCACCAGATCATTTAGTTTCAATGCAGTACAAATTTACAACGCTTCACCCAATAACTTCAAAAATCTTTCTGTGAATCAGTTCAAAAAAAAAATTAAGTCACATCTGTTATCAAACTAGTAATATTGGTTATATGATTGTTATTTATGTATTTATTATATTATTACTTTCTTTAGATATGTTTCTTTTTTTGGAACAGACAAATATGAAATTTAGTTTATGTTCTTTTTTTTTTTTTTTTTTTTAGGTGCATACTATAATAATATATGAAGTTATGGCGGTTGTGTAAGAGTAGCCCATTGGCTAAACTTCGCCGCGCACACCCCAACATCATCATAAATTTATATATGTGTATATTGTTTAATATACCTACATGTATACTCAAAATAAAGACGATTATTATTATTATTATTAGTAATCTACTTATCACACATCACAGATCAATTGCCTAAAAAATTTCTGAATTTCTTGTAAAAATTTTGTAAAAATGTCTTCGTTTTACTGGTTCCATGTAACAAAAAATTATGTATTAATTATTTCTGTTCTATTTTAAATCACACCAATCACTGCAGGACAGAAGAATGGTATACTAGAGGCAATAATAACTTTGAACTTTTCAGTATTACAAATATCTCGAGTTTCTAATAATCTAGATAAACGAAGACAGGTAGACGCTTTGTATACCGATTTTACCAAAGCCTTTGATCGCATCGACCATCAATTACTCTTATAAAAATTAGCAAAGTATGGATTTAATTTAAATCTATTAAATTACTCTCAATCATATTTAACAAGCAGACAACAATTTATATATTACAATGGATGTAAATCGTCAATATACTTAGCCACTTCCGGAGTGCTGCAAGGTTCTAACCTTGGGCCTTTACTATTTCTATTATTTATTGATGATTTATGTACTGAATTGAAGTGCGACAAATTAATCTTTGCAGATGATTTAAAAATCTGTAAGAGTATAAATTCCGCAAACGATTGTATATATCTTCAATAAAACCTTAATATAGTCAGAAAATGGTGTGACCTGAACAAAGTTGGTATCAATGCTGCTAAATGTAAGGTAATGTCTTACACAAAAAGGAAAAATTGCTTTAACTACAACTACAGTATTAATGACACTGTTTTAGAGCGCAAACAAACAAAGATTTAGGTATATATTTTGATTCTGAACTGAGTTTTTTTGGAACACATACATATCAAATCTAAAGAGGCAACCAGAGTGTTAGGATTTTTATCATAAGAAATTGTAAATCATTTACTAATTTAAATTGTTTGAAATCATTTTATTATTCTTATCTACGATCAAAACTTGTGTACGGATCCATAATCTGGAACCCTTACTATCTTCTTCACAAAAGTACGTTAGAGCAAGTTCGAAGAACATTTTTAAAATTTTTATCATTTAGAGATACAGAAATATATCCTTAGAGGGGTATAGATAACAATTATCTTCTAAGCGCATTTTGAAAGTTTAGAGTATCGGTGAATTTGTTCTATGCTACTTTTTATATACAAATTATTACATAATAAAATTGACTGTCCTCAAATTCTTTCACAAAATACTTTTTTCACTCCAAGACAAAATCCCACATTTTACACTAAACGAGACAATACAAATTTGTTGCTAAAATCACCAATACATTGTATGTGTGTATTGTTGACTTATTTTAATAAAATAAGTCAACATTGTGATATAAACCTTTGCACACAAAATTAGCTGGTAAAATATGCTAAGCAAACTTTTAGTATATAATTTTAGCTTACTGTTTCCTTTATTGATTGTTCTTTTGCGTGTTATGTTGATATACATTTTTTTCTCACCGTTATTTATATTATTTAATTTTTTTCAATAACTAGTTCTCATTTTGTTTTTCTTAACTATTACTATTTCATTGTTTTTTTTTTTTAATTTAATTTTCAGCCTTTTCGATAACATTTATTGTACTTTTATGTTTAATATAAAGATTTTTTTACTAAATATTATAAAATATTTCGTAGTATTTTAAAGTATTTTAAATTGTCCTGTAATTGGGTGTTACCCGTTGGGAAAATAAAGCATATTATTTTTTTTTTTTCGGTTTCCCAATGCCGGTCAGTCCTCCCGTGGCCTCAGACGCCTCACGGGAGTCGCGCCGGCGCATTAACCACAGCCATTCCCCACATCCCGCAAGGTTAGTGACTGTAGATACCAGAATCATGTGCCCTAAGCAGACGGAGAGAACCAAGAATAACCGCCTTCTACTTTTGGCCTGCCAGCCACTCGGCTGATTTTTGGCAGGTCGGTATGATCTTCAGTTCCGAGAGCAGCGTAGACTTTATCCCTCCGAGTACACCGATTATAAGGACGACCATTTTCACCGAGTAGCCTAAGTACAGCACTTGGAGTTCGTACCGGAGATCGCGATATTTGGTCCGTTTCTCCTCCTCCTTCAAGGTGATGTTTTTCTCCGCAGGTGCCGAGAACTCGATGACATACATCACCTTGAGTTGATGGTCGAGGAGGACTATGTCAGGCTTGTTGGCTTGGATTAGCCTGACAGTCGGGAACGAGTAGTTCCAGTAAATCCGGCATTTCTCGTTCTCGACAACGGACTCAATATCTCCGGGGACGTAAGGCAGCACTGGCATCTGGTCCACCCAGTACGAGTGCCTTAGAGGGTAGTATAACACTCGTAAAGCCGCGTTATGTCGGTGGATATAGGCCGAAATCGCATATATGGGGCATGCAGAGAGTAAGTGCATGAGCGATTCCGGCACCGGATGGCAGGTCCTGCAGTTGATATCAGGAACCTCTACACGCCACACGCGGCTCCGGTAGACCAAGGTGTTGATAACACCATCTTGGCAGGCCATAATGAATCCCTCGGTCTCCGACTTAAGCCCTGCTGACCTTAGAAAGGCGAAGGTCAGCCTGGTCGATAAACTCAGTGTTTCTATGTTCTTATAGAAGACACCATGCTGGGGTTTATCGACGTGTTGCCGAAACAGATTTTCCTGTTCGGCAGCTCTAATTCGGGTTTTCAGACGATTTGGCTGAAGTTCGGTGACTGACTCAACATGAGCACCTCACCGGCCTCCTCGTCTGATGTCAAATGCGAAACTGAGTTCATCTGCGGCTTTCTTTGCTGCCTTGAACAATCCTGCTCCCACTCCTACAGTTTCGTGATGTTTTACGAACCGCAAGAGGGGATCTGAGCTCCTGAGTATGTTACATGCCATACTCAGTACTACTCTGCCATGCGTGCACTCCAGGTTCAAGAGTCCTCGGCCCCCCCGTTGACGTGGGAGGTACACACGAGGAACGGACGATCTAGGATGAATACTTCTGTGAATATTCATCATCTTACGGGTATCTCTATCTAATTGGCGCAGCTCCTTTACTGTCCACTTTACTACTCCGAAGGAGTAGAGCAGGACTATTATTATTATTATTATTACTATTATAATTATTATTATGAACTAATCTAAGTTATCGTGTACGGAGATGAAAAATGTCACTTTAAACTCTAAAAGCCTCACGAAGAACACTTTTTCTGATAAAAAGGATGAATCCATCCAACAATTGTTAGGTAAAGCCCGAAACAATCCGCTGGTGACTCCTACAGAACAAATGTGACCCAAACAGAATTATTGACAACGTTCAGTCTAGACCCCTCAACACCAGCAGCTCCAACGAAAAACTGAAAGTTCTTCAAAAGTTTTAAAGACTATCGAGTCGAGGCCATCGACTTACAGACGGGCGTAGGAAGCCCTCAAGCAAGCCTGAAGGTAAGAAATCGTGATAGACGTGAAGTTTGTACAGACTGATGTTCAGATTTTTGTTTCTAAGGATTTTTTATACGAAATAATAATAAAACTTATCTTTAATGTTGTATTAAGAAGTTAGTGGCTTGAATCGTTCTAATTCGAACCACCAAATTCTGGGCTTTACCTCAACTATTAAACAAGCAAGAAAAACTGACAGATAGATATTTAAAAAATGCTTTTTTGAGACATACTCATAGAAACCACAGCTACTTCATTTGCAGTTTTCCTGAAATTTTAATAACTTACGGTTTTGGAGATTTAAGTTGTGGTTAAATATGGTTCACTTTTTTGGGAGACTTTCACCATATCAATTTTTGATCAGTTAAATTTCGGAAAATATGCATCCTACGTAAATCAAATTTTAGATATCGATAAAATACAACTCATAATTCTTCATTTTAAAATTTCGAAGTTATTTGTTAAAAGTGTGACTTCATGGTCATTCCGTTTTTTTTCAGGAAATTTTAAAAATCTTTCATAAAACGATTGATTACATAAAATGCAGAAATTTTCAGAAAAAGGATTAATTGTGTTTTCAAGCGCAATAGATTATATAAATATTTCTTTCTTTACCTATTTGTTCGAAAGGCTGCAATGAATGAATTATCAGCTAATATTTTTTTTAAATGTTTTTTGCAGAATAACAAATTATTGTTTTATCTGTTATAAGTTATTGTTCCCAAAATAATTTTCACTATATCAAAGTAATCCGAACAGACACAGTGACACATTTTTTTCAAATAATTGCGAAGGTTTTGGACAAAAAAATTTAATGAAATTACCACATAAAAAGGATATTCCTCCAAATTACTAAAAAAATTTTATGTAAAACTGAGAAGTGGTGTTCGCAAAATGACCTGTGACATGAGTACCGATAAAAATGGGTATCTATATTTATTGATATAATTCAACAAATCTCCGTACCGCTTTAAGTCAATCAAATTTTAACGAGTGATTTGGAACAGACACATAATAAATACATCATTTTTTCAAAATTTTCCGCCATTTTTATGATATCGCACTTAAAGTGAGAATTTCATACATTCGTATAGTGGTGGATACACAGCTATCGATATCGCAATTATAACTAGAGCTGGCCAAGGTGGCTGGAGTACAGCCACGGTCTTGCGCTGGCGTCACACGTGCCGATTTAGAAATGATTTACGCTGCAGTCTTATTTGAAAGGTTAATGCGTGAGGTTGTACCTATAAATTATACATAATGTCAAACGCGCCAAAGGGTAAAAAACGACCGTACGCGGACACAGTGAATAAATTTATCGGTGAATTTCCGGATTTATTCTATGACGGATGCAAAATAATTTGTAAAGTTTGCAATCAAGACTTAATGTGCTGGCACAAAACAGATTGTCGTCGTCATATCAATACCGTGCAACATCAAAATAAAAAAAATGGCATGCCTTTGACAACTCAGTTTATGTTTGATTTATTGTTAATGTTAATAGTCTGTAATATTCCGCTACACATACTGGATAAACAACCATTTCGGGAGTTTTGGAATAAATACAATCCCCAGGTGAACTTACCAAGTCGTACATCGTTACGTAGATATATTCCAGCTGTTCGTGAAGACATTGTAAATAGGATTAAATGTGGATTAAAAAGTACACGGCTCTGGTTATATATTGACGAGACGACAGATTGTAAAAAAAATTCTATTTTAAATATTATAGTACGTGTACTGGACCCTCTTAAACCAACATTTCCACTTTTACTAGCTAGTAAAAGACTAACTGCGTGTACTGACGAAATAATTACGCGTATGGTGTTGGAGACATTCGAAAAATTTGAACTTTCAACAAGTCAATTATTGACGTTTGTAACTGATGGTGCCCCGACAATGCGCATGGTAGGCCGTTCTCTTCAAAGAGACAATTGTAGGTTTTCACGTGTTACGTGTAAAGTGCATGCGTTACATCTTGTGGCAGAAACGATTCGAAAATGTTTTCCAGAGGTAGATGCATTAAGAGCAAATACAAAAAAAGTATTTCTCAAATCTCCTAAACGGCTTCGAGCATTTCACAGACAGTGTCCTGGTATCCCTGAACCACCAGAGTCGATTCTTACACGTTGGGGAACGTGGTTGAAAGCGGCTTTTTATTATGCTGAATATTTTCAACAAATAAAAGCTGTGATACTACAGTTCAACCCTAACGAGGCTGCAGCTATTAGGGAAAGCAAGCTTTCAAGACGTTTCCCTTGAAACAGATTTAAAAACTATTAATAACAATTATAGAGGACTACACGACGCAATAGAAAAATTGCAAAATAGTTCGTTGTCGTTAGTGGAATCGCTGCAAATAGTGCACGACGTAAATACACAGCTACAGGCTATAAATGACGTAAAAAATAACCGCGTTAGTGAAAAATTCAAGAGAAAAAGAAAAGAAAGATCCTGATTTTAACAAATTAAGACAAATTTGTGATGGTGCATCTACAACTTCGTTAAGTGAGTTCACAGATTGTTTTACTTATGCCTGTATTGCATCCGTAGATGTCGAACGGTCATTTTCAAAATACAAACATATTTTTTTCACCAAAGCGAACATCGCTGACGGAGACAGCTGTAGAAACATATCTGATGCTATTATGCTATAGATCTTCCCCACTTTGTGATGACGACAACCAAACTACTTCATAAATCTGCTTAAAAGGGTGAGTTTTATACAAATTTTTGTAAAATGTAACATTATTGTTAAAATTTATTTCCATTTATTGTAACTTATTCAAGTATTATGATATGATGTAAACATATGAGTCATATGACGGCTCTGTCGGCCAGGTGACCTCGGCCAGCTTTAATTATAACAAATAATTAGACATTACCATTACACGGTATTTTTAAATATTATCCAGGCAATCAGGAAAAGGAGTAAATCAAATTTAACACGTAAATACAGTCGTCCTCTTTTATTTCTGTTTTCCTATACGTAACAAAAAACTAACCAGAACTATTTATCGAAATAAATATCTTTAAAAAAATTATGTTACTTGACGAAAAGATTAGGGAAAACAGATTACTGAAAAGTCAGGATGTATAGTACTAGGTTCCAAATATTAATTCGCTCAATCAATCACTTTATTGTACTGGAAGAAAATTTGTGATAAAAATGTATAAATTATAAATGGATAAAAAACTGCAACAGTTCAAAAAGTAAGTAGTCCAGTGCTTCTTTATTAAGGAAACAGATTTACTTATTAGTAGTACAAAAACAAACAATTGAAGTTAATTTACAATTTACAACAAACAAAAAATGTGGTATCACAAAATATATTCTATGTAAAATATTCACCAGGAAGTATTTAAAAATCTATTTAAATCCAGTCTAAATATATTACGTTTGGAACGAAAATATTTTTTTCATTTCGGGGATATCGCTCCCAAAGTTTGTATAATAACTATGAAATTTATTGAACATAAATTTAGTAAGAAAAAAATTTAAGAGTAGGATACAAGAAGGTGATGTCATCGTGACGATATTTCACGTCCTATACATATGTGCAGCATATCAACGTGTAGTTTTTTTGTTACAACTAAAACATTGAATAACGTTGATATATGATAGAGAAATTGATAGGAAACATTTTTTAATTGTCATTTGTAGTTAACCTGTTAACGATTCAGTTCTAGATTAAAAGCATTAAACTGTTTTAATGTAAGATTAAACCAACGCAACGATCAAAAGTTGCTTGGTGACTTGTTTTAGGTGATCTACGTATGTAATATATTAGAAATCTGTCGATATACATGTCTGATCCAGTAAACTTTAATTTTTAATTAATTAGGGAAGAGTTTATAAATAATGACCGAGGCATTGCCGCCACAAGATCAATATTTAACTGCTTTAACAAATAGAAGCTAGAATTAATTATTGTCAACATATTCTTATTTTTTTAAGTTTATTGATTTAGTTGATTCATGTAAATTGTTATGAATGAAAGAAACTTAACTTGATTTTTTTTTGTTTCCACTATAAGGACGTAGGTACAATATTTGTAATTGTCTTTACCGCGTGGATTTCCACCTGTGATAAATCTCACTTGTATCTCATACGTATCGTCAACGAGATTAAACAAAAACTTTAAATTTTAATTTGGATTAGAGAAATATCTCTTGCACAGGGTGATAATTTTAGTTGGCCACTCAATGTTCTAGTTTTATTTTTGGGTTACGAAAAAAAATTTAAACACGCAGGCTACACAGAAAAAACTATTCTCAAATTAAGGGAAAGGAATGTGAATTATTTTTTATATGAAACGTCAATTTTATAAACATAAGCAAATATTTTTCTGACAATTATCTCCAAATTTAAATATAATTTGATTCATTTAAATATATCCGCATATTAAAATAAACATAAAAAACAAATTTAAATTAACAAGTTTTATTTAATTTAAAATATTTTTTGTGTAAAAATTTTCCTCTAGGAAATAATATGGTCAAAAAACTAAAATGTTCACTTATAATCTCCCAAGTGCTTGACCTATTGCCAGAAATTTTTCGAGTATATGAATTTTCTTTAAAAAATTATGTACGAGAAAAATTTCCTGCAATTAATTCAAGCACACGGGGGATTCGGTAAGAAAATTTCACACCTAAATAAATTCAATAAATACTATTTTCATCTGACATTAAGATTATTCTAAGTCATAACAAGGTATAAGATTAGTAGGCCGTGAATGGGTTTTGTTGACAAAATGATAGAAACGCATCGCAATTAGTAGTGTTGTGTCAAAAGTTAGAGTAGGTATAAGAGTTATAGAAAATGTCACGTTTTGGAAACAAAAGTAAAGAAAATATTAGACAAGAAGTCCAAAATTTAATGCCACAAAATACGAAGAGGTCCAAAGAGAGTGTGTGGAGACAATTTTTGTAGTTTTGTAATGAAAAACTCTACGATATCAACAATCCATCAATTTCCATCGAAGCACTCGGTTAAATCTTAGAACATTATGCGTTCAATATGAAAAAAAAAACTCAGAAAATTATAAAGAAAGCGTGGTAAAAGTTATGTGGAAGAGCACGGCAACGCAATTACAGGAAATGTTTTTTTTAATCAATATAAAATCAAATTTGATCCATTTTCCGATCCAGAGTTTGCACCCGCCAAAGCTACCAGAGATGCAAAATGCATGCACCTACAAAAAAGATCCTTCGAAAAGAAAATCAAGCTCAACAGCTTTATTTATTTATTTATTTATTTATTTATTTATTTATTTATTTACACCATTCAACGGGAAACCATTTACAGAATGGGAATTACAAAAATAAAATTTAAAATAATATTTTAAAGAGACAAGAATATAACTTTAAACTTAATTTTAAAATGTATATACACATATATGCATGTATACATACATACGTATATACATACATACATGCATACCCACATACACACATATCCATATACTTATCTATAATTAACATGTGCAAATTTATTGTACATTACATATCTATAACACATGCAAATTTTTGAAGAAAAAAAATTTGTTTCACGATTTTTTAACTGTGGCTACATTGCAGAAGAAAATATCAAGAGTATGTTGGTGTTCATTATAATTATTGCACATTTGATATAAAGGCGAAAATTTACCAATATTTGTACGAGGTATACTCAAAGTAAAGGTCATATGTTGCCTTGCGGTTACTCTGGGAACACGAAAATTTAACATTTATAATATATCGAGACAGTCAATGTCATTAGTTACTATTTTGTTCAAGAAGGTTAACTGAGATTTCACCCGTCTGTTTTCGAGGCTATCTAAAGAAAATCTTTCCTGCATATATACATTCGGATATCCAATAGCTGGGTATACTCCATCCTCTCTGAAACAAGCATGTTTTAAAAACTTCCGCTGTACCTTTTCAATACTGTTAACATGTATGTCATAATAAGGACACCAAATAATAGCTGCATATTCAAGCTTAGATCGCACAAAGGTGTTATAAAGCAATTTTAGTGTATCTGCATTATTAAACTTACGGGAGTTTCTTATAATAAAGCCTAACATTTTAAAACTCTCTGATGTTATGCTACTAACATGATTTATGAAAGAGAGTTTGCTATCAAATATTATACCTAAGTCTCGAAAGACAGTAGGCCTTGCAATTACGATATTATTAAGAGTATTGTCAAAATTTAGTGTTTGTACTTTATTAGAGAATGTCATAACATTGCACTTTGTGGTGTTTAAGGGTAATTTATTTTTAATGCACCAAATATTAAGGTTTTCCAAATCTTTCTGCAGAGTAAAACAATTTTCAATATTTTTAATAATAGAATAAATCTTTAAATCATCCGCATATAATAAATATTTACAATTTAAATTAGATATAATGTCATTTATAAAGATGTTAAAAAGTAAGGGTCTTAAATTCGAGCCTTGAGGAACTCCAGAAGTATTTCAACAGACTGGACTCCACAGCATTGCACAAATTGTTTCCTGTCAGATAAATACGATGTAATAAAGTTTAACATATTTTGCAAGAATCCATAACTCTGCAATTTTATTAATAAGATACTGTGATCCAATCTGTCGAATGCTTTTGAGAAATCTGTATAAATGACATCTGTCTGAAGCCTGCCATCTAAAGAATTTGCTAAATATTGCGTGATACAAAACAGATTGGTAATGGTTGATCTCCCTTTCATAAATCCATGCTGATAAGGCGTAATGCGATGTTTCATGTAAAAGAAAATAAATTCATACACCAGAATTTCATAAACTTTAGAGAAATTATTAACTATAGTAATAGGCCTGTAATTTTGTATTTTGGCACGATCTCCCTTTTTGAAAACAGGAACAACTCTAGAGGTTTTCCAAGTTTCTGGAAAAACAGCAGTTTTAATAGATAAATTAAAGATGATTGTTAGAGGATATGCAAATACACAGGCACAGTCTCTAATAAGAAAGGCAGGAATATTGTCTACTCCAGTGGTAAATTTCAGTTTTAATTTTCTTAAACTTGCATACACATAGTTTCCGAAAAACCGTTTATATGCAAGTTATCAGAAGTTAAATCAGTTTTCATAATTTTTGTCGAGTTGTGTATACGAATCCTGGAAGTGTTTGGCAAATTTATTAACAATATTCTCATAGCCCAGTACATTTTCAGTATTATCAATCAGGGTATCAGGTATGGTGAATGTATTTTTTTATTATTTAAAAATGTCCAAAAATTGTTCGGATTACTGTTAATATTTGCTTTCGATATTGCTGCAGAAATTTTTATATGATATATCAATGTTTTCTGGTAAAGCTCGGGAAAATTTGCTTTGCGAAAATTATAATGTTAATTTATTTTTTGTTTATTGTTTTTCGAAGAATTTTCGATTTATAGATAACTACCAGTGCAGGATGATATAAATCTTCCGAAACTAAGATGTCGAATGCCTTTTCCACAATACATTTTTTATTAGAGATAACCAGATCTAATAACCTATTATTGCAGTTTCTTATATTACTGCACTGAATGAGATCTAAGAAGTTATGAAATTGAAATAATGGTAACACTGTACCCATCGGTTGTAAGTATATTAAAGTTTCAAAATATTCTGGTATAGAGTGGAATGAAAAATAATATTAACTGAAATTTTTTTGCTAATTATTATTTACTAACTTTTACAAATCTTATCACAGATAAGTATAACATATAACAATATAACAATTTCATATTCTGGTATATTAAAATCACCAAGGACTACCACATCTGCATTATAAATGTATTCAAGAGAGCTAAATATGTCAAAAAGGGAGTGGTACGTTTCAACTGTTGTGCGAGGCGGAATATAAAGTGAAAATATATACAACAAATAATTGATTATCAGTTATTAGTTTAATTCCAACAATATCGATATGAAATAAATCCTCAAACATAGACTTTGTATCTAGTTGGCTCATTGTGTAGGCTGAATTTACAGCTAAAAGTACTCCTCCTCTCCTAGTATAGTTATCTAACCAAGAGTTTTGTGATGACTTGTGATGAAGATTCTCCAGAAGATCTGCAACGAATTTTCTTTTATGTCGCCTTATGTGAGCTAGCGTGGAGAGGAGGAGAAGGATCTTCAGCTTGCATTCAACATTTTATGGAGGAAACTGACAACGATGGCAATTTAACTGGACAGATTGAACACAATCCAGTATTTTCTAAAACCGGCCAGGGTAATTCAAAAAGCTATCTGACAGTAAATGGCTGGTTACAAATAATGAAAATCCTGATGTTTGCCCTGTTCGGATTTTCAAAAAATTGTTGATTAAAAGAAACAACCATATAAAAACTAAAAGACTATTTTTAACATCAAATCCAAATTGGAATCGTCCTGAGTCTAAAGGATATAAGAATTTTTCTGTCGGGAAAAACACAATACCCACTTGGTTAAGTCAGCGGGAGCTAGTATTGGTATCGACATGAAACCATTAAAGTGACAAATCATTCAGCTCGAGCAACAGCCGTTTCCAATTTAGCAAAACAAAGAATTGGTGAACAGCAACTTTTTAAAATAACCGGACACAACAACAGCCAATCAATCAAGCTAGATGCTGAACATCATCAAGATATAATTGAGGCTATGAGGAGCAACAAAGCTAGCAACACATCTTCGACGAGCGGTTTAAATCATCCATCAAGTGTTTATAACAATTGTGTATTTAATATTAAAAACAATAATTAAAATAAGTAAAAGTTATCTTTGTATTTGTTATCAGTTGGATTTTAGTGTTAATATTAATAAAAGATGTATTTTATTAACTAAAGTTTGCGGAATATTATTGTTTCGAATCTTTTAGGTCTATTTGCAGATGTTTCGTTTATTAAAGTGAGGAGAACGTTTTTTTTATATTTTGAAATATCATAACAGTAGATATCTACATAGTTGCAGGATATCTACATATACGCAACGTTAAAAAAATCTTTCCACCCATTTTAGTTGCAAAAAACTACTCATAAGGGGTTAATATATATCTACTGTAATGTTTTATATTATGTTTTCTTCATTAAAATCGGTGGAATATTGTTTTTCTTATATTTTCTACTGTTACAACAGTTTTGGTGAACCGGAATACCTATATACGTATAAAAGATAAATAATATGTTTTCCACCCATTTTAGTTTTAAAAAATAACTAAAAATTGTTTAAGACAACTCTGTTTGTATGTTATGAAATATGTTTTGTTTATTAAAACGTTGTTTTTTAAATATATCTTCATGTTTTATACACATGGTTAAGTTTCAGCACATAACAGAGATGGCTTTGAAACAAAATGTCATTAGTTATTTATCATTATTTGATTGACAGCTTAACCAGTTTAAGCTCAATATTTCTATTGTTAAAGTTGTTTTCGAGGTTTTTAAAGAATAAGATTATAGAGAATGGAAAAAGAACAAAATAAACATTATGCGCATATTGCGAAGAACTTTGCGAAGTAAAAAAAGCCATCCAAATTTGAAATACTTATCATACCTGATTGAGAAGTGTAATATGGAGGAAAACCAAAATGAGAGGTTATCAGCGTAGTACAAAGAAAGCTACTGGAAGTTTCAACTAAGTTTTCACGAAGTAGAGAACATAAATTAAACAAAATTGTTTCAAATTATTACATTTATGTAGTCAAGCATTGACATTTAATTGATTTAAATTCTTCACCGATGTATTCACCATTGAAACGCGAGGAGTTTTTAAAAGATTTTCAAACACATTTGAAATATTTAGTTAATGACCATAATTACACATGAAATAAAATGTTGTTTCACAAGCTCAATGATTTTTTTCTATAATTATCTCGTTTAATATCAAAATAAAATTCCATTTTTCTATAAAAGCAAATATCAAATATGATCATATGTCAATAATTTGACAGAAGGATTTCCACTTATTAATTTTACTCAGGGTACCCTGGAGGATGAAAATTTCTGGAAATTCTTAGGTTGCCATGGTAATGAAACCAAAAACAAACTTCTGATTGGCTAAAAAAGTGACGTGTGAAATTTTCAAAGCAATCAATTTTGTTTTGATTCACCCAAAAGTATAAAAATAAAAGGTCATCATTTTAATTTTTCAACTTCCAGATCTCCATTTACACATAGAGATAGCATGTTAAATTTGTCATTTTAGTAAATAATAAGCATACTTAGGGAGTTTCGACGTCATCCCAGAAAAGGATTTTTAAACTTAATACTATATTCCGAAAAACGCGTGATATAATAATAATAAATTTGTAATTTTTGACGGTGTATTTACACATTAGTTAATTAATCTTTTGCATACAAAACCAGCACCTATGAGCGGTAGTCATCCACCGAGAATTATATTGACAGCGAGGAGCGGCCGAGAATTACATTATTTATGTGTGTAGTGTCGAAGGGCGAATATCGTTTGCGTCTCTAGACGACTATCTACCTGCCTGCTGTGTAATTTTCTGTCTAGTTTTCATCCGTGTTCTATGCAGTTTGTATTTTGTTCAGTTCAAAAACACTCTACCTAGCGATCTGTTGTTTGTCGGCGAGTATAGACATTTTTCATTTATTCAAAATTGTTTAGTGGAGTGCATTAGTCGACGTAAAAAATTGCGAGATAGTCCGCGTCTTCAGAAAGTGATGGGTTGAGTATTGTTATGTAAAGTGTGAGACTGTCATACGTAAATTCAGTGCAATTTATTAGTAAATTCGCTGTGACGAAACATGTGTCGTCGGAAAAACATCAAACGCTGATTTGCGGAAATAAAAGCGGTGAAACAGGGAGGAGCTGTTATTGTTGTAGAACTTGTGACATTATGTAAAGAAGTTTACAAGGTCTTTCCCTGTTTTATAGTCTGCTTCTGTTATTTACGTCGTGACATCCAAATTCCCTAAATCTATTAATGAGACATACTTTTTGTAAGCATTGTTTTATAACATAATTTAAAATCTGTTAAATGAATATTATGATAATCAATCATATTATACATATATAAAATACAACGATTCTCTGGGTCAATTCAGTTTTTGCCAGAAGTGATTATACACATTACCTACTTCTAATATATTCTAATATTATAAGTGGCGTAATATCCAGTAATGATTTACCACGGCAAATAATATACTTAAATTATATACAATTATTTATAATAGGTTAATTTAAGAAGGTTGCTAATAATTCAACTAAATGAAATTGAAATAAGATTTTTGCAGGTTACACTAAAAAATGTGTGGTAAATACTTCATTTCAAATGTTAAGAACCCCCAAGGCAACCATACGATTTATAGATCATGCTGGTTGCTACATTCATACCTGAGACTGCTAAAGACGTACTGGTAGTAAGATATGAAGCAGATAGCTGTCTGTCTGCCCATCATCGTTAATAGACCCTCACGCTATTCGGAGGTTTCATGTTTCACTTTTTTTTGTAAATTAATTTACATAAACACGTCGGGTATAGATAATAATAATATTAATTCACAGGGTATTTTTTTACTACTGCAAAATATTTTTTGTTTTATTATGTCCTTACATATTCTAACGTAATATTATTTCTACGGAATTTGAAGTTTACATAATGAAATAACTGTGAATGTTGGAAACTAGTTTTCAAATAATATTTGAACTAATTATATCCAAAGAAATATTTTAAAAGAAATTCAACAAAACATATTCCAACAGTTATCAAAATATTTTGAAACTATTTACATTTCAGCTAGATATGCTAGCAAATCGTTTCACATATCTCCCCTTTGGTTCACCAAAGTCGAAAGTCACATAGACGTACTATGCGACTTCCGACCTTAGTAAACCAAAGGAAAGATTTTTAAAGCAAAAGCTTTGCAGTCCTCAGTGGAGATAACTGTTTCCGAGAAGTAGGCCTCTAGACATTCAGTGTTCACCTTATATAGTTTTGGAATTTTCAGTCCGCCACCAGCCGCAGGTAGTCTAGTGACCAAGGCGTTAGACTAGAAGTATAATCTGCTTTCTTCTTCCCTGGAACCACTGTATGTCCCGGAACCTACACAAGCCGTACTTATTTTTGCTTAGCAAGCTCAAGAGTGGTCTCGCACTTCTGAACAGACCTTGTCCTAGGAGAAGGATCGCTTTCAGAGCCGCCTGGCCGTCGCGTCGCGTCGGAGCAAATGTATATTATTTGTTCCGTGCTATTCCTGACTTCTTTCTTACTTGCCACAATTAAGATGGCAAATATTTCTAGTACACCTTTATCTTCTAGATATGTCTCTATTCGGAAAGACAGTTCGTCAACTATATGAGAATCATCTGTGCATCATACGAGAAAGTCTGGGGGAAATTTATTTTTCTTTCCTTCTACTCTTCTCTATTCGGTAGAGCGAGGGTATATGTCCTCCCTACCTCAACTGGTCTTTTATTTCCATCATTTTGAAGGTAGAAATGGGAATTTCCCTCTCCGCCAGTTCAACGATTGCTGCGTGACCTTCCATTCTGCCTCTACATCTCCAGCTTACTGAGTTCCGCATTCTGAGATAGGCCATCATAGCCTTCCTCTTTATCCACGAGAAAACCGGCGGCAGGCTCAGCAGTACTTCAAGGATAGCTGTAGGTATTGTTTTCATTGCGCCTGTAATTCCCAGGCAGGCAAGTATTTGAACTCTTGCCAACCTTTGGGCCACAAGACACCAACCCATGTTTGAGCCTAGACTAGTACCGTATACAAGCTATGCAGGATCCGTGGGCTGAGGCCCCAATTACAACCTACCACCTGACGTGATTGCCAAAGGGTTGCCGTCGACTTTTCAACAATTCTGTCAAATGCGCCCCTCATCAAAGTTTCTTATCTAAAGTCACCCCCAAGTATTTCATCTCCCGTATAATTACCAGAGGTCTTTTATACACAACTGGTGTCCTATTTTTCTTCTCTTGGTGAAGAGGATCATCTCAATATTAGTAGGATTAACTGAGAGACCGGTTTCTTTGTACCAATTTTCTATTGCTACCTGCATGCCATCACGGACGACACCGACGTTAAAAAATCACGCATATTTGCTCTCCGCGGTTAGTCGCTCCATGAGACCATCTATTACCAGAAACCATATGAAATGACAAACAGCTGCCTTGTTTCCTAAAGCAGTGCTAACTCGTCTCTATTCCAGCGCAGACCACACCCATTTGACCAGTACTGAGTACTGGTAATAACTTCTGGCCTTAAGGGCATCACAGATACGTGTCTTGTCGAAGACTCCTCCTATATGAAAAATACTGTCACACTGCTACACTTCCTTATAGTGGAGCCCTAATGGGTTAATATGATATTCCGCGTGAAAGCCGTGAAATTTTCATTACACAGTCTCTTTAATAAGATAATTATTTCCACGCGTCCCAGTCGTTTTCGGGTTATGATTTGTTTCATTGTTGATGTTTTATGAAGGGCAATTAAGAAACCTTTGAAGCGCTGATATTGCGAAATATTAAAACCTGGTGAATAGATCAAAGACTGTCAAAGAGAAAACCTAACGAGAAAATGAAATCCAACAATTTTTTATTGGTAGTAGGCATCTTGCATGGATATACAGAAAATGTGTTGTCGCGTTAACGGCCACTCGAGTTATATGTGAGTTCTGTTGAGTAATTGTAAATTTTTTTTAAACGTTATTTATTACCTATTGTAATCGACTGTAGAGCATGCATATTTTTTTAAATATTTTATATCTTAATTGTTTTTGAGTTATACTTGTTTGCTTTCCACTGTCCTAAAACCGCACTGAAAACAAAATTAATGTTAAATCACCATGTTTTAGTTCATTGTACGTCTGAAAACGCGGTGCCGCGGCTGAGAGGCTACAGTCACGTTTAGTTGTTATATTAATGATAACAACAAAATAAAAAATACTTTTATTATTCCTACTGAATTGTAAATATGACAAAGTAAGCACAGGTCAATATTTAATCATTTTTAGTTTCGTAAATCAGATATATGGGAAAATTCAAGACCAAGACGCTTAAATTTCCAGATTAACCTTTGCCTTTTACCGTAATTTATGTTCATTTTCTATTACTGTTACTCTTTTGAGTTCTTTAAAGCCCTCGTTCATTACAATAATTGGTTCGGCAATCAATTATGACAGCTTATTAGTGTAATTTTAGATAGCCCCGTTTGTTTCTTAAAATTATCACCACTAGCCGTCTATAAATAAAAGATAATGTTTATAACATAACTAATTTGAATAACTAAAACATCTAAACAAATCAAAATAATTGAAAGTCTTTAAATGAAAAAGTATTCCCTATTTCAATGTTTTAAATAATGCATTACAATTTTGACAAAATTATCATCACTGGAAATATTTCCTAGTACCACCATCTTGCTTCTATCATCATTGGAAATATTTCCTAGTACCACCATCTTACTTCGTGGGATAATAAATAAAAGAATTATTAAAAAATTAACACTACTAATAGTGTTACCATAAAAAAACAAGAACCTTATGTAGACAGTAATTTTAAATTGAATTAAAGAACATCCATAGTTTCCTTAAAATGGTGAACAATTAAAGCTGGACTACCAGTAATTACCAGTACTAGTGGTAGAATAAATCAAAGTAATTTCGAGGAGAGGTGGGTGATGACCAGTTATTTATCATCATTGCTTTTTTTATTAATTTTGTCATTGGTGTAATTCCGCTACCAAGACCAGTCACCGATGCCAGGACATAACCTCATGAGTGCTTGGCACTGGTACTCCTAAATTGGAAATTTTGCCGAACCCCCACTTCGTCGTGGGGTAGAGATCTACTCGCATCGCAAATATGCGAAAATCACAGTTTTACAGGCGCAGCATGCATTTTGCTCTGGCAAGAAAGGAGTGGGTGGGTGAAGTTATGGATGATTGATCGATCTAAATTTGAGGCAGCATCCAAAGTTTGACAGGACTGTGAAGCCATAATTTTTCGCCGAAAATCAACATTCATACCTCGAAAATTTTGGCAATATCTGTATTATTTATGTACAATATCCAACGAGAACTAGTACTATGTTATACTTAAGCTACAAACTTAAGTTTACCAGTAAGGCATATATGACAGAAATGATGTAAAATATGATAAAAAAAAAAAAAATAATGATATAAAACATACAAGATATTTAACATCAGATAAACAATTTTGTTAACAGATTGAAAAGAACAAATAATAATTCTGTATCATCTGAAATAAAACGCAGTAAGTAAATTAGTACCGGCTGTTGGTAACTGTAATGATATATTGAACTTCGAATTAACTCTAGGTACTTGACATAATTATCCTAGATAATATTGTTTCTGAATTTACTATACTGGTAATTACTTTGCGAAGATATATAATCCAGTATATAATACGTCTACAATATAAACTACTTAATTGAAACCTGGCCAGTAATGTTTCTTGGGGTGCACCGCGGGAAGGATAAACTCCATAATTAATAAAATGTAAGGTTTTAAGGTATGTTACACTATTTCCAATTGAATCGTATCAGTAATATAAATCGGACTCCAAAGTACAGAAGCATATTCAAGTTTACATAGAACGAATGCGGAATAAAGAATGTTTAAGAGTCTTATATACCCTATTAAATCATAATTCTCGAATATCTCGTTTAAAACTTATCCGATTTGAGTGCGATTTTTACAAGATTTTTCAAAAATATGTATAAAATGTCGGAATGCAATTTTTTTTTTTAGAGTCGTCAAAAATTTTTCGCATGCATTTTAAATATTTTGTATCCAAATTTTTTAACATTCCGACATTAGTCACTGTTTGTAACGTTTATATTCATGTGACCCAACTCTTGGATTAGTTGCAAATAAATTTATTAGAAAACTAAAAACTGCATATCTGTATTCCGATAATAGCTGCCATCTCGCATGATATTTCGGAAACACGGATGCACTTGCATACACTGGACTCGTTTGCGGGAGGGGGAATCGGGCACTTAGGAACCACGTTGCGATTTCGTAAACAACAGTGGCGTGTGTATTCTAGAGATATATCAAATTTACTTATTTGTTATAAAGTGGGTACACTTGATTTCAATAAAAACTGGTACACTTTCTTTTAGCTATGTAAATCATTCGTTCTTTGATTGATATTAATAATCTTACAAATGTCACTTTGACGTTAATCAGTGGCGTCATTATTAAAAATGGTTCGACATCTAACAGATATTCAAAAATTTCGATTTGTTTCTAAAATTGAAGATGGTTGATCCATAAGAAGATTTGCTGCTGAATACAATGTGAGTAAAACCACGATAATGAGTGTTAAAAAACAATGGGACACCAACCAAACGGTATCCCGTAAAGTTGGTTCCGGTAGGCCCAGAAAGAGCAATAATCAAGAAGATGAAAATCTTATAAATTAACTGATAGAAAACCCTTTTCAGACTGCAGTAAATGCAATTTCAGAGACAAATTTCCCTGCTTCGGTATCTACTGCTTGCAGAAGAATAAAACTACAAAGCGACTTGAAGAGTTGTTCAGCGGCTAAAAAATACAAACTTTCAGAAGAAAAGAAGCAGGGTAGGATTATTTTTGCACTCAACTATATAATTGATGATGAAAACTTCTGGGGACAAGTTGTCTTTTCTGACGAAAAGGTTTTTAAATACTGTAACAATGGACATGTTCGCGTATGTAGGCCTCCTTCCACTAGATACGACAAAAAATATACTTTCGATCCACAAATATTAGGAAGGTTTTCAGTCAATGTCTGGGCTTGGATGAGCCTAAATAGGTTAGGTGTGTGTTGGAACAGTGGTGGTCATCTCAATTCCATTAAATATATTAAAAAATTAGACAATATTATGTTGCCGTCAATAATAGAGGTGTTTCCGGAAAATAATTTTATTTTCCAACAAGACAACTGCTCCATACATACGGCCCATCGTGTCAGGCAATGGTTTCCTAATAGAACCATAGAGTTGTTACCGTGGCCATCTAAAAGTCCGGATTTAAATCCAATTGAAAATGTATGGGGACTAATGGTGAAACATAAGAAAATTAAATAACCATCCAAATAATGCCCAAGAATTGGAAGGGATAATTGAACACGCTTGGGAGAACTTGTCGCAAGAAGTTGACCTTGCAAGAAATCTGATTTTGTCCATGCCTGCAAGACTTCAGGCAGTTTTAGACGCTAATGGAGCAATGACAAAATATTAGTTAATTCTGTATTACGTAATTGAAGTTCATTTATTTAATTTTTTTATTGTATTTTTATGTTCAGTTTGCATTGTTTACATTTTTTTTAATCTCAAGTGGTATTTTTGTGTTCTTATTTTAAAAATAGAATTATCATTATTCAGTTAGTATTTTAATTACAACCATTAGTAGAATTATCCGTAACAAATATTATTTTTTTAAACAATAATATGGCAGGCTTGAAAATGTTTTGAAAAAGTTATTTCCTAATTATTTTTTTAAAATTCCATTTGAATAAAATAAAAGAGAAAGGTTTAATAAGTTTAAAAACACAAAGAAAACCGATCTCCTCCAAAAAACCCAGGTCCGGGGTAAATCACTTCTTCTCCACCCCCCTCTCGACATGCCTGGCCAGCCCTATTTACAGACATATGCACACAACTAAACTATTAAGATTTTCGATTACAAGAGTTGTACCAGTTTTTTTTTAAATCAAGTGTACACCTAAGTAGACGTGTTATTGAAAGTGATTATTAGTGCAGTGAAAGAACAATGGGAAAAATAAAAACATATCATAAGCGTAAATACTCTAGCAGAAAACCGAAAAATCGAACATTAGCCCAAAAGAGAAAATATAAAAAAGTACTACTGAAATTAAATTTTTTCGTAAATTAATAAAAGTAATAATTTTCTTTTATTTCCGGTAATTTCTGTAGAGAGACTAATATAAATGAAAGTTTTCCCATTTTGCCGTCTCTAAATATTGATATGGAGAATGAAAGGCTCAATGAAAGGTGAATATGATAATTTTTATTTTTGATTTATTTTAAGCGCAGTAACCTCATGTACAGGGTGATCATTTTAAGTGCACCTTACTCGATTTTTCTGCTGTATTATTAACCTAGGAAAAAACTTCAAAAATTATCCTTATGTGCTTTTTTCTAAGGAATCCGAAAATTAAAAACAACTGAATGTCAAATAAAAAGAAAAACTTGAAAAATAAAAAAATTACACCCCGTATTAATATGCGGAAATGGACATACGACATTCCGAATACTGATTAAATATGCGCGTCACATACATATCTTTTACTTCCGGTTTGACCGGAAATTGCCTTAATTTTTTTTATTCTAAATGATATATCCTGTATATTCAGCTTAATTTAAAAAATTTCTTTCTGAATTCAGCAATATATGTAACATCATCATAATCTTTCATATTTGATAAAAATATTGGAGTTTAAATTTAAGATTAACGATTTAATTGTTTTGTTGTTTAGTTCTTTAGCTATTTTTAAACAAAGTAAATAAAATAATTTCGGGTTTTTTTTATTGTTTTTACATATTAATTGCAGGACAAGGACGCATGAAGGGTAAGGTTAGCTACTGCTTAGCTTATAAGCTTGACGCAACACAACATTTTCGTCGGTTTATGTTGCACGAAACCTCTAGTACTCCGCCTCTGATAATTCAACATCTCCCGATCTGAAATGTTCCACTATGCCGTTCTGTAACTAGAACATCGGCCACCTTCGACATTCGCCGCGATAATTTCGGTTTGGCTGTATATATGCACCGTGGCCTGCGCGGGGTGTGGTAAAATCGAGACTATATTTCACTTGCATCTGATATAGACCCTTAATGTTTTTGCATTGCTAAATTCGTTAGCATCACTCAATACAAACCAAGGCCCTTATATTATTATGCAGAATCAGTAGTTAAACGAATATGTTCCTCAAATGATAACTCGCAGACGAAAGCAACGCCAAGATCTTTAATTTGTATAACCCTTTTCAAAATGATAGTGTCCAGCTTATTAATTAAATATTTCGGTAATTTTACTCCGAGAATACGACATGACATTGTATTTATTGATATCTAAAAGTAACTGATTCTGATCGCATCAAGCACTTAATTTATTCAATTTTTTTTTGTAATTTTAAACAATCTGAAACTAATCTAATTTCGGAATATATATTAAGGTCGTCAGCGTAAAGCAGGAAATTGACATGAGACAATTGTTATATCATTAATAAAAATGACGAAAAATAATGGCCCAAGAGTCGAACCTTGTGCAACCCCTGATAACTGTAAACATTTTTCAGATTTAAAACTAAGGTATTGAACAAATATATCTATTATTAAGATAAGATCCAAAAAGATTTAATAAAGTTATAGACATACCAAATGTATCTAATTTTGATAGCAACAATTCGCGGTCAAGCTGGTCAAGAGCTTTAGAGAAATCAGTAAGATTACATTTACCTGATATCTATTATCTAATATTTCAGATACATATTAAGTTTTTTCCATAAAGTTCGAAGTAGTGAAACGTCCAGACATAAAACCATGCTAACGTGTAGATACTAAGTTTCCAGTTTGGAAATAAACATGGACATGGATGATGATTTGAAAAACTTTATAAAAATTACAAATAGCGATTGGCTTGTAGTTAGTAATTTCGTTAATGCTTCCTTTCTTAAAAATGGGACATACTAGTGACTCTTTCTACAACTGCAGGTGACAAGATTTAAGCATAAAATTAGGTTAATGTTATTGCACAATATCTTAATAAGAAAACTAAAATTAAGATTGGGTCCATTGTAAAATTACCTTTCACTTTTTTACAGACTGTTAGAGGGCATAAACTTATTAAGATGTATTAATAACTAGAGCTGCCCGAGGTGGCTGGAGTACAGCCACGGTCTTGCGATGGCGTCACACGTGCCGATTTAGAAGTGATTTACGCTGCAGTCTTATTTGAAAGGTTAATGCGTGAGGTTGTACCTATAAATTATACATAATGTCAAACGCGCCAAAGGGTAAAAAACGACCATACGCGGACACAGTGAATAAATTTATCGGTGAATTTCCGGATTATTTATTCTATGACGGATGCAAAATAATTTGTAAAGTTTGTAATCAAAATAAAAAAAATGGCATGCCTTTGACAACTCAGTTTATGTTTGATTTATTGTTAATGTTAATAGCCTGTAATATTCCGCTACACATACTGGATAAACAACCATTTCGGAAGTTTTGGAATAAATACAATCCCCAGGTGAACTTACCAAGTCGTACATCGTTACGTAGATATATTCCAGCTGTTCGTGAAGACATTGTAAATAGGATTAAATGTGGATTAAAAAATACACGGCTCTGGTTATGTATTGACGAGACGACAGATTGTAAAAAAATTCTATTTTAAATATTATAGTACGTGTATTGAGCCCTCTTAAACTAACATTTCCACTTTTACTAGCTAGTAAAAGCGTAACTGCGTGTACTGACGAAATAATTACGCGTGGGGTGTTGGAGACATTCGAAAAATTTGAACTTTCAACAAGTCAAGTATTGATGTTTGTGACTGATGGTGCTGCGACAATGCGCATGGTAGGCCGTTCTTTTCAAAGAGACAATTGTAGGTTTTTACATGTTACGTGTAAAGTGCATGCGTTACATCTTGTGGCAGAAACGATTCGAAAATGTTTTCCAGAGGTAGAGATGCATTAATAGCAAATACAAAAAAAGTTTTTCTCAAATCTCCTAAACGGCTTCGAGCATTTCACAGACAGTGTCCTGGTATCCCTGAACCACCAGAGCCGATTCTTACACGTTGGAGAACGTGGTTGAAAGCGGCTTTTTATTATGCTGAATATTTTCAACAAATAAAAGCTGTGATACTACAGTTCAACCCTAACGAGGCTGCAGCTATTAGGGAAAACCAGACAAGCTTTCAAGACGTTTCCCTTGAAACAGATTTAAAAACTATTAATAATAATTATAGAGGACTACACGACGCAATAGAAAAATTGCAAAATAGTTCGTTGTCGTTAGTGAAATCGCTGCAAATAGTGGACGACGTAAATACAAAACTACAGGCTATAAATGACGCAAGAAATAATCGCGTTAGTGAAAAATTCGAGAGTGTATTACAGAAAGATCCTGATTTTAGTAAATTAAGACAAATTTGTGATGGTGCATCTACAACTTCGTTAAGTGAGTTCACAGATTGTTTTACTTATGCCTGTATTACATCTGTAGATGTCGAACGGTCATTTTCAAAATACAAACATATTTTTTCACCAAAGCGAACATCGCTGACGGAGACAGCTGTAGAAGCATACCTGATGCTATTATACTATAGATCTTCCCCACTTCTTGACGACGACAACCAAACTACTTCATAAATCTGCTTAAAAGGGTGAGTTTTATACAAATTTTTATAAAATGTAACATTATTGTTAAAATTTATTTCCATTTACTGTACTTATTCAAGTATTATGATATGATGTAAAAATATGAGTCACATGACGGCTCTGTCGGCCAGGCGACCTCGGACAGCTCTATTAATAACTTAACTTATTTAATTATTTGGTTGATTTTAAACCAGAAATTAAAAACGGGAATCAATAATTTCAACAGCATTTTTTAAGCTTCTTTCCTGATTATCCCAAAACAATGACACTTTACAGTTTGAAGTCATCTTAAAATAACTAACTTTCTAGTATCTCTCATAAAATCGAATAGAATTTAGTAGTGCATGAGTATATAATTAAACTCTAGACACTTTTACACCATAGCAAGTACGTGACACCGCACTTTAACTACGTCAAATTAGATCAATTATTCTGTTACATTCTTAACAAAAAGTACTATGATAAGACGCATGCCAATTTAGGATTGTTTATGGCTTATGAGACAAATTGTCTTCATTCCTTTACTGTTTACCGTCTTGTTAAAACAAAAGTGAAAACCGCCGCAATCATGGAAACGTATGTAAACATTCATTAAAAACTTATTTTTGTTAGTACTGAAGAAAAAAATTGTCAGAACGTGTCTAAAATAAAAATAATGCAGGAAGTATCCTAAATGCTATTTTTTTATAAAAAATTTAGAAACGTTTCTTATTTTTTTCTTTTTACCCTTATTTTGAGACACATGTTTCTCTCACATTGTAGAAACAGTAAATATTAAATACTACAAGTAATTTAATCTCCTGTATTCCTGAGTGACCTAGAGAGACGCCTCAAAATACCGACCCATTTCTTTTTCTATTCATTAGCTAACGGTGTCGTGAAGCTGACTATAAAAGGCTTCTTAATATAGTCTGCCATACACTTTCGAAATTTTCTGGTATACGTATAGTTCTGGTCCTTCCTGCCGGTTTTTTTTTGCTGCAGAGCCACCTAAATTTTCTGACCAAGCAAAGTGGTCTCTTTGGTCGGCACTGCTACGTTTGATTTCATATTAAAATATGCAAGGAACCGACGCGACGCTGGGTCCGAATGATAGTCACCATTCTTAAAAGAATTTCAACAGCAAAAAGCTGTTTGTATTGTTTGACCAACTCATGAATAAAATATTTATACAGTACCTATCCCATCGTTCCATTTTGGAACATAGGGCTTCTACAAAGGTCCTCCATATGACTCTGTTTATGACAAGTTTCTTTATTTCACCCCAGGATTTGCTCATTGCACATGCATCTCCAATTACAGTTCTTTCCAAAGTAATCTTTGGACGACCTCTTCCACTGCTATCTTGAGGGTTCCTAGAGCGATCCTAGCTATATCATTTGCGGAACTTCTGTGAATATGGCTCATCCATCCCCATTTTCGTTTTTTGATATCAATATCGACTCGTTCCTTCTTTGTCCTTCTCCATAAGCCTTCATTGGTAATTTAGTAGGACCAAAGGATACGTAACAGCCTGCGTCGGGTCCTATTGACGTACTTGTAATTGCCTGGTTCTAGCTTTTGTCATGCACTATGCACTTTTTGTCACAACCGTGGCAGAGAACCGGTTTAACATTTTTATGAATACAGGTACGCACTTTGGTGTTGTTTGCATAAGGTCTCAAAACCCATGTTATTTAGCACGCTTTTAAAATTTGTTCTTGCTCATCTTCCCTGTCTATGATACTTAAAATGTTTTCTTAACCGCCTTTCAAGTCACCGAAGTAACTCAGAGAAAATCTTAGGATTTTGTATTCAGTAAAGAGAGACGAGTAACTACAGTTTATTGTGGAGTCCGTACCACATCTAGGGCATCGACAGTTCTCTTGCTCTGGGATGGATTCGAACCATCGATATTCGGTACCAAGTAAATAGCTATAAGCGCTTTACCCACTCGACTGCCATGCCCATGCTGCCTAAGTAGATAAACTCGTTAACTCTCTCAATGATCTGGTTATCCAGACGATCCTCCTAATATAATCAATGCGTATTTTCTTGGTCTTATTGAGGTTCATTTTGAGTCCTACTCTTCATGCTTTTTGTTCTAGCGTTGCGGTTTTTGCTTTGTGTTTCCAAGTGTGTGAATTTATGATAAAAATGGAAACTGTTAAAACTGACAAAGGCGTCGTCTTAAACTAAGCTGATTTTGGTTAAGTAAAAACATTTAATTTCTAAAATAAAAACTCTTAAGAAACAAACTTAAACAGTGTTATTTCTGAAATATTCGCTTAATAAGAATATACTTGTCATTATTTCTTAACAAATTGCCAGACCCTATACTAAGTATCACGATTTGCCCTCATCTAAAATGGATATAAAATATCCCGTGGCTCGGAGTAAGAACGAGGTAACGCATTTAATGAATTAATCGAGAAATTAAACACTGCCCTTTTTGATTTTCATATTACATCAATTTTCGTTTTTTAACTGTTACATGTACGCCATTTATTACATTATTTTTTACAGTGATATTGCATACCTGTTATAAATATGCTTTCTAAATAAATTATTTCTAAGTACTGTATATAATAAAATCTTCCAATTAAATTTGATTTAAAAGTAAAAGTGAGTTAACTAACAAAGAGATACGAGTTCTTGAGGGCGGGTTTTTTATTGTTCTTATATGTTAAGTGCCTCCTCTATATTTATTAGAACATGTCAAAATGTATGTTATTTATTTAGGACGTTCTTATTACAATGTCTGTTTCTTTATAATGCTTACTTGTTGAAGGCAATGCTTGTCAATAAGGTCTTTAGGTACATAATAAAAATACCCTCCCAGCAGATTTATTTAAACCATATTCATTCAAACCTTGTGTGTTATAAAAGAGATTTTGTTTTCTTAATAAATAAAATATAGTCAAGATAGCGTTATTTGATTTGTATAACTAGACATTTTTTACTAACCACCACACAAAAATGTGTTGATTGACACTTCAATATATTTCGACCTCAAAAAAAATTAAAAGTTCTTGTATTCTACTGTTGTTTATAACCATTTTTAAACATTTGATATAAAAATTGTTCGAGGAAGAATTATCATAATTATTTACAAAATAAAGAATCATTTTTTTGCAGCAGATACAGCTCCATAGGATTTAACATTTTCACTTTTCACATGACCTCACAGATTGATCTGATTTTCCTTAAAGCTAATTATAATGAATACGTCTATGTCACTTCTTCCGAATTACCTTTTGGAAAAAAATTATATACTGGGTATTTCAGCCAAGAATTTTTTGGAGCTTATATCTCATCTATTATAAGATGAATACCAAATTAAATCTGGAATAAACATATACAGCAAAATTACTGTCACAAAATTTCCATTTTCTATTTTCAAAAAAATGTCACGTTTGAAAATATTTGAGAAATCCCAGCAAATTTCATATAATGTACTAAATTTTTCAGTAGCTTAAAAACTAAGTGAACTAATGCGGGTGTACAAATAATAATCATTAATAATGTTCAAATTTATTCCTCATATTTTAATTAATTAATAAAACCCACACCAAAATTCCGGCTGTCAACAGACATGAGCCAATTACTCCAATCAGAACCGTAATTGTTATATTCAAAGTTATTTACTTAAAGCGGTTTCTTAACTGTTTATTTTTCTATAAATAATCCATTTTTTAATTAATTTTACAGAACATAAAGTTTAATTTTAGATAATGAATTGCCTTTTACAAAAAAATATTGTAAAATATGACTTAATAATAAGAGCGAGATTTAGTCCTTCGAAAAATATTTCAATTTATCAGCTACTGCGACAAGGGGCCAGTCAACTTCCTCCCACACACCCACAAGTTACTTTTTCACCCCAGTTTTGCTGAGATACTTCGAGCACAGCCACATAATATTTTTATGGCTAGCTTACGTAATAAATAAATAAGGATTGTATTTTGGGGGCAGATTGACGCTAACCTCCCCACTTGTGTTCATAAAATTTGAAAGAAATAATACGTGATTGAGAACATTTTTTAACCCTTTATATGACCACCATTGTAAATGTGCTAGCTTTAGGAGTGCTTATGCTAAACTGTGCTTGCTATAAGTTATTTGTACCAGAGTTTCGAAAACTTACTGTGGAATGGGGGAGCTAGAGTCAATGTGCCCCCTTCCCAATAAAACCCATATATATTTATTACGGGGGGGGGGGCAAGTTGACTGACCCTGCGGCAGGTACTGAATCCAATTCACCGCTTACTTGGTGTGCATTGTGCATACCCACCATAGCACATGTCAGGCATTGAGTGTATTTTCGGTCACATTGCATTGTATATATATGTATATATATATATGTATATATATATACATATGTATATATATATACATATGTATATATATACACATATATATATATACATATATATATACATATGTATATATATATACATATGTATATATATATACATATATATATATATATATATATATATATATATATATATATATATAAACGATCAGTTCATCTTTTGTGCTCATAGAGAGAACAGAACAATAATTAACAAAAATGAAAAGTGTATATAAACCATTAAAAAATAGACTTTAATAAATTAATTTTGTGCCACATTTGACATACGAAATTTAAGAATATATTGAAAAAGGTATAAATCCATATCGAAACGTTTATACGAAAAAAAAAACCAATAAATGAATTCCTTCACAATCTAAAAAATTAATTATTAAAACAAGAACCATATTCCCAAGAAAAAAACAACAAGAAAATATATAGAAAGGTTCAAGAAACAAAAAAAACCTTGAAAACTGTATATATATATATATATATATATATATATATATATATATATATATATATATATATATATATATATATATATATATATATATATATATATATATATATATATATATATATATATATATATATATATATATATATATATATATATATATATATATATATATATATATTTATTTACATTGTGAAAGCTTCCGAGGATACCGAGTGAGAGGACGTGTCATATGTGATGTTAATGGGAACCACATACTCAACATAGAATACGGTACATTTTTGTTTGGAAAAAAATTCCGGTCCTACGGAAATCGAACCGGAGATTTTAACGAAGAGGCAAAAAATCTGGTCGCTCGAGCGAGAAAATAATACATTTATATCTTAATTTAAACACTCATATAACACTTCATCATTAAACAGCATTAAAATAAATTACTGAGCTGGATTATTTATGCACATTCGTCAACTTACAGAATACAAGTATGTACTAGTAGTAAGCTCTTAACTAACACATTTTTATGCTAAACATCTGTTGTATTTATAAGTATGCATCATTTTATATACAGATTTATCCAATCTTTGCTGAATCTTTTTTCCGAAAACACACCTGTTATCAATGATATAGGTGAGAAATCTATCACATAAACAACCCTAATGATTGCTAGATTTAAGATTATCTATTGTTTTGTTTCTTATTAGAATAAACACGTCATATTAAGATAGACAGGAACTTGTTAAATGAGGTTAACAAGATGAAATATTTCGACAATTAATTAGTGACTAAAAAAGATAAATATAAGGATAACAGACCACGGATTCTCCGAAGGGTGACTATTTCAGAATGTCTGGTTACCCTAACAGGACCGATCTTTATAATGAAAACAGAGAATGATTGAAAAAGGACTGCTAAGGCCACTTTTAAAATATTATAAATTAACTAAACAAAATATATACAGGATTTTTCGCATTTTCTTTAAGTATTAAGCGACAAATTATTCAAACAAATTGTTAAATAAACCTATGCGCCAAAAGGATTAGTTTTTTTTTTGAAAGAATTAACCTAAAAGTGAAATGTGTACATATATATATATATATATATATATATATATATATATATATATATATATATATATATATAAAAAAACAAATATTTTTAATTTTTAAGCGGGGATTGCAGTCATGTGACAGGTAATAAAAGAAAAACTCTTTTTTTCTGTTCAAGCTTTCGAAACTTTTATTGTTTCTTCATCAGGAACTCTACAATAAATTATGATTAATTAAACTAAGTTATGGAAAAAAGTGAAAAGTACTTACGAAAGTGAGGTTAAAGTTAAAGTTGTATTCATTGAAAACTACAAACATTTCTTGACAAATTATAGAAAAAAACACTAATAATTAATTTTTGGTAATTTACTACCACTACTATGTAAAATTAACAACATTATGAATGGATGACTAAGGATCCATATTGATTGAAATTCTTAGAATTATAATAGACATGTATATTTTTATGAAGTAAAACAAACAAAAGGAATTTGGATATAAAAACTTGTTAGAGTGAAACCAAAAGAACAATGACAGCAGTAGATACCAACAGCTCGATGTCTTATATTTAGGGACATGATTATTAATCCATACTATATAGGGTGTTCTCATCATTGTGGACATTATGGTTGAAATGTAGTAAGTAAGTATAAATTATGCTCAAGTTATCAATATCCTTTCTGGCGTTAATGGTATTTGGTTCTTTGAAAATGTGACACATTTCCAAAAAACTCCGTTTGTGATAGTTCATTTCAAAATCTAATATTTGAACGTTATTATAATTGACATTGTGATTATGTAATAATGCATGATTGGCTAAAGTGCACGACTGTTTGTTAAGTCTGATGTCACTTTTGTGGGAAGTTATACGGTCTTTAACTTTCCTTCTAGTTTGGCCAATATATTTATTGTTACAATCATCACATGGTATGCAACACACTACATTGGACATCACCAAAATATCATCCTTATCTTTTAATTTTGAAAAAAAGGTTGTTAACTGTTACTTTGTTTTTAAAAGCTAATTTGATATTGTTAAATTTGGAAAATATTTTTTTAAATCTGTGGTCAAGTGGACTCAAGTAAGGAAGTGAGCAGTAAATGATTTGAGGCGAGTTTTGTTGCGCCCTTTGAGAATCATGTAACACATTATGTATCGATGATCTGCTGAACAATAGTTTTTTGACTAACGGTGGTGGGTAACCACTGTCTATAAAAAAAGTTAGAAAGTTTTTTTAAATTGTGTATTTTGAGTGATGTATGACTTGTAGCTATCACCCTATTTTTCATACCTGCTATGAGGTTGATTTTCATTTTATTTGGGTGATTGGATTCAAAATGTAAAAAGCGACCTGAGGCACCTGGTTTAGTATACCAAGTGGTAATTATTTTATTGTCTTCTCTTCTTATCAGTTTGGTGTCCAAAAAAAGGAACACTGTTAACTGTATCTTCTTGTTCAATAGTGAACTTTAAATGTGTGTTATAATTGTTAAAAATATTTAACAAAAGCTCAGTACTCCCTCTAGGAACGCTTAATATTATGTCATCCACATATTTTTTCAAAAAAGGGGATAGCAAAGTCAATGTTGCCAAGACAATTATCCAACAGATCATCCATAACATACTGTGCTATTATGGGGGCCACTGGACTGCCCATAGGCATACCAAGTTTTTGTTTGTACACTGTGTTGTTGTAACTAAACACTGTTGTATCAAACATTTTGAATCCATTTTACATTTTGAATCCAATCACCCAAATAAAATGAAAATCAACCTCATAGCAGGTATGAAAAATAGGGTGATAGCTACAAGTCATACATCACTCAAAAATACACAATTTAAAAAAACTTTCTAACTTTTTTATAGACAGTGGTTACCCACCACCGTTAGTCAAAAAACTATTGTTCAGCAGATCATCGATACATAATGTGTTACATGATTCTCAAAGGGCGCAACAAAACTCGCCTCAAATCATTTACTGCTCACTTCCTTACTTGAGTCCACTTGACCACAGATTTAAAAAAATATTTTCCAAATTTAACAATATCAAATTAGCTTTTAAAAACAAAGTAACAGTTAACAACCTTTTTTTCAAAATTAAAAGATAAGGATGATATTTTGGTGATGTCCAATGTGGTGTATTGCATACCATGTGATGATTGTAACAATAAATATATTGGCCAAACTAGAAGGAAAGTTAAAGACCGTATAACTTCCCACAAAAGTGACATCAGACTTAACAAACAGTCGTGCACTTTAGCCAATCATGCATTATTACATAATCACAATGTCAATTATAATAACGTTCAAATATTAGATTTTGAAATGAACTATCACAAACGGAGTTTTTGGAAATGTGTCACATTTTCAAAGAACCAAATACCATTAACGCCAGAAAGGATATTGATAACTTGAGCATAATTTATACTTACTTACTACATTTCAACCATAATGTCCACAATGATGAGAACACCCTATATAGTATGGATTAATAATCATGTCCCTAAATATAAGACATCGAGCTGTTGGTATCTACTGCTGTCATTGTTCTTTTGGTTTCACTCTAACAAGTTTTTATATCCAAATTCCTTTTGTTTTTTACTTCATAAAAATATACATGTCTATTATAATTCTAAGAATTTCAATCAATATGGATCCTTAGTCATCCATTCATAATGTTGTTAATTTTACATAGTAGTGGTAGTAAATTACCAAAAATTAATTATTAGTGTTTTTTTCTATAATTTGTCAAGAAATGTTTGTAGTTTTCAATGAATACAACTTTAACTTTAACCTCACTTTCGTAAGTACTTTTCACTTTTTTTCCATAACTTAGTTTAATTAATCATAATTTATTGTAGAGTTCCTGATGAAGAAACAATAAAAGTTTCGAAAGCTTGAACAGAAAAAAAGAGTTTTTCTTTTATTACCTGTCACATGACTGCAATCCCCGCTTAAAAATTAAAAATATTTGTTTTTAACATAGACAGTCGTCTAATTTCCCTCTCTGAATATATATATATATATATATAATATATATATATATATATATATATATATATATATATATATATACTGTAATGTTATATGTATATATTTGTATATATACATATTTACACATTACAGTTTATACTGAGACAGTTATAAATAACGTATTTCATTTATATATATATATATATATATATATATATATATATATATATATATATATATATATATATATATATATATATATATATATATATATATATATTATGATAAATATTTTTTACTGTTTGTAATTTGTATCTAAAATTCAATGTTCCAAAAATTAAGTTTTAAATATTACCTACATCCAAAACTCAAAATTTGGAAATGGAAAATTCTAATGTGTACCTACCTAATAAAACTATTAGAGGCAGAAAGATAGAAATGATGAGATGCATACAATTCTCTAGTACTTTTTTGTATTACACTTTGTGTTGTGTTTTTTTACAACACACACCCGTGTTCTAGTTTAAAGATGATTTCTTATTGATTGTAACTAAATTTTATATGCAGTAGAAATAAAAAAATCTCGATATCAGATAATGTCAGCATATGGGTATTTTGTGGGCTGCCATCAATCTACTAAAATGCCTCGTGGTATAAAATTCCCGATTGTATGCTAATACCATTTTGTAGAGTGAAATATGCCATTATGGTTCATATTTCAACACAACGATAATCTCAAGCATAGATACAACTTTGTGAAAAATTAGTCAACTTAATGTATGTACGAATTGCATACGTCACATTATGCACATATTGTTATAAAGAATGATTTTATTTCAATCACAGATTATCTTACATACAGCGTTTTTCAAAAGTATGGAAACAAACCGTTTCGGCATTGTGATGTGATTTTATTTTATTATATTCTGGCTTCGAATGTCTTCATTATCTGCGGACCTTTTCGTGACATAATAGTTATTTATGATAGATACAAGTGTTAAAAGTAAAATTTTATTTTGTGAGTAGAAAAGTTTGCGTAACTAGGCGAAGCCGAGTGCAGCAACTCTACGAGCAAAATAAAATCACTTTTACCAAGTGTATATTATACAATATTTTTTGTACGACTGTTGCTGGTATCAATAAAATTAAAAATTTAATAAATTAAAATTCGGTTTGTCAGTTTTGACAATTGATTAGAATCGTAGAAAGTTTTCGTAGAAATATTTTTTTAAAAATAATGCAGTTTACGGCAGTGGAATATCTGGAAATTGTTTACTATTTACCCGACATTTCGATTCTTACCAGTAGTTTCGGCAATTAAAAGCGAATTATTTCACAATTTGATCATCGAACTCAATTTGAACCATCATGGGTCTAGAGGAAAACGTTTTTGAAGATGATTTTGTGCCGTGTGATATTGAAGAAGCGACTAACAGCGACTAAGAAATCACGATAACAGTATGATACAATAAATTTATGGAGTGGTGGAAACAAAAATGTTGAAGGCAAGTTTAATGAAAATATACTTTTGGCATATTTCGAAGATAAATCTAATATTTGAAAATCATCAATTCTCTAAATCTATTTGTCAATGATAAAATCTTCTCTTAATATTAAAAACAACAAGGATTAACAATGAGAGCCATTGATTTTTGAAATCGAAATATCTCAAAAACTTTTTGATACAATATGACTAGAGATCGGGAGGTAGCGATAAATTCCAGAGACGGCTTTTACGTAGATATAATATTATATTGTAAACATTTAATGAAACACTTCCTGAGGAAATACTTGAATTCTTCTTCTGCTTCTGCCTCGAAGCTATTCATGAACAGACTGGCAATAAATGGTGACAAAGAGTTAATAAATTGTGTTCCTTCATGTTGTTCGAAGAAGTTATTGTTGAATCAAGAACAATTCTGTTTTATGCAAAGTTTAGTGAGTTGAAGATATTCGCTTACATCTTGACTGAGATCGTTTAAATTGAGTAGATCCGCTGCAGGACAAAAATGGGAACAAAAAATTTAAAGGTTTTTATCAGGTAATTGGATGGCTTGTAGCTATAAAAATAACTACTTACTGACCGACGAGGTTAGTTATTGTCGAGTGTTCAATAGTTATTCATAGATAGATACAGGCAGATCACGTTGCTTGGCTCATGTTTACGCCCATTGCCCCATGTTGAAAATGAATACACCAATTCCTTCGAAGTCGTTGGAATACACTCTAGATACGTAGTATTTATAAAACGTCTATGTGAATAAAAGGTAGATACGTAAATGGTGCGAAATTAAAGATAACGGAGGTTAACTTTTTTGAAACGTTTCATTTGCAAAAATGTATTAGTAGCAGTATAGCTATGTTAGGTGCAATCGGAAACGACGCTAAGGCACTTGCTATCATGCGCTTTAGCCGTCTATTCCACTTAGCCGATAAAATTGAAATATGTAATTTCTTGGTACTTTACTATGTCCGCAATTAGTAAAATTATGTTAATTTTTTATTACAAATTCGATCTCATATGAAGAATATGTTAGATCTTGGTAGAAATTGGTCAAAGTAACTCTTTACTGTAGAACTGTAGAAATAAACCAAGCAGCTGGTTGAAATCTATTACATTATTTTTAAAATAAAATATAAAGAATTAGCTACAGAAAATATACTGAGGGCAGTTATTCGTCATAATGAGCACGTATATATTTATTTTTTCACGCGTTGTAAGAAAGAAGTAGTTTTAAAATAAATTACACAAATAGCAAACACCTTCAGAGAGTGAAAGCGACCGTGTCCGATATCAACTGGGCACTTTGTACATTTTTGTTGATTTCCAATACTTGATACTTGCGTATATTTTTGCGCTTAATTACTGTACGGTGGTGAAAAAACATACGTTTAATAAATATCTAGTTACAAAACGTCACAGAAATCTTAATATGAAAACAGTGTTTCTATTCCACAAATATATTATATAGGAAAATAACATGTATGTTTATTTTAGCCCCCGACTTGTTGAAAGTGGATACATATTGTTTGTATAGCAGATCACTTGTTTTTAGTGGCAAGAATTGAGTTTTGAAAGAAAAATACTTGCCATGTAGCGTTGATATTCCTATCGTTCAAGACCATCCTATCAAAAAAGAGTAATCCCTCCATTTTTTAAATATGTTTTATTTAATTTTTCATCCACCTTACGATATAAGTCAGTGCTATGTGTTTTTATTGTATGTTAATATCGGTGGTGATAATAAATTAAAAATAAATTTTGTTACATAATTTTAAATATTTGCTGCAAGAAAATGAATAACACGATCTGTTGGGTTCTTTATACTAGTTTTTAGAATAATTTTTATTTTTGCACAAAAAATGACAACTAGGTCTCCTGTCCATTTCACAACATAGAATGTCGAGTAAATTATAAAGATGTGAAAGTTCCTACTATGTTCCTGTGGTGTGGAATTTAACAGCCTAAAGCAAGAGGAACAATATCCACCTGGTTATTGGAAGTGGTGCAAATGCTCACCCATACATGGGAAGCATGGACATAATCCAAGGAGGTGAATCGGTTTTTGAATATATATTAGACATTGGTTTCGAACCAACCATTGTCACTAGAAATAGAAATGAGTTATTAGATATCACAATCAACTCAAACTACATGAGCAACAATATAACCGACTGTAAGGTATCTTCTGAACTCTTATGTTCAGATCACAAACACATTCTATTCAATATAGAAGGTGTCCCAAGACCTTTAGAGGCAAGTCGAAATTTTAAGTGTACAGACTGGGAAGGCTACAAACATTCCCTCCAGTGTCACTTTCAATCCACTCTCACTTGCCGACCAAAAATTTGGACAAAATGAGAATAAGAAAAGAATTTCGACGCGTCTTTAATCGAGCTAGAGCTTTGGGCGATTGGGACCAATGTAGATCCGCTCTAACGGACTATAAGGAATAAGGAAAACAAAAAGGGGATCGTAAAGGAAATTCTGTGAGAGTTTAATTGACCCACCTCACAGCACTAGAATCCACAAAATTCTTTCTAGAGAGCCGACGTGGGAATTCGGCTCGTTAAGGTGACTGGATGGCTCATATACAGAAGGAAACCCTACAGCTTTTAGCACAGAACCACTTCCCAACGTGCTTGAATCTTGAAATCCTTCCAACCATTCAAATCGCCAGCAGAAGACGGAGTTTTCCATCTCTACTACAAAACGGACTGAAAATATTAATCTCGTTCCTGAACAAAAAACATTTAATAAAAAATTTAAAGACACAAAATATTTCATAAAAATTATCCACAACTTCTCATCCTAAAACCTGATAAATCAAACAAAACAGTAATAATGAAGGAAAACGATTACCATGATAAAATGAACATTTTACTACAAGACCAATCCACATATAAAGTCTTAAAGGGAGACCCAACCAACCAACTACAGAAAAAAAATGAAGAAATAATAAATAAATGGGAAAAAAAGCATTTATGTCGCCCACCATAGCAAAAAAGTTAAAAATATACAACGCCTTACCCCCTAAAATTTACGGACTCCCCAAATTACATAAATCTAACATTACTCTTAGATCAATAGTATCATGCATATAATCTCCAGCAAAAAAACCTCTCAGATTACCTAAAATCTAGCATATCCAACGTAATAAATAAAACAAACATTACATCAAAGATTCATGGCAGTTTAAAAACAAAATTAAAAACATAACAGTACCGACAGACTATCTACTTGTATCCTTAGATGTTGTTTCACTATATACAAATATTCCATTAAACTTAGCCAAAGGCATAGTAGAGAAAAAATGGAAAGATATTGAACCCCACACGACATTACCCCCTAAAAGAATTCCTAGAAGGTTTAGACTACGCCCTCACATCAACGTATTTTCAATATAAAGATAAGTTTTACCAACAAATAGAGGAATGTGCCATGGGAGCCTCAATATCTAGTGTAATTGCACAACTTGTACTTGAGGACCTAGAAAGTATGATAATCCCAAAAATAAACTGCGAAATTTCATTCTTTTACAGATATGTTGACGACTGTATAACACTCATACCACACGTCAAAATAAATTACATTCTCGACTTATTTAACTCATACCATAATAAACTACAATTCACGATGGAAATAGAAAATAACAATAGACTAAACTTCCTAGATCTAACTCTAATAAAGACAAACAATACAATTAGGACACAATGGTTTACCAAAAGCACAAGGTCAGAAAGATACATAAATTTCACGTCAAATCATCCTATATCCCAAAAAAATCTGTAGTTATAGGCCTTGCCGATCGAGCCATCATCCTTTCAGATCCTGAATACAGACAAGAGGCAATTAAAAAAAGCCAAAACAGCCCTCACAAAAAACAAATACCCTAACAGTTTCATTAATACAATCTTTAAAAAACGAACAAATAAATTTTACAACAAAAATACACAAACCACAACAAATAATTTCGAACGTACTTACGTATCCATTCCGTACACAAAGAAACGTCAGAACAAACAGGAAAAAAATTAAAAAAAACATGACATAAACATTAGCCACAAAGGACATAACTTGTTAAAATCTAATTTCAGTAAACTCAAGAGTAAAACACCTACCCCAAATAAAACCCACGCAGTTTATGAAATACCATGTGAAAACTATGACAAAGTATACATAGGCCAAACTTCCCAACATCTAGAAAAAAAGAATCCAATCCCATAAATATGATAAAATTAATAAAACAGCACTCACGAAACATACACATACAACAAACCACAAATTCGACTTCGACGAAACAAAAATATTAGGTACAGAAAACCACACTAAACAAAGAGAAATCTTAGAAATGATTGAAATAAAAAGAAAACCAAAAACAGGAAGAGGAGAAGGTGCTGGACGGATATATTACTGGGAACATCTTGAACTGTCATCCCTTCAGTACCCAATATCGTGCCTATTAGACACAAAGATCAACAGAACTAGCACTCAACAATCTAATCGAGAAATCACTTAATCTCTTCTAATGAAGGAAATTGCGGTGGAAGCGTTTCTCGACATTGATGGATCATTTAGCAATGCATTACCCGGCTCCTTATATACAGTAATGGCTGCCAGAGGAATTGAACCAACCATACGCGACTGGATTTTTGCTATGCTATCAAAGATAACAATAACGCTCTGCATGGAGAATCAGTTAGTTTTAGAACCACAAGAGGATGTTCGTAAGGTGGGGTCCTTTTTCCTTTTTGTGGTCACTTCTTGTGGATAACTTGCTGGCTATTCTCATACAGTGGGATTAGAATAAAACCAACCTACTAAAGGCAGACAGTTGCTGGTTTACAGATGGCTCCAAAACTCCTGAGGAAACAGGAGCCGGAGTATGTAGCTACAATCCAAGGGTGAAGATATCCTCAAGTCTATATATTAATGCAACTATATTTCAGGCCGAGGTTCATACCATTGAATTATTTGTACGAAGGTTGGGATCTATGCATCCTGCACGCAGATCAATGGAAATTTTTTTAGAGCTCTGAAAGCTCTTGGCTCCTACCGATGTAACTCCAAAACGGTATGGAAGACTCCAAGTCATCTGAATAAAAACCATAAAGTGATTTTGGTTTGGCAACATTGATCTGGAAGGTAACAAAATAGTCGACGTCTTGGCCAGAGAAGGGGTAAGATCACGAATCATCGGACTGATACGAGGCGTATCCTCAAGTACCGCCAAGATGGAGATCTTAACCTGGGCTGAAAGGTAAATTTTCCAGTATTGGTAAAAGTTAACTGGATTAGTTCATTCCACGGCGTTTCAAGAGCTAAGAAACTTTTAGAGTTAAACAGGGTGAATCTGAAAACTTTAACGGGCGTAGGCCCGGCAGTGCTCAATATCTAGATATTGAGCACTGCCGACTAAACTATGTCTGGAGGCTGATGAGAAAGCAGACCATATCTTATGCAGTTGTCCCGCTGAGGAGAAGATCCGATTCTGAATATTTGGCAAAAGGCAACTGCAGCCAGAGGATGTAGACACACTCTCACCCAATAATGTTGTCAGTTTCATTGAGAAACTGAACTTATTGAGTGAAATGTGAGCCACAATAGGCCTGCTGATGAACGCAGTGGAGGCCCATAAAGACCCACTCAGAAGAACCTAAACCTAATATAATCCTAGTATGCATGATTTTGTAGATTTTAAGATGTAAAGCGATATGAATTGACTCTCGTCGCCTTAATCCCAAACTAGATTTTTATGTCATCTATTAGAAAAAGCTTGTTTCAAACATACTAATCCTGTAAAATTTTAAAAGCTTGAAATAAAATAATTTGATTGTATGTCCACCCGCAGCAAAGTAAATGAAATTTTTAGCTGTTTTACTAAAGTAAAATACTTTTGCAATTAAGCAGTCCTCTAACGCATTGTAAGTACTAGTGATTAGAAATAAGCATAATAAATTGCATTTTAATAAGTTTGATAGATTTTATAACCGATTTTAAAGGTAATAGATTTAGAATTAATTGATTTATAGTGAAGTCACGACATTCACATCAGCAACAAGCTAAACATAGGGTCTGGTCCGAGCATAGCTAATTCGTCCTCTTTCTTGTTCCCTGGAATCCCACTATGTCCCGGGACCACATAAGTTTCCCTTTTTGTACCTAGCTGGCTTTTCCAAAGCATTCCTACACTTCTGAACAAGGGCACACCTCATTCTAGGAGAGCAGATCGCCTTCAGTACCGCTTGACTGTCGGAGCGAATATATACATTTCGCTCCATACTAATTTTAAACCCTTCTTTGCTTGCCACTGTTAGAATTGCCAATCCAGCGATTGTCGCATGACATTCAGCTCTGCTTCTGCACCTCCAGATTTCTGAGTATGCATGGACCGCAATGAATTCCCTCTTTATTCACGAAGAAAGCGCAGGCAGGCACAGCATGACCTCAAGGGCATTTGTAGGTATTGTCCTCATCGCATCTGTAAACGCCAGACCTTTGCCAGTGGATATATTATTCCGTCCACACACGGCTACCAGAACCACCGACTCATATTGGGCCTTGGACATGAGTACCGCTGTGTAGAGCCAATGCAAGATCTGTCGGCTGAGGCCTCAGTTCCTGCCTATCACTTGGTGCAACTGCCGAAAGGTTGCCGTCAACTTTTTAACAATTCTTACGACATGTCCCCCCCATTATATCCTATCTAGGGTCACCACTAGGTATTTAACCTACCCTGCAAATGCTAGGGGTCTTCCATACATAAACTGTGCTTTGAAATACCCTATTTTTTTCTCTTAGTGAAAAGAATCATCTCAGTCTTGGATAGATTGATTGAAAGATTATCTATTTCTCATTTAATAATAATAATAATAATAATAAAGGGAGTTACCCTTTCAAAAGCACATGGACAAAAACATGCAAAATGCTACACATACTATACATTTTTATTTCATAACTTTAAAGTATATACTGAAACAATTAAATAGTTGATTGAATTCTCACCTTTGTATGTTCCAATGGGTATATCAGTTACTTTTTGATGGTTCTAAATCAAATCGTTTTATTTTTCTCCACTCTTTATATTCCTCTTTAATAGTTCAAACACTAACATTTGTATTTGTTTCTATTTTTATCCTATATTTCTCCTTAAGTCCTTGTCCAGGGATTACCTGAAATGTCAAAAGTAATCTGTAGTAATAACAATATTTTAAAATTAATTAAAAAAAGGAAATATTTATTGTCAAAGGAAAAAACGTTCTGTCACATTTTATCATCAGTGCCGAGAAGAATTAAGTTTACTTTTTTTAAATTAATCTCTGAAGGCGTTGTTGTATAATGTTCTTAAGATATACTCATTTGAACAATTTTTGTGTAATATTTGAAAGTGGTACAAAATTCTTAATATCACCAAAATGTTCGAATATATCGATAACATTCAGCCACAATAGAACAAAATAAATCCCATCACTACGGCAAAAATGGCTTTTTCCATACTTTTGATTAATGCTGTACGTAATAAATTGTGACATAATTATTACATTTTTCTATTCGTCGTATAAGGTATTATAAAGGTTTGAACTATTTAGGTAAAATGTATATGAGCGAAAATAAATAAAAGAAAAAAGAAAAAAAATTTTTGCAAAAAGTAAATATTAAAATTATCCTAATTTTACTCAGTTAAACAAATTACCTGATATAAATGCACGAGCTATAATCCAACCATTCACTTCTAGTAATAGTTTATGCGACACTCTCAGATATATACATATTTTACCAGCTATCTTGATTCGTATAAATCAACACAACAAACTTTTACAAAAATTTTTTCACACCAAATGCTTCTTTTAATAACCTATATTTTTTTCCCTAAAAACTCCATAACGATGAAGTTAAATCAATTTACATTAAATATTAGATACTTACCTGTATAAATGTCCCCGAATAGTCTCATACAATAGGGAGCTTTTTACTTTTCGGTTTATATATAAAGAAAAAATTACTTACTCTTTACAATTATTGTTGTTAATCTGTCTAGTCACGAAACAACATAAAATATAGGGTTTGGTCAGAAATTTGATAATAATTATTTAGATTAATAGAATATTTTAAATATCAGGTACTTATGGTTATAGTGTGTCCCCTAATAGTCTCACCAATAAGCAACTTTTTTTCTTGAGTTTGTATAAAAAAGTTACTCTTTACAATAATTGTTGTTGATCTGGTCACGAAACTGGACCTAAAATATAGGGTTTGGTAAAAAATTTTAAAATAATTACTTAGATAAGTAGTAAACATTATATGTATATCAGGATACTTATCGTTATAGTATGTCTCCGAATAGTCTCAACAATAGGGAGCTTTTTATTCTTGGGCTTATATAAAAAAGTTACTTTTTACAATAATTGTTGTTGATCTGGTCACGAAACTGGACCTAAAATATAGAGTTTGGTCAAAAATTTTAAAATAATTACTTAGATAAGTAGTAAACATTATATGTATATCAGGATACTTATCGTTATAGTGTGTCTCCGAATAGTCCCAACAATAGGGAGCTTTTTTATTCTTGGGCTTATATAAAAAAGTTACTCTTTACAATAATTGTTGTTCATCTGGTCACGAAACTGGACCTAAAATATAGGGTTTGGTCAAAAATTTAAAAATAATTACTTAGATAAGTAGTAAACATTATATGTATATCAGGATACTTATCGTTATAGTGTGTCTCCGAATAGTCTCAACAGTAGGGAGCTTTTTTATTCTTGGACTTATATAAAAAAGTTACTCTTTACAATAATTGTTGTTGATCTGGTCACGAAACTGGACCTAAAATATAGGGTTTGGTCAAAAATTTTAAAATAATTACTTAGATAAGTAGTAAACATTATATGTATATCAGGATACTTATCGTTATAGTGTGTCTCCGAATAGTCTCAACAATAGGGAGCTTTTTTATTCTTGGGCTTATATAAAAAAGTTACCTACTATTTACAATGATTGTTGTTGATTTAGTCACGAAACGGGACCTAAAATATAGAGTTTGGTAAAAAATTTGATAATAACTACTTAGATGAGTAGTAACATTAAATATCAGATACTTACCGTTACACTGTGTCCCCGAATAGTCTGAACAATAAGGAGCTTTTTTATTTTTGGGTTTAGATAAAAAAGTTACTCTTTACCATGATTGCTGTTGATCTAGGCACGAAACTGGACCTAAAATACAGGGTTTGGTAAAAAAAAATGAAAATAATTATTTAGAATACTAGTAAACACTAAATATCAGGTACTTACCGTTCTTTTTTATTCTTGGGTTTACATAAAAAAGTTACTCTTTACAATGATTGTTGTTGATCTAGTCACGAAACCGGACCAAAAATATAGGGTAATTTCAAAATAATTACTTAGATTAGTAGTAAACTATGACCTATTTTCAAAATATAGCTAAAATTTATTTCGACATCAGTACTACTATCTAGATAAAAACTTCAGAGGTTTTTTTTTAATTTTTGTTAATGTTTCTATGAAAAAAAATACTATTTACAAATGAATGGACACATGAACCTAGTAGTAGTAGTAGTAATTTTTTTTGTGGAGGGCGTAGCCGGCGCGTTAGCTAACCGGAGCAAGAGGCCCTCCTGAAAGCCCCGAAGAGAGGCCAAGCCGGAACCGCTTTTGCATTACTTCAATCTGATCCATTACTGTCCTTATGACGCCATCTATCTTTCGTCGTTTCCCTACGTCCCCCGTCCACATTTGTGATTAGGGGTTCGGGAATAAGGGTGATCGTCGTGCTTACTGTTCCTCTTGTTTCTTTTGTCAGAGCACTACTTCTACCGCGTCCCAGTAGTCTCTGCTACGTAGCATGTTATCTATGATGTTGTCAGGTGTCATTTGAACACCCACCGTCATTTCCAGCAAGAATCTTTCCCGCGTTCATCTGTCGCATTCGAAGAACGTATGGTATGCATCGTCCTCTTATCCCGTCTCACAGTATACACATTTTGGGTTATCTGTTATTCTCATCTTATACAGATAGGAAAAAGGTCATGCCCGGTCAGAAACTACGTTAAGTAATAGTTCACTTCGCCGTATCCACGGTTTACCCATGTAGTTATCTGCCTTATTAGTCTGGCAATCCATCTCCCTCTGGATTCGGCATCCCAAAGCCGCTGCCACTCGTCCATGATACGGGATCTTTCTTCTTCTTTCATTCTGTCTCTGTCTATCTCTGCCCTCTTAGAAAAGATCCTCTTGCGCTCTTATGCAAGCAGATCAATCGGAGGTGTTCCTGCTATTACCAAGACAGCGGATTCCGAAACCGTGCGGTAGGCACTCACCACTCTTAGCGCCCCTCTTCACTGTACCACAGCAGGGCGTTTCCTGTATTTCTCGACCCTCAATGCATCCGCCCAGATCTCCGCCCCGTACAGTAGGATTGATTGGGTCGTGGACATTAGCAGCCGACGCTTGCTCGCTCTAAGTCCAGCTACATTTGCCGTTAATCTGTTAAGGGCAGCTGTCGTTGCTGCTGCCTTATCTGCCATGCGTTGAATTTGTCCCCAGTAGGACAGCTTCGTATCTAGTATCACTCCCAGGTAATTCACGGCGCTTTTGGTTTGAAGCACCTCCGTACTAACCGTCATATCCAGTATTGTGCAGATTCTTCTCTTCGTCAGTATAACCATTTCCGTTTTGTGTACTCCTTGCTTCAGTCCGTGGTCTTCCAGCCAGCAGTTCACTCTTCGCATCACCTTGTCAAATTTCCTCTGGGCCTGTTCGCCGTCTCGCACCACGATGGTTGCCACGATATCGTCAGCGTACCCAACTAGTTGCGTTCCTTCTGGCAGTTCCGTTTTCAGTATTTCGTCATACGTGATATTTCTGAGGTCAGGTCCTAGAATCGACCCCTGTGCCGCTCCGGAAGTTACTCCTCTCTGTCGAGGTCCCTCCTTGGTGTCATATAGTAGTACCCGTTCGTTCAGGTAATATCTAAACATGCGTAGCAGGTATACAGGTACCCTAAAAGTGCGTTCCAGTGCTTCCAACATGTCACTCCACCGTGCTGAGTTGAAAACGTTCTTTACATCTAGTGTGACCAACATGCAGAAAGATCTCGTTCTGTGATCCCCTCTCTCAATGGTACATGCCGTTTTCACTACCTCCTGTATCGCGTTTGCTGTGGATAGACCTTTCCTAAAACCGTATTGCCTGGAACTCAGATCACCGGCCGCTTGTACAGCTGTTAACAAGCATAGTTTTAGCAGCTTCTCTAACAGTTTTCCGGCTGCATCTAGCATGCACAAAGGCCTGTAGGAGGATGGCATATTTGATATCTCTTTACCCTTGCTGATCAGCACTAGCCGTTGTCTTTTCCAGCGGGTGCAGAAAACACCCGCCCTCAAACAGCAGTTATATATATCCAGCAGTAGTTCCGGACAGGCATTTACTGAAGCTTTTATCGCCTCCGCTGGCACACCGTCTAGGCCTGGTGCTTTTTTGTTACGTAGAGATCCTGCTGCCTTCTTCAGCTCTTCTACGCTAAAGGCCGGGATATCCTCCGGTACAATGATTGGGTCCGTCTCTTCTCTTAGTGGGTGGGTAGGGAATAACGCGTCCACAATACCGTCCATCGTTTCCACGTCATGTGTCGTGTCTCCTGCTGGGACACCGAATTTGCGTGTAACAATCTTATACCCCATGCCCCAGGGGTCATTGTCTATTTCAGTACAGAGCCCATTCCAGCAGCGAGTTTTGGCCTGCTTGTTTGCGTCGTGGAGCTCTTTTTTCGCGACCCTATATTCGGCCGCACTTTGCCCTGCATTTTCAACTCTTTTCGTTCGCGTTGATATCCCTCGTTTCTCTAGACACGTGCTCCTGAGGTTTGCGATTTTTTTCTAACCACCAGTATACTGGACCTCTGTTGCCTGGTGGTCTCTTGCGGGGCATCGATGCATCATAGGCGTGGTGGATGAGACGCATCGTGGTCACAACTACAGCCTCCGCATTTTCCCTTTCCTCACCTTTGTCAGCGGTTCTAGCCATTTCTGCGTAGCCGCTACGCATCACCGCGGAGGATTTGTTTACGTCCATTTTCGCAACGTTTTATTTTTGTGGTCTAGGAGCGTTACTTCTTTGGCCATCTTGGCTCCAGTCATCTGGAAACTTATGTACTGATAGTCGCTCCCTGTGCAATCCTCTAGCACACGTCAGTCGGCTATTTCAGCTGCAACGCATTCTGTTGCCAGGGTAATATCTATGATGGATTGCCCATAGCCAGCTTGTCTGAAGCTCGTCGACGTCCCGGTGTTTAGTATGACCAAATTTAGTCTGGCCGCCATCTCGGTCACCATTCTCCCTCTTGTGTCGGTCCAGGTCGTACCCCACTCCACAGCTTTGGCATTGAAGTCGCCAACGACTACTATACTTCCTTCTAATCCTTGAACCATGTCCTCAAGGGAATCCAACTTTGCTCGGAAGTCGTCTATTCTTTCATTTGGGGAGAAGTAGCAGCTCACGTAGGTAACCCTTCTGCTCCTAATCCATACATAGCCGCCGCCACGTCCCTGTTTCTCGATATGTGCTCCGCTCGGATCTGGTACCCAGATAGCAGCGGTGCCTCTGGGTTCTGAGAACCAAGTCGGGCTGTCCATGTTGCGGTATTGTTCGCAGATCAACAGTATGTCGGCCTTCTTTTCATGCTTAAGTTGCGTAAGAAGGTCTGCTGCCGTTTTGTTCCTGTTCATATTACCTTGCAGTAGTTGTGGCATTGTGTGGTCTTTTTATCTTTCCGAGTGCTTTTGTGAAGACTCTACAGCTTAAAGATCCAGCGATGTAATCGACAGGTTCCTTGTCCTTTCGTTCGGTGCATAAGACACATAGTGGTCTTTCGCCACATGCTGCTGCTCTGTGATCTTCTTTGCCACATTTGTAGCAGAGTTTGCTTCTATTTGGCCCTTTACAAACAGTTGACCTGTGGCCGTAGCCCAGGCATCTGTAGCAGCAGCCATTGGCTTACTCTGCAGTTTACCCATCATATTTTTATCTCTTCAGCAGCTCGGATATTCCCAGCTCATTCATTTCGACTATGGCAGTTTTCTGCCCCCTATAGGTTTTTGACATTCGCAACTTTACCGGTCTTGCCGCGTCTTTTATATCTCATTCTACCGCATTTCGGATGTCACCTTCATCTGTTACGCCGTCCAAATCTCTAATCTCGGCGCTTCCTCTCGGTACGAGATTTTTCACGTTTCTTATCTGCAGTTTTCCTGCCAAGCTCTAGCAGAACGTCCCCTGCTCGAGTCTCGCGAATAGACTTGATGTCGACGTTCATCTCTTCCGGTCCGACTTTTACGCGGATTTTCTTCAGCACATCCGCATACTTTTTCCCAGTCAAAGGCCTTATCAGCACCGCCTCTAAGCGTGTTCTGTTTCTCGTCCTCTTCTGGTTTCGTTGTCCAGGAATAGTATTACCCGTTATAAGTGTTTTTACCTCTCCTGCGGCGGTAGCGTTTTCCCTTCTTTTATGTCTTTTGCGCTGCGCTAGGATCCAGCCATCAGGGTCATCTTCTTCGTTCTTCCTCTTGTCCATGCGTAGAGCTGAAGCTTTATAAACCGGGCTTGCAGTAGGCTCCCTCGTTCGTTTTCGGGCGCTGCTCTCAAAGTTGGCATTCCTCGCTCTGCGAGTCTCGTCCTTGGCGCCGCGTTTAGGTGTGGTAGCCGCTCGAACCGTTCTTTCTTTCACAACTGTAATTTTTGTAAGTTCCTTCGTTGCCGCCTTATTGAACTTTTGTAGCGCACGCTTTCGGGAATCTCTAATGAACGTGAGGTGATCAGCCACATCTCGCGCTTCCTCTAGCACATCCTTAATACTGTGATGCACATTCTTATGCAGTTTACAGAAGTCCTCCATCTTTTTGAAAATATTTTTACATTTCTCTACTTGCTCGTCTTCTTCTCTATCAAGTTCGTCGCTTCGTTCCCAGAGATTTTTGAGAGCGCTCTGATCACTCGCCATCACCTGCCTTTCAGCATCTCGCTGAGTGTTTCAATCATTGAAAACTACGTCGTCCTGGCTGTTGTGTGCACTGAGTGCAGCTTCGGTAGCAGTGTTAACAAAACTTTCGTCATCCTGCAGCAGAAAGTCGTAGGAGGCGCTTCTTACCCGAGGAGGAGTCCTCTGTAGAATACTGCGTCTCTTGAAGTGGTCAGAAATTTGGGACCCTTTTTCCAACAGTCCATCAGCCATATTGATACCTTCCCATCTTTCGGTTGTCGCTTTTAGTAGTTTTTTTTTTTTTGGGAGGGCGTAGCCGGCGCGTTAGCTAACCGGAGCAAGAGGCCCTCCTGAATTCCCCGAAGAGAGACCAGACTGGAACCGCTTTCGCATTACTTCAGTCTGATCCATTACCGTCTTTGTGACGCCATCTATCTTTCGTCGCTTCCCTACGTCCCCCGTCCACATTTGTGATTAGGGGTTCGGGAGTAAGGGTGATCGCCGTGCTTACTGCTCCTCTTGTTTCTTTTGTCGGAGCACTGCTTCTACAAATCTTGCTATCGCGTCCCAGGTGTCTTTGCTGCGTAGCATGTTATCTATGATGTTTTCGGGTATCATTTGAGCACCCACCGTCGTTTCCAGCAAGAATCTTTCCCGCGTCCATCTGTCACATTCGAAAAATGTATGGTATGCATCGTCCTCTTGTCCCATCTCACAGTATACGCATTCTGGGTTATCTGTTATTCTCATCTTGTACAGATAGGATTGAAAAAATCCATGCCCGGTCAGGAACTGCGTTAAGTAATAGTTCACTTCGCCGTGTCCGCGGTTTGCCCATGTAGTTAACCGCCTTATTAGTCTTGCAGTCCACCTCCCTCTGGATTCGGCGTCCCAACGCCGCTGCCACTCGTCCATGGTACGTGATCTTTCTTCTTTTTTCACCCTGTCTCTGTCTATCTCTGCCCTCCTAGAAAAGATCCTCTTGCGCTCTTGTGCAAGCAGATCAATCGGAGGTGTTCCTGCTATTGCCAAGACAGCGGGTTTCGAAACCGTGCGGTAGGCACTCACCACTCTTAGCGCTCCTTTTCTCTGTACCGCAGCTGGGCGCTTCCTGTATTTCTCGACCCTCAGTGCATCCGCCCAGATCTCAGCCCCGTACAGTAGGATTGATTGGGTCGTGGACATTAGTAACCTACGCTTGCTCGCTCTAGGGCCAGCTACATTTGCCATTAATCTGCTAAGGGCAGCTGTCGTTGCTGCTGCCTTATCTGCCATGCGTTGGATTTGCCCCCCAATAGGTCAGCTTAGTATCTAGTGTCACTCCCAGGTACTTCACGGCGCTTTTGGTTTGAAGCACCTCCGTACCAACCGTCATGTCTAGTATTGTAGGGATTCTTCTCTTCGTCAGTATCACCATTTCCGTTTTGTGTACTGCTAGCTTCAGTCCGTGGTCTTCCAGCCATCTGTACACTCGTCGCATCACCTGGTCTAATTTCCTCTGGGCCTGTTCGCCGTCTCGCGCCACGATGGTTGCCGCGATATCGTCAGCGTACCGAACTAGTTGCGTTCCTTCTGGCAGTTCCATTTTCAGTATTCTGTCATACATGATGTTCCAGAGGTCAGGTTCTAGAATCGACCCTTGTGCCGCTCCGGAAGTTACTACTCTCTGTCGAGGTCCCTCCCTGGTGTCATATAGTAGTACCCGTTCGTTCAGGTAATCTCTAAACATGCGTAGCAGGTATACAGATACCCTGAAAGTGCGCTCTAGTGCTTCCAACATGTCACTCCACCGTGCCGAGTTGAAAGCGTTCTTTACATCTAGAGTGACCAACATGCAGAAAGATCTCGTTCTGTGATCCCCTCTCTCTGTGGCGCACGCCGTGTTCACTACCGCCTGTATCGCGCTTGATGTGGATAGCCTGCTTTTAGTAGTAGTACTAGTAGTAGTAGTAGTAGTAGTAATTTTTTTTAAGGAAGGGAGTTGCCGGCGCATTAGCTAACCGGAGCAAGGGGCCCTCCCTGAAATCCCCGAAGAAAGACCAGACCCAAACTGTTCTCGCATTACTTCAGTCTGATCCGCTACCGTCCTTGTGACGCCATCTATCTTCCTCTACGTCGTTTCTCTACATCCCCCATCCACAGATGTGATTAGGGGTTCAAGAGTAAGTGTGATCGTCGTACTTAAGTAGTAATAGCAGTAGTAGTAGTGGTTGAGGAGGCTGGCGCCTGGTAAGTAGGTAATAAACCGGCTTCTTATTACCAACCCTCTACCGTCCATTCAACCGTTTACTCCGTTTGCTCTTTCTTCAAACCTCGACCTTCTGAAGCTCACTTCCTCTCTCGAAGGTATCTCATCTCAGTCGTCCGAACGCCTTACACTGCGCCAAGAAAGGATAGGATGTTTTTTTATCCTCTCCGCATCCTGGGCATATAGGATCTTTCTCAACACCTGTAAGTGACAGATGGCTTCTAAGTTTACAATCTCCTGTCAGTACTCCGATTAGATGGCACACAGGCCGACTGTAATTTGCTCGGCCCTGTTACAAAGTCCTGAGATTGTTTATAGTCTCGTAAGTCAACTCACTGAGGGTCGTAGTGACCTGCATCATTGTAATAGCCAAGGCAGGTTTAGGTCCGAAACAGGGTTCCACGGTGTCAAATCTAGCCAGTCCATCTGCATATTTGTCTCCCTGGAACCCCCGTATGTTCCGGAACCCACACACAAGTCTTACCTCTTCGTGTCTGGCAAGCTTTTCCAAAGCGTCTCCACATTCCTGAACTAGAGCAGACCTTGTCTTAGTAGAACAGAGTGCTTTCAGAGCCGTCTGGCTGTCAGAACATAGTTGGCCGTGCCATTTCTTATGTCATTGCTAGAATGATAAATACCGCTGCCTGAAACACCACGGTGTACGATCCTAGTTTTCTTGCACTTCTCTGTCTCCCAGGTATAATCCTGCCCTCGAGGACGGCGTGTCTGCCCCACGAGATCCATTTGTGTATCACACTGGTGAGCCTGGGGGGATTTATATTCTTTTTATTCCATTTTTCTTTATTCGAAAAAGTGAGAGTATACGTTCTCTCTAAGCTCAACTAGTCTGTCGCTTCCATCACTTTGAGGGCGAAGAAGGAAATTTCCGTTTTACCAATTCAGTGATGGCTGCATGACCTTCAGTTTTGCCTCCACTTTATCAGCTTCCCAAGTCTCGCATTCTGAGATAGGCCACCACAGCCTCCCTTCTAATCTATGAGGACAGCGGCGGCGACCACAGCAGAACTTCAAGGGTAGCTGTAAGCGTGGTCCTCATTGCGCCTGCTGATTACAGGCAGGCAAGTCTTTGCAGCTTTGCCAGTCTTCGGGAGAAGATCGTCGAGTCTACGCTACCAGTACAGAATCTGTGAGCTAATTCCTGCCTAGAATCAAGCACAACTGCTATAAGTTTGCCATCGACTTTTCAATAATACGGTCAAGATGCGCCTCCCATGACAGTTTCCTATCTAGGGTCACCTGCAGGTATTTGACTCTCCCCACAAGTGCCAGAAACCTTACATAGAAAGCTGGTGACCTAAAGTCTTCTATTTGTCTTATCTTAGTGAAGATGTTCATCTCAATTTTATCTGAGAGACTGGTTTCCCTACACTATCGTTCTATAATTCTACAGGCTACCTGCATCATAAACGATATTTAAAGATCAACCATGTAATTAAAGTATAAGCGTATTTTTTTCATAAAAATGTTAATAAAAACTCGCATCTGGATAGTCGTACTGATTCCGTTGTACAATAATTTGCTTATCTGCGAGTCAATATTCTGAACATTTTGCGCTTTATATGTGAGGTCCGGCTTAAGTGAGTAGATGTTTTACGACAAACAAAAATCTTCGTGAAGAGTAAGTTTTTGCATAAACCCAATATTTTCTTCTTATTGTTCACTCCATCCGATAGCGCACTTTACGTACATGTTTACTTTATGTAAGCATAGCGATGCCAATTGGCATAAACATAGCGATATAAATTATGAGTCCTACCTTTTCGATGTTTTCACCCATGTCCTTTCTCGTTCGGAACCTACCTGAAATTCAAAAACAAAAATAAGTATAGTGCCGCACAAGATACACGAAACAGAAAACCGAGCTACACATTTAAATTACTGGTTGAGTTTTGCGGTATACCACTTTTGACAAAGGAAACAGATAAATGGCAAAAGGCGCCTTTGTTGCAAATGCCGCAAATCAATCCTTCGATATCAACATGCAATTTAAATTTATAGCTATATTTTGTGTTGGACTGTAAAATTATTGGATTTATGTTGAATTGAGAATTATGGTCCCACATTACTGACAGTGTGTATTATTAATTATTATTAGACATAAGAAAAAACTTATGACATGACATAATTAAGAGGGTCGCATTGAGGAGGGATATGCACATTTTCTTTCATAAAGTTTTCCACTTATAATGAAACAGTATCTTACCTTGTAAATAAAAACTAAATTAGACAACCCACGAATCCAAAGACGAAGTTGCACGGGAGAGGGTTACACTGATGGCGCGGGCACATAGCCACACTACCGACATTGTCAGTGCCGGTGGCGGGATTCGAACTCGCAGCTACGATAGAGAGATTATCTAGTCACATTTGCCATCGCGTGCTCTAGCCAACTACTCCACCGAGCCGGTAAATATACAAAGAAGTTTGAAGGCCGCGGAAAGGTGCAACATATAAAATAATTCCATGCTGTTTGAAGACGACTGGAAGTGTGTTGTGGTACGTGTAACAGTAACGCTAGCAGTCTTACTTTTTTCAAGGAAGCTGAACTTATAAGAAGAGTACTTACACCTATACTGCGAAATTGTCGTCATTAACAACAGATATCCATTCGTGGACCCTTCCAAAAGCTGCGCGGATGGGTGGAGCGAGGGGCGGAGACAGGAAACACTATAATTTTATTAAACACTATATTCACTAGGTAATGATAGTGATGGCATGGGGTAAACGAGTAGTAACAATATATTAATAAAATTTGCCCCATATAGGCGTCTCCTGTCAGAATATATTCATTTGTACAGAGAACATGATAGTTCAGTGTCTACGTATGTAGTGGGGTCGTACCGAAATAGTGAATATTTATAGAATGACAATTCGTGAATTCAGAGGACAGCAAAATCGACTTCCTGTTTCCGTAAAAGTTTTTCTATGCAGGAAAGGATACGAAAACTTGGTTTAACTTGAAACACATATTCCATATTTTGTTTCACTCGTTAAGCTGATTCTCCTGAGAACTTTGAAATGTATTGCCGCAAATCGTAAACATTTCCTCTATGATGGTCTGAAGATTACGTTCCAGCTGCCGTATGGCCAAAGAAATTCGTGAAAAGAAATTGTGGATTTCTCGTAAATTTTAGTAAACCATTTCATCCACGATAACCTCTTGAGCATTGGCGATTGCCACTATGTGACTAGAATCCATCTGTTGAAGGACCTGCTTCACATTCTCCAAATTGCTAAAGTAAGTTGCTGCCTCAACCCCTGCGTGTCATACGTAATTGATTTTGGAGGCAGTTGTGGATGCATTTCACAAAACAACCGTGCGCGATCGAGGCTTCTTTTAACAACTTTACATTTAAAATTAGTATGTCTACTTTGGGATAACATTACCTAACTATTTCTACCACTCGATGTAAGGTGTGTGCCACGCAGGTTACAAAAAGAAAAAAACTAACCAGAAAATCTAGTCTACATCGTTAATAAAAACCGACTTTACACTCGCATCCTATACGTACACTACAACTCAATAATTTGTCAAACTGACTTCGTCGCCACGGGAGAGTCACAGCTCCTCACGAATTCGACCAATGGAAAAATGCTTGACCACCTGCTATTTATAAAGACGCATCTGGCCTTACCCTAATGGACCCAAAATTACTCATATGATGTCCAGATGAAACATTAACTGTGTGTTTTACTTTTTCTTATTATTAAAATTAATATTTTTCTGACACGTACATAATCAGATTATTGTTCTGTAAATCTATATAACTGCAAAATATGACATGTTTATAGATGCAAAAATTATTCATCTTGTACTTTATATTTCACGGCGGTAGACGACCCCACATCGATGTCGATTTGATGTGAAAAAGCTTAATTTGTGAGGCCACTGTCAGAAATTACAGTTTCTTTTCTGTTACTATTATATCACGTGTAATACGAGATGTAATAGGAGGGTTAACTCCGTCTCTGGCATGCCATAAGTTTTTCCTAATTATAAATACCAAATAAAATGTAATTTTATTAGTCTATCCACAATAAAGTATGTATGCATTAGGGTGCCAGCCAAATATACTTGGTAAACAATTTTTTTTTCGAATAGTTTTAGTCACATCCCAAAAACACTTTCCTTTAAATGTTATGAGTAGTCTCCCAAAAGCGGAGCAATATATTTTGAGATTTAAAGGTCGCTCATTGGCCTTAAATATTGTTTTTTCTTATTATTTTTTGTTTTGTCTGAAATGTGACAGACACCTCATTTATTACTAGGTAAGTACTGTAACAGAATTTACTCATGGCTGATATACTCAAAAGAAAATGGTGCTTGGTTCAACTATAAAATGACTCGGTCAAAACTACCGTCAAATCGACAGATTCTAGCATGATTTCTCTACATTCATCTGGAAGAAAGAAAAACAATTCAAGATACCTCTAAACAAACAGGGGCAAAAATAAAAGATTTCTGAGAGGGAGCCCAAATCAAAGAACAAGATTTCGTCAACACATTTGAAGACCTCTTTGATGTAACACATGCAGATGCGTTTTCTCTAATGAAATTTGAAACTTGATAAGGAGTTTTTAAAAGCTCAAAGAGAGAAAGGAGATTTAGTAGATTTAAATTTAATAAAACAAAAATTACATCAGAAAAGGATAAACAAAGAAATAATCAGAGAAGAAAAAGGAATTCAGCGGCACAACGCAGATACGGTGATAACAGAAGAGCCTAATGCAAAAGTAAATTCTCAAAATGATAGTAACAGTACAGTCTCCATCAGTCATGAAACTGACCGCCCTCCTGATCCTAATCATGAAACTGACCGCGACTGCCCTACTGGAGGACAAATTGGGTAAAATTCTTATAAGTTTGGTCCGTCTCCACCATATAATGGAGTTGTCGATGTCGAATTTGTTGTACATTTTAAAGCATCTAGTGGGCGTGAAATAAAGCTATCTAAAAGATTTAGAGAATCTTGGAACACGTTAAGCCAGATCAGCTCATTGTCCACCAAGCACAAGACGATTATAAAGAACTGCTTCAATGTGTCCTGTTATTCATAGGTGAGATACAAAATATTGAAATTCTTGCTCCTGGAGCATTTCACAGAACTAGGTGGATGGCAAAAATTATTTACTCTTTTAAAATATATGTTTCGTGATGCATTTAAACTAACCCTAAGAGAGATCCATGCGAACAATACTCTTATTGTTCGTGTGAATTTAAAAAACTGGTATACAACCACAGTTGCTGCAATGACACCTAAAATGATAAAGATTTCTTGAATGAGCTTTAGTCTTATGGAAAAATTAATGAAAATGCCGCAGCGGCAACCATTACTTCTTTTTCTAGATATCTGTGGTAACTAAGTGAAATATTACTGGGACTGGCATTTTTCGATACAAGACTAAGAGTACCGAGAAATAGAATGACAAACATGGTGTTCGCCCTGGAAAAACAAAGTAATGAAGATCTTCTGCGAAGAATTTCTATTAAGGATATTGAGGGAAAAAGAACTTTCAGACTTGTAACACAAAAGAGTTTTTTAAAACTCTAAACCTATCCGCCGAAAAATTGCGGATGAATTTTAGTACATGGTAAAATGATTATAATAGAGCCAAATTAATAGTTGACGACCTTAGAGTAGCAAATGATGTCGCGGAACAACATACAATAAAATATGTCGTTTGCCAAACCAGGAGACCAAAAACTGTTTTAATTACAAATTGTAAAGAAACACCTTCAAGGATTTCCTATTTCAAATAAAGCACTCTTGTCAAGATACTTAATAATTAGCATAATAGTTATTTATGTACCAAGGGCATACAAGATGTTTGTTGCTCGCGGCGTGAAAATTAGAGTCCGAGGTGTAGCCGAGGGCTCTAACACGAAAAGGACCATAAACGCTGTTGTGCCCGAGGTGCAACAAAATGTTATTTACGACCAGGCTTTATTAATGCATGATACATAAATATATGTAAATTTTGACATTTCATAAGAATGACAATTGAATTGTTACACTCACAGGTAGGAATTTTATTTTGAATTTGTATTAAAATAAATGCAAGTAACCAAGCAACAACGTAAATAAAGGTGGCCATATTGTAATTTTGTGGCGAGACGTTTTGTGTTTTTTAATTGAACTAGAAATGGAAGAAGATGAAAATTTATAAAGAAATTACCGAAGCAGTAGAGGATGCGACGTTGGACATGTTACCTCAGAAGTCGAAAATGTTGTATAAAAAATAAAGTGTTTTATGGCCCGTTGAGCTGTAAAGTGACACTAAGCTCTCAAATCAAGTATATAAAGGGACCAATTAAGACCGGTCGTACATAAACTATATTATAACACTACCAATACTGGAATTGTTATTAAATTGTAATATAATTCTGTGCAATAAAATATTTTTTTAGTTGTTGTTTCTTTACTGCTGTTGAGCGACCTCTAAATATCATCCAATATTAAAAAAATTATACTGAGGTTTATTTGATTTAAAAATGAACATTTTTGGCAGGTGAGACTACTACATTTGAAACTTGGTATTTGGCTGGGGTACCCTAGTATGTATGTTCTATAAAATTTCAATGTTACATATGCATGTTTCTTTAATTATTTCTTTTTTTATTATTTACTACGTTTAATGTCGAAAAATATTGTCAAAGAATATTTATAACTAAGAATACTTGCCTTTAATCCCCTTTTCCTGTTGCTACTCGTCTGTCAGATGAAGTCGTCTTCTTACTTCCCTGTTTAAAAAATAACCTGAAATGAAAAAAGTGTGAAAATGTTGTAATAAAAAAAATGGAATAAAATAATTTACTTTCATAAAGACTAATTCTCTTTTTTTTTTTTTAAATAAATATAGAATGTCTCTGAAAGATCCGTACCAAAAGATATCACATAATGCCTAGACCAAAATAAAACGATTGAACCCAACTTATCTATATTCAAAGTGATTCGTTTTCGAGATATTTAAATATATCAAAAATGGTTAACTTTAGTGACATTCAAATTGTATATCTTTTTTTGTATAAAAATGATAAAGCGACACTATTTTTAATTGAAACTGCTAAACATATTAGAGTAAAAGAAGTTGCGGCTTGATAATACATCGAATGCAGCGCACGTGGCGCCCTCTAGGAGCTAGCCTAAAATTGGGAGAGGATTGTTATTTTCCATCCTAGAAAACCTCCATTTACTAATTTTTATATCGATATCTTCAAAACTGCTTAAATTACGGCAGAAAACTATTATTAAAGTGTCGCCTTTAACACCCTGCCTATATTTTAATATCAACTTTTAGACTAAGGTAAGTTTGGTTAAATCGTAATATTTTGATGTTCGAAATCCACTATTGCATTGTGGCTCATTACTTAAGGATCATCCTGTATATTTGCCATCAAATACTTAACCCCCTACGTTACAAAAAAAAATCGTTCTTTCTCTTGTACAATTTTATTTAATTTGTTTACCTTAAGAGTGATTTATTTATCCCAACAAATATTTTTGAACTATTCGGATATCCTAAGTAAACGAAATTCACACAAAATACCGGGTGTTCACGAGACCAGGTACCACCCCACTTTTTTCTTTACTTTTCAAGATAAACATTTGAAATTAGGGTGCAGAGTTTGGAATAAAAATACATTTTTTAACCTAACCAGATACTTACCATACTGAAGTATTCCAATATGTAGGAAAAAATCGGCTACTCGATATGCAGTCAGACAGAATCAGCACAACCTACAACTTCAGGGTAAAAATACCTGAAAGGGATGGAGAAGGAGGTAGGATGCAGAGACAACAAAATGACACCATCTGGTATACTTACGGATCAAAAACGTCAAGCAGTACCGGAGCAGGAGTTGCGGGAGAACAACCAGGGACAGACATCAGCCTGAACCTTGGAAGTATCGCAACAGTGTTCCAAGCCGAAATCACAGCAATAGACGTCTGTGCACAAGAAATGACACGGAGGGCATACAAAAATAAGAGCATCCGCATCATCACTGACAGCCAAGCAGCCCTCAGAGCTCTGGAAGCAGTAGAAATACGATCTAAAACAGTAAAAGACTGCCTGGAGTCCCTGGAGAAACTTACAGAACACAACAGTGTACAACTGGAGTGGACACGAGGACACCAGGGAAATACGGGAAACGAAAAAGCAGACATGCTAGCCAGAAAAGGCGCTAAATCAATTCTAACAGGTCCCGAACCGACCTGCGGGGTATCTTACAGCACCGCAAAAGGATTGGTGAAGGAACTATTAAGACAGAAACACTACTCGCACTGGATAGAGATACCGGGAATGAGGCAGTCACGCTTGTTCATCGGAGAAATATCTAGAGCAAGGACCAACGAAATGCTAAAGCTGAGCAGAAAACAGCTGAGGTGTGCAGTGGGAATATTAACAGGACACTGCACACTAAACAAACACTTAACCAATATAAGGGTGAAAGACAATCCAGATTGCAGGATGTGTGGTGAAGAGGAAGAAACTCCCCACCACATCTTATGCGAATGCCCAGCCCTAACGGCAATGAGACTAACACACTTCGAGGGACCACTTTTAACCCCGGAAGAGATAGCCAGAGCTCCCATAAACTGTATACTCGCCTTCTGGAATAGAACGGGGCTTATAGAGTAATGAAACTATGGGGTACAATAAGCTTAAGCTTCAGTACAGCGGGTAGTTTAAACCGCAACCCGTAAGGAAAAAAAAACCTAACCAGACCCAAAAATACCCTTCCGGTTTAACTGGAAATACTAGTAACTTTCTTATTTAAAATAGTATCCTATATATTTTTTTAACCTTTTCCGATAAAGGTTTGAACTGCCTTTATGTATTTTCAAAATCAAAATCAAATCAAAAATTACCTTGAAAATGGAAATTTATGTGATTACTAGGTGATCATGAAAGTCATATTATTAAGGTTTATAATACCTAGTAAACAGCTAGGTATTAACCGAAAGGTATTTTTAAACATTTTTCACCCAAACATAAAATAGAAGAAAATAATGCAAATAAGAAGAAAAAGTATACAAACAAGAAAACAAAAGAAGTCGCATACAATTCCATTTTTTAAGGTCATTTCTGATTCGATTTTGATTTTGAAAAACCATTGTAACGGTAATTAATTTAAACATCTATCGGATAAAATTAAAAAATATACAGGGTGCTATTTAAAATAAAAATGTTACTAGCACTTCCGGTTAAACGGGAAGCATATTTTTTGGGTCTGGTTAGGTCAAAAAATGTATTTTTATGCCAAATGTACTGCACCCAAATTTCAAATTTTTATCTTAAAAAATAAAGAAAAAGTCGGGATACCTGGTCTCGTGGTCACCCGGTATCGTTCTTCAACCATCGGTAAAATATTTAAAAAAATCAAATATGAAGAAGAAAAAATTAAGATTTCATTTCAAATAATTATACTAAAACTTTAATGCGCAGCTTTTTGTTAAAAATAGGTAAAAAATGACCTGAACTATTCTAAGCATATAAAGTATCTACGCTTTTTCAACGACTAATTCTACGAATGTTAATTGAAAAACTTCCTGGGTATTAGGATGTAATTTTTTAATAAAATGAAAATTAAATCACCTGTGATGGAAAATATACAATGCTTTCATTTCAAAACTAGGCACCTTGAACAACTCTGGATTTGAAGTGCAACGAAGTGATTTTTTTCGTTACTATTTTCTATTGTAATCAGACCTAAATGTTATTTTCGTTCACTTTTGTACACCCTGTATACGATAACTTGTGTCAATATTTCTTTTAAAACCGTTTTGAGCCAAAGTTAAATTTATTTTTTTCAAGTTCAGTATTTGAAATAATAATTATTTCTCTAATATAATTGTTTCAAACCGATTTCTTTTCAAGGTAATCTTAGTTTGTTTATAATTCTAATGATAAATCTATTATTGTGTACTCAATCAAGTAGGAGGAAAGTAGTTTAATTTAATTTAGTTTGATTTCAAAGTGAGTTGAAATTATTTATTCATGGTAAAGAAATATGTTTCTATTTGTTTAATAATTTACCGAATAAATTATTAATTGATTTATTTTTAAATATTAATACTTGGCCGTTTTAAATTATTTCTTTTCGGAAATATAGTTTAAAAATTATGAGAGAGCGATTCCCAGCCTTGAAATATTTTATAAACATTTGTTTATATGAATTAACGCAGGGAATTTATTTAAATATGATGCGCCGTGATAAGCTGAAATAACGTTTGCCACGGACAGCGGTCGAGTCGCTTGAGCGTCGCACATATCCCCGCAATTCTACTGCAGGCGTTTGTGTATAAATTGAATGACACTGCGTGAAAGAATTACTTGTCTTTGACTTGTCTGCGACTTCTCCGACTTATCTTCTTCCAACAGTGACGGTTCCAGTAAGCAGCACTCAGCTACCGATCTGCAGTGCACTCCGCAATTCGATAGTGGTTAGAATTACTTTGACCGTTTTACTGTTTTTATTTTGCATTTCTATCATTTATCGTTTGTGTCCGAATTTACCATTTGTATCAGAATGTACTGTTATGTTATTTTGTCCGATGTGTCTGTTGTCCGAATAAACCAGAGATATTCAGGAATATTCGCGATTCATTGATAAAAGTAGGGTTATCTATTTAACCGCTAGCATCGAAAATCCGCGGTTATCATTATTTCCCATTCAAATGCATTCAAATATATTAATCGCTCGCTTACCCTCGACGCGTGCCTCAACCCATGTCGCTCCAATATGTTTTTACCCTTAGGTAGGAAATACAGCAGTTGCGATTAAAAGTATATTGTATAGTTTTTAAGCAAAAACAAAAAAATGTATTGAATTATTTTTTTGAAAGAATAAAAACCTGCAAAAGAAACCAGTTGTTTGCCTGTTGTAGTAATTTGAAACCCTGAGTTTGCTAGTATTTATTTGGTAGGGTTAATAAAACCAAAAACAGTTTTTCAAAAATGGAGAATAGAAATTATGTTTATTTACCATTTTTTTTAAATCGTGTTTACTTCAGATCCAGAGTCACTGTAGATATATGTAGTTAGTTTTGAATTGAAACTGTTTGATAGAGACTCTATAAACTTAGAAAACTACAGGACATTGTCAGAACACTGAACGCGTTGCGTATCCACTAGTTTATTAAATATATTATTTATGTATTTATTTAATTTCAATGTTTGTGCGTATATATTGTGGCACTATACTGATGACATATTTAATTTAAAAATGTGTGGCTACATCCCAGGCTTTCATGGTTTATGATTTCTCGAATTATCTCTAATTGTATGCATTATATTTACAAATATCTTTTGATGACTAGTTAAGTGTATCGATATTCTAAGGATATTAATTATATAAAAAGACTGAAAATTTTAAAAATCATTAATTACCTGTTAGTAATAATCCAAAGACTGTTGCATGATGTTTCTGAAGCATCCATCACTCGATCGCGAAAATCAGAGTCTACAAACCGCTTCTCTAGGAGCTAATGCACCCAGAAAATCCCGAACACAGTTTCTAGCCTTAACACTTGCAATATCTCAGAAATTTAAAAAATAACCAAGATATTAACAAGATACTCGTCTAGGTCTCAACTCTGATTTGACGGTACGGTCGTCCTCTCTACGGCAGAGGCACTTTGCCTTAGGCTAATTTTAGCTACTTTAATCCATTATTGATCTCAATCTGCCTACTCCAATAATGTTTAGATTATTTTGCTTACTTTTAGCTTCCAGCACACTTGAATTAAACGCGACGGAACGTTATGCCTTAGGCTAATTTTAGCTACTTTAATCCACTATTGGTCTCAATCTGCCTACTCCAATAGCGTTTAGATTATTTTGCTTACTTTTAGCTTCCAGCACACTTAAAGTTAAAAGCGTCGGGTCATTATTTACTGCCTTAGGCTAATTTTAGCTACTTTAATCCACTATTGATCTCAATCTGCCTACTCCAATAGTGTTTAGATTATTTTGCTTACTTTTAGCTTCCAGCACACTCGAATTTAAACATTTCCGAAAAACACTGTTCAGTCTCGTTGCACTGTTAGTTCCTCGTTTGGTACTGCTCTGTCGAAACTGAAAATAAAAAAAACAATGTAAATAATTAACCAAAACGAAATAAATTACAATGAAAAGTTAATATTATGTTATAAAACTTCTATCTTGCCCCAGCATGGAATAAAACCATCGACCTTCGATGCAGAGTAATCAGCTATAAGCGCTTTACAGTGATATTATTACAAGAAAAATATATTTGAATTACACATATAAGATAATATGCACATTATGTTCAGTACGACGGACTCAATAATGTTATTTTTAATTCTAACTATTCTGTTCAGTAGTTAGAATTAAAAATAAATTATGTCAGTCGTACTGAACATAATGTGGATATTATCTATTTTATAATCCAAGTTTCAGTGTTTTGACAAATAGCTGGGAAAATAATTGTTTAAAAAGATATATGTTATACTTATCTCTGATAAGTTTTGTAAAAGTTAGAAAATAATAATTAGCAAACATTTTTAGCGTTATTATATTTCATTTCATTCTCTATAGGTGCTGGAAATTATTTTATACAATCGAATGTATTTGTCCACAAACAAAATATTATCCCCATATCAGCACGGATTCATGTCAAACAGATCTACTGTTACAAACCTAGTGTCATTCAGTGAAACCGTGTCTAAAGTCATAGACGAACAGGGTCAAGTGGATACTTTGTATACGGACTTTAGCTTCGACCGCATTGATCATCAGCTACTACTACAAAAGTTAGAAAATTTCGGATTTAACCTAAACCTATTAAACTTTTTTCGATCATACCTAACAGAGAGAAAGCAATTTGTATTTTACAACGGACATAAATCATCGACATACATGCACCATCCGGAGTACCACAAGGCTCCAATCTCGGGCCCTTATTACTTTTGTTATTTATAGATGATCTGTGTATTGAACTACTATGCGATTCACTGACATTTGCAGATAATTTAAAAATATTCAAGCGCATAAGTTCCGCAAATAATTGTATAAGTCTTCAAATAACCTCGATGAAATCAACAATTGGTGTATTTTTAACAAAGTTGGCATCAATGCCACCAAATGTAATGTAGTACTTACACAAAAAAGATAAATCATATTATTTACAACTATAGAATCAATGATACTGTCCTAGAACGCACAAATACAATCAAAGATGTAGACATATATTCCGATCCTGAACTCAGCTTTGCCGAACATACAAACATTAAGTTTAAAGAAGCATTCAAATACTAGGCTTTATCATAAGAAATTGTAAATCATTTACTAATTCAACATGTCTAAAATTATCATACTACTCTTACGTAAGATCAATGATCTAGTATGGAAGCAAAATCTGGAACCCTTATTACCTTATCCACAAAAATACGCTAGAACAAGTTCAAAGAAAATTCCTAGAATTCTTATCTTTACAAGTAATTATCCCGAGAGAGAGGTAGACAATAGCTATCTATTGGCTAGCTTTAATTTTGAGAGTCTGGAATTTCGACGAATCTGTTCCATGCCAATTTTTCTTCATAAACTACTACATAATAAAATTGATTGTTCTCAAATTTTTTCACAAATTAATCTGCTGATTCCTAAAGCGCATTCTCGACAAAATCTCACATTTTACAATATTTGAGCCAACAGCAACGTGATATTAAAATCACCTATATATTGTATGTGTTATAATTTCAACAAAACAAGTCAATATTGTGATATAAACACTTGTACACAAAAAGAGCAATTGAAATATGCTAGACAAGCTTTTGAAATATAACCTTAATCTTTAGAATCAAAATCTTCTTTATACCTCTGCCTTTTTATTTTATTTATTTACCTTCTTCAAAATGCTCAAATATTATTTTACACGAATTAATTATTGTCTTATATTATTTATCAGTCTTAATTATTATTATTGTTGTTTCCTTCCTTCTCAACTATATCTGAACTACTTTAATGCCTAGTAAGATTAATGTTCACTATTCGATTTACCATATTATATATCACGTAGGTACTTTTACTTTTACTATACTCAGCTTCAAATTTTGTATTTTTTTTATAGCAGCATTATGAATATAAGTTTATTACCTTAGTTGATAAGTTTATAGTTTAATATAAGTACAGGATTTAAGTATAATATTTTACGCATATTTTGTACTGAAACTGTCCTGTAAGTGGAGTTACCTGTTGGGCAAATAAAGCATATTATTATTATGTTTTAAACTTTTACCAAGAAGAGGATACCTAATTTGTTTTAAATTATTCTAACCCTACGAGGAATTTGCACTACATATTTCAATTATCCTGTTCTCTAAAGCCATTAATATTTATTATATTGGGATTTACTAAGATTCGTAGTTACTTTCGAGGCTTCCTAAGAGTCATCTTGACAACGCAAAAATGCAGAAACATGTGTCGGTGGATGTTTTTAAATTTTGTAGTGATTGTTCAACTGGTGAGTACTTTTGTTCTATTTATTTTTGGTTTTACTGAACAGAGTAGTTAAAATTAAAAATTAGACTACTGAGTCAGTCGTACTGAACATAATGTGCATATTATCTTTTTTATAATCCAGGTTTCAGCATTTTAGCAAATAGCCGGGAAAATAATTGTTTAAAAAGATATATGTTATACATATCTGTAATACGTTTTGTAAAAGTTAGAAAATGAGAATTGACAAAAATTTTTAACGTTATTATATTTCATTTCATTCTATTTTCTTTTTTATGTCTTTGGTGTTAAAAAAATAACGCAAGGTGGCCTGTCAGACTGTTTTGAAACTATACGTTATTTATAGAATAGCAACAGAAAATTTTAAAATTAGTTTTAGTTCACAATTTTTATTTAAAAAATAATCCTAAATATAATCGTTTAAAAATCAATAAATAATCTCGCGTTTAATTAACCTTTATCTTTGTTAAACAGAGCGGCTTGGAGTCGTTTATTAGTAGAAAAGATTTTAAATTACATAACTTCAGAGTCCTACAAAATAACCATTTAATTTTACGATATCTAACAGACAAATCAGTGTAAAGAGTGTGCAGTATAGAAATCACCATGTGTGTACAAGAAACTATTTCCCAAAGGGGTCTATTCAGGCATTTTTTAAATAAATATTGCTGTATATTATATTCAATACAATAGATGCGTCATAGAGACTCAAAATTATACATAAAATGTTCATAATTCACGCTAATATACATATTTGTTTAATAAGTTATTCAATGTCGGCCTATTTCAGTTACCAGGGCCAACCACCGACGCCAGGAGATGAGCTACCTCGAATCCGGAACCTCTTTTCTGTCGAAGAGTAGGGATTTTTTACTTGCCTAACATCTAATAGACAAGAGACTGATATATCCACTGATGGATGGTATATCACCTACACAATCCTCTCCTAAGATTGCATAGCTTCTGTATATACGCAGATATGCAAACTGCGAAAAAAAGGGGCGAGGTTGCCGAGTTTCACTTGCGTTACCATCAAATTACTATTACTAGTTGCTTAATTTTTCGTATCGATATACGAGTATGTTAGGTCAGATCTGCGCTCATATATTAAATATACTTACAATTAACTACAGAAGACAAAATTTGCAAAAGGTTTGGTGTGAATACTGGTCGGGCACTTAATCGGGCCATTTTTGTGTTAGTTCAAATTGCTTTTGTATTGATGATGTGTAAAAAATATTTATTTTTTTATTTTATTTACTCAATTAATCGATACATTAAAAAATATATCAAAAATCTATTTTTTTATGAACCTTAATACAAACAAGTATTTAGGTACGGAGAACAAGATTCTGAAATCATATTTACAGTATCTTTGTCGTTAATAGGGATTTTCAAAAATCCCGTTTATTTTTTTATTGTAATAGGCACGTGTTTTGAGGGAATTACTCAGTAGTACTAATGAAGCTGTTTTATAGCATTACATGCGTCACTAAAATTTGAATCACATCTATATTAAAATTAAGATATGAGGATGGTTGGACTTGAAATGGGACACACTGTATAGGGTGTATACAGGGTGTCCTAAAAGTCGCACATCACCTTGATGGGACGTTTTCTAGGGATATAATAAAGTGCTGGAAAAACATTGAAAAAAGTCTTTGCCCCTCGCTTAAGGAACTATAAGCAATTAAACGTAGAACAAAGGCAGCGATGTTTAATAAATATTCGACACACTTTAACAATAATATGCAATACTTTATTATAAAGAATGTTCAAAAGTCTGGCCATTTGCACCTAGACATGCGTTGGCTCCTCTCACGATGTTTTCGTGTACACACTGGAACATTCCAAGACTCACTGTAGCAGCAGCGGCAATGATTCTGTTCTGCAGCTCCTCCTCCTTCTCAGGTGTTGCTCGATAAACAATGTTTTTCAAATGCCCCCATAGGAAGAAGTCCAGCGTGGTTATGTTGGGTGACCGTGGAGGCCAACGGAAAGAAATTAGATAAACTGAACACAAAAAACCGAACCAAATAAGGGGTAAAACAAAAGTTGACTGTTGCTGCTACCCTGAGTCCTGAAATTCTCCAGCGTGTGCACGAAAATATCATGAGAAGAGCCAACTCAAGTCATTTGGACATTTATCAGAGTAAAGTATCGCGTATTATTCTTAAAGTGTATCGAGTACTTACTAAACAGTGTTGTCTTTTTCCTACTTTTAAATTGCTTAGTTTCTTAAGTGAGGGACAAAGAATGTTTTTAATATTTTTCCAGCACTCTATTATATCCCTAGAAAACATACTTTCAATGTGGTGCGTGACTTTTAGGACACCCCGTATATGTATCTATTTGTTTTTCATTCATTACCTAGAAATTCAATTACAACTGGAGCCGTCATTTCAAAAAGTTGCTTTTGTATTTACGATAGGTAATCATGATGCCTTGGGGGGATTGAAAAGGTCCTACGCCTCTGCGTCCAACCGATTTATATGCAGATTTTTAAGGTTTGTCGGTGATAAATTGAAAAGTGTCAATCAAAAGATAACTAAAAAATGTTCATGTTTTACCCGGACATAATAGGGTGGTCGTTCTCTAAGGGTGCTCGTATCTTAATTTTACATCGCAATAATCGGTGAAAAATGAGACATTTAGTGCGACAGAGACCTTACTGATAAGAACATCACAAAAAATTCATTTAAATCTATTACAAAAATTGAATGAAACGTATCGGTCTACGTATTGAATGATGCGGAATTTTTAAATGTATTTATGACGTCAGTTAAATATGTAGTCGTGGTCAGAGCCGGACTGATACTATAAGGACCTACTGAGAAAACTTACATTAGGGCATCTTATTTTTGACATCTGACCGAACATATATTTAAAATAACAGACAAAAAAATGTTTAATGTACCACCACCACATCCGATTTCTTTGGGGAAATGTCCTCGATTTTCCTCCTCAGCAGGCCCCGATCACGAATTATTTATTTTATTTAACTAAATAGATTACCATAACTTGCACATTTAGCAAACGGTTTTTCCCTTGTAGTTGCAAATGAAACTGATTTTTATAACCATCGAAGGCGATCGAAAATAAAAAATTAAGTTGTTTTTGAAATATAGTTTCATTTCCATTAAATCCATTTTCATTTCTACTTTGCTGTTAGTTGTTAACAAAATTTAAAAATTTTACACAAACTAAAACGTCCAGCTGCTACATTTACACTGGATCAGGCATTTTTCTCGTAAACTACCCTAAAATATTAAGAGTAAAGTTTCTTTAATTTTTTATGCAGAATTCGAAAATGTAATTGAATTTTTTCGAAAGAACCACAAAAATGCACAGCACACTTCAACTTTGTTTTTTTAAATGGAATGTTATTTCTTTTTGCTTATTTTGAATTCTTTTAACAACGTTTCACCCTCGCCGTTTACATCGAGGTCTAGCGCGATGTCGAGGTTGATACAAATTTGGTTTTACATCCCTGTAGAACGGAGGCATTGTGGTAGCTTGTAACTTGCACTGATTGGTTCATTCAGATCACTTGACAACTCTTCAGGCACCTTTTTCATCGTATACTACACAATAAGCACGAAACACTGAAAGGAAAAACCTCTCTAGTATGTCCAATCATCATCGACATATACTCGCGACCTCCACCGCGAGCTGCGACACATCTTCAGCATGTCTATACCTTTAGGGTACGTTCATGCCGAAGATGCCTCTCTGCTCGCAGTTTAGGTCGCAATCGCGATCACGGGAGAGGTTGATATCAATGATGAGTGGACATACCAGATAGGTTTATCCTTTCAGTGTTTCGTGCTGGCTGTATAGTGTACGACGAATCCTGTGACTGGAAGTGTGTCAGGTGATCAGAGTGAACAAGTCAGGTAAAAATTACCACGATGCCTTCTGTGGTGACCTCTACCGCGAGCAGCGAGGAATCACCAGCATTACCGTACCCTTAAGATTTTTTTAACGCTCGTTAGTAAATAATCTATTTTTTGTTTTTTCAAACACCGTTTGAAGTTAATAAACGTTGCTTTGACAGTTATGCGGCATAATAAAGAATGTTGAAAAGCTAAAAATATTATATAACGTTAAAATTAAATCTGTACAAGATGTATAGAATAATTTAATTTACACATTAACTATGCTGTAAAAAATGGAAAACTTTATAGATCTCAAGATTAACAACAAATAAATATTTTTGATGTAATTATTTAAAACATGTTTGAGGTTAGTGTCTAATTGGTAATTACAGCAAGCTAAAATGAAATTTCCGTTTTAACTTAAAAATATGTAAATTGGCCGACTACGTTAAATTCTAAGAAATTTTACTATCTTATATACATATACTAAAAAAAGATATCAGGAAAATCTTTTGTGCAATAAATTGTCAGATGAAATGCAAGAAGGCGACAGTTGTCTAGTTTTATTAGAGTTCAGACAACTTTTCATCTACATAAAACATAATAAAAAATTTACATAGTAGAACTATGTAACTATGTTATGTACCCACACAATAATCTTTTTCTCCTACATTTAATGATAATTAACTACAAGTGCATATACAGAAGTGATGCATTTTGATTGTCATCTTACAATTGCCCAATAATAAATGTAACAAGTTAAACCTGAATCTTTAAATTTTAATACATATTGGAACACTATTTAAAAAAGCAATTACATATATAGAGACAACAAAAGATATCAGTACATGAAACGTTAATAATGGATTGCTTATCAGGTGCAACTAATTTATTCAATAGGCAATTAAAATAATTTTATAACACTAACGAGAGCATTCACTCCCAGGGAAAGATAAAAAGAACAATTTTCCAGGATGTTTCTGGTAGAATTCGGTTTTTTTACATATATTTCAAATCTAACTTACTTCCCGAAAAAGAAAATTAAAGTTAAAAGTAAACTTGAGAAAACACGTAAAAAATATTTCCGATATTATATCTAATTGTAAGAACAAAGTTGATAGGATCTACCAATAAATATAGTTTAAAAAAACTAAAAAACACGCTTTTAAAGCACATCAAACTAAAAAAGTGAAAAATAATTATTAATATAAACTGAAAACAACAATGATCGAAAAATACTAGTATTATTGTGAAAAAAGCGTGGGTTGCTCGATATACGAAAAAATATGGCACAAAGAGCCTCAGTTTATATTAATAATTATTTTTCACTTTTTAGTTTGATGTGCTTTAAAAGCGTGTTTTTTAGTTTTTTTAAACTATATTTATTTTTCACTTTTTAGTTTGATGTGCTATGAAAGCGTGTTTTGTAGTTTTTTTAAACTATATTTATATTGCTTATTGGTGCTAATATTATAACATATTACGATCCAACAGATATTTCTGAAAAAAAATAATTTTTTTATTTCAGCCATGGGATTTGAACTCACGCCCAAGGAATCCGTCGCTTTGCGTCGACTAAGACTTGCCCGCTCTGCCAACGACCGACCTGACAATCACGGAATATACTTACAATATTAAGCCTCTTGCTCTCTCGCAGAGGATACGTGAAGAAAGAACTGGCGATCCTGATCAGGATAATGATATAAACTTATCAAATTATTGTACAAAGTTTCAATTAAATCTGTCCGTTTAAAGTGGGTCAAAATCGAGTCCAAAGAGTCGGTTACAAACAAACAAGCAAACAAACATACAAGTGAAGCTAATAAAAGCGTGTTAAAAAATTGTCTTCCAAGCGCTCTTATTGGTCTTAAGGCAATATTTTCTACAGGTGGCCAACATAAATCTGTAAAGGGCTCATTTTATACCCAAAATCAAAAACAATTATTTCATTGTAAATAAAATGCACATTTAGTAGGTTAAATTACAGGCAAAATTGTGTAAAACTCACTAAATAAAAAGCACAAACTCATATTTCGAACAAATAAAAAAAAATAGGCAATAGTTTTGCCTGTAATTTTACCTACGAAAAAATTCTGGTGAAATGATCTTCATAGTCTTATACGTAAACGCTCACACTTAAGAGTCCTTTAACACATTTAAATCAACTTCCAAGTTTTAGGCGAAGCAAACCTAAATATGTTTTAAAATTACATACTGGACAATGGACATATAGTAATAGATATATTTATACAGGTTTCGTGAATTTCCTGTAGGGCACGCAACGATTACAACGATTTTCGATTATAAGATTTTTGGAAAGTTTTGACAGGAAACTTGTTAACACTTTTACGTATAACTTTTACAGTTTATGTTTAAAGAGTTGTTTTATGGATTGAGCATATGATTATAGCAAATATATTCTTAAGAGGTACAACATTAAACATCAAAGTTTTCAATTTTTTGTATGCCCAAGTACCAATCTGTTTTATATTTAATTTAAATGTTGCATGCTCGCGCTCTCAAGTAGTATTTTATCTAAGATCAATCTAAATTTGGAAGTTCTAATGTAACTAATATGGCAGATATGATTTTTTAAAAAGACCACTGTTTTAAGTGCCCTGTAAATAGCTCTTAATCGGCCCGAATTGATTCCACCCTGTAAATATGCGCATTCTATTCTGTTCGCAATTTGCTGGTAGCTAACGTATCTTCAATTAAACGCCAAGCAAAAAGGCGTCTACCGTCAAACAGAAAACACTATGATAAATTTATATTGCTTGTTGACGGCAAACGACAATCGAATTGCAACATTATATTAGTGGGGATGGTTAGGCTGCCCAGGGCTATTTATCTTTTACTTTTATGTCTACAGAACGGACTAGATAGTCCTCCTCCTTGGATATGGAGAATTCTCCAGGCAAATCTGAGCCTGGGATACCTCCATCAGCCTGGAAATCAGCCAAAGTGGTCTTTATTCACAAAAAGGAAAGAAAAGGGCTACGCAGCTCCTAAATAATTCAGAGTTTTCAATCTCATGTCCTTCTGTTGAAAACATTAGAAAGGATAGTGGACCCATTTTTGCTGGTATCCATTCCATGAGAATCAGCACGCATAGAGACGAGAGAGGTTCACAGAGACAGCTCTACGTACCTTTGTTCATGACGTGGAATGGTCTCTCAAGATGGTGATCCTAGCAGTGTATTTTAATACAGGAGCTTTTGACAATGCAAAGACAACTACTATATGTAACCGTTCATCGGGTCAGACGTGTAGCCTTGGTCAGACGAATGAAATTTATTCTAGAAGAGAGTTGAGTTAGTCCTGCTCTATGAGACTACCAGCTAGACGTGAGGGAAAGGAGCGGCTTCCCACAAGGCACGTACATATAACTTCAACCTATGCTATATGGTAACGAATGGTCTGCTGGAACACCTAACGGTGGAAGGTTTCCATGCGGACGCACATGCAGACGATGGCCAAGTTTAGTGATTGGTCGATTTTTAAACGTCGCGTCATATGTAATATAATGCAGATAGCCTGTACAATTATAGAAAGATGTAGAGAAACCGCTCTTTCAGTTAACCTGGCTAAGACCGAGATGATCCTCTAAACCGAATAGGGCACCAAAAGACGTCTGGCACTTGTATGTATAGAAGGTTAAATACCTTAGATAGAAAATTGTTATGAGGGGCGCTTGTTGTCAAAATTATTAAGAAATAGATGGCAACCCTTTGGCATTTATGGCGAGTGGTAGTCAGGAACTAAGGCCTCGGCCTACCGACCCTGCATTGGTTATATATGGTGGTAGTTAGACCCAGGCTCCAATGAGTTGTTGGTCTGGTACTCAATGGTAATGATAATGGTGGCGGAGGTTGACGTCTGGCAAGTAGGCTGCAGATGAGGCCCCTTTACCCCACCTGCAGCCGTCTCCTCAACCATGTACTTCTCTTGCTCCTTCGTCGAAACTTTCCGATCTTCTAGTATAGGCTTTAGAAGCGCCTCCGTCCGAAGATGCTATGTGTCAGGCGCCCGAAGTTTCGCACTATCCCAGGAAGTGGTAAGACGTTTTTTTCATCACTCCTGGATGCTGGACATATAAGGTCTTCATATATCAATGATAGATATCTCCTAAGTCTGCAGTGGCCTGTCAGAACCACGATTAAAAGACTCAGAGTTTTTCAACTCCGTCCTAGTAACTAGCCCGATCTGGACTTGGATCTGGTGCTCAAGTGAAGACCGAAAGACTATATCCGAATACGTTGGCACGGGTTCAAAGACTTGCCTGCCTAGGGATTACAGGCCCAATGAGGAAAACTTCTATAGATGCCCTTGAAGTTCTGCAGGGTCTGCCAGCGCTTTCGTGAATAAAGAGAGAGGACATCTCAGAATGCGAAACAGGCGAAGTTGTGGCAAAACTGAAGGTCATGCAGCAATCGCTGGACTGGCGGAGATGGAAATTCCCATCTCCATCTTCAAGGTGATGGAAGCTAAAGACCAGGTAGGATTAGATAGTGCGTATATGCTCACACTTCCGAAGAGAAGAGAAGAAGGAGAAGAAAATTCCCCCGGACTTAGTGCTGTGCGACACGGCTGTATAGTCGGCGGACCGGTTTCGAGGGCAGCAATATATCTGGAAGACAGAGGAGTGCGATAGAGCTATGCACTGGGACCGAGCGATATGTCATGTAGAGGTATTTGCCATTCTAGCAGTTTCAGGAAGTAAGAAATAGTATGGAATAAATAATATTCACATATGCTGATATCCAGGCGGCTCTAAAAGCAATTTGCTCTTTTAGGATTAGGATAACTTCCGTTCAAGTTCAGCTGTGTGGGCACGGGTTCCATTAAATGAGAAGGCAAATGAACTGGCTAGACTTGAGGAGCCTTTTTCTCAAGCAAAAACTTATTTTTGATATCACAAGGAGCAAGGTCACTATGGCCCTCAATCAGTGAGTTTATGAGATCATAAAAGAGTACCGAAAAAAAAAAAACACTTTCCAAGTCCGAGATAATGGCCTCTTTAACGGTGAACAGGTCTGTACTATACTGTCTGTACACACTACATAAATGAAAAATCATAACCATGTGTTTTAATTATTGCTTTATATGAAGAACTATTGTGTAACATTTTACGTACCTATATATTTCTTTTTTATTCAATTTCTCATTTTTTTAATTGATTACAGTAATAATTTGTTGACATTTATGGACTCTTCTGAGTTTCCAACAATTGATTTTCTTATATCCTTCCATTTTGGATTACTGTAAATGTAATGAAGAGGTCAAGCCTGATTGACGTATTGTGAAGACGTAGAAGATAAAAGATATTATTGGTTTTTGATTTATAACTTTATCTAATAATAGTAATAATATTATGGCATTTTTTAAATTTAGTGGTGCATTATCGACTATATCTCAATGTATTATCTAATCTAAAAAATACTCTCAATCAATACCGGGAATTTTTCAATAAATTTACTACAGCTACTCAAAATGAGTTTAGTACGTTGAAAGTAAATTAAAACGGTAGCCCATAAAATTTGTTTTATTTGTTTATCGTCGGTTTCTGCTAAGATTTATAATTTAATAATTGTAATAAAACGTAATTGAATAGCAGCATACCATAATTTATGGCGTGTAGCCCAAAGTTAAAGGGTTAATATAACCCATAAAAACTGTAAGTAGGTTACATATCGCCGTTTATCCAATGAAGTACCACATCGTAATACAAATTAATCTAGAATTATTTGTGATAAATAATTACAAATAATTTAAACCGGTAATAGATGCATAAAAAATCTTTGATTAGTTTATTTTTGAATCGACTGTTCAATTGCTAAAATGTCCAAGCCGTTTAGTCGATTTTGTGTAGCAGTTGAGCGTAAAAAGGTTTTGATTAATTTTAATTTGGAAAAACTTCTTTCTCCACATGCTAATGATATTGGAATAATCAGTAGTATTCTTAAGGCAATACTAGATTTGGATCAAAATTTAGCATTACTATTATTTTAAGAACATCACTTGGACTTTCTTTTTTGATCAAAAGTGCACAAACTGCAGACATTTCCTCCACTAATTCTAGACCGTTAATGTCAGCTGATGCACCATCAGACAAAATATTTTCCAAATCTGCAAATCTTTATCAGTTTCTCTTTAGGCATGGTTTTCAAATCATATATATTATACAGAGATTGAAAATGGTTACTATGTTGATTCAGATCTAGTGCGTTTAATGCTTGATCTATAGTATAGAAGAAAAATTCTATTTTGTATTTTTCTTTGGGATCTTCGATTGGTTCGTCCATTGTCTTATATGAAAAGTTGGCCTTTTTTTCTTCTTGTTGTTGAATCAAAATTGGCTTCAATGTTAATTTCATCAGCCAATTCTCTTGCGTCAACAATAATTTCATTAAAGGACTTATCTGATCGAAGATTTTTAAAGAAATTTTTGTAGTTCATAAATGCTTAGCAAAGCGTTATATATTTCACCAAGTAGAAATATTAAGGACGTTAAAGCTTCTATCCTGCTTTCCCATCGAGTCACTCAAAGGTTTTAATGTTAATCCTTGGACATGTTTTAAAAATATTGCCCATCGAAAAGTAGAAGAATAAAAAAATAAATATATTTTTTGGACCATATTAAAAAAACTGGCTGCTTCCAAGGATGCTTTTGCCATATCATTTACTACTAGATTGAGCGAGTGGCTACTACACGGAACGTAGAATGCTCGTGGATTTAAATTCCTAATTCTAGATTGCACTCCTGCATTGTCGCCCCTCATGTTAGCCCCGTTATCATATCCCTGCCCTCTTATATCTTGCACATCTAGTCCCATTTCATGAAGCTCTTCAATTATAATTTCATATAGTTGTCTTCCTGTAGATCTTTCCACAGGTAAGAAACCTTAAAAACTTTCCTAGATTTTTATTTCGACATCATTTGAATCAGAATCAGACTTCTTGATGGAAACATATCTAATTATCAGGGTCATTTGCTCCACCTCACTAACGTCAGGAATGCAATCTAATATTATGGAATAGTATTTCACTTTTTTTATTTCAACAATAATATGCGATTTTACACTTTCGTGAAGCAAGTCTATTATCTCGTTTTGAATGTTTTTTTCCAAGATAGTGAGCTTTGATTTCCTCTTTTTTAAGCACTCTACGCACGTGTTCCTCCATGACGGGGTCACATTCAGATAGCAATTCAACTATTTTTAAAAAGTTGCGGTTATTATACTCAATGAGCTTGTCGCTTGTACCTTGAAAAGCTAAACAACTTTTACCGAGCATTTTAGTAATTGCTACAATCCTTAGAAGCACCTCGTACCAGTGATTCGTTTCAGCGTTAATAACTCTTTGGGCAGCTGCATCTATATTTGTACAACACTTTAACCTTTGACTGAGTTCTAGCCAGAATTTTTGAGCTTGAATATTATTTTTAGAAATTTCGTGATCCTTTAAAGTTTCAACGATGTGCTTCCAGCTTTTAAAACCTTATTTTGAAAGGGAACTTGACACACGGCTGTAAATTTTGCAGCAAAAGCAATATATGCAGTTTTTTGAAGTAGAATACATCAGCCAGTCACTTATAATTTGCTCTCCATTTCTTAAAATTCGAGAATAGTAATTTGCGCTACATTTTCAACCAGTGCCATCATAAGGAAATTTGTAATTAAACAATGGTTTAGGTGAACCTTGTCGTACTAAAAAACTTCTTTCGGCATCTCCTAAAATTCTGGGTCACAATGCTGGATCTGTCCCCTAAAGTTTGTACAGTGCATTCCGTGGGTAATAGGGTAGGGTCAATTTGTAATGGTAGAGTGCTACTAATGCTAGCCAGGGTGCCTTCTGTAAGTGCCAAGGCGGTGTCAGTTGGTAGGCTGCTTTCATTTGGTGACAAAGTTGGTTTAGAAATATATCGTTTATTGATTGGTCTTGGTGACCAACACTCACTGATGACTCTGAATTTTTGGAGATATTTATTTTGTTACTATTGGTACTACCGGACCTACCCTGTAAATAATTCTGTAGAGCACCAGCTTGTTTTTGCTTTTAGGTTTCATTCTCTAGTCTTCGCTTGCCGGACAATTTTCTTTGCGCGTCAGACATTCTAAAACAACAAATTGAACCATGCAAAATAGGCTAGGCCAAGGTGATCTTTAGAAATCGTAATTGCTGTTCGTGAGACTATTGTTAGAATTCCAAAAAATCAATTCGATGGTGTGTTTCCAAAATTGATATTCCATACTTTTACAGTTCACAAAATTTTTTGTTAACATTTGAGAGCATATAAAATTCAAGTTTTGCATCACCTTCGTCACAGACTATGAATAAAGAATAGACTATCAGAAGTGCATCCTAATTTTGCTTCTAAATCTCATTTTTAGTGACGAAGCAACATTTTATATCTCTGGAAGAAGTAATAAATATAATTGTAGAATTTGGGAAAAACATAAATCCGCATGAAATTTTTGAGCACGAAAGAGATTCGCCAAAGAATGTCTGGTGAGCTTTATCCCAGAATCGTATTTACGGGTCTTTTGTCTTCACGGAATACACGGTTAGTGGAACTTCGTACCTTCAAACGTTGCAGGATTTTTTTGTACCGCAGCTACCGCTAGATTTATTGAATAGAATCTTCTTCCAACAGGATGGGGCGCCTCCCCATTATGCTAGAATTCTGCAAACCGTTTTGAATCAGACATTTACTGGACGAGGAGGACCTAGCGCATGACCACAAAATTCACCAGATATAACCCCACTAGATTTTTTCTGTGGAGGTACATATCTAAAAGCAACTAACTGTGTATCAAACGAAACCACAAAATCTAAAAGACCTTAAACAAAGAATTCGTGATGTAGTTGTTTAAGTTGCCACAGACATGTTACGAAACACCGTTCAAGAATTTAAGCGTTGAATTCATTTAGTATTAAATTACTAATAATGGTGGGCCATGTAAAACAATATTAAATGTAATCGTAATTAACTTTGTTCTATAAGCTTTCGTTTTATACTAAAATTCATTCTATATTGTTTTAAATAAAATAAATATTTAAGTTTCTTTTTTGCGCCATTCAATTAGTGAATTTTAAGAAGCTAAACACTCGCACCATCTTTATAGCGGAAGCCGAATTACACACGGCTTCGACAGTAGCAAACTAATTTTAGAAAATCCCTTGCCTTCTCTATTTATAGAAAATAAGTAACAGCTGATAATTCTGTCGAACATGGCCACAGCGAGCAAATTGTTTCGGAGATATATAAATGTATCAAAGAGTAATACTTTACGCCAATTTAGTAAAACTAGTGCAAATGCAGTAAATAAAAATTATCCTCTAACTATAATATGTGTTTTGGGAGGTACGGTTGCTTTATACACAACCTACAAGATTCGATCGATTCAAAAGGTTCACGCAGCGCAACCAAAAAATGTAAGTAAGTAAGTTTACATTTATTTAAAATTCAGAGCTATATACATATATAAGTTACTACGTAGTTTATTAATATTTGTTACTACCGCAAGTTTTCAGACATTTTCATTATTAGGATAATATACGCCAGCTAAAGTTATTTTTAACTTTTTACCGCCGCATTTTGAATTCATTTGCGCGCCGCTAATTGTCAATTATTTATCAAATCAGTTGCTGCTAATTTTACCGTATTTAGACGTGCATTAAGGTTTATTGAAGCTACTATTACTCAGTGGTAATCCGTGAGACACCACATACCGAAAGATTCTATACCTAAAAGAAATAGTAGGTATTTGCATATGTTTACATCATTTCTAATTCTAAGTACCTACCTAATCTCTTATTATCGAGAAGAAAAAAAATTGTTTCAGAACGCGGATCAAGATTGGATCACGGATGTAAAGGCAAATTATTAACCATAGCAAATCATATAGATTACCCACCATTAAGATTATGATCACCAAATATTAACATTTACAATGTAAATATTTAAATATGAATAATTTGATCTATATTATAAGTAAAGCTGGCCGAGGTCACCTGGCCGACAGAGCCGTCATATGACTCATATGTTTACATCATATCATAATACTTGAATAAGTACAATAAATGGAAATAAATTTTAACAATAATGTTACATTTTATAAAAATTTGTATAAAACTCGCCCTTTTAAGCAGATTTATGAAGTAGTTTGGTTGTCGTCATCACAAAGTGGGGGGAAGATCTATAGTATAATAGCATCAGGTATGTTTTTACAGCTGTCTCCGTCAGCGATGGTCGCTTTGGTGAAAAATATGTTTGTATTTTGAAAACGACCGTTCGACATCTACGGATGTAATACAGGCATCACAAATTTGTCTTAATTTGCTAAAATCAGGATCTTTCTGTAATACACTCTCGAATTTTTCACTAACGTGATTATTTTTTGCGTCATTTATAGCCTGTAGCTGTGTATTTACGTCGTCCACTATTTGCAGCGATTCCACTAACGACAACGAATTATTTTGCAATTTTTCTATTGCGTCGTGTAGTCCTCTATAAGTGTTATTAATAGTTTTTAAATTTGTTTCAAGGGAAACGTCTTGAGAGCTTGTCTGGCTTTCCCTAATAGCTGCAGCCTCGTTAGGGTTGAATTGTAGTATCACAGCTTTTATTTGTTGAAAATATTCAGCATAATAAAAAGCCGCTTTCAACCACGTTCCCCAACATGTAAGAATCGGCTCTGGTGGTTCAGGGATACCAGGACACTGTCTGTGAAATGCTCGAAGCCATTTAGGAGATTTGAGAAATACTTTTTTTGTATTTGCTATTATTGCATCTACCTCTGGAAAACATTTTCGAATCGTTTCTGCCACAAGATATAACGCATGCACTTTACACGTAACATGTAAAAACCTACAATTGTCTCTGAAGATAACGGCCTACCACGCGCATTGTCGCGGCACCATCAGTCACGAACATCAATACTTGACTTGTTGAAAGTTCAAATTTTTCGAGTGTCTCTAACACCACACGCGTAATAATTATTTCGCCAGTACACGCAGTTAGTCTTTTACTAGCTAGTAAAAGTGGAAATGTTGGTTTAAGAGGGTCCAGTACACGTACTATAATATTTAAAATAGATTTTTTTTTACAATCTGTCGTTTCGTCAATACATAACCAGAGCCGTGTATTTTTTAATCCACATTTAATCCTATTTACGATGTCTTCATGAACAGCTGGAATATATCTACGTAACGATGTACGACTTGGTAAGTTCACCTGGGGATTGTATTTATTTCCACAACTCCCGAAATGGTTGTTTATCCAGTATGTGTAGCGGAATATTACAGGCTATTAACATTAACAATAAATCAAATATAAACTGAGTTGTCAAAGGCATGCCATTTTTTTTATTTTGATGTTGCACGGTATTGATATGACGACGACAATCTGTTTTGTGCCAGCACATTAAGTCTTGACTGCAAACTTTACAAATTATTTTGCATCCGTCATAGAATAAATCCGGAAATTCACCGATAAATTTATTCACTGTGTCTGCGTACGGTCGTTTTTTACCCTTTGGCGCGTTTGACATTATGTATAATTTATAGGTACAACCTCACGCATTAACTTTTCAAATGAGACTGCAGCGTAAATCACTTCTAAAACTGCACGTGTGACGCCAGCGCAAAACCGTGGCTGTACTCCAGCCACCTCGGCCAGCTTTAATTATAAGTTAGGAAACGGAGTAGTCCCCTCTAATAAGTAGAGTTGGCATAAATGAGCCGCAGGACATAGGCGCACGCATCATAATAAGTGTAATAAAAGAAATTAACTAGTAATAAAAACAATAAACTGTTACAATTTATAAAAATGTATGCACAACTTATCCTCTTAACTAGCTTGGTTATCACAAACTGGAAAAGATCTGTAAAAACTTTGCAGCATCATGCAGGTTTCTATGGTTGTCTCCGAGAGTAATGTTCGATGTGGTGAAAAAATATGCTTATATTTTGAGAACGACCGTTCGACATCTATTGATGTAATACAAGCATATTTAGAATAGTCTTTAACTCACTTAATGGATCTGCAGATGCACCATCAGTACCATCACAAATTTGTCTTAATCTGGTAAAACTGGTGTCTTGCTTTAAAACACGTGCGAACTTTTCTTCAACGGGCTAATTTTTTGCGTCTCCTATAGAGTCGATTTACTTCGTCCACTATTTGCAGTAACTCCGCTAACGACAGCGCACTGTTTTGTAAGTTTTGTATGGCGTCATGTGATCCTTGTGAATAGTTTTTAAAGCTGTTTCAACCGAAACATCTTCGAATTTTGTCTGGCTTTGCTTAATAGATGCAGCCTCGTCTGGATTGAATTGTAGTATCACAGCTTTTATTTATTGTAAATATTCAGCATAATAAAAGGCTGCCTTCAACCATGTCCCCCAACGTGTAAGAATCGGTTGTGGTGGTTCGGGAATACCGGAACACTTGCTATGAAATGCACGAATACGTTTAGGAGATTTAAGAAGCACTTTTTTTGTACTTGCTATAAATGCATCTACCTTTGGAAAACCTTGTCGAATAGTTTCTGCCAAAGGGTGTAAAGCATGCACTTTACACGTAACATGTACCAATCTACAACCGTGTTCTTGAAGAGAACGGCCTAGCAAAGCATTGTCGCGGCACCATCGGTCACAAACATCAACATTTGACTTTTTGACAGGTCAAATTTTTCTAACGTCTCCAGCATCACCCGCGTAATTTTTGGCCAGTACACTCAGTTAGTCTTTTGCTAGCTAGTAACGATCGAAATGTCGGTTTAAAAGGGTCCAGTACACGTACTATAACATTTAAAATAGAATTTTTTTTACAATCTGTCGTCTCGTCAACACATAATCACAGCCGTGTATTTTTTAGTACATATTTGATCTTATTTACAACATTGTGCGACTTGGTAACGTCACCTTGGGATTTTATTGATTCCAGAACTCCTGAAATGGTTGTTTATCGAGTGCGTGCAGCGGAACATCACAGGCAATCAAAATTAAGACAGAACGTAAACTGTGTTGTCGAAGGCACGCCATTTCTTTTTAGTTTTATGTCGCACAGAATTTACGTGACGTTTACAATCACGTTTGTCCCAGCACTTTAGGTCTGTCTCGCACACCTTACAAATTATTATAGCACCACTGTAGAATATATCCGGGAATTCACTGATAAATTTATTCACTTTGTCAGCGTATGGCCGGTTTTTTACCCTGGGCTGGTCAGACATACTTTATTATATAAATTAATATCAAGAATAAAATACAACAAATAAAATTATCGACAATACAACGGAGAGGAATAAATTACGTTGTACACACCACGAGGCATAACAATAGATTAAAATCAAATGTTAGTCTTTGCTTAAATAATAAACAAGTCTCCATTACGAATTTGGGTATTTCTCTACCTGGCACCGCCCGTGACTTGCAGACCGATTTGCCAACTCTACTAATAAGTTATTGTATTTCGCAATTCGCTTTCATGTAAATCACACGTGTAGTTAATTCTTATTTAGTCAAATATCACAACTTTTAAAGACATAACACTATGGTCTGTTATTGAGGAAGAGTAAGATCAGTGTATGACATGCATTCCACCTTTCCAGATTATTATTTTTTTGTTAGGTACAACTGGCCTACGTGTTTCATTATTTATTATGAGCATTTATTACTAGGGAGAGGAAACTGGACCAGATCCACAACGGTAACTACTACTGCCTCATGGTTAACAGAAATACATACGTAGACAAATAAGAGCAAAAGTGTAAAATGAATAATGAAATATTGAATGTTGGAAGTCGTGACTTTGTGATAACAGTAGGGCTGGGCGATTGTCAAAATTCATAATCGATTATTGATTATTGAAAAATAAACGATTATTTCGATTAATCGATTATAATCGATTAATCGGTTAATCAAATAATCGATTAAACGATTAATCAAATAATCGATAAATCAAATGATCGATTAATCAAGTAATCGATTAATCAAATGATCGATTAATCGATTATTTGATTAATCGATTATTTGATTACTTAATCGATCAATCAAATAATTGTATAATCGAGAATCGGTTATAATCTATTAATCGTAAAAGCGATTAATCGATTATAGTCGATTTTAACCAGCCTTAATCGATTAATCGATTCTCTTGCCCACCCCTATTTTACGGAGCTGTAGTATTTATCTTAGTGTTATTTAAAATTTTATTTACATACTGTTTATTTATATGACTATAATACTATAATACTATAACTGTATTAAGTAAAAAAATAGATAGAGGATGTAGGGCTGGGCGATTGTCAAAAGTCGTAATCGATTATTGAAAAATAATCGATTATTTCGATTAATCGATTATAATCTATTAATCGATTAAACAAATAATCGATTAATCGATTAATCAAAAGATCGATTAATCGATGAATCAAATGATCGAATAATCGATTATATAAGAAGAAATAATCAAATGATCGATTAATCGATTATTTTTCGATTAATCGATTATTTTTCCCAGCCCTAGATAACAGTGGCCGACACAATTTTTGTAACATAGTTCACACTACTGTTTTTATATTGTTAATACCTGAAAAAAATATCCAACAAGTCCTAATACGTACCAATTTTGTGTGAACACAAGCCAGGTAATAAATTTTATAATGGGGCGGCAATTTCAGAAGGGCAAGTTAAAGTAAGGTGGGACATTTTCAATATCAGTCTTGTTTTGACCTTGCAAGTGCCCAATTGTGTCTGTTAGAAAGTGTTTTTGTTTGTCTACATAGCTCTGTTACGACAAAAATGTCCAGTCAAACGCGCCGAAGTTGCAAATCTCATCTGATAAGTTTTGTTACATTTATGGAGAATTTCTTATGAAGTCACAATAGCGAGACCATTGTCTGAAAATGTGAAAAAAACGTATTTTCCATATTTTGGTGTTTTAGTCGGAGATCAAGACAAGCAATGGGTTCCCCACGTTCGTTACGGATGCAGTTTATGAAAGGAAAAAGAAAAATCATGCCCTTTGCAATTCCAATGGTATGGCGAGAACCCACCAGTCATTTCGATGATTGCTAAAATTTTGGGAGTATAAACTGCCGCGCTAAAAATGTATTTTCGTATATATCAAGCAATATGACAGAACTTCCATTTTAGCCGTACAACTTTCGATTTTTAAATGATACCCTGTACATTTTTAATTATTTCGATTCAGAGCAGAATTCTGAGGTGGTTTCGTGAATCTGTGACCGGATGTTAATTTTTTTAAGCATTTCATGATTTGCATCTAGTGCTTTGGAATTGCAAAATTCGTAATTTCCAAGCAAAAAACATCAGGTTTTGTCCGTGGTTTGTCCGACTTTGGAGGCTTCGTAAAAGGGCACTAATGAAATGAAAAAAAAAACTGATACTTTTTCCTTGGAACTTACTTCGCGTAGAACGAATTTTTGGATTCCAAAGCACTCTATAGATGCAAATCTTGATATGCTTGAAAAATTTAACATCATAAGTAACAACTCTAAGATACTTTTGATTTATTTAGGTTTTAAAAGTGCTTTAACATGTTCAATAAAATGATAGTGGTTTTAAAATTACCTTAAGATAAACTAAAAGTTCTTAAAGACCACTGATTCTTATGCATAGGATTTAATGCACTCTTTAAATTAAAAAAAAAAAACTGTTTGCTCCTAATGCCCTATTGATCTTATGCTAGTTTTATAATACTCTTGACATTGGCTATTTTAAAACTAATTTGCCTTTTTAAAGAATTAAATAGCAAGTTAGTTTTAAAACAATCCATTTTGGAACAAATGGTTTTAATGTAGTTTTATGGAGTATCCTTGATGTAGTCATTAAAACCCATTAAGAAAACTATTTTATCTTAAGCCTATATGGTCAATGATATTCCACATTAAATCCTAAAACATAGTTTTTACTTTTTAAAGAGTAAATTAAGAATATTTTAAAAACCACTATCATTTTATTGCATTCATTAGTGCTACATGATGTATACTTGGAAATTACGAACTACAATTCCAAAGCACTCTATAGATGCAAATCTTGATATGCTTGAAAAATTTAACATCATAAGTAACAACTCTAAGATACTTTTGATTTATTTAGGTTTTAAAAGTGCTTTAACATGTTCAATAAAATGATAGTGGTTTTAAAATTACCTTAAGATAAACTAAAAGTTCTTAAAGACCACTGATTCTTATGCATAGGATTTAATGCACTCTTTAAATTAAAAAAAAAAACTGTTTGCTCCTAATGCCCTATTGATCTTATGCTAGTTTTATAATACTCTTGACATTGGCTATTTTAAAACTAATTTGCCTTTTTAAAGAATTAAATAGCAAGTTAGTTTTAAAACAATCCATTTTGGAACAAATGGTTTTAATGTAGTTTTATGGAGTATCCTTGATGTAGTCATTAAAACCCATTAAGAAAACTATTTTATCTTAAGCCTATATGGTCAATGATATTCCACATTAAATCCTAAAACATAGTTTTTACTTTTTTAAAGAGTAAATTAAGAATATTTTAAAGTTCAAAGGTTTTAATTTAGTCAATTTGATTAAAAGAAATGCCTGTTGGATTTTTGTGACTTTATTAAAACTAATTCTACCCCCTCCATAATCGGAGAAAACACGCCATCTGCTCAATAAACTGATTGCTGATATAGTGAATCAGTGCAGTCCGTGTACCTACTTTATGCATGAATGAAAACTAGAAGACATATTTAAAATGGAAAATATTAGTGACAAGTATTTTAAATTAAAACGAAGTCACTAAATCCAGCAATCACAAAATCGGCACAATTTTAAGGTTAGGATTTTATACGCGCGCCAGATCCCTTTAAATCAATAAGGCCACGAGTTTGAACATATTAAAGCAACTCAGTTTTAAAAGGAAGAGTAAATAAATGTCTGGGAGAGTAATTGTACTTAAAGTGGTAAATAAAACGCTATTTTAAGTCTTGTAAGATTTAAAATGTTCTATTAACTTGCAATCAGTTTTTATCTAGACCACGCCATTTTTTATATAAGATACAGACCCGTCATGATGAACATTTTCAATAGCCAAAGAAAAAAATATTATTGAAATATATGCGCTTTACATCCTCTTAAATAACTGTAGGACGGTGTGTCCAAACATGCTATTTAATAAAAAAAATGCATTTGGATGGTTAGATGCAAAATAAAAATTGACGATATTTTTAAAAAATTTTTTAGATAATGAAAAAAAACATTATATTGGTGGCGCTCGAGTTATGTAGAAGTATTTTATTATATTTTGTCAGAAAAGTGCCATCCGTTGGTAATTTTTACCAGAATAGTTTGCATTTGAATATTATTTTTGATCAGCTTTATATGCGTTACGTTTAAAATATTACCACTCTGCCCCATTAGAGACTTGCCGTTGTTTTAACTATTTCACGCATAGAGTTGTCCGACTTTAAAACAAAATAAAACCCTTTTAGGATTAATTATAATGATTCTCAAGGCAATTTAGTCTGCTGCAATTTTATTTTAAATGCAAAACGTTTTAATACATAAATTTAAGGTTGCCTTGAAGAACTCTTTAAGAATATGAAATTAAAACTAAATGGTTTTTAATATAGTTTTAAAATTTAGTCTTCAAGACCCTTTTTAGGATGAGCCCTTTTTTGGCTAGAAGCTGCTTTATGGTGATCCTAAGCTTGTCTTGAAGATCATTTGGTTTTATTCGAAGTTTTATTGTATAATTTTAAAGCGACCTTCGAGATCTTAATAAGAGCATTAGTGTTACCTGGGATCGGATCAAGGATTCACGAAAATTCCAAGGTATATTCATAATTTTGCCTTGAATCGAAATATGCAAAAACATATAGGGTGTACCATTTAAAAATTGAAAGTTTAGGCCATTTCCGAATAAACCGGTAATCCTATTATATTGCTTGAAATGTCCATAAATATCTTTTTTAGCGGTAGTTTGTGCTCTCAAAATTTTATTTCAATAAATTCAGAAATAAAGGAAATATAGGGACGAGCCATCGTGCTGTGTCATCCAATATGTGACAAAAGATGTTATGTGCCCTGACTGAGAATTTAGAACAATTTTCATTTGACACACATTTCAAAAATATCGATAGACACGGTACGCATACCAAATTCTACCTATGAAAATTTTATAAGCCAATATTTCCAGTGGTACTTAGTGACAAGAAATGATGTATTCTTTTTGAGAATCTAGACTACTTTCAGTTGGCACACTCTTTCTCTGTTCCAAAAAATGCGTACAAAGTTAAGAGAGGTGGGTTTTATATTTTAAATTTGCGTAGTCTCGGCGGTGACATTTGTCTAATCGGATTCTTATATTGTTAACCCACCTCGAGGTATTAGTTTTTAGTATTTCATTATACCTATGTATGGTAGTTGAAAAATGCAAGTCTTGGAAATATTGGAAAAATTTATATCGTTATTATCATTTATTTTTAACAAAATATACCATATAATATAAAGAATTATCAGTTTTTATTTTACAATTTATATTAACGTATTTTCATTTGTCAGATGTCTGAGAAGTCTAACGATACCCATGAAACTACTATTCGACCTGAAACCATAAAACTACCGTAGATCGTATTAGAACTGTTATAAAATTAAAATAAAAGACAAATAGAATTTGTAAAAATTGTCATGCAAATTTCTAAGTACCTACGCTGTTAACGAGTGATGGATTAGTAGGTAGTGGAGAATATTACATGTCACTCAGCTGGGCCACACAACTAGCTCATATTATACGGGTTATTTATTACCCTCGTATCAGACAATGACATCAAGGGTTCTGCTTTACTATGACACTATCATTTTATTTATTTATAAGGAGTTAATGGGTACAACCTAAACTAATCGGATTAGCCCAGAAGGTTTGTTGTTTTTTCCATAATAGGTTCCTACTGGAAACCCATTTATTTGACACGCTTTACGAGGAATCAAATTCGAAATATTATAAAAAACACTCCTATTTTTTATAGAATATAAATACATAGTTATATATTATATATTAGTTATTATTTCCGTAATTTTTTTTTTTTAAACTTCAGTATCCAAAAAATCAAAATCTGTTTGCATTACTTGAATATTATTAGGATTGTTAAAAAAACAGGAGCTTTGTTAATTTTTATAGAATGATTTTAAAAACCGAATAATTAAAATTTTTCAGGCTAAAACTTTAGACTTTTTGTTTTTAACCAATTTTTGGATATTGCATTTTGGGATGATTCTGAACACCATTTTTTTACCACGTATAAAATGCAATTTTTTATTAGCCAAAACATTCTTTATTTACGAAAAAAAATCCAATTCGCCTAAAAAGAAACAATCTATTGGGGTGGTTCTATCAAAAGTGGGACATCCTGTATATAATATTCCCGTTAGAACCGTTCTAAAATTCTCTTGTATTATTAAAAACAATCGCAATAATCAAATCACCTGTATCACCCTACCGAACTCCAAAACATCATGTAGGTGTATACATAGGCGCCATATAGGGCAACTCCCGAATTCTTATTTTTTATGTTTTTTTTTTTGTATTTAAAAAACTTGCCAACATCTAAAGTTTACAAATTATCCGATTCAGAAAAATCCGTATTTTGTACTTCGTTGCAATTATTCACATCGTCGATATGACTTAATCTGGGTTTGTCTAGTACTTTTGTATAGTTTTGTGCAGAGATAATTTGGCGCTTTTCACATTTGACGAGATGAAACAAATGCCGCCTATCTTTCCGGGACTAATGATTCATACAATATACATAGAGCAGATCAACGTCGCTGACGAATCGTTAAAAGTGAACGTTTCAATTATTTGACAAGAAAACAATTTGTTGATCAAACGCCACTATTGACTATGACATTTATTTTATTTCAATGTCAACTCGGAAGTTATTTTTGCCATATTTTTTAATTCTTCCTTTGGATATACTGTACTATCGAAATTCCGGGAGAAATAAGGCCCCTAATCCCTCCTTAAACAGCGCCCATGGGTGTAAAAATTCCACATACTTTTGGGTTTTTTTTTTAGCAAAGAAATTATTTTTTACTTTTTAGTACGACTAAGAAAAACAAGATTTTAAAATTTTTTTTTTATTTTTTTTTTCTACTTTTTTAGTCATACTTTAATTAAATTATTATCATACATTAAGTTATTATCATACTTTTGCAGATTTTTCAACTGGCCTGTGCCTAGGTATAAAGTACTGATTAACCTTGACTTAAATCAGAAAAAAGAAAATAAACTCCAATAGAAATCATCAGAGGACAGTACCGAATTAGATTCTTTTTTTATGTCGATTTTGGTCATAAAATTATTATTTTTTAATCCCATATACTTTTAAGTAGGTACACAAAACCATTTCTACCCAAAAGTCAGGAGTAAACTTTCTTTAATTTTTTGTGCAGAATTAGAAATTGTAATTTTATTTTAAATGTGTCGTGTTAGATTCTCACAGTTATATGCACCAATATTTAAAAAATCCAACGACATAAGAGAAACTCGATACAACCCTGTAATATTATAAGTATTAATTATTTGGTCAACAAAAAGGCGTAGAAGAGTGTTGAATGTGCATCTTTGTTATGCAATTTAAGTACCTAACACATTCTCTGTCACAAATTACAGCTTTGTTTATTATTCTCTGAAGTCCAGAGCTTGCACTGTCAAAAATTTCAAAATAATTATCGCTTACAACTAAATAATAATAAATTTTTAAGCAAATTTTGAAGGTAGGTGGGTAAAAAATTAGAAACAGTCAAGTCATAGTAGTGATTGACGTAGGATAAACGCATATTTTGATTTGGACAATGAAATTATTTATTACCGCTGTAAAATTTCTAAAACTATATTGACAATAGATGTCAAATTCAGTCTAACATGACAAATTATGTCACTCATAATGTTTGTGAAAGGAAAAAATGCAAAATCTTGGAATGAACATAGGTACTCGAATAAAAAATCAAATACCTAACACGAGAATGGTTCATTCTGCTATACAGGGTGGGGCAATAGTGCATCGGACTTCTATATCTCGAGTTCTACGATTGCTAGAAATTAAAAAAATGCAAGTAAACTAGATGAAAAGTCTATAACCGGAAATTATTTTCGATAATACAGGCCGAGCTAAGACGAAATTACAAGATCAAGTGCCTTTTTTAAATGGAATGCTATGTAGTCCCAGTATATTTTTTGAAGCCTCTTTCTAGATTCTATTCATTCCTATATTATTATTGACTATCTCCCGACCACTTGGATGTAATGAATTTTTTTGTTGAAATAACGCCATCTGCAGATGCATATTGAAAACATCACCAAAGTCACAATTATGGGTTTTAAGAAAAACTTGTATGAATACTAGTTACGAGACATCTAATTAATGTTCTTGAATCATTTTTACTACCTAAAAATGTACAGGATGGCCAAAAAATTATTTTTCAATTAAGAACTTTTTTAAATTGAATTTTCTCAATTTTTTCAAATGGAACACCCTGTATCTTATTCAACAATGTGATGTAGAAATGAAAAACGAACATTTTTTGTAAGTACTTCCCTATTGCTAATTGCAACCATTTTTGTTTTATTGAGCAATAAGTACAAAATTCAAGAATAAACTTAGGAAATTGAGATTTCTTTAAATAATTCATTAGAAAAAATTATAAGTGCTCCACATGTTGTCCATTTTGATTGACATGCGTCTTTATGCGCTTTTGAAATGAGACCATTTAGTGGAACCATTTCTTCCAATTTATTGAGGTGGGTAAATAGTATATAACTGGTGCCTTACTGTAATAGTTTTTTTGTAAATTTTTTTTGCTGTTTTCATTATTCGACAAGCAAAATGAATTTTAATAAAGCGGAACTTGTAGAAATGACTTTTGTTTTGTGTGAGTAAGACAGAAATTGTTTGCTTGCCAATAGAATTTATAAGCAAAGGTATCCTGAAAGAAGGATTCTTGATCTTAGCAGCTTCCAAAACTTTCTCGATAGATTTGTGGAAACTGGAAATGTCAAATATAAAAAAGGAACTATCTGATGACGATTTACAAAGGCGTCTACAGTTTTGTAATTGGGCCAGAGATAAAATGCAAGATGTTACCTTCATCAGTAATGTTTTATTCACTGATGAGGCAACTTTTCATAAAAATGGATTTGTTACAAGGCACAATTTCCATCACTGTGCTTCAGAAAATCCTCACTTTTTTAGGCAAATTGATAACCAGCACACATGGTCTATAAACGTTTGGGGAGGAATTATTCAAGAACATGTAATAGGGCCATATTTCTTTGATGGTACATTAACTGAAGCTATTTATCTTCATTTTCTGGAAAACTATCTGCCACAATCCTGAAAGGATTCGAAATAGGATGTGATTTCAGAAAGATGGTGCTCCACCACATTATTTAAATGCAGTTAGAGACCACTTAAATAATACCTACCCACTTCAATGGATTGGAAGAAATGGACCCACTAAATGGCCTGCTAGATCCCCAGATCTTACAAAAATGGATTTCGTTTTATGGATATACGTGAAGAAAATTGTTTATAAAGACACACCAACAACAGTACAAAATATGAAGGAAAGGATAATAACTGCTTTTAGATCTATTACACCAGCAATTTTAGGATCAGTAGAAACCTCATTTCAAAAGCGCATAGAGACGTGTGTCAATTAAAATGGGCAACATGTAAAGCACTTATTATAATTTTTTCTAATGAATTATTTGAAGAAACCTCTATTATTTAAGTTTATTATTGAATTTTGTACTTATTGCTCAATAAAACAAAAATGGTTGCGATTAGCCATAGGGAAGTACTTACAAAAAAATGTTCATTTCTACATCACATCGTAGAAAAATATACAGGGTGTTCCATTTGATAAAATTGAGAGAATTCAATTTAAAAACTTCTCAAGTAAAAAATAATTTTTGGCCATCCTGTACATTCTTAGGAAGTAAAATGATGCAAAAACATTAATTAGATGTCTTGTATTCACAATTTTTTTAACCCATTTTTGTGACTGGTGATTTTTTCAATATGCATCTGCAGATGGCATTATTTTAACAAAAAAAATTCATTACATCCAAGTGGTTGGGAGATAGTCAATAATAATATACGAATGAATACATTCTATAAAGAGGTTTCAAAAAGCATTTCATTTAAAAAAAAAGGCACTTGATCCTGTAATTTCGTCGCACTGTATATTCGAAAATAATTTCCTGTTATAGACTTTTCTATCTAGTTTACTTGTATTTTTTTTTTAAATTTCTAGCTACCGTAGAACTCGAGATATCGAAGTTCAACGCACCCTGTATATCAACCAGGATACCTTTTTTGGGCCTATTAGATCAAAGAATATTTTCTTTGTCTTTGCTTTTTATCTCAAAAGTTGAAAATAAAAGAGTTATGGTAAAAAAAGCCGGAACCACTCTCAAAAGAAACTTAAAAAAAGGAGACAATTCCAGGAGGCACACCCAAAAATTAGTTCTGCTACCCTTTATTCCTATTAAAATTACAATTTGATATTTCAAGCCGTTTAGAAGTAATCGCCAAAAAAAGTAACTTTCGGAAGCCCCTCTTGGGGGCTTGCATCACCCTTATTATTGGACTATGGTCTACATAGCAAAGTACACTTTATATTTTATCTATTATTGGCCCCTGATGTATTGCCCCGTAATTACGTATCACCCTGTATATGAAAAATTAAAAATAGTTGACAAAATGGATATGTAAATTTTTAAATATTATTTATTTATTTGTATTTTTTTTTAATTTTAGATGGATATTCTACTCAAAATTTAATGTTTCCTGAGTACGAACAGAATAATTAACTGATTTTACTTTAGGTACTTGTAACGTTACTATTTTTATCAATATATCAACGTCAATTTGTCAAAAAATTTGTCTGACAAAATTAAGGTGAGGATAAGAGAACTTTAAAAAAAGCCTAATGCTTCGGTATCAGTCCTTTAACGAATTCCGAAATGTAAAATTAACTGAATAAGTAATAAATAAGAATGGCTTCAGCTGACAACTACTGCTCATTAATCACCCTTTGCTGGTAATTTATGGGATGTCAGAGGAATAACTAAACAGGTAAAACAGTAAGTTTAGCCGGTACTTGTTATCAAAAAAGAGATAATTTCATCGTTTGGGTCTGACGCGTAATATATTTTCATTCATTTTCATCATTTTATATGTCATGGAAACGATGGTAATTATTTTAGTTAGAAATTGATTTTCGTGGATGTCGCTGTAAATAAAACTAAGTTTTCAAAAAGTCAACGTCAGAGCCTACGAATATACAGGGTGAATAAAACTCTTTGGAGGAAACTTTGGATAGCGACAAAACATCGGAAGAAATTCCAGTTCACTATACAGGATGTTTCAAAAAGCATGTGCCATTGCTTCAGCGGAAATTCCCTACCCAAAAATAAGACAAATAGTTCCCATCAACATTGATGCGAAACGCTTCGTTACTGAAAAGTTTTTTATTTTTTCAGTTTTTCAAAATATCTCCGAAACGATTTTAGCAATTTGATGATATTTAGACTGCGAAAAGTATTTAAAATACTACATATCTTACTATTAAAATGGTGGCTTCATCAGGGGCGTGCGTACAGGCTTTCAATTTAATAATTTTTCTTTTTCTTTTTTTTGGGGCTTACGACTTAACGTCAAAAGATTAGTCAGAGGGTGTTTTTTGACAATTAATATGAGACACAAACATAATAATATAATTCCCTAACGTTTCAGAAAACGAATTTGTTTCCTTTTTTCAAAGTAATTTATCTTTTTTTAGAATATGTCAAGCGTGAAAATTGACATATATCATTTTTCCAGTAACATACTATATTTTTCAGATAACGAGGTGGTAGTAAGTACCAAAAAAGAAATAGAAAAAGTTAGAGAATGCCACAAATAACGTTCAGACAATAATAACTATTTAAAAAAAGTATATACGCCACTGACTTTTTACGTTTTGATTGCACAGTTATGAAGATAAGTAAATGCCTAAAAACAGTTACCTCTTAATATTTTTTCGATTTCTGCTTCGTTTACTATGATATTAAGTACCCTGCATAATAAAATTGCAATTATCTCGTAATACGTTTCGATTACCAAAAAAAATACATTTTAATATTATCAACGAAAATACGAGAAATTATTTTAGCATTTTGAATGTTTAAAATCTGTTATTTTTTTTGTAACATTTATTGAGCTTTCTCTTTTTTGGATTCTCAGTAAAAGTTAAATAACTGCCTTTTTTACAAAAAATTATTACTGACTTAAATAATTTATAGTGCCACCGCGTCTGTTCAGTTTTATTTGTAAATATAGTGCAAATTCTATTTACAACAATCAAATAAACAATTATTTCGTAAAAATATTTTAAAAAATATCAACGATTAATTAATTGCAGCCTTTAAAACTAATAGTAATAAATATAGAAATCATTATTATACAGGGTGATTTATTAAGAATAGGAAATCTCTAAACTGGAGATACTAGAGGCCAATATATGACGACTGGGCCCAACATTTAGAAATGTTGATGATTTAAGGGATCCAGGGTATTTAAAGTTAGAATTTTATTTTGAAATTTTTTCAAAAATTTTGAATGTTTTCATATTCAACTTGAAAATTGGCAACCTTACGTTTTTGGGCATGACAAATAATAATTTGCAAATACTAATATTAACGTTGCTCATAAAGGGCTCTAGTTTTACTCTATTACTTTGAAAAATCAAGGCATATTTTTTTTGCCTGTAGAATTATAAGCAAAATTAATCGAAAATCTGAAAGAGTGTACTTCTTTACATAAAAACGTGACTTGTTTAATTTCGATTATCCGTTTTCGAGTTATTTGCTATTAAAAGTTTCAATGCATTTCGTTTTTATACAATTTGTAATACTTAAAATACAGAGTGTGTCGGATAAATTATAAATAATTAATATAAATAGCACAGACATACAGAATCATAATTTAATATTAGTTTTTATTTTTATTCTCTACAAATAAAGTTAACCTTGTAATTTAAGGATTAAAAATTGCACAAAAACGAAACATATTGAAATTTTTAAGAGCAAATATCTCTAAAACTCTTAAAGTTAAACCCAATTCTATAGGGTGTTTTCCACATTGATTTAAATTTTTACATTTTTGAACTGTCATAACTCAATTTTTTCAAACGGAACACCGACTGTATATTATTTAAAATGTTTCAGTAATCAGTCACCTACATGCTGATACTTCATAGTAACTACTTTTATTCGATAGTTTTTAGAGTATTCAAGTTTATTAAAAAAATATCCTAAAAGTATCAGTATGTAAGTAATTGATTGAGCAAACATATACAGGGTGTTCCATTTGAAAAAAATTAGTTATGACATTAAAAAATGTAAACATTTAAATCACCGTGGAGAACACCCTGTAAAATTGGGTTCAACTCTGAGAGGCCTAAAAGTTAGTATATGGTCTTGACTCAAACAGAAACGATGGTCAAATTCATGAAAATACGTTTTTTGCAGATGTTACTGTTGCACGCTGCAAATGCAATTTTTTTTTTTTTTTTGAAAAGTTGAATAACATTGTAACACCGCTGTGTAAGTCCAAAAATAATATATGACTGGATAGAGAATTAAGAGTCAAGTACAAATACATAAAAATATATGTTACATTTACAAAACAACGAGTATTAGCTTGCCACCACTATGTGACATACCCTGTAGGTTTAAAAACAATTTTAGAATATGCCACTCTTGACTACCCACAATTTCTATCTGAGAAATTTTTTCAAATTTCAAACAGTTACCGAGATCTGACCGTTCTCAGCCTATTGACTCACCCTGTATAAGAGTAAAGATGGATTTTATAAAGTGATACCCCCATATAATTATATTAAACTTTAACATATAAAATTTGAAAATGTTATTAAAAATAAATTCAGCATAATTAAAAACTCACCATTTTGTTAGACAGGTGTACCATTAATTGGAAACTCTAATCGTTAACTGGTTGTTTAGTTGTTCTTGTAGTTCTTATTGCTGAAAAAACAATTTTAATTAGCGAAAAATCCATTTTACTATCAACTATTAAATAATATAATTAATTTAACAGTTTTATGCTCTACCCTGATTTGGTCTTTTAACAAAAGTAAAATATTATTGAGTCAATCGTTTTGATTAATCCATTTTAAAAGTTGAAAATATGAACAGTTGAATTTGATTGAATAAAATTAATTGTTGGAAAAAAATATATATATTTTTTATTTGTTTTAAATGATAGGTAGTTCTTTATTTTTTCTTTCATCTAATAGCATGTCTTATTTTTATTTCTACCATATTATATAACATGCATCTTTAAAGACTATATTTCAGCTGAAGTATTACACACAATTTTTTTCATTATTATTTAAAAAAAATTATTTATATGTAATAATTTTCTACACTTACACGAGATGTATCACCCGATTTCGATTGGTGTATTATTGACTAAATATTTATAAGTTTTCGTTTTATATTGAGTCCATCTACTTACTGTAAAAGTTTGGCTACATAATTTTGGAACACCCTGTATGAGAATTTTCAACGTGATGAAAATTATCTAAGTTATTATTTATTGAAAATGAATGAAAGTTTAGGTACCTATTACTAAACAAAGTAGCTAATTTTATGACTACGTTAAAAATTAATTAAATTATGGGGAATGTATTTAATTATTCACCTTGTGTATATTTTTATTAAATCAGATGCAGTTTGCTATTTTTTTCCGAGATATAATGCAACAAAATGCCCCCAAAAAATGTTTTTTACACTACAGAAAATGTTCTACTCTACTAACGTGTAACTTCCTCAAATTTTAAAAAACAATTATGTATATAAATGACATGTATCTACAAATTACATACACATAACTCGACAGTGCAATTACAAATATTTTATCAAATATCAAGTCATATTGTCATCTGTATTTAAAGACCATTTATTAAAAAAACCATAATTATTGTAGAAATGTATGTTGTTTCAAAAAACTTACTTGTCTTATACTAGAATTAGTACGAAAGTAATATACCTAAGTACCCACTTAACAAGTTTTCCGTTAAAAAGTTCCTTGTAGTTGAGAATTATTTGTCAAAACTCTCCAAAGCTTTATTGAGTAGGCGTAAGATTGCAATAAATGCAACAAAAGGATAAAAAAACTGAGCTTTATACAAAAACATTGACCTTGCTGTTAAATAACTTTATAAAATATTAGTTAGCGTTGAAAAAAATATTTCAACAAACTTTTTTCCCACATTTTAATTATTTCTGTACATACAATCATAATTTATTTACAACTTGTAGGTACCTATAAATTTTTACTTAATTTTTATGCACTAACTAAAGAAAATTCAAATAAATAGGTACATCATAAAAAAATTAGTAACTAGAAATATGGAGGCAACAATACTTTCCTAACTAAAAAAAATGGTCCTTTATGGGATATGTTTTTTTTATAAAAAAAGCACATACCTAAGTGTATATTTATGAGCGAGTGCAAAGTAAACAATAAATAAACTACTCCACTCTCCATCACTTCATATTACGGGCAAAATTTATAATTAATGTAAAGACGCGTAGATTTTATTGAATTTCCATTCAATCTAACACAAAACTAAATGTTTGTTTTTCAGATTTCTGATGAAACATTCATGCACATTTATTTGTATTTGTTTTTAAATAAACATTTTGTTTGATATTTAACTGTTTCAAATATAACTTGTGGCGTCGGATATTAGTCGTTTTTATACATTCACATTACGGATTTTTGAATTTTTTTTCATAACAAACCTGCTGAACACGGGTTCCGATTCAAAAGTATCTAATACATCACATTTTTCCATCGTCAACATCGTATTAAAACTGAGAAACATTTTTTTCAGACAAATCACTGACCTCACATTTAATTTACATTTCAGAGCCTACCTTAATATATCTATACATTTGTAAAATCAAATACGATATAAAATGGTGGAACATTTAAGGAACCCCTATATTATTTCTTTAAATTTTTATTATAATTTATACTTTTCTTAGCACAAAAATCATACTCACACGGCCTGGTATATTAAATGTAGGATTTTCACATTAATTTTTGTTAAAAATAATAAAAATGCTTACCTATTTTTATGGAAAACAATTTCAACGCACGCACAAATCAAATTACCGCCACGGCTCACTATGCGCAGACGTATTCTGCAATAGGTTTGTTCATTGTGTACACTGATCTGTTCAGTGCAACCATCTCTTTCCAATCTAATATATTTGTACTACTAACATCTCACTCTTTTCGTTCATTTTGTTCGTAACTACAGAAATGAACAAACTCACAGAAACTAGGACACAAGAAGATGTTTTTTAAATTATAAACTTGCCTATCTTTTAATTGGGAATGAAATTTCACATTTTCGTAGAATGATAAATATTGTTAGATATTTTATTAATAACAACTAAAACATTCTTTAGTATATATTACTTTCTTTTACAAATAAAAGAACGCATATATAGATTATTTTACTTATAAAGTATATCTCTATTTTATATTATAATACATCGATAGAAAGATATTATAGTGCATACAAATCCAGTTTATGGAAAACTTATAATCATATCATCTGTCTGTCGCTCTGTCTCTTTGCCTGTCCTTTAGCGTTTTAGCGCCCAAACTATTTAAACTGGATATGAAATTGTACTCAGCATTAATGGAATTAAAATCCACGCAGTCCATTTGGTTGATATTATCAATTGAAAGTTGGTTAACATGCGTTCGTTAGGTTTTAAAGAATATGTAAAGAAAGTAAAACTATTCTAAATAGTATCTGCAAGAACCTTTACATTTTTTTTTCAAAGTGTCTAACCGGTAATACCATAAATCATAGAAATAATTTAAACGTATCAAGATCTGCCGGAACCATAAGAACTGAAAGTGATGTGGTGTTCACACCTCAATTTTTATATTACTATGTATATATCCTTATCATTTAAAGGATTTTATATAAGTATATTTTTTTTAATTTTAAGTTGATATATTTTATTCGACAGACTTTTCTGTGGACGAACAAATGATTAATAACAGAATATTCCCGAAACCCACACAAACCTTACCACTTTATGCCTGGCAAGCTCTTCAAGAGTGTTCCCGCACTCTTAAACAAGGGCTGATCCCATCCTAGGAGAACAGAGCGCTTTCAGAGGCTGTCACAGCATATGTATATTATTTGCTTTGTACTATTCCCTGAATCCTGACTTTTTCTTTACTTGCCACTGCTAGGATGGTACTGATGGCAAATATCTCTGCATGGTGTATGATCCTAGAGTGTAGCTCTTTCCTTGCACTCTTTTGCTTTCTGATATATTCCTGCCCCCGAAGATGGTCCGTTAGCCACACGAGAGCCATCTGTGTAGCATACTAGAAGGGGGGAAGTTATTTTCTTTTCCTTTCCCTCCCACTTTTGTTCAGAACTTCTCTAACCTCAGCTGGTATGTCGCCTCCATCACCTTGAAGGTGGCGATGGGAATTCTCCTTTCTGCCAATTCCGAGATTGATGCATGACCTTCCGTAGGCCATCATAGCCTCCCTCTTTATTCTCAAAGAGAGCAGCAGTAGGCCCAGCAGAACTATAGCAGCAGTAGGTGTGTGTAATCCTCGGACAGACAAGTCTTTTGTCAGCCTTCGGGAGTTGGACATTTAATCCATGCTCACCCACTAGACCAATATTGGAGTCAATATTCTACAAGCTAACCTGCATCCAATATGTCCTTTACATATTAACTTATTTGTTAATAAAAATAATTGAGATCTCTACTTTATATTTAAAACATTGAAAACCGAAACTTCTTTATATTTACTAAAAATCAGATTTTTGTGGAAAACCTGAAATTTCTAGAAAATCTGGGAAACTGAATATATTTATTCTTCCGAATTTCGTATGTACCTATTGCTTTGTTTTTTCAACAGTTTGTGACGAATAGTTTTATAAAAAAAGGTAATGGTGAAAAATATTTAATTTTTAGGATGAGGATGTGAAAGTTGTTAAACTAACATCACGAGAAAAGAGATTTATCAGATTCTCATCTGTGGAATACAATGGCCAGTTGTACATGACTCCTCAAGATTTTTTAGAATCGGTTGTAGAAGCAGAGCCTCGACGTATGTATTATAAAACTTCTGGTATGTATATGTTATAATAGAAATGATATAATTTTACAGCAAGGTTGAAACGAAAAATATTAACACAGAAAGAACTTGAGAAAATGAAAGATACCACTCCACCTCTTAGTCAAGGTTCACCAAGAATGTTTAGAAGCTTGAGAGATAAAGGTTGATGAACTGAAAATTTAACATTGTCTAGACTAAATTTTTTATATTTTTTAGGAATAATTTCATACACAGAGTATTTATTCTTACTTTCAATTTTGACAAGTGAGTATTTTATTGTTCAGTTGACAGAAATGCTTATTCTTTTAATTTTAGAGCCTCAATCAGGTTTTCGAATTGCATTTAACATGTTTGACACAGATGGTAACGAAAGAGTTGATAAATCGGAATTTCTTGTGGTAAGTTTTATATATTTATCTTTAACATTTACCTACCAAAAATTGAATACAACATTACTTAAACAGATTCGGAAACTATTGGCAGGCAAAAAAACCGAGGACGCGATTCCAGTAAGTGCTGGCTAAAAAAATGCATTGTGTCAACTGCGTTTTGCTTAAACTACATTAAAGTGTATTATTGCAATTGTTTGAGAGTACGTATGTAACATGTAACATCAACTAAAAAGCTTTATGTTTAATTAGTGTGTGATATCTAAATATGTTTTACATTAACATCTCCTTTTAAACTGGAAGCAAAATTTGTCATTATTCCAGCACGTCTTAAGATTTTAAATTTTATTTGTAAACATGTGTAAATTTGATCATTCTGGAATAAAGAATGATGCATTTGGTTTCCTCACTTTTCAGTACACACTTTATGTTTAATTATTGAAAATTTTATTAGATGGAAAAAATATTCAGCCATGCATGGAAAGGTAAAAGGGGCATGTCAAATGAAGATCCTGAAAAAGTAATGCCTATTCAAGAACAGTATGTGGATGATGAGCAGGGTTTACAGAGGAGGCATGTTGTTGATACAACGCTTATAGTACATTTTTTTGGTCCAAAAGGAAACAGCGACTTAAACTTTGAAAGTTTTAAGAAATTTATGCTCCACTTGCAAACTGAAGTATTAGAATTAGAATTTAATGAGTTTTCTAAAGGACTTCCAACAATTTCAGAGGTGGATTTTGCCAAAATATTGTTAAGATACACTTATTTGGACACCGATCAGTATGACATGTACCTAGATCGATTATTAGATAGGATTAAAGACAGCAAAGGCATTACTTTCGAAGAGTTTCATGTTTTCTGTCAATTTTTAAACAATTTGGAGGATTTTAGTATTGCTATGCGGATGTACACTCTTGCAGATCATCCGATTTCAAAAGGTAACTTCCTTCAACACAAATATTGTTGCATATTTGAATTTTAAAAGATTTTGTTTTTACATATGGATATAATTTCAGTTTTTAAATTCTTCACTACATCATGCAGATGTGTTGATATTTCTCTATTACACAGGAATATTTAAGAAGTAGAGTTTTTGAGGAACACTTTGAGGGATTTAAAAACTCACTCTGGCTACTGTTCATAGCTTTGTTTCTGCAGCAGTCGTGATCGTTTGTGGACCGTCAGATGTAGTCGCTTAGTTTTTAAGAATTTCCAGAGAGTACGAAAGGGTATTTAAAAACAGCTGGCCGAATACTTCTGAACGAACTACAAATGATCACCAACCCTGCAGAAACAAAGTTTATATTGTACACAAAGATATAGTCCTCTTTCTATCAGTATCTTCTTTTATATATGTAGGTACGCAAGAATCTTACCATGCACCCCATAGGTACCTACATGGAAGAGCATATCACAGATATATGATGACATTCAGCACCTTATTATGTGACAATTTTTTGTTAAATGTACAAAGCATTAATAAGGCAATATAAAAGTTATTATTTTATTTTTTAGATGAATTTCACAGGGCTGTAAAGATATGTACGGGTACAAATCTAAGTCCTCATTTAGTTCATACAGTATTTGCGATTTTCGACGAAGATGGTGATGGCTTGTTGAGTTACCGAGAATTTATTGCCATTATGAAAGATCGTCTCCACAGAGGTTTCAAAGTAAGTAAAAGTAAATATTATTAACCCATCATCATATATTTTTTTTTTTATTATTGTTGATAAATTTGTTTAAGCACGCAGTAGTTTTTATTCAAATCAGTATACCGTGTTTTCATACGTCTACACCACATAGTCATTTGAACTCGTACTTTTGTATCTAGGGGGACCCCGGAACTGCACGAGCTTGACCGAACGCTTCCTTTTGTAATGATTTGAGATGAAAGCACAGTAAATTAAGAGAGGGTGATAACTCTCATGGGGGGGTAGCTTTATATGCTGGAAAAACATTAAACTCAAGTATCCGCAACGTTATAAATTCCTTAAGTGAGGACTATATCTTTGAATGCACTGCCGCTGAATTTAAAATGAAAGGGGATGTTTATGTAATATGTGTTGTCTATACATCACCAGCAACCAACATTGATTGTTTTATAAATAAATTAGACTTGCTATTAGAAAGAGCTACAATGGGAGATAAATCAGTTTTGGTTGCGGGAGATTTTAACTTTGATATGCAGGCATCGACAAAGAACATAAAAAATAAAAATCTAATAGTTAATCTTTTAAGCTCATATAATATGCAAATTTCAAATCAGAAACCCACCAGGGTTACACAAAATACGTCATCATGTCTCGATAACATATATATACAAAAATTCCAAAATTTTTCTTCAAAAATTATTAATACCAATATTTCCGATCATTACGCACAAAAACTTGATATTTATTGTGGTGAAAATAGAAAATTAACGCCTGATTATGAATACAAACGCATATTCAGTGAAACAAATTATCAAAGTTTCTATAAATTCCTTAACGATGAAACGTGGCTACCAGTATATGAAGCTATCTCCGTTGATGACAAATATAACAAGTTTATTACCATACTTTTAGAACATTCCTCTGAAAAAAGTAAACATCTCTAAAAAAAAATAAACCAAAATGGATAACAAAAAATGTTCTCGATGCCAAAGAAACGTTAAATTTTTTGTCGGAATTATACCAACATAACAGATTAACGAAATCAGTATATACTGGATATAAAACTTTCTATACCAATCTACTCATAGATGGGAAAAGGAAATGCTTTGGACAAAAAATAATCAATTCAGATAATAAAACCAAAGCTGTATGGAATATTATAAATGCTGAAAACAACAAAATTAGCCAAAAAAATAATAAATTCGAAGGAATTGTTATAAATAACGAAACCATTACTTCTGCTTTAGAAGCAAGTAACGCGTTTAATAATTTTTTCATTACAGCGGCACCCAACCTTGTGCGCAGGAGTCCAGTAAACCCTAATTTAGCACATATATTAATAAACGTAAATTCAATATATCTTTCAGAAGTAACTCAAAATGAAGTGTTAGAAATAATAAATAATTTAAAAAACAAATTCTCTGCTGGAGATGATCATATTTCTAATATATTGTTAAAAAAAGATCAGTCTTTTCATAGTTGAACCACTAACATATATCATTAATGAGCCCTATCAAAAGGTGTCTTTCCAGAAAGACTGAAAGTTGCAGTCGTTAAACCCATATATAAAAAAGGAGACCCACTTCAAATGGAAAATCATAGACCTATAAGCATGCTATCGAGCTTCTCCAAAGTATTTGAAATAACCATGTCTACAAGATTACTGTCCTTTCTTGGTATTCACAAAATTATTGCTACAAATCAACATGGCTTTCAAAAGGGCAAATCAACAACGACCGCAATTTTCAGTTTTGTGGAAAAAATTCTAAAATCATTAGATGAAGGATACCTTGTGCTAGGAGTGTTTCTGGATCTGTCTAAGTCTTTTGACTGTGTGAATCATGATATACTTTTAAATAAGCTGGAAAAAATAGGTACACGAGGCTGAGCACATGATTGGTTTAAGTCCTACCTTAAGGGGCGTATCCAAAAAGTAAATATTAAAGACAATGGTACAGACTATTACTCAGAATCAAAAGGCATAACCATGGGAGTTCCACAGGGCAGTGTGCTTGGTCCGATCTTATTCATATTATACATAAACGACCTATCAACGATAATCACAGATGATGCAATTATTTTAACAAAATACGCAGATGATACAAATGTTCTAATTTCTGAAAAAAACTTTTACCATAATAGAAGAAAAGACACTGGCAAGTATGTCACTAATCACATTGGTTTCATAATAATTCATTACTGTTAAATATGGGCAAAACTAACTGCATACTATTCAGGCACAGTAGAAATGATAAGACTTATCCTGCAGAAATAAAAATTAATGATGTAAACATCGCGTTCACAAACTCAACTAAATTCTTGGGGGTCACTGTTGATCAGAATATGAATTGGTTGGACCATGTGCACTTGCTCTGTGGAAAACTCAGCAAAGTTTGCTGCTCAATTAAGGAACTAAAAAAGGTGGTAGATGAGAGCACGCTATTAGCAGCTTACTATGGTAACTTCTATTCATTAATGACCTATGGAATAATATTTTGGGGGGTTCACACAGTCAGGAGATTTTTAGGATCAAGAAAAGAGTAATTAGGGTCATGACAGGACACAGAGTAAGCGATTCATGTCGTGGTCTGTTCAGAACTCTTAAAATATTAACTGTATCAGGTGTATATGTATATGAAAGTTTGTGTTTCGTTTACAATAACAGAGATAACTTTAAAGATGCCCTTAAAAAAACATCAACATAACACAAGGCATAAAGATAATTTTTGTTATCCAGTTCATAAAAGTGCTTTACTTGAAAAAGGCTGCCTACCCAGATATATAAAAGAAATTAAAACTCATCGACTCTTTAAAAAAACAATCAAGGATATAATACAATCAGAACCATATAATATGAATGAGATTAATGAAGCTACCTTTCTGTGAAGTGCTTGCGAGCTCTGGGGTGCGAATATATTTCTTTCTCTATTGTTCCTTTTTTCTTTTTCTTTTCTTTTAATCCCTTTATAAACTGTGATAAAACAATTAAAATAGTTCCTCTTCTTTTATAGTTTGTTATTTATATTGCTAGTACTAAGTCTTTTTTTTAAATGTGTAATTTTATTACTACGAATGGGCATCGATATTCAATGAAACAGACCAGCATTGAATTCCGAAGCCCACGTCCACTGACTTGTACTAAACAATTTAGTATTGTCCCTAGTATGAAATAAATCTATCTATCTATCTATCTATCTATCTATCTATCTATCTATCTATCTATTAATATAAGAACTGATGGGTTGAAAATTTCTGGTCAGTACTTTTTGTTATCTATTAATTTTTTCAGTCTTATGCCAAAAACGAGGGCTGGGAAGCATTTAAGACCTGCATTAAACAAGAGATGAAAACTCCTACATAAGTAATAAATTTAACAGAACTACCTCCTTGTACAGCATATGTGATATATTTCTTGACATAGATTAGATATAAGCCTAATATCGCGTTTTTCGTATTATATTGTGTTGTGAATTAGAACTAGTCATTGTTTATATTGCCATTATATTGATATTAGCTATGTATACTTGAAGGTTTTTTATTACACGTAAAGATTAATTTGACTTATTTTGTCTCAAAAATTGTTGTGTAAATAATAATTTGCTAACGGTATACTAAAAACACAATATCTAAATTTATAATCGTTCTGTATCAAAAAAGCCTTTCAGTTACTTGGATTGTTTTTATTGTCTAGTCAAGTTGTTATAGTCAGTATTGTTAATTTAATATCAATAAAAGTTTTAAAATACATTCTAAATTTATTTTTATTTGCCCTATTTCTATAGTAAGGTTTCTAGTCCTGGGATTCTGTACCCGAGACCATCCCGGGATTCTACAAAAAAAATTTGGTTCCGAGATCACAGGGGAAGTTCCGGGACTGTAAAATGTCCCGAAATTAATATATATGACTATGTTCATCACCTAATTTAGCGATGCCCAATTTCATATATTTGCCTCAATCCAAGATATGCCCAAAAGTGGCAACCACAGTATGTCAGCATGTGTGCACGTGAGAATTAGGGGTTTCATGATTCCAATATTTAAATAAAAATATTTATATTTAACCTAAAACACTTATTTATTTAATTTGTTGTTAGGAAATTACATTCAGAAGTTGCAATTAGAGCACTATTCCGATTTTGGGACCTTTGAGACTAACCTTAGGACTTGTAATTTGATCCGAAAACATTTTTAGTCCCAGGATTTGGAAACCTTAAGTGCCGATTTCACAAATTTTAGTTAAGAGTACTCCGGAGTCACTAGGCAACCTACCATACACCTAACTCAATTTTTGCTCATAAATCTTATAAATAGAACTTCCTACATTTTACAACCATTGACATGTGGACAGATTATTTTAAAATCAAAATTACATTTCATAAGAACGTAATTTTCAATATCCTCATTTCCAGTCAAATACAAAATTACGTTCTTCTGAAATATAATTTTGATTTTAAAATAATCTGTCTGTCCAACATGGCAATGAAGTTGTTAAAATGTAGGAAGTTCTGTCGTTTTTGCATAAATTTATAACTACAAGATTTATGGGAAAGACTGAGTTAGGTGTATGGCCTAGTGTCTCCGGAGCGCACTTAAAGCTAGTCCTCTACAAGTTTTTAAAAATATTTTTATACATATTTTAAAAAATAAGGGACAACAGAGTCAATAAAGGGTCAACTTATTTGATAATTGATACTCGTATGGTACCTTTAAATAAAGAATTTTTAATAAAAAATACTTTGAATAGGTACAGTTAGTCTCTCATTCAATTGCCAATGAAACTTATAAAAATACACATCTGATAATAGTTACAGAAAAATCAACAGCGGCTCTTTGATAAAACTTGCAGCTTAAAGTTGAAATGATCCATAATCACATGCATCACTGATATGGTGGCAAAAAAAACAACATAAGAGCACAAAATAAATTACTAAAAGTGCAACAATTAACGTGTCGTATGCACAGTAATTGTCGGTCAATATGCCAGCTGCCACTTGGCAATGGATGAGTCTTATGTATTTCATACATAGGTCTCATTCTTTGCCTAGTGGCGGCTGGTGAGTCGCCGGAGAACGACTACGCATACGGCCGTTAGAATCATAGCAACTTGCACCTGTTCCACATAAGTCCTGCTCGACTTTCCTTTTACATATTCATGTATAGATGGATGTAGCTCTGGAAGTTCAAAGACTGCAGTCCGTAAAGAATCTCAAATTAGATCTAGTTGGACATTTGGGTTTGCTGGATAAAATCACTAACCAACCCTACGGACATAATACCAGTTAGGTTATAATTTGAGCAAAATTTTTAAATGGTACCAACAAATTGCCAAGTTATTGAAACTCTAGAGGACTCCAATTTGAAAAAAGATCACTCCTCAGGTATACAACTGGAGAAAGTGGTGGGAGTAGGCATAATGTGCCAAAATGTAAGCTTTTAAAAGCCTTAGGGCATAGTTCCACCATCCTTTAGGCATAAATTCATGCTATAGAAACTTACACTCCAGAATGCATTAAAAAGAGCAATGAGGACAAGAGTCTATATCCTCTTTAACATCCATGCGGTGCTTGAAGCTCTAAATTAATTTACCTATAAGTTCAAAATTGCCTGGATATGTCAACAAAGCTATTGGCATGAAACAACAAAGGATACCTTGAAATGGTGATGCCAGAGCATGAAGGAATAGAAGGGAAAGAGATTGCAGATCACCTTGCTTAAGAAGGTAAGTCCCTCTACTGGAGTTTAACTCCAGGATAAAGACAAGCGAAGAATTTTATAAATTACTCGTAAAAAAGAGCTACTCGAATTTGGTAAACCAAAGGTAAGATTAATAACAGAATAAAAGGCTTCCTCACCAGTCACTGCCCATTGAGATACCGTCTCAAAAAAATCAGCAAAGCTAAGGATGACATTAGTTGCTTCCATACAGAGAAAAATGAAACTGTGGAATATATATTTTGTTCATGCAGTCGTAACCTAGTCTTAAAAAATAATAATAATAAACGTTATTTATTGGTTACCCCCAAAAGGCCATTGACCTAGGTCCCTCAGCCCATAATTTTTGTACAAGTGCCTCTTACATTAAAAATATTTTATGTTTTGAAATGAGAAATTAATACATGATTTAGAAAAAAAAAACAACTGTAAAGGTTGAAAAATTTTAAAAATTGGATACTATATATTATATATTTAAGCGTAGATCTTCCTCGACTGAGGCCTGAATCTCCTCGTAAAGGGTCCTCTCTGGGAATTTAAGTTTAGAACTTGCCTGCCTATTTCGAATTCTGCAATAGGGTTAAATCAATTCGATGTTGTGGGGGCGAGACACAAACCTATTTGGTAAATCTTGGAAACGAAGGTCTATTGGTTTTATATGTGTTCGAGTATAGAGAAGTTTGTTTGATGGGTTGTGTAGAGGATTATCTGGATACCTCATTTTGGTAATGGCTCTTAAGGATGCAGTTTCTGCTACTTTTAAGTTTTGTAATGCTGGTTTTCTGCAGGTCATAAATAAAACATTTGTATATTCTATAATTGGTCGACAAATGGATTTATAAATAATGGAAGCAGATTTTGTCGAAATACCCTCCTTTTTAAATGTCAGTGCCCGGAAATATTTTGCTCTATTTTTGGCTTTTAACTTCACTGAAGCAGTATGCATATTAAAATTTAGTTTATGGTCTAAGGTTATACCTAGATATTTGATTGACTGTGATGGACTGATCTGCTGGTTGCCGATGTTTATTGTTGGAGATGTATTGGTTACCGAAGTGATTGAAAATTGTAAATTGTGTCTTGGAGGGGTTGGGTACTAGTCTCCATTTATTAAACCAATCCTCTGTCGCCTTAATTTTTGACTGTAAATTTTCAATTACTTTAGTAATTGTTTTGCCATGGGATATAATTACCGTATCGTCCGCATACTGCAAAATATAGGTTTCGTCTTGACTTGCATTTTGATGCTGCGAGTTGTCATAGCAATAGATATTGTAAAGTAACCGTGATAGCAGATATCCTTGTGGTAATCCCTGAGTTGGGATGAAGCTGGCAGATTTTTCCTCGTTGACTTTAACACATATTTGTCTGTTTTCTAAAAATTGCTGAGTAAAGTGCATCAAGTAATCGGGGGTGCCTATTTTCTTCATTTTATATAGTAGGACTTTATGCCATACAGAGTCAAACGCTTTTTTAATATCTAGAAAGACTGCAGCTGATTTTAAGATTTGGTGTCTAGCTGTTTGCACGTTAGATGTAACAATAGTTAAAGGATGTGTGGTGGCACAATTTTCTCGGAAACCAAATTGATGAGTTGGTATTTTTGATTTGATGCTATACCCTCTATTCCTGACGATTTTTTCCAAAAGTTTGCCTAAAACGGGCAGTAAAGTAATCGGTCTATAACCATTAGGTTTTTTGTGGTCACTGTTCGTTTTTGGAATATTTATAATCACTCCTCTTTTCCATTCACTTGGAAAATGATTGCTTTTTAAGCAGAATGTAAATATTTTAATTATATACTCATGTGCAGCATATTCCAGTTGTTTTATAATAGTCCAGGGAACGTTATCCATGCCAGGTGACGCATTTTTCTGCTTATTAAGAATGTTGAAATATTCCTCTTTATCAATTTCGATATCCTCATTGGTGGAATAATTGCTGTTGAAATAGTCTTGGTACCAGTTATCAATCACAAGTTGGTGGTCCTGATTAAAATTGGGGTGGATTTGTTCACTGAAATGGTCCTCATAGTATTTTGCGAATATGTCTGATGTTTTGTCCTTGTCACTTTCATATAACTGCCCATTTACTTCAATAGCTGGAAGATTTGGCTTTGCCTTGTATTTAGATAATTTATTTACTTGCTGGTAGAATAGACGTCCTCTGGATTCATTGATTGTTTTACATGTTTGTAACCATGTGTGGGTTTTGTACTGAAAGGTCATTTTTTTGAATGTGTTTGTTGAATTGATTTGTTTTTTAGTTCTGGATCGCAGTTTGCTTGATACTCCCGTATAGCCTAGTCTTAACAGGAGAAATATAACCCCCAGAAAAATTTTAGGTTTTCTCAGAATGATAAGAATTGATGAGTATACGTAGATCTAACAGTTATCGCAGTTGTAATCTAATTTAATCTATGCAGATTATTTGTTTCTAATGCAATGCGTTATAACAAAAAATAAACTGGTTATTGTAATTAAAATGTAGGCCCATATAGGACACTAAAGTTAAATTTAATGAAAATGTCTCCTGTACTTACTAATTGTTGTACTTTAAGTATTAAAATTAATTGTGTAATTACTTGAGACAATAAATATATTAGGGTATTTAATATTTCATTATGAAGGCTGTGTTAAGTGTTTTATAATAATAATAAATGTCAGATTTATTCGAACTTGATAGCAGTGGGATCTATCTCAACACAGAGATGAATGTAAAGTTTATTTCAGACTTATTTGCGACATAAAAACGTCGGCTTCTTTGGCGGCAGTAAAGAGATCAAAGAAGCCGACGTTTTTATGTTGCAAATAAGTTTTAAATAAACAGGTTGTACTGTCTACTGACTCCCAGATCTAACCCTAAAAAGTCGAAAGGGAGTGGTTGTGTCCACGTTCTTTCAACACGGCAACCCCTGCCTGTGCAGCACCGGCTTTGGATTTGGGGGGTTCTCTAATTTGTGGTTTTTTGTTTTTATTTATATTTCAGAATTTACTGAAAATTTAGGTATTTCTTAACCAATCTTTTTAGCATATTTGTTCAAAGCTTATCCACTTCTCAAATTATTCAGGATTACTTGACAACCTCTATATTCCCATTTCTATATAAAAAGACAAGATAATTTCTAAACACTTTATTAAAATATGAATCTTACAATATTATACATCTACAATACTCATTAACTGCATTTATACAAAACAGAATAGTCCAATTTGTACAAATAAATAAGTCAAAAAAAGCAGAAACAAGTGATTCTGGTTATAGAATTTATGAAGTGAACATTTTAGGCCAAGATCATATATTCGTCTCATATCGACAAGTGTTTTGTATTCTGATTATGAATTTTAAGTACATATTGCTTTTAATACTATTCCTATTCGATGTTTTATTGTAACTAACTTTAAGTTGATTTAATAAGTTACGTATACCGATAACGGTTATCTCTTTACTTGTACTTTATCTCAAACTAAACAAACAATACTTTAATGTATGTGAACGTATTTTTATCAGTTTCGTTAAAAAACCTTAAATCTTCACATCACAATTTTAATTTTTGAGTTACATTGCATATTATTTTCTTTTTCTAAATAAATTACCTAACCACTTGTAACAAATGCATTTATAAGAATGGTTCTGTATGTTAAAACTATTTGGTAAATTACCAAATTACAAAAAAAAAAACACTAAATTAATAAATAATACCGAAGAAAAAGATACTGAAAAGTTAACAGGAAGGCATATTGGGATGAACATAACCAGATTTTGGTTCTGCCATCTTTTGCTTAACCAAGTAGCCACTGACAATTTCCGAAACATTATGAGGTTGATCTTCATGAATGGCATGGCCAGATTTTGCTAATACTTGCATCTGAAACTTGCCTAAAAAAAAAAAATTAATTTCCAATATATTTTTAATGTATTTAGTCTAGTAGCAGCTGCTGACGTGAGCCCTGGAACTTCAGAACACACAGACAAAGATAGAAAAACACCCACCTATCCATCTGTATCAACTGACCGTAACAAATAAAACAGTCCAAAAAGAAAGACAAGATAAAAAAAACATAAGGAAATATTTTATTTTTGTGGATTAGTTTGATTATTTTTAATTATCCAACGGATGCCGATGGATGGAAAGGCCTTTTTCTATGTGTTTCATAACACCAGAAGCTGCCACTGGTTTAGTCATAATGCTATCATCCAGCCATCATTAAAAAAACTGAAATATTTCTCAGCAATCAAATTTACTAGAACTGGCTTAGATGTTATTAAAAGTAGAGAATAGCAACTACCTTGCATCTGCCCGACAGTTAAAGTGGTGTCCAGCCCATGTATATTGGCAAGCAGTAATAACTTCGGAATACGAAGATTCAAAAATTTCTGGGATAATCCTTTAAACCATCCTGTCCAAAATTGTTCGGTTTTACTTAAGTCAATCCTCCAGGTATACTGTGGTCCATCATCTTGAGGTTTGGAATTGTTTGGAGTTTTAAAAACATCATCAGTCTTTTGACTTTTTGGAAGAGGAGGTTTACCACAATCTGTGCACTTGGTGGTTTCTTCTTTTATTTCTCCCCTCTTCAGCTACCTCTGTTAAAGTATATGCTGATGCTACCAATTCTCGATGTGATGTTGAGGTGAGTTCTACACTTTGCAAATCAATTTTGTCACACTCATTAGCAGCTAATTCTCCTGATTTCATGCTGTAAAGACAATTACAATAAATACTTGCCTACTTATACTTAATTTGTGTATAAATTACTTCACAACCTGTCCTGGCATAGATACTCTAGCTGCTTCTAAATTGTGAGTCTGGCCACCCTTGTAACTGAAAATAAATTTAAGTTTTCTTACAACATTCAATATTATATGCTACTAAACTGAAATTAATATCTTTTTATAATTGATATTCAAGTAATTCCATACCAAATCAACTAATTAAAATCAGATTTTAATTGTTAATTCTGTCTCATTTTGATCATTTTGGTCAGGTTGTTGGGGGCCTATTAGTATTAAACACTAAATTTATTTTTGAGAACCGGTTCCTGAGTTAACAAAATCACGTCAGATGAAAATCTATATTTATGATGTTCGCATTTTTAAGATCTCTTGGAATTTCCAATACATGTCAAAGACGTAGACATGAACAAACGTTATAGGTCTAATAATACTAATACCCAATTCAGAAACCAGTTAATAAAATAAATATTTCGGTGTTTTTATAAAACATAGGTTCAAACTACCTGAGCACAAACTGAATGATCCACTATATAGATGCACTAAAATAAAATGAGTGTACTCTCGTACAACTGCCAACTTACCACCACTGAATAGCATGAAGGAGACTTTTAAAATGAGACGGTCGTCCTCTCAAAATACTCTGCATAGAAGATAAGGCGTCAAGTGCTGTTCCCTCAACGACATCAATAACACAGAGTCCCAAAACTGACTTAATATGATATGCAGCTTCGACAGCCACTGCACCTCCCATACTATGTCCCATTAATATAATGGGATTAGCATTTTTCTCTGATAAATTATTTGCTATATCAACTACATCTCTAAAAAAAAATTAAACGTATTTGTATAAAAGATAATTCGAAAAAATTATTACAGAAATCAGATATTTACAAATTTAATTTCATTACATAAAGAACAAAATGAAGTAATCAACGTATTAAAATTTGTCCACATGAAACATATAATTGAAATATTTACCTAATAGTCGTAATGCTTCTAAAATCAGCTAGGTATAAACTAATGGTAAAAAGAAAAGGTAATAAGCATATTAATAACAATAATAATTATAAATTATCGCAACTGCATTAACAACAGACATTATCAGGCCTGTATTGTAATAATTAGAGCAAAAGCATAAAGGTAAAAGAAACTCATTAATACACCATTATGCATATAATCAATAGCGACAAACATATAAAAAGTATCGTTAAACTTACTTAGACAATGTCTCTAGAGAGAGATCGTAATCATTCTCAGTAGAGGTATTACCATGTCCTCGAAAATCTATTGCCTTGACCTGGCAATGTATTACTTTCAAAATTTCCTCCTGAAAATTGATTAGTAAATAAAATGACCATTGTTATTCACAAAACAATAACTTACAGCAAAGAGAGCCCATGTTAAGCCAGAATATCCACCTCCATGTAGGCAAAGTAAAATGGGACCTTTGGGTGCCTTTACTGTAAACGTGAAAGTTTCCATGGTCAGTTTGAATTTTTTCCTCCTTATCAAAGTATTCGGACCACTTGGTAGGTGCAAAGTTTTGTTTGGAAGCTGCTATTAACCTATTAAATGAAGCACTAATTATTACTAGCATGCCATACCATCTGGTTTTTGAATATTTACCCAGAACGTTTTGGTTGGAGTCCCAACACAGATTTTCTTAAGTCTGCCATAATACTATATTTATGACTTTGACAAATTAAAATTTATCTAAATTTTTAAAATCTAAACATAACCACGGGCTCAACGAATGACCTCTAAATTTTTGATGACATGAACCATTAATTTTTATTTGGCATAGATCTCTTCATATATTATAAAATTTCTTCTTGACGCCGATAAAATAATTGTAATTATAAAACTTTTATTCCCCTGTCGGAATTATGTTGTTCAAATATTATCTTTATTTTTAATAATTTTTGTCCTTTTTTGCCGGTAATGTGGAAATATAGAAACCTGTAATTATTTATCTCTGTTAGGCTGCATCCACATGGATGTGATTACGGACGTACGTATCGTGACAACATATTCGTTATAATGGATCGTCCTATTGAAGTATCCACGAATCACGTATGCGTTTTATGATGGAGATGTCAGGTTTGCCGCATTTAGGTATTCCAACCTCAAGAGTTTTAAAAATACATCATAAAAATTATGGATTCGTTAAGTTTGCTTTTATTTGTCAGTAATTTGAGCAGAGTCGAGAAAGAAAACGTGCAAAATGTGCAGTTTAAAATAGTCACGATCTGTCCGTGATACGGAAAAAGTTCATTTTAATCAACTTACGTACGTTACGACCTTGAATTAATCCGTGATAATCTAGCTGCTTTATTGGCCTGTGGTCTCCACGGATGCGTGGATCACGTATTCATGTGAATTCAGTCTTATTCTTTGGAAAAAAATTAAATGATTTATTTAAACAAAGCAGAGGGTAATATTTAAATGAATGAACCTTAAACCTTATTATAGTTTGTAATAATTATCAAAGAGAAATATTTCTAGTGCAAATTCATTAAGAAACCAAAATTTCTATATAAACTTTATCTAACGGGTATTAGATGAAACCCTAATCTAAGGATGAAACGAAAGCCACAGAATTTGAAAACTATCCTTTTTTAATGACAAACCATAAGATCGAAATCTTATTACCTCGAATTGCTATAGACTAAAGAAACTTTCGTTGCGTTTCGCTGCTTGGAAACCTAACAGATAATAATATCTCACAAATAGGTATTCAAATAACCGTTGAAAGGTTGTTGTATCAATGACTTATTATTACCGACTTATAATGATTCTTTTTTTATTCATTTGTCGCCTATTCCTGCTACCAGGACCAATCACCGTCGCCAGGATACGAGCTACCCCCACCTGGATATTTTGCTGAATCTCTTCTTTATCGAAGAGTAGGAATTTTTTCTAATAGACGAAGGACTAACTGCTTTATAATTCATTCTGTGCAGAAAGCTGGAATTATATAGAATCAGAGGAGTTGCACTAAATTTGAATAAATCATATTTAGAAAAAAGGAATCAGTGCGTAGTCCTGTAATCCTCAAGGCTGCGTACTGGGTCCGCTACTCTATATATTTTATACAAACGAACTAGAAAACATTCGAACACAACATAATAATGCCGATGAAACCTCAATAATTTTTAGTGAAGAATGTGCAAAAGGCTTGCAATTGAAGTTTCGGGAAGCAATGGACAAATTAAATGCTTGGTTTTCAGCAAATAACTTGCTACTGAATGTAGAGAAAACTCAAATTATTAGTTTCAGTAAATGTCAAAATTCAGAATTTAAGCTCAGATTTCAAGACCTGCAAATGTTTTAATCTTAGGTATAGAAATAGATTGCAGCTTAATTGGAGAAAACGTGGAGCAAAAAGGCATGCCACGCTACTGCTATAGTTTAAGAGTAATGTCTGACAGTGTAAGTGTGAATACAGCATTAATTGCTTATCATGCATATATTGTCAAAAATTAGATACCTATGGAATAATGTTCTGGGGTAACTCTGTACATGAAGGAAGAATACCAACTTTACAAAAAAGATGTTTGAGAAACATCTTCAATCTTAAGAAAACAGACAGCTGTAAAAATTTAATTAACGAACATGAAATATTTACTGTAATATGTTTGTACATCTATGAAACAGTAGTCTTTATTCTAGAAAACAGTTCACTTTCGGACGCCTAGATTACTGTTATAATACCTAGAACAGAGAAAATCTTTATACAAATGTAACAAATTATTCATACATACAAAAGAAACGTCCATTATAGTACAATAAAAATTTTTAATAAAATACCCTTAACTGTAAGACAACTTCCTAAAAGACAATTCAAATAAAAACTAAAAGTCCATCGCCTCGATAGAGCATATTAGACCTTGGAACATTTTTTTGATGACATATTTATTTAATTTGTATGTTTGTATTTATGTATTTGAGATTTTATATTCTATATATTTGTATTTGTAGTTTTATATTCTAAATTTTAATATATTTATATTTTTTTTTGATATTTAACTTTTAACAAATTTTATATTGTATTCCTGACATGTTCTACACCTGTGGTATAAAGGAATAAATAAAACATTATCTACCTAATACATCCCCTCTGAAGGATGACATATCACCTACACAACACACCTAAGATTGCATAGTTCTGCATATAAGCTGATATACAAGCCACTAGAAGACAGAACGAGATAGCTGAGTTTCGCTTAGGCCGACTATCCAAATTACTGATTGCGACTACCACTGCTTAACTTTCTTATCAAAATACAAGTATGTTAAATTGGATCTACGTTCGCCCCTATAATGATTTTTAAAAAACACATTTGCAATAAAGAATTGAGAAACAATATAAATGTGGAAAAGAAACTGTGAGTTTTCTTATTTACTTGAATTAGCAAGAAGTGGCTAAACACAGGAACGCCGTCTGTCATTGCATTAAATCTTTTACATGTCTGCAGTTTTATAGATGTCCTTTGGGCACGTGAGATTCTTAAACATAAAAATCTTTGAAATGTCAAAGCGGTACCCTGCTCCTTGTCATGTGGTTCATGTACACATATTTTCCAGCTAAAAAAAAATTTAAAAACCAATTTCTAGGAACTTGCATACATTTCAGGTATATTTATTTTACATTAAAGATGAATGATTGAAATAGCGAGATATACATACATACATTACCCACAGTGAGATTTAAGGCAGAGTGGTGACACGTGATGTATCAATTCTGATTAGTTAGCGCCATGTTCAATCGATTCACTGATGTGAACAAACACTTAACAACAGCCTTGCCTACAAGGATGATAGCGGCAGAAAAAAAGAAATCAAGTAAATTTTTTTTGTCATCGTTAGCCTTCAATCCTACAACCATTGTGATGAAATTTCTAATATATTAATGGGACTTGATGATAGAAGCTCTTGGCGATTTTCCACGAATTACTAAAGTACAAGAAGTATTTACTTTTGCATATAAATACAACATTTCACATATTAAATGACAACATACACACTTAAATGAGAAAAAATTTATTATCCACAAAATAAACTGTTGACAATTATTAAACCTGCACAAATTAAACACATTCGTGGATAATATTGTATCTGATACATTAAGTAAAAAAATAGTCATTTAACATAAGCATATTGACTATCATAGCCTTTTTTTGCCGAAATTATGTTAAAAATCTAATCTAAAAATAAATATTATTGATCTAGTTTGTTATAATTTACAGGGTGTCTACAAATAATTATGACAATTATGATAACATAACTCTTTAACTTTTATAGCACGTATTGTTAGATATGTTTTTTTACGATAAGGACACTAAACATTATACGTAGTTCAAATATGACAATATAAAATTACAAACACAAAAGTACATGATAATGTTCAGTGTCTGATTTTTGGAATAATGTTAAATGAAACGTTTCTAACAAATCTGCAATAAAGAGTTACATGAATTGTTCACAACCTGTAATATTACGATAGTCAACATGAGAAATAATACTTAGTATTATATGAAATTAAAAATGTACAATAAATAAACTATGTTATAAAGCTAATGAAATAAAACATTGGATAAATCAGAGACATTTTGCAGATCTTAAATAATAAAAAAGTTTAAACAGTAACTATTTTATAGTTACTGTAATATAGGAACTTATACAAAAACAATTTCATTGAAACATGAAATATTTTATAATTAAAAAAAAAAATATATATATATATATATATATATATATATATATATATATATATATATATATATATATATATATATATATATATATATATATATATATATATATATATATATATATATATATATATATATATATATATATATATATATATATATATATATATATATATATATATATATATATATATATATATATATATATATATATATATATATATATATATATATATATATATATATATATATATATATATATATATATATATATATATATATATATATATATATATACAGGGTGTTCCACCTAAGAGGGATTCTTCTGTAACTATGTAACTGTAAAATTTATAAAAAAATGGTTTTAATAAAAGTTGTCTGGAATCATGTGGGCCATGTAAAGAAAATATTTTTAACTTTACAGGGTGTTCCATTTCGCGTGGGCGCTACATAACTTTGTTATTTTAAATGGAATACCCAGTATATTATTGCATTTTTGAATTCCTTGGTTAATATCAGGTAGAGTTTATTAAATGTACATGGTGTTTAAATCTTACCGTTTCCGAAATATTCAGTTGTTTTTGAAAAAAAATCACGATTTCAGCTCTCTAAATGAGGCTAGATAGCATCTAAACCGTAAGAGTTAGAAACGTGCAGTTTTCACAGTTCGTTTTGGCATAAATTACTCTATCTTTTCATCTGTGAGCAAAATGTGTACGTTATTCAGACTCGGAAATACTGAGACCTACATTTAATAATCTTACGAGTTGAAAAACTTTTTTTTTTCAAATGGAATAACCCATATTAATTGTCATGGATGAATTCAAAATTGAATGCCCTTTCGACTGATATAAGGTTGTCCATACTTATCTCTAACAGTTTTCCAGAAAAATCAGGTTCTTTTCTAAAGTACGAAAAAGTAGCTATGTAACAGCGTCAAGAAGGCCTTGCAAACAATGTTTATTGCACTGTTTGACATACAAAGCAAATTAAATGTCACTCTAGTTTTGATTGACGTTGACGCTGTAGTTATTTTGCTAAGTAGAGAGTAAAAGTTTATTATAATATTTTCAAAATGTCGCTGACGCAGGAAGAAATGATTGATATGGTTTTTGTTCTCGGTGAGTGCGAAAGAAATCCGTTATTGGCATCACGAATTTATGCACAGCGCTATCCAGACAGACCACATCCACGGCGTAAAGCCTTTCAACTAGTGCTTGATAGGTTTTTAAATACTGGTAATATTCGACATACAAAACGAAATCGCCATAAAACTGTAGTTACGGAAGAAAATGAATTTTTTGTGCACAGTTATCATCCTTATCACATCCAATTACACCAAGAGTTGCTAGAAGTGGACTTTCAGTGGAGACTGGAGTTTTGTCAGTGGGCACTTGAGATGTTAAATCAAGATGATGATTTTTTTAAACGGCTCATGTTCTCCGATGAGGCTACTTTTCATAAAAATGGTTTCGTTAATCGTCATAATTACCATTATTATGACACAGTAAATCCTCACCAATTCCGGACAACTCATAGCCAATACAGATGGTCTTTGAACGTGTGGAGAGCAATTTTGGGAACCCATATCATTGGACCATTCTTTTTTGACCAGCATCTAACTGGAGCAGTTTATTTAAACTTTTTTAACAACATTCCTTTAGCTACACTTCGAAGAATGTGGATGCAACATGATGGTGCTCCACCTCACAATGCCGCTGTGGTTCGTCAGTTTTTACACGAAACTTTTCCCAACAGATGGATTGGGTGCGGGGGATCAGTGAGTTGGCCTTCAAGGTGTTCAGATATAACAAGTTGCGACTTCTTTTTATGGGGATTTATAAAAGTAAAATTTACGTTACACCACCAACTACCGCGGAAGATATGCGGCAGCGCATTACAGTAGCATTTCAAGAAATGATGCCACATGCTCACCAATGTTGAACAGTCTTTTAAAAACCTAATTCGTTTGTGTATTAATCAAAATGGAGGACACTTCGAGCAGTTGATGTAAATCAGCGGTCTACGTATTCTTCTCCTTGTTGTGTTCCGAGTTTCAGTTTGTTTCGCTTTGAGTTTTGTTTTAGTTGTTGTTAGTGGTTTACTTTTATTTGTTGAACCACTTTTTAAACATGCCAGTAAATATTGACACTGTCAGTCCCAAGGCTGATAAAATGTGAGGGAAAAGTTGTTTTGCAAGGCCTTCTTGACGCTGTTACATAGCTACTTTTTTGGACTTTAGAAAAGAACCTGATTTTTCTGGAAAACTGTTAGAGATAAGTTAGACAATCTTGTATCAGTCGAAAGGGCATTCAATTTTGCATTCACCAATGACAATTAATATGGGTCATTCCATTTGAAAAAAAAGTGTTTCAACTAGTAAGATTATTAAATGTAGGTCTCAGTATTTCCGAGTCTGAATAACGTACACGTTTTGCTCACAGATGACAAGATAGAGTAATTTATGTCAAAACGAACTGTGAAAACTGCACGTTTCTAACTCTTACGGTTTAGATGCTATCTAGCCTCATTTAGAGAGGTGAAATCGTGATTTTTTTCAAAAACAACTGAATATCTCAAAAACGGTAAGATTTAAACACCATGTATATTTAATAAACTCTTCCTAATATTAACCAAGGAATTCAAAAATGCAATAATATATAGGGTGTTCCATTTAAAATAACAAAGTTATGTAGCGCCCACGCGAAATGGAACACCCTGTAAAGCTAAAAACATTTTCTTTACATGACCCACATGATTCCAGACAACTTTTATTAAAACCAATTTTTTATAAATTTTACAGTTACATAGTTAAAGAAGAATCCCTCCTAGGTGGAACACCCTGTATACATATATATGCACTTTTCATACATTATTATTTATAACAAACTTGAAGGTACATATAAAAAATACATATTTAAAAACATGGAAACAATTGACTAATACACATTCAATGTATAAAAAAAATTATCTGAAAAATATCTTTAAGTAATCCCCATTTATTAATAAAATAAGTGACTAGATATTTAATGCTTGTATGAGTGCCTTATTTTAATAAATTCTACTGTTCTAACCATGAAGGAAAAGTCGAGTTGGGGGTCTTTACTTTGATATTAAATTGCTTCAGAGTTGCCTCGAGCGCCTGTTGATTTCCAGAAAAATAGGCAGAAACTGCATTATGGAATAATAGTAACTGCTTATGCATCACTTTTATCTGCAAATAAATAATCATTAAACAAATATAATAACAGAATAAGAAGCATAAAATCTAAAACTAGCAATAATTCAGACTTTGTTACATTCTACGTAAATTATAAAAAGTTGCTTTATTCTAAAAAAATTTCTATACAGGGTGTTTCATAGGGAAATACATACGTACATACGTTACCTGTAGCGCCAAATTAAACTGGCTTAAAAAAAAACTAGAGATGACTTATTAAAAAAAAATACATAGAAGTTAAAAAAAATATACAAAATAATATAAGAAACGAAAAAGTGGCACATTATGACACTATTATTGATAAATCTCATAACAAAACAAAAACTGTATGAAGCCTGGTTAATAACTTAAAACAAACATCTAAAAATAACCATACCATCACCTCAATCAATTATGAAAATATGTTAATTTGTGATCCAAAAGAAATCGCAAACACTTTCGGAGAATATTTATCAAATGTTGTTGGGAATAAACTTGAGCATTTTGGTAATATGTCATCCGTGTGCACATCCTCTACTTTCATTGCTAAAACTATGTCTTTTACACCGGTCACTAAAAGTGAAATTGAACAGGTTATTAAAAACTTACCGAATAAAAAATCTACAGGCCTAGATGAAATAACAATAAAATTAATAAAACAGTGTATTAATGAATTATCAGAGGTTCTTGCTGAATTTCAAGTACACTAGATAAAAATGTCTATAACTGGAAATTATTTTCGAACATACAGGGCGAGCCAAGACGAAATTACAGGACCAAGTGCCTTTTTTTAAAATAGAATGCTATGTATATCAGTACATTTTTTGAAGCCCCTTTCTAGGCTCTATTCATTCCTATATTATTACTGGATATCTCCCAACCACTTTGATGTAATGAATTTTTTTGTTGAAATAATGTCATCTGCAGATGGATATTAAAAAAATCACCACAGTCACAATTATGGGTTTTAAGAAAAACTTATGTGAATACCAGTTACTTAGACATCTAATTAATATTTTTGAATCATTTTCATTTCCTAAAAATGTACAGGGTGGCCAAAAATTAGTATTCAATTAAGAACTTTTTAAATTGAATTTTCTCAATTTTTTCAAATGAAACACCCTGTATATTTTTCAACGATGTGATATAAAAATGAAAAACGAACATTTTTTGTAAGTACTTCCCTATGGCTAATTGCAACCATTTTCGTTTTATTGAGCAATAATTACAACATTCAAAAATAAACTTACAAAAAGAGGTTTCTTCAAATAACTCAGTAGAAACAATTATAATAAATGTTCCACATGTTGGCCATTTTGATTGACACACATCTCTATGCGCTTTTGAAATGAGGTTCCCACTGTTCCTAAAACTGCCGGTGTGATAGATCTAAAGGCATCTCCTTCATATTTTGTACTGTTGTTGGTGTGTCTCTATAAACAATTTCCTTCACGTATCCCCATAAAAAAAATCCATTTTTGTAAGATCTGGGGATCTAGTAGGCCATTTAGTGGGTCCATTTCTTCCAATCCATTGATGAGGGTAGGTATTATTTAAGTGGTCTCTAACTGCATTTAAATAATGTGGTGGAGCACCATCTTGCTGAAACCACATCCTATTTCAAATTCTTCCAGGGAGATTTACCAATAATTGTGGCAGATAGTTTTCCAAAAAATGAAGATAAATAGCTCCAGTCAATGTACCATCAAAGAAATGTGGCCCTATTACATGTTCTCCAATAATTCCTCTCCAAATGTTTATAGACCATCTGTGTTGGTTATCAACTTGCATAAAAATGTGAGGATTTTCCGAAGCATAATAATGGAAATTGTGCCTATTAACAAATCCATTTTTATGAAAAGTTGCCTCATCAGTGAATAAAACATTATTGAAGAAGTTGACATCAACTTGCATTTTACCTCTGGCCCAATTACAAAATTGTAGGCGCTTTTGAAAATCGTCATCAGATAATTCCTGGTGCATTTGAATATGATATTCATGCAACTTATTTGTTTTTAAGATTCGACTCACAGACCGTCTACTTATTCCTACTAATGAGGTCACTTCTCTTTGACTAACATGGGGATTCTCAACCGTTGCCAGCACCACAGAAAACTCATTTTCTTCGTTCACAACACGTTTTATTCTTTCACTTTTTTTACATTTCCAGTTTCCATAAATCTATCGAGAAGGTTTTGGAAGCTGCTAACATCAGCAAGCCTTCTTTCAGGATAACGTTGGTGATAAATTCTATTGGCAAGTAAACAATTTCTGTCTGACTCGTCCCAAAAAAAAGTCATGTCTACAAGTTCTGCTTTATTAAAATTCATATTGTAAAATTCCAAATATTTTAAATTCAATACAAATTGTAACTAACGACCGATAAGTGTGATAAATGCTCCTTTGTACACAACAATTTATACCAAACTGAGGTTTCATTGCTTGTCGAATAACGAAAACAGCAAAAAAAATGTACAAAAAACATTACAGTAAAGGACTGGTTAAATACTACTTACTCATTTCAATGGAAATGGTCCCACTAAATGGCCTCATTTCAAAATTGCACAAAGACGTGTGTCAATCAAAATGAATTTGACACTTATTTATTTATAAAAATGGTTGCAATTAGCCATAGGGAAGTACTTACAAAAAATGTTCGTCTTTCATTTCTACATCACATCGTCGAAAAATATACAGGGTGTTTCATTTGAAAAAATTGAGAAAATTCAATTTAAAAAGTTCTTAATTGAAAAATAAACACTTATTTATTTATTAAACGAAAATGGTTGCAATTAGCCATAGGGAAGTACTTACAAAAAATGTTCGTTTTTCATTTTTACATCACATCATTGAAAAATATACAGGGTGTTCCATTTGAAAAAATTGAGAAAATTCAATTTAAAAAGTTCTTAATTGAATACTAACTTTTGGCCACCCTGTACATTTTTAGGAAATGAAAATGATTCAAAAACATTAATTAGATATCTTGTAACTGGTATTCACATAAGTTTTTCTTAAAACCCATAATTGTGACTGGTGATTTTTTTAATATCCATCTGCAGATGGCATTATTTCAACAAAAAAATTCATTACATCAAAGTGGTTGGGAGATAGCCAATAATAATATAGGAATGAATAGAGCCTAGAAAGGGGCTTCAAAAAATGTACTGATATACATAGCACTCCATTTAAAAAAAAGGCACTTGGTCCTGTAATTTCGTCTTGGCTCGCCCTGTATGTTCGAAAATAATTTCCAGTTATAGACTTTTTTATCTAGTTTACTTGCAATTTTTTAAAAAATTTCTAGCTATCGTAGAACTCGTGATATCGAGGTCCGACGCACTATTGCCCCACCCTGTATACGATATAACCATTGGAATTCCGCAGGGGGAGTGTATTGGGCATTCTAATTTTTTTATTATTTGTGAACGATCTCCCTAATTATATAACTCAGAGCAAAGTTTTCATGTATGCTGACGACACTATAATTGCAGTATCAGATGCAAACCCTTTGATTGTTAAACAAAAAATTAATATCCTGTGAGAGGAATTTAGTGATTGGTGTGGAAAAATCGTTTGATAATTAATTATGCCAAAACAATTTGTATTGAATTCAAAAACAAGCACAGAGTGACTGATAGTAATTACACATTTGCTTTCAACAAATTACAACACCAAAATAGAAAATTCAGCTTCTTTCTTGGGAATAACCCCAGACGGGCATTTAGATTGGTGTCGTCATATTGAAATAGTATTTAAAAAATTAAATAAAAGCTTTTAAGTAATAAGGTCCCTCAAAAATCTTTAAATACTCATCTACTCTCTACTAAATGTATATTATGCTTTTGTGTATTCTCCTATTGCATATAATATTGTTGTGGGGACAATCCAGTAGTACTGATAGAATTTTTATAATCCAAAAAAGAATACTCAGGCTCATATTTAACATCGGTTATAATCAATCATGGCGTGAAAATTTTAAAAAATATAACATCTTAACAGTGACATCTATATACCTGATGAAGCTCCTGTTGTATATTTACGTGAATAAAAGCAAATTTCTACACAATGGTGATCTTCATAATTATCAGACAAGAGGGAGAAATTTAATTTGTTTAAATAAATATAACCATGATCGGTACAAAAAATCACCCATATATTCGGGTTGTCACATTTATAACCTTCTATTGGACGATATAAAAGAATGCAGATCTTTAGTTAGCTTTAAAAACTGCTTAAAAAACTATTAACAAATAATTATTTTTATTCTGTAAATGAGTTCATATGTTTTTTACAAACCAGTCACCTGGTGTTTTGTTATATTATAATAAAAATTTGTATTGCTTGCTAATTTATTTATACTGCTTGTCATATTTTTACTCCGTATGTGCTGAAATAATATGTTTTTATTGGTTGTTTTTTGTTCTATGTATATGTATTTAATTGTGTTTCTTATACTGTTATACGTTTTTTATGTAGGTGAACTTCCACCAGGAGTTACTTTTATAATTAAGCTATTATTATGGCCATCTGCTAACATATCTTGTCTATAATGTATCATAGCCTAAAAGATGAATAAAGATATTTATATTTATATTTAAAAAATAACCCCTGGTTAACGGGTCTAACAACCTTCATTACCAAAATACAGAGTGCTTTATCTGTTTTAACTAGTGATGGGACTCGAGTGACTTTTTTTCACTCGAATAACCCGGTAGGTTTCCGAATGTACTCGAGTTGAAACTCGAGTCGAGTTGAAACTCGGTTTCATTGTTATAAAACTCCAGTCAAAAGTTAGGTCGAGTAAAACTCAAAAAACCGACTCGACTTTTGACTCGAGTCGCTTTTTGACTCGAGTCGCTTTTTGACTCGAGTCAAGTTTCTTTAATTTAATTGTTTATGGTTTTATTAATATTTTTAAATATTCTTTAGTGCCAGTGTGATTTGTTTATATAGTATAAATATGAAAGATTATTTACATGAAGGCACTAAAGGCACTAATCTTGTTAAAGTAATAAAGATGAAAACATGTAACCATGAATGAAATCACTAATCAATTACTATAACATCGGGTCATCGGGATCGGGAATTCCCCTCCAGGTTTGTTGTTTCATGTTTGTAGGTCAGATTGTATAATTACTAATTAAAAGGTTTGTTCGTAGAGCTGTTTCCAACCGTTTGAAACTGTCAGAAGCATGCGCACATTGTTGTAGAGATGCGCTTGTTCAATCATAACGTTTGTTATTGCAGAGCTCTCGTAATACTCGCATCTCTATAGTCAGAAAACTATCACAAATCGCCTCTACGTACAAACCTATAATTGTTACATACGACGTTATTACGACGTATTAGAAAATTAGAAATTAGAACTTAGAATTCTTTAAACTCAAGACTCACACGACTGCAGCAATCAAACTGGCACATTCATGTTCATATTTGTTTTTCGATTCAATTAGTTCGAAATAAATAAAAAACCGTAATCGGTGTGTATTAAATATTAAATACTGTATTTATTTAATATTTTGTGCTAAACAAGAGTTTAATTTAATGTTAATTTAATAAAAAAAAATTTTGTTGGCTTTCTTTAAATGTCATTTTATAAAAAAGGTTAATTAAATATTTAATTTTGTATTTGAAATGTGTTGATTTGCCGGAAAAATAATATTTGACCTGGGTCCATTTATTATTTTGTATTTCAATTATTATGATTTATGTTTATCCTTTCCATTTTTCAAACTTATGTTGGAATTAGATGGTAGTGTTTTAAATGCTGAAAGATTACCAAACGAAAAAACCTAAACACACTTTAAAAACTTACCGTTTAGCAAACCACTAAATCATCTCCAACTACTTACAATCTAGTTCGCCTAGAGTTTGATTTCGACTCTGCCCTGACTCTAGACTCTAGATAAACTCAACTCGATTTAAAACTTAAATCATATTAACTCACTGATTCGAGTAGCAATAACTCGACTCGAGTAACAACTTTACTTTCGAATTGCAACTCGCCTCGATTTAAAACTTGATTCATAGTAACTCACTGATTCGAATATCAATAAATCGACTCGAGTAACAACTTTACTCGAATTGCAACTCGCCTCGATTTAAAACTTGCTTCATAGTAACTCACTGATTCGAATATCAATAAATCGACTCGAGTAACAACTTTACTCGAATTGCAACTCAACTCGAGTTAAAACTTGATTCGAGTAGCAATAACCCGAGTCGAGTAACAACTTTACTTGAATTGCAATTCGACTCGAGTTAAAACTTGATTCGAGTAGCAATAACTCGACTTCGAGTAACAACTTTACTCGAATTGAACAGCCATATGACTCGAGTCACTCGAATCGGATTTTGACTCGTCGCTCGAGTATTTTCACACTCGAGTCCCATCACTAGTTTTAACGTATAGCATACAAATCACTCTATACAAATTTCATATGCAGTAAGGTATGTTTTCCTCAACTTACCGAATCGAATAACATATTAACCAAAATGAAAATACACATCCAGCTTCCTAAAAAAAATCAATTTTGTATATCCCAAAAACAACTGTATAACAAAATTTTGCAAATATCTAGATATTTAAAAACAGCTGAAAAAATAAACTAAATAGTATACTTTCTACATTTCCGCATTTAATTCTACAATTTACAATGACAAATATGAGACACTATTAGACAAGTTAACATGGAACAAAAAAAATAAAGCTGATATAAGGGAAGTTAAATTACCAAACGGTTCTCTAATTTGTGAACCTCAGCAAATGGCAGATACTTTCAATAGCCACTACATTAATGTAGGAAAAATTTTAGCATATAAAATTAATCCAAATGTTAATCATATACCATTAATAAATGAAAACCAATTATTAAATTCTTTGTATTTTATCGATACTAATGAACCGGAAATTAAAGATATAATTTCACAATTATGTAATAATAAAGCTCCAGGATATAATGGCATTATGGCAGAGGCTATAAAATCAGCTGCCTCGTACTTACTTTCACCTATGGCTCATATAGTAGTGTACAGATTTAGGTCCAGTTTTATTTAATATTTATCTAAATGACTTGCCTACGAAGGGGCAGTTTATTAGTTTTGCAGACGATACTGCTATTTCTTATGGTGGTACATCATGGGAAAATGTTGTTGAACAAGCTGTGGAAGATTTTCAAATTATAAAAATGTGGTTTGATTCCAGACTCTAAACAATTAATTTTAATAAAACTTTATATCTACCATTTATTACAAGTAATCGTAACCATTATAAATTCCAACCATCGTCTGCTCGGCCTACTTCCCAGGTGATAAGGCTGCAGATCAACCTTCTCCAACTGTAGTGCGGAATTTAATCGCCTACAGCAAAAGGAACAATATCCACCTGGTTATTGGATGTGATGCAAATCCCACCATACAGTGTGGGGTAGCACGGACATTACCCAAAGAGGTGAGTCACTTTTTGAATATATATTAGGTGAAGGACTTACTATGAATAACATTGGTTTTGAACAAACCTTTGTCACTAGAAATAGGAACGAGGCATTAGATATCACAATCAGCTCAAACTACCTAAGCAACAAGATAACCGATGGGAAGGTATCTTCTGAACCCTCGTGTTCAGATCACAAACATATTCTATTCAATATAGAAGCTAGTCCAAGACCTATGGTGACATATCGAAATCAGAAGTGCACAGACTGGGAAGGGTACAAACACTCCCTCCAGAATCACCTTCAATCCACTCTCACCATAATCAGGAATCGCGATGAAACTGAAACTGCGGCAGAACAGATCCGAAACGTAGTTGTTTCAGCTTATCACGAAAACTGTCCACTGAAGACAAAAAAGGACAATAGAGGCGAGTCTTGGTGGAACAATAATTTAGATTAAATGAGAAAAGAAATTCAACGCCTCTTTAATCGAGCTAAAGCTCGGGCGACTGGGACCAATATAGATCCGCTCTAACGGATTATAACAAAGAAATAAGGAAAACAAAAAGGGGATCTTGGAGGAAATTCTGTGAGAGTATAAATGACCTACCTCACAGTACTTGAATCCACAAGATTCTTTCCAGAGAGCCGACATGGAAATTTGGCTCGTTAAGGCGACCGGATGGCTCATATACGGACTCTGGAAAGGAAATCCTACAGCTCTAAGCACAGAACCACTTCCCAGGGTGCTTGAATCTGGATGACCAACAGCTGTTATCATCAGAAGGTCGATTAAAACGACCTGATAAAAATGACTGGCTGATAGCTAAAAAAGTTATCACACTACCGGCAATTGAGTGGGTTATCAAATCCTTCCAACCATTCAAATCGCCAGGAGAGGACGGAGTTTTTCCAGCTCTACTACAAAACGGACTAGAAATATTGCTCCTATTCCTCATTAAATTATTCAGAGCTAGTCTGGTATGGAACTATATCCCATCCAGTTGGTCGGCGGTTAAGGTAGTATATATACCAAAAATGATGGGTAGGAAAAAACCAAGCCCTAAATCGCTTAGACCAATTAGCCTGACATTTTCTGTTGAAAGGTCTGGAGAGGTGCTGGACGGATATATCAGGGTGAACATCCTGAACCATCACCCCCTCAATACCCATCAGTATGCCTATCAGACAGGAAAATCAACAGTGCTTGCACTCAACAACCTAGTCGAAAAGATCACCCAATCCCTTCAAATGAAGGAAATTGCGGTGGGAGCTTTCTCGACATTGAGGGAGCATTTCACAATGCACTGCCCGACTCCTTATATGCAGCAGTAGCCGCCAGAGGAATTGAGTCGACTATAGGAGACTGGATTCGTGCTATGCTATCAAACAGAACTATAACGATGTCTCTACAGGGAGAAGCAGTCAACTTTAGAGCCACAAGAGGATATCCGCAGGGTGGGGGTTCTTTCCCCACCTTTGTGGTCACTTCTTGTGGACTGGCTATTCTCACACTGTGGGAGGTTGGGTTCTAGCACATGCAGATGATCTAGTCATACTAGTTAGAGGAAACTCTGAAGGAGTAATATCTAATACCCTTCAAGAGACACTGGATGCAGTGGGTAACTGGTGTGACAGAGAACAGATGTCTGTGAACCCTCAAAAAATAGTAATAGTACCATTCACCCAGAAAAGGAAGCTGGAGGACTTAATGGGTGAAACTATTCCATTTTCGGAGGAGGTGAAATATCTAGGATCTTTCTAGATAAATCACTTAATTGGAATTCCCATCTGGAAAAGATAATCCATAAAGCAAAACTGTCCTTATGGACATGTCGTGGTATTTGTGGCAAATCCCGGGGCATGGCTTCCCAACAAATTTAGTGGATCTATATCACGGTCATCAGACCAATGTGGATCCATCGTTTGGTGGCCGAAAGGATCATAATGGATGGCCATAGCCAAACTCTCTGGATTACAGAGATTAGTATGCTTGACCCTAATGAGGGCAATTACCACATCGTCAGCTGCACTAAAAATCCTATTGGACTTACGCCCTCTTCATATATATTTGGAGAGAGGCCAGGTGGGCAACATATAAACTGCAACAAGCGGCCATTAATATGCCGCAGATCAGTATCATGGAGCGGAACAGGTTGTTGGATGACATAGTGAGTCACAGCATCCTGGGAATGCCCTCGGATACTATGCCTCCATGATCAATTATGAGCTAACCTACTGAGGGCAGACAGTTGTCGGTTTACAGGCGGCTCCAAAACTCTTGAGGTAACAGGAGCCGGAGTACATAGCTACAGACCAAGAGTGAGGATATCCTCAAGCCTAGGTACTAATGCAACTATTTTTCATGCCGAGGTTCATGCCATTGAACTGTGTGTGCGAAGGCTAGAATATATTCATCTTACACACAGCTTAATTAAAAATTTTTTAGATAGCCAAGCAGCTATAAAAGCTCTCGGCTTCTACCGCTGTAACTCCAAAATGGTATGGAACTCTCAGAAGGCTCTAAATCATTTGAGCAAAAACAACAAAGTGATTCTGGTTTGGATACTTAGCCACTTTGGTATGGAAGGTAATGAAATAGCCGACTCCTTGGCCAGAGAAGGAGCAGGATCATGAGTCATTGGACCAGAACAGATACTTGGCATATCTTCAAGTACTGCTAAGATGGTTATCTCAACCTGGGATGAAAGGAAAACTCTCCAGTATTGGCAAGAGTTATCAGGATTAGTTCATTCGAAGGCGTTTATAAAATACCCTTTGAAATCAAGAACTAAGAAACTTTTAGAGTTCAACAGGGTAAACCTGAAAACTCTAAAAATATTGGACAATGCTGTTTTGTATTCATTGGGCCAAAAATTTATAACAAACTTCCGCCTGAAATAAAAAAATTAAACACAATAAATCTGTTTAAAAATAAAGTTAAAAAATGTATAATATCATCTCTTGGTAGACTGCAGCTGCATCAGTTAATTGATATAAAAACATCTACCTTTTCAATAAAAGATATTACTAAAATATAAATCACTTCTTTCCTTCTTTTTCCATTTTTTTTTTCTAGGATTAGTTTCTATTGTATTGTATAATCTAATTTATAATCAACATAGCTATTTTATAATTGATATTTGTATACATTTTATTTTCAACCTTATATTATATTTTTGTATACTCTGCGTACACGTCTATTTTTGCAAAGTTTATCATGTTTAGAGATTTATAAGGTTATAATTATTGTAACTACGTTATAAAATGTACTTAAACTTCCATTTTTTGAATAAATTTATTATATATATCATTATTATTACATTTAAAAAATTATTTTTAGTGTCAAATTAACAAGATTATTCAACTTTGAGCAATTAAAATGCTAAAACTTCCTTATCATGTTGCTTAAGTGTTATAAAAGTATCTCAAAGCGAAATTACAGAAACTTATACCAAAATATTATTTTTCTTAATCATCATTTCAAACTTCCTGCATAACGTAATTTTGAAAATAGTATTAAATATGCGCTTAATAAATAGGGAATAAAATTGACTAAATAACTTTATTGTATTTCCGTTTTGGCTAAAGGTTATGGTTTTATCCATTGTTTCTTTTTTTTAACGTCTTATTTGTATTAACGTCCTGACGGAGTTTACCACGCCGTTAGTCTACTCAACCAGAACAGACACACACAACAACCATCCTCTCCCAATTTGCCAGATGCCGCAGCTGAGACTCAAACTCAGGAGAGATAGACAGTGACTAGCCGTGTTCTGCCAAATGTGCTACCATCTCGATATTTTAAGAACGCCAGGATTCGAACACGAAATCCTTTGGTCTCAAGCCTTAACGTATAAGCATTAATCCCATTAATGAAGTTAATAGTTAATACCATCTTTAAAATTACGTTATGCAGGGTGTTTTAAATGATAATTAAGAAAAAAAGTCAGGCCTGTAATTCCTTTTTTCAAATACTTTTATGATACTAAATCAATATGTTTTGGCATTTTAATTGTGATAAAGTAAGTAAAACACCTACTGCACATAACATTTTCTTACAGAGTGGTTCGTATACTGTGGCTTATTAAAAAAATAGGTAATATCAATAAAACATACAGTATCTTGGTAAAGAAGGTCGTTAGACCTATTAATCATGGGTTATTTGGAACCACCTAGGTGTACCACGTAGCACAGTAAACGTAAGTACATTTCCCTATGAAACACCCTGTATATTACGTAGTCTTAAAACAATATTTTTTCTAACTGGCTGTATACTATAATTTAAAAAAATTTTTTAATGTATTCATATAGTTGTGTATATGTATTATTATGTGCATTTTTATTAGTAATGAATGTAATTCACATATTTAAGTATCAATGTTCCAATTATGTAATATTTTAAATTGTCTATTTTTATAAATATTTTTCTTGCACTCAAGGCTGAATAGTCTTATCTGGGTGCTCTCTCGGTTGAGTGGAAGAGAAAACCTCGGTCACTGTGCCAGAATGTTTGAACTCTACCTTTGACCGGCAAAAAAAGATACTTATTTTAATTCTATCCTGTATTTCCTTCCATCTAACTCTGTAAATATTATTGTCTGGTCAATAAAATCCATTATGCATGATCCTTTATAAGGAGTAGAAAAACATCAGTTTCATAACTTAATGGGTGTTATAAAGAAACAGAGTCCTCTTTCTCCCTACACTAGAAGTATCATATTTCTTTCTTTAAAATAAACACTAATTGCTTTAAGTGTCAATAAATTCACTTAATTGAGACAGACTAACAGTGACCAATGGCTTTTTAGGGATCAAAAGGACCATTGGCGAAGACATAGAATCAGTGGCGGTGCAAAAGCACCTGGGGCCCCTAAGCAAACATAAAAAAATGGGCCCCCCCTTACAAAAATATGAATTTATTTAAAGAATTGTATATTTACAATTACGTATTGCACAGAACATACAATGTTCACATATAACAAAAATATAAGAAAATCCTCATGTCATAACAAGACAGTAAAAGTACACAAAAAAAAAACAAAATAAAATCTTCATGTCATAACATAACAACACAGTAAAAGTACATATCACAAAAAAAATAAAATAAAATCTTCATGTCATAACAACACAGTAAAAGTACATATGTCATATCACAAAAAAAATAAAATAAAGATAATAAAATCCTCATGTCATAACAGATCTCAAAATAAAAATATGAAAAAATCAGATAGATCAGAAATCAAAATCTCTCTTTCTGGCCTTACTAACAGCAAATTGTTTGACAAGGTCTTTTATGTCCATAGTAGACGCTGCTTTTTGCTCAATTGCTAAAATTGAAAGATCATGTAGTCTATGTTGGCTTGCGGAATTTCTTAAATAGTTTTTGATTATTTTTAATTTACTAAATGATCTTTCTGCAGTCGCAACTGTTACAGGTAAAGTCAAAAATAAAAGCAATAAAGTAATAACCTCACTAAGATCGCTTTCGAGAACACTATATTTTTTTAGCAACAGATTTGTCAAATCTCCAACACTTATACCGTCATCTAAATCCTCTTTCAATAAAGACACAACGTTAACAAACTGAATGGCGAGATTATGATTGAAGAATTTTGTGCAATAAACATTGTAATACAAAGGGAAAAGTTTCCATGCTTTCTCTCAAGCTTTTTGCTTGATCAGTCTCATCTCTTTTATTGCTTTTGAGTATTATTTCTGTCAGTGCTTTGATGATATATAATGAAATTTTACAGCAGTAACAGATGTCAATCGCCCTGCCCAACGTGTTGGGTTCAGTTTTTTCAATGCTATTTTCACGGAAATATCACTTTTAATTCCAATGGCATTTCAATGTGTAGAAAGAGCTGCCACTCAAAGTGAGATAAATCGAGGTCTAATATGACGTTGCATGCACTGATTGGTTAGCGCCTCAATGCGCTAACTGGTCTTTCCATTATCCGTGGGACAGGGTCAAGCTGGCCGACCGGGCCCCCTAAGGTCCGCGGCCCCTAAGCATTGCTTAGACCCGCTTATGCATATCACCGCCATAGAATAAGGATAGTTTATACAGCATTTCTGACTGTATGGTTGGTGGTGGTTAATACTCCCCGGACGCAGCCTCATGGCCTGAATTAGGCTTGGAAAGGACTATTTGATGAGATACAACAGTTTAGTTGCAACTGATTTATTAAGAAAAATAAAATTCTATTTATACTATCTAATATCATAATAAAGAATAAAAAATAATAACAAATACATAATACACCTAATGAACTTGACCTAGTAAAACTGCAGCATTTGCATTAGTCACATTCTTTGCTTGTTTTGTTTTGATTATGTACTACACATATGAAATAAATTTGACCTGTTTTATTATAATTAAAGAAATATGTTAAAAATGGTTAATATGAACATAGAAAACAAATGTATGTAAGTGCTTAAACAATAATTATTATTATTATACACCACCGAGCCAATTGGTCTAATTTCAATAAATGAAATTCTATTTGACGATTTTACATAAGACTGTTTTACTTCTCATAAAAACACCTTGCCATCTTTTTTATTTATGGTTTTCAATTTGATATTTATTGTTTATCTAAGATATAAATTACATAGTGGCATGTACAATAAACAACTCAGTGAGTCATAAAGTAAACATAATAATATGCCGATGTTTTAATATCTAAAATACAATTGCTTTATGAAAGTCTCTTAAAAGTTCAACTATTTGTTTTTTTTTCCTAGACTTTCATTTTTAGACCTAGTCTGGAGAACAATGTGTGCGAGAAATCATAAGAATTCCTGAGATGTACAAAAATTTCATATATTTTATCAACTCTTAATTAAATTACTTAGGACAGAATCATAAAATAACAGCTTATGCAATTATTTAAGCAGGGATTCCAAAAATGCTAATATTTGGCAAATAATTTCATGTGCCCATCAGAACAACTCTACCAAATAGGCTGTTTTATATCAGAATTTTGTTTTTGCATTTTTCTATTTCTAGATTTTGCTTCTCTGCCAGTTTATCATAAAATTAGAGAAAGCCTTGTATTTGTATAAACTGTAGATGGTATTTAATGGGGTCCAATGAAATTGATATCCTCATTAGAATGTTTAACACCTGGCCGTTTCATAACAGCAATCATATATTACTATTTTATATGTCTGTATATATATATTTTCTTTTTTTTACTATAGTAAAAAATAATAATTCTTACCCTATTTTCATCTAAGAACTTCATCTTAATCGTTACTTCAGCCCTTAATTTCATAAACTGTTGCCTGTGAAGCTCATATCCTTGCTGTGCTTCTTCGAGTCCTATAGTTCCATCTGGTTTAGTAGACATGGATTCCAAATCTGTACGATAAGCATCATATTCAATCCGAGCAGCTTCATATTGTCTAATACTTTGTAATGTATCCTCAATCGTTTTATTACACAATGTATTAACAGATGATATAAAAAAATTTAATGCCCCTAACAGTGTTTCACCATTTTTTGTTAAATTTCGTTGCGTTTCAGAATTGTATAAAAATTCCTCTTGTAGTTCTGGTGATTTTTGAGCAAGTTCAGAGAAAGCTTCTCCTAAGGCATGCTAAAAAATAAAGTTAATAATATATTACTGTACAAAATACCCCTTTTGTACTAGGTCTTAAAGCAACAATGTAAAAATTACATACCTGAGTTTGAACAACATGGTAAAAATGACTTGTGAGAGCTCTTGCTAATCGTAGAATATTAATATATTTCTTTTGAGTTTCTCTTAGTTGGTCTATCTGTGTTTCCAATTCTACAAAATAATTCGTATCTAGAAAATTTAGCAACTATTTGCATAATTGCATAAACAAAGTAACATACCAAAGATTAACATAGGTATTAATCGGAAGGACATAAATAGTCACATCATTGGTAAGGTAAGAATAATTTAGTCACAAGTTAATTACTATGAACCAGATGGGAAAATAAATATTATACTTACATCTTAAATACTGACTCTTACAATTTGAAGGTATATACACATATTATGAATAAAAAAAATTGCTCAATACATGTTTTTAAAAGCACATCTAATTTATTCTAACCTGCATCAACAGTTCTAGATGATTTTCCCAGCTTTTCGAACATAATTTGTTTGGTACACTTATAAGTTGATATAGACCAATTTTTTATATTCTCAATTCGAGAGGAAGTCTTGAGAATAGTGGAATCCTCATTTTGAGTTGGTGATGATGGAGTTAATATAGCTGGAGAGCTAGTACATGTAGATAAAGCCGTAGGAACTGAACGAGTATGGACAATTAGAATTTGCTCCAGAGGCAGGAATGGTACTACTTCTACTATCAAGGGGTGGTGTTTCTTTCAACATATCATGTATACTTGTTTTCTCAGCACTTAAACTAACTGAGGTTTTTAGTTGTGACATCTACAAAAATATAAATAATACTTTTGTAATTATTCATATTATTTAATATTATTTTGCTACAATTCAGCTCAATTATAACTTACATTTTTTAAATATTATCAAAAACACCAAACCAACAACAAAAACTAGCTACAATTTTGTTAACCTGATAACGTCATCGATAACAAAACAATTTTACAACACTTTAAATTAAAAATAACTAAATAGATCACTAGGTTTGCCGCTACATTTCAAAATTATCTGTATTTTCCGCAGTGAAATTAGCAACACAAGATTTCAGGGATAGCCTTAAAGCCTGCTTCAGAGACCTTCGACGTGTAGCCAGCGACACTAGAAGAACCAATAGCGTGGCCGCAAAAATCTACGTCACGTACTCTCCTACTTTCGTCGAGCGGCAGCAATACTGTCGCCGTGAAGTTGGAACTTGCCAACTACACCGAAGTGTAGCCAGCGAGTCCAGGGTTGCCAATGGCTGCGTTCGAAGATACCCACAGACGTTGCCAAGATTCCCCAAAGTCGGGGAGTTTTAGTAAGCTATTCCCCACAGTTTTCCCCACAAATAATAAAAGAGAAATCAAATAAAAATCAGACATAGTACAATTTTTATTAAGAAAAATACAAAAATGAGTTATTTTGTATCAGTTCATATTTTTTTATTTATCATTTTGTTGGAAGGAACGAATCGCTAGCTTCCTCCTTCTCGAGTAGCCATTAACGCCACCACGGTATCTGTGTACAGCCGATTACTATTTTCTGTTTTTAAATTTCTTAATACACTGAATTGCCGCTCCACAGATGCGTTTGAAAATGGTAATACCAATAGTATGCTTAAAACATGCTTTAAACTTGAAAACAAGAATTGTCCTGCACTGTTCTTTAAACTGAAAACTTTGGCCCAGTAATTTTCTGCACTGTCGTAGTCGTTCGTATTTAGCCCATATTGAGAGTGGTTAAGCATTGCATATGCCCTATTTTTCTATTTTCTATTTATCTCATGCATATGCTACGTAAATCAAGGACTCACGCGCGATTCGATGCTGCCAAATCACCGTATCATATAGGGACAAGGTATATATTTTTTCTCGACAAACGCGCATATGTCTTGCCTTAAGTTGATATTATTTATTCGAAAATCCCCGCATTTTCCCCTCAGAACGGCTCTCCCCAAATATTCCCCAATGAGCACAAATTCCCCGTAGTTTGGGGAATTCCCCGCAGATTGGCAACGCTGCCAGCGACATTTCCGTAAACAACTGGGAGTAGAGGGGAAAGTGTCGCTGGCTACACGTCGAAGGTCTCTGAAGCCGGCTTTAGACAAGAGAAGTAATTTCTCTAATCTAAAGAGATCGCCATTTTACCTACGAATAAAGAATTCTCTTTATTCGTAGCATTGTACTAAGCAGGCATTTTCGATGAACAGGGTTCAAACCATAGAAAAATATTTTATTTTTATCTATAGTTCAAACCACATACGCACATACGTTCAAACAGTCAGGGACCGGGAACCTGTTCACTGTTCCCATTTCAATGTTAATTCCTCTATTAAAAAATAGATGGCCATACTAAACTGAAACAAATGCTGCCACCATTTCTTTCAGTTTCTCAATTCTACTTCCACTCTTTATTTTCACCTGTTTTGTTTTTACTTTAAATAAAGCACTTTTGCTTATATTAAAAACGTGAACGTCTTTATTTTAGATATGGCAATACCACTGTTTACTTTATAAACACTGGCCATACATTAAAACAACTCTGCGCCATCTAGGCAAGAACTACAAAACTAATATCATGAAATATAGAAAACATCCACTAAATGTTGATTTTATATAGTTCACACAATAACCCAGAAAACCACACAGACCTGAAATTTGTATCTTTGATTTAATTTATAGATCACAAATAGATTTTGTGATTCTGTAACAATCATCTAGTACAATTTTGTGGATCAGTCCCTCGTCGCTTTAAAACTTTAAATCGCTGTTAAAATTTTTCTATTGTGAGAACGAAAAATGAAAACATATAAATCATTTTAACTATCACATGAACCTGGTTCACTTCAGTCTAAGGACAAGTACAGTGGCTAATATCTATTCAGAAGTATTGGACACAGAACAGAAAAAGAGTATCGGACACGTTCAGCTTGGTGTTTCTGTTCTGTGACCTATAATGAATAAAAAACATTTTTACTAAAAGTTTGTTAAGTAAAGTTCATTATAAAACATATTTAAAACATTGGTTTTGTAATATGGAAGTAAGATCAAATTTCTAGTGAATTTGTAAACAATTATATCACATGCCATTAAGTTCTATCAATACTTTTTCCCAGAGGTTTCTTACAATATCCTTGCTTCGTTCTATCAGAGGCAACCAAAAATCATACAACAAAGGAGGTCGCAGGCACAGAACAGAAGAAGACGCAGGGAAACTAAATTAATAAGATGTTCTTCATCTTCTGCTATAATACTATTTACTACTGCAACGTCTGGACGCTCTTGTTCTCTGATCTGTTCTGAATTATGGTCTGGTGCTTCCTAAGAAATATCAGTTTTTTAGAATAAATGGTAAAGTACTTATCCATCAGTTCACTGGCAAATTCAACATCTGCATGATAAAATAAAGTTTCAAAATTAAACAATATCTATAATTTTACAATAATTGTACCTACAATCATGACATCTTTGTATTTCGTAATTGTGTAAAAATACCGTAAATTCTGCACCGCTAGAATGCTGCAAAACGACTTTCGTCTTTGATTATTGTTGTCCATTATATATTTAACATATAGACAAACACCATAACATAACCTCAAATCTCCAGCAACACTGTCTTGTAATTGGAAAAATCCAACTACACGCGACAGCGCTAACTGTCGCTGGAACAATAGTTGAAAGCTAGGGGGAGTACAGGATGGTTGATTACTATTGGTCAATTAACTGTCGCGGGCGACACGTTGCAGTTCTCTGAAGCCGGCTTAAAACGACAGTTGGAGGGGATGTGTCGCCGCGACACGTTTAGTTCTCTGCACCCGCTTAACCAACTGTGCTTATACTCCTAATTCCTAATGGCCCATAAGCTGTAAGCCATAAATAGAGAAGAAGAAGAAGTTAACCTAAAATTTTACAGTGGTTTTAACATTTTTGAACATTTAAACGAATGATCATTGATTTAAACAATGGAAATGGATCCGGGTGCCTTACGAAATGTTAGTATAATTGATTACGAATTTGCATGTTGTCTTTACGTTGTTGTATTTTAGTTTAAAGATTTCCTTCAACTGTATAATAAGATGACCGAAATTTGCTTCGCTAGATGTATTGATAATGTAAATTCAAGAATCTTGGATCAAAACGAAATAAACTGTGTAGACGATTGTTCTTCCAAATTTGTTAAATTTAATAACAAGCTAATGCAAAATTTTGTTACTGCCCAAACAAATATTGTTAATAAACGCGTAGAAGAAGCCCGAACAGCAACAATTAAAAAGTAATGCGACAAATATAGTTAAAGATAATATCTCTGCTACTGATGGACAGCATAAACGATTGACAAACAGTACTTTAGAAGACAAGAAACTTGTTCAAACAGAAAATCAAATTATTATTTCAAAATAGTATATTAACGTACTGAGCAATATATTGTAGGTACTACTTGACAAACATTACAAATTACAAGGCGCAAAAATGTATTGCATTACAATTCACAAAACACTGAACTATAAAATACAATAATTTTCTTAAAGTTACATTTTACAATAGTGTTCTGATGTAAGCACTAATACAAACATTATGCATATGACGGTTCCGATTCTAAACAACCATAACCCTCTGCGCATCTATATCTCACTGCCACAATATGTTGTCAAGTAGTAGTGTAACTTATTTTCAATAGGTTGTAGTAAATACGAGAGATTTTAATATATTTATTTGTCATATTTACATAACATTCATTAATAAATGGTTTAATATCTTTATTATTTACATGTATAGGTGTGTATTTTTTAATCAAATCCTCAAGACAAATTCTAAATTAGTTTGTCTTGACACAAAGAATGCCTAAAGGCATACAAAATTCATCAGTATGTAAAATATATATGTTTAATATTGTAAATGTGGGTTTAGGCCCATTAGCACCCTAATGATTGCATTGCAATATTTGAAACTACTCGCTTCATACCAGTAGATCGTGTAAACTATGAAAAACCTGGGACTCTAATGCTACCATAAAACATCAACATCGTTTATAACCTATAACAAACAGTTGTCAAAAGTTTATTGAAAAAAAATTAATTATGAAATATTATTTTGTAATGTGAAAGGCTTATATCCATAAAGTACAGCTGGTTTTAATTTTTAGAATGCTACATATATAGACTATTTAAATCTTAAACCTTTGCCCTCAAAATAAAGATGTTTATTATGATGACTATTAATATTATATAGGATTTAGGGCCGGTTCTTCCATATGAACATAATTATTGATATATTGAAGGGGTTATGGCAAAAACAGTAATGTCAAAGAAGGTAATTTTCAGTCGACATAAAATTGAATATCTTTGTTAAAATAAGATTTTTTAAAATATGGCTTTCACTGGAGTTGGAGATGGATGTGAGCCTTAAGAACACTTAAGTTATTTTGATTACTAAAGAAAATAACGACCAGACATTTTTTTTGTTGACACTGTTTTTGCATGAAACTAAAAAAATTACCTATACAAAATGAAACGATTCTTTTTCAATACTAACAAAAACAATAAACAATACACTTTAAAATACATTATAATTTCGAGTTAGATTAGAATATAAACAAAATATTTTAAGAAGAAAAAGAACATTTTAAAGTAGGTACTTAATCATCATCACAGCCACTGCTGTTATCTTCAGGATCGATGTCTGCTGGGTCTTCTTCATTATCTTTTGATCCGTTAATAATAAGGATTTACAAAAAGTAGTATTTTCTTTGCTGGTTAATACATCTTTCCCGATTTCTTCCAAAAACAACATATGTCAGAGAGAAGTGTGGTTTTTGCAGAACCTACTATAATTCAACCTTACGATATATGCTGATAGGTGCTCTTTTTGCTAGCAATAATTTGTTACTACATAAATATAATATTTCTAAAGGCGGTATTGCCAATATCTCATAAATTAAATTGTTTGACATGCTGTTTTTGCTAGAAAACCTTCAATTGTATCCAAGGAAACTATCTAACATCTTTCCATCTCCTGTTAAATTTATTTGGTAAATAGTTTCCTTGGATACTGTTTGTATCAATGTCAATAATTGTTTATAATAATGAAACTTATTTTTCAAATGAATTTAATGGGAGGTGGAGAAACCGGCCCTTACGAATCGGTATCTAGAATATAAATAAAAAAAATGCTCTCATTAAAACAAATGTATGTTTTTATTACACGTAAATATATGATAACGAGAAATCAAATAAAATAAATGAATATAAACATAATTTATAAACAAACACAACAATAAAATACAAGAAAATAAACTAAACAGAAAACTCTTTTTTCTGTTCTGTGCAGAAAACAGAACACAACAATAAATTTTTTGAAAAGATCTCTACTGCATGCAGAAGCCGCTGCACAGCTGTTATTACTACTGTCCTATAGTGTGGTCATTGGAAGCTAGAGGTCACTAAAATTTAAAATTATAAAATATATAAAGTGAAGATGTAGCAATCTAGTAATTTTATCTTTTAAACTTTATTACTAAATAAAATTAGAACAAAAATAAAATATGCGTATTTAGATTTTATAATTTATTGTTTTAATTCATGAATATCGAAGGCATCGATACACACCAAGATTTATAAGTTTGTAAATTTTAAGGTGGATTTATGCAGACACAAAAAGGTTAAACCATTTTCTTAGAATTTTGGCAGAAAACGTATGCATTCAAACTATAGAGTCTAAATTATTCAGCTAAGTAAAAGAACACACAGTATTCATTTAATATTTTAAAACGTTGATAAAACTGTACAAAATCTCACAGCATTCTCCAGCAGAGAACCGATAACATAAACAAACCAACGTAAATATGTAGGATTGTACGAGTTTTACTAAGAATAGGGTCAAAGGCAAACATAGTCATTATATGACTTTTCATCTAAAGTATCTTGAGTTAGATTACGTTGGGAGAGCACAAGTTAGAGTTTTGCTATCTCCGTCAAACTTGCAGGCTTGGACAACGAACTCACTCATAGGAAATCATATAAATACGCGAGGCGGCATACGATCGTGGTCACATCTTTGACAACCCTAGTGTTTATCACTGGCTCTTCGGGGCCTAGAAGTCAAAGATAGTCCGCTCGCCTGGCTTATAGCCGACGTCACCGATCGCGAGCACATCTTTGGCAACTCCAGTGTTTATCGCTGGCTCTTCGGGGCCTGGAAGTCAAAGATAGTCCGCTCGCCCGGCTTATAGCCGCCGTCACTGTCGTGTTAACTCTTTGGCAACCCTAGTGTTTATCACTGGCTCTCCGGATCCTGGAAGTCAAAGAGAAACCACGACTCCGGTTGTCATAACCGCCGTTTAAGTACAGAGAGCCCCGCTTAATTAGCGGTCCACCCAAGTTGTTGCAGAAACCTCTGTGACCGAGGATCTGTACACTGCCTTAGTAATAGGGCGTGTGCACCGCCGACTGCAGTGCAGATTAGTGTTCATATTAATTGGTAAAAATTATGTAATCAAATTAAACCTAATAAATGAAACAAAGTAATACCAAACTTATAAAAGTACCTGTGAGGTTACAACAACACAGTAAATTTGGGTCCTACCATTAAAACTAGACGATCACAAAAAAGGCCAATTAATTAATTAAGTATTACGTGTCGCTTCACGACAGGTGAGACTTACAATTAGTAAAAGTGGAATAAATTAAATATAAAATATACGATGGGGGGGTTGGGTCGTTACATTGGTGCCGTGTCCAGGATAACATAAATACTGAAAAAACGGGGGGGGGGACTGAGCCAATTTCGTGATATTATCAAATTGTGAACTGATTATCCTAAAATAAGTAGGTTATTACCAGATCCGCGAATATCCAAAAACAACAAACAAAAATAAAACAAATATCTATATTTAAAAGTAGAAACTTGCATCGATGCAGAAACAGAGGCAGAGCTCTCATTTTTTGTACAACGTTCGTTATTTTATATTATTAGCGATGGTGATCCTGAATCGATCTTTTAGAAGATCCATCTTTTTTAGGTAAAAAGATCTATTTTTAGATCGATCTTTTCGTTGGCGATTTAATCGAAGATCAATCCATTTTATTAAAAATCGATTGCTTTTCCATGTGATGGATACATAAAATCTTCATTAGAAATAAATCTCTCAGAACATGAAACTACCTATCAAAGTATAGGCCTGGACATTTTTCTACCCGTCGTTTCATTAGCCACACAGATCCACCTAGCTTGGAGAAGCTCAAGTAAACCAATGTCGGTTGGTACTGCCGAGAACAACAATTTATAATTGTTGAAAATAGGAACCTACTATATATGTGTCTAAACTGGTTACTGGACCTGATTGGTAGAATATCCAATAATTCAATAATTCTTGAGTTGAGCAGTTTTTGGAGTAGACTTTGCCTCGAAAAGTAGATCTTTAAAATGCTTCCCTAAAATCCCGTTTTAATTTGATAATTGATATTTTACGCACCGTTGGTGAGTCTACCATCGATTTGCGCATCTTGATATTGTAGAGAAAAAACAAATTTTATTTCCATTAATTAAATTATTATTAAAAATTTAAATATTTTGGAGGGCCGTTTATTTTGTATACGCGTTAATAGATGACAACTGTTTAACCAGAGACTATACATATAGTCTCTGGTTTAACTAAAGTCGTTCGGCCTTGGAGAAACATGATCGCTGATCAGTGATCGGTGAAAATTTGATCAGTAGCGATATGCTCGGATGAACGCAACCATTGGCGACCAGAGGCCCATTAGTTAACTTTTGTATGTTTTTTGTTATATTGTTTTTGTTCGTAGAAGTCACAAATTGTTTGAAACTTTACTGATTAGCGCAGTAGCTTTTAAGCTTTTTTTAAATACTACGCATGTCAGTACAACCAATGATAATTTTAAATTAGGTACAACAAACAAACCTATTATTTTATCTTAAATTGTTGGCTACCCAGAACAGTTGGTACTGTGCAATAACCTGTTCCGATTTCTGATTGGTGTTCTTTATCTTTATTGATCGCCTGGAACGTAGAGGTGGAACAGAAGCCAACATCGCTATCGAAGAAGGACGCCGCCATTTTATTTTTGAACGCGTCTTGTTGCTGATCGTACTGTGCACAAAGTTTTTATATTTCTTTGTAAAATAAGTGTTAAAGACAAAATGGAACAACAAAATAATCCTGATACCACTAATGTGAAAGTGGAGTCTTCAACGAATGATAATAACGTAGCACCTCCTCAAGAAAGACAAAATAATAATTTTCAGCATCGCCGCGGTGGCGGACCGGGAGAAAGATTTGGACGTGGTGGACGCTTTGGGGGACCTAGAGGTGGTGGAAACGTAAGTATTATTTTTTTCTTGAATAAAAATAGCCTTTTTATAATTTATATTTGATAAAAATAATGTTCATGCATTTTCTTATCTTTGGTAGGGTTCATAACCTTGTCATAATTTATAAAGAATTCGGGGTGACACAAGCTAGATCTTTCCAAAATTATGTATATTCTTAGTATTTGTATATAAAGGAAAGTAGGTATTTGTAATACGAGTTTAAGCGTGAGGGGCGCGGCTACTGAAATGCGCATTTACAATTAGCATTTTAAAATTTTTTTCGAGTCGGCAACAGCGTTTTAATTGTAATACATTTGAAATGTTCAGAAAATCGCACGTCTGTCGGGGTTTCTGTGATTAGAGATATATTCAGTTTTAAAAACTTGAAGAATTTCGCAATTTCGTATGTAATGCAAAATATGAACATTTTTGGCTTGCTTTAATAGCTGTTCTCTATTTACCACAATTCCTGGCTAAGTTAAGTTGTTTTACGGTTACGAAAATAAAAATAATTTCTTTTGATAAACCAGGGTTGCCACAGCCATTACAATTGTAATGATTTCATTACAATTTGCATTATGTCGTTCGTTACTACAATTTTCAAATCACCACATTTCATTACAATTTGTTGGCATTGGGATTGATGGTATGATTTTTTGACCAAATAAAAATAAAAAATGAAAAATAATTGACTATGTTTTTGTCGAACTCGTTGCTACTACTAGTACCTATAAAAATTCAGTGTTGTATATGTTTCAACTAAATTAAGGTCATTCTTTACAACAGCCACTTCTGCCTGACGAAAAAAACAAATACACAGTACGATGCTCCGTCATGTAGGAATACATCCCACATAATTATATGTTGCGCTTATGATGGGAAATGCCACAAAAAAAATAATAAAATTTTTCAATGCGTTTGGTGAAATTTACGATAACCCTCATACGGCGCGTTTAACTTACACACATACATTCTATATCTGCTTTATATGACTCCTTATGGGTTGACAGCGCAGGTACAAAGTAACTATTAACATCTACGTATTTCCCTTGCCCCAAAACATAGTACGAAAATACGATATTGCCAATATCTTTCCCTTGCCCTTTAATTTATTCTATTCAAGTCTGACATTTATCTATAATGTGAATGATAACACGACACAGTCACTTATTTCCCTTACCCCAAAACAATGCGAAAATACGAAATACATTTGCGCAACATTTTCTTTACAGCAAATGTCTTCTATAGAGACACTTTACGTGTGTGTACAAAAAAACCACGAAAAATATAGAAGTGGCTGTTGTAAAGAATTACCTAAATTAACACTGCCAAGAGAAATAAGTATTATTGAAAACTAGGTAATGTTCAGACATGTTAGGTTTTTGGTATATAATAGCTGCTCTTTTTACCGGCTAGTGCAATATAGGTACAACTCCAGGGATTAGAGTATGCATAAAGAGCAGTTCTTTTTTTTACCGAGAGCGTTAAACACTGGTGTTACCCAAGGACTATAAAGTTCTTGGGTTCTACCCAATTCTACTTTTCCCCTGTCCTCATGCACCATCTTTTACTTGATGCCAAATGTTGATGTTAGTATTCTGTTGTCCATTATTTTAACAATTTTTTTTTTTTTTTTTTTTTTATTTGGAGCAACTACCGAACATTAAGCTAGGGTACAGTTTAGGTGTTCAAAGCCCCAAATCTAATAGTTAATATAGGCTAAAGCTACTTAATTCTAACTAGACGCTAGTTCCTTATGTTAGTAAATGGATAAATGATTATACTAAGGTACACAAAATTGATTATAAGAGAACACATTGTTTCAAAATTATTATTTGTTTCATTGAAAAATATTTTAGCATTTTTAAATTTGCTGCCATTCAGTATAAAACATTATAATTTGTACTATGTTGTCAGTACAATATTTTTTCTACTCATGGCAACCCTGTTCGTAACCATAAAACAACTAAGTTAACTAAGACTGGTGGGTAAACCGGAAGCGGGAACATGTCTAGAAATGTTGTGGCATACCAAAAACAGACATAATTAATTTATTTTAACGTTTTCCCTTGGCAGCACTTTTATGCCCCCGGTGTATCTTTATTTTATTTTAACATGCATATATTATTGATAGAAAGAGAAATAGATATATATAGTGAATATTTGGTACTCAAGCATTACTAAAAATGTGCAAACGATACTAGCACTTAAAAAAACTTGAAATACCTAGTAATTACAGTTCTTAAGTCATTTAGGTTTCACCCTTATATGCAATTTTTACCCAAACATTAATTAAACATGAGCAAATACTTTGACGTATTAATACGTTTGCTGCGTGTAGTACCTGGATAGGTCCTATCAGGAGCTGGAAACTTGGAAACATTCATTTTTGAGTTGTCATTTTATTTTATACGGCAATATATAAATACCGTGCGAAATCACGAACCGTTCACAAGTTACGTTAATATAATATTTCACAGTAGTGCTATCTAAACTACATCTACATGCGAACAATGCTAGAGGTTCATAATGTCTTTATTCGGCGACATCAGCATTGAAGGAAACACAGGTATGTCGCCTACAGGCGATATACACAGTGAACATGATGAGAGCCCAATCTTACTTTTCAGGCTACAAAAGGTACAGATCTAGGTAGAAAAAAAAATGTACAGAGTGAATCTACGAGAATTTCCACTACCCTTTTCTCCGTTATTTTTGGAGTTAGAAGGACGTTCCAAAAAGTTGAGAATTTTATGATTTTTTTTACGATAACTTATTGAATGTACATGGTGTTTCATAAAAGTGTGCCCAATCCAATATATTTTTTTAAATAGAACACACTATATATTTTTAGTTTTTTGAAATGTATGTTTTATTATGATTCCAGTGATGTATACATGTTATATATTTGCATTATTCGTTTGGAAGATACAAGCTGTTAAAATATGCTTTGAGTATATTCCTGCGTTCATTTTCAGAATAATACATGATTTTATTTAATAGAAATATTTCACACACAAATTATGACAACAGAAAATGACAAGTTATTCGACTGACAAATATTTAATTATTTAGACGCTCATTTATTTTTCCATAGGCTTCTAGAAATGACATTTTATAGTTCTACTTCATTTTAATTCGATATTTTAACAGCCTGTATCTTCCAAACAAATGGGGCAAATATATAATAGGGTTTGTCGGTTTTTAAGAACCGGTTTTTTTGGAAAAAATTGTAAAATTCGTAAACAGGTTTTTACATTAAAAAAAAAAACGGTTTTAAATACTAGAAGTAATATGTAAAAATTAATTAATTAATTAATTAAAAACAACGTTTTGATTTGAAATAGTCTCGGGCAAAACCATATGGTAGTAAAAGTTTACTGTAAAACTAATCTTCATGAGTCAGGCGAATGTTTGACATGAAAATCCACAAACTCGTTCTATTATGCTTAGAGCTGAAACTTAGGTGAGGTTTTCAGTGATGACTTATATGCAGACATAATATTGTAAACAGCTACTGAAACATTCCCAATCAACAGAAAAGCTGAAATTTATACAACATCATAAAGTGAATTTTATCTAATCTATAATGTTAATACGTAAACTAGTTCTATCGGAAAGTGTATGGTAAAAAACAAAGTTATATTTTTATACAAGCCAAATTTGGAGATAACGTTACACTGTATTTCTCCTTATAACTCGTGAATGGCTGGAAATATGTAAATTCTGTAAAGACATTTGATTGGTTCCTCGTTAAGGACTATTTAGCGGTAGGGGTTTCAACCCCAACCTAATTTTTGTTCCTCAATTTTTGTTAATAAATAGAATAACCACTTCATCCAATACTTAGGTAAAATACTTCAATTCTACCTTATACAAAACACAAAGCGTTGTGTATATTTGTTGACCTAGACCTTGACGAAAGTACAGTTTCGGCATCTTAAAAAGTGTTTAGATGAGAAGTAATTAGCATCAATTTTATTCCATTTTAAAATGTTAATACGTAAACTAGTTTTATCGGAAAACGTACGGATTTTAGTTATTTCAGTTTTTTTTATTTATTTATTTGGGTTACAAAATCTATAGATTTTGTGTAGAATTAAATATACTCCGTTTTATTTTGTTATCTTTGTGTAGTTCCATAAGTATTTGATAAACTAAAAACTTTTAATATAAGTTTGAATAATTTTTTAATGTTTTAGTTATATTTCGTTTTTTTTATGCAACCGGTTTTTTTACATACTGAAAGTTGAAAACCAGTTTTTCAAAAGTCAACTTTTGTATAAATCCTAATATACAGGGTGAGTCAATAGTGTGTTCTCCTTTGATAACCTTTGAAACGTTAGTGATACAACAATTTATTAAATACAAAAGTTTTTTGGGTCGATAAGATCTATCATTTAAAATTATTGTGAAATCTACAGGGTGCTTAAATTTTCTGTTACAACACCCTGTATATTTTGTCACCATTTTAATAAATGAAAAGAGTATTATACAGTGATATTTTGTTTTTTTGATTTGCATGCAACGTTGCCAGGTTATTTAACATTTTCTGGAAATTTAAGGATTTGTAAGGGTCTGTTTAATAATTTTTATTTACCTATGAAAACAAGCTGGGTAAGCAAATATTATACTATTCTTAGTTCATACTACACGCTAAGTATTAGTACTTTTTTTACATTATTTTACAGGGTGTCCATGACGGCATGTCAATTAATGCGAATTTCAGATGGGAAAAACTCCGTTTTTTTAAATGGAACACCCTGTATTTTTTTACGTGGTTGGATTCGTCCTTCAAATTGCTTTCTTTTTTGTATAACACTTCCTATACCCAACTGTTTAAGTTTTCACACAAAATATCACTGTATAATAATCTTTTCATTTAATAAAATGGTGACAAAATATACAGGGTGTTCTATTTAAAAAAAGTATTTTTTATGCGTAACAGAAAATTTAAGCACCCTGTAGATTTCACAATAATTTTAAATGATAGATCTTATCGACCCAAAAAACTTTTGTATTTAATAAATTGTTGTATCACTAACGGTTCAAAGGTTATCGAAGGAGAACACACTATTGACTCACTCTGTATAACATGTATATATCACTGGAATTATAATAAAATGTAGATATCAAAAAACAAAATATATGGGGTGTTCTATTTAAAAAAAATATAAGTTGGTTTGATCACACTTTTATGCAACACCACGTATATTCACAGAGGGCATCATAAAAAAAATCATAAAATTTCCTGCATTTTTCTTTTTGAAATGTCTTTCTAACTTCAAAAATAACGGGAAAAAGGGGGTGGGCATTTTCGCAGGTTCACCCTGTATATTAGTATATTCATATCCTGTTTATTTCTTTTGGCCGTGTCATAAATAAAATATTAACTTTTGACATTTATGGTAGCAACTTATACAATGTGTAATTTCTTCATTTTCTGCATTGAACGACATTAATCATTACCAGCAAATTGAAGAAGTTGGTACTCATTGTCATTTTTGCTTTACTTTCAGGCTCAAAATAGAGGAGGTGATAGGAACCATGATGGAAGGCCGAGACGTGGTGGTGGTCATCAAGGAGGTAGAGGTATGAAACAAGAGGATGGTACACCATCCCAAGATGGTGATGGCCCACGTGGACCCCCAGAACGTCGTTATGGAATGCGAGGACCTGAGGACAAATTTCTTGAACGTGTCCAACAACTGTCAGGACCGACTTTTGAATTACCAGCAATACAAGTATCTGAAAAGAAATTCAATGGCAGAAATCGTTTGTATATTGGTAATATTGGGTCTGAGGTGTCCGAGGAAGATATTACAGAGCTGTTCAAGCCCTATGGAGAAAGTGCAGAAATTTTCCTGAATAAGGAAAAGAATTTTGGTTTTATCAAGTTGGATTATCACAGCAATGCTGAGAAAGCTAAGCGAGAACTAGACGGAACTGTTTTGAAGTCACGTAACTTGAAAATAAGATTCGCTCCTAATTCCGCAACCATTAAGGTCAAGAACCTAACTCCGTTTGTATCAAATGAGTTGCTGCACTATGGCTTTTCTGTTTTTGGCGAGGTTAGTTTTTAATTTTGAATTACTGTTATGTAATATTTAACATTTATTATTAATTTCAGATCGAGAGGGCTACTGTAACAGTAGATGAGAGAGGCAAACCTACTGGTGAGGGGATTGTTGATTTTGCTCGTAAAGGGTCTGCTTTACATGCAATTCGTAAATGTGCTGAGGGCTGCTTTTTCCTGACTGGTTCTTTACGACCGGTAATTGTAGAATCCTGCGAAATTGTGGATGATATTGACGGCTTCCCAGACAAGAATGTACTCAAGAAAAGTAATGAATATCACAAAGAAAGAGAACAGGGTCCAAGATTTGCTTCACCTGGTTCGTTTGAGAATGAATATGGTATGCGTTGGAAGCAACTATATGATCTCCATTCTCAGAAAGAAGACGCTCTAAAGAAAGAATTGGAATTAGAAAAAGAAAAAATTGGAAGCTCAGATGGAGTATGCCAAATATGAACATGAAACGGAAGTTTTGAGGGATCAACTTAGAGCTCGTGAGTTGGACAAAGAAAGACAGAAGCGTGAGTGGGAAATGAAGGAAAGACAAGTTGAAGAGGAAAGAATTAGGACTGAAGAACAGATGAGACGTACCCAAGAGGAGATGGAGTCTAGAATTTTACAACAACAAGAAGATCTAAGAAGACGACAACAGGAAAACAATCTTTTCATGCAAGCACATAATCTGGACTCCCTGTTGGAACAACAAGAACAGGCATACGATCAGCCAGCTGGAGGAGGAGGAGGATATGGTAGTCATTGTAAGTAGTTTTAATCAGTTTTTGGGTAGGCACATGATGATATATATATTTTTTTTGCAGTGAGCTTGGGTGGAGATGATAGCGGTCCAGTGGTAAGTGTTGTTTTTGTTTACATTTTTAACATAATATACAAATTTAAACAGGAGTTTACTAGCAACTGTCAACGCTGGCTGAATCAACACGTTAAAATCTATTTGCTGTTTATTCTTCCAGATTAATGGTCTAACCATTCATATATTACCATTTCTAAAATGTCGAGTCTTATTTTCCTGGAAACTCAATATTTTATAACGGTTTTACTTTTTTATGCAGAATAAAAATTTTGCAACGATTAAATCTAACAGAAACAAACTTTAAGGTAGATTTGTTATTAATATGAAAATACGGTAATATATTCTTATTACTTTTGTTCATTAGGTAATGACATGTTCATGGAATTTATATCAATTTTTGTGCAAAATTGTTATTTAAAAAATTACTACTCTTTTTTTAATGTAGCATTTAATATACTCGGAAATATACTGTGTATTCATATTTATGAACCTGTAACAAAAAACCATCAGCGAATTCATCTGGCCCCGCTAATTGTGGGTTTACTTTCTGTGCTACAACTGATTTCAAAACTGATCAGAGGTGTAGTTTTAGCAGGCTACTTTTTTACAAATTATTGTAAAGAAGGTTTTTATTCAAATTCAAATAAAAAGAAAAATGGGTGCTCTGTAAAGTTGAACAGATATTTACAGAATAATTTATTTCTGAATCGTTCAATGGAAATGTCCATTTCGTGGATACTACATGCACAGAATTTCCCAAGGAATCACCGGTTTCCTATATCTATAACTAAAGATCAAGAAAGTGTATATTCTACCATTTTATTTCCAATTACGTAAAATTAAAAGCAGCAATAAGTCGTATTAGTCATATTGTTGAGGTTGTTTATTAGGGGAAATATGGACACTAGTCATTTATGTGGCTGTTACTCGCCGCATGAATTAGGGATAGGGGGCAATTAGTATGGAGAGCTATGTGGCATTTTTAACACTAACTGAACTATAATCGGGTTTTCAATTGAACCATAATGGAACGTTCTTAATCTAAACCAATTTCATCGAAATGAAAATGTATAAATTGGTATTTCGCGTATGGTACAAATAACTTTTGTGATTATACATAGAATACTCGGCGACTGTAGGATCCAAAGAACTGGTCTTCAAGTTTGAACACTAATGTCGAAAAACTGAAGATTAAAAAAAATGTTGATTATCATTGGCGTAATCCACAATGGTCGTAAGTCCAAAACTAAAAAATTTACAGACGAAAAACGGAAAATTTCGCAACCACTATTACTTGATTAATTCTAAGAGTGGAAAATATGTTAACTCCATTACATTTTAAAATGGCAATTATAAAAACTATGAATTTTATTAAAATGCATTACGATATGCTCATTTTTAATTCCATATTACTTTTTCATTATAGTTTCACTTAAAATTTTTTGAAGACTACGTTTGGATCCAGCATAACTTTAGTTCTTTATTTTTTTTTTGCAATAGATGAAATCAAAAACTCAATTGTGTGATATATTGGACAACCGATGTTTACGGATTAAATGAGAAAATCCACTTTTAGAGGCATTTTCCTTGTATTAATGGGATTTTCTCAAATTTTTTTTACCGTTTAAAGATAGACCATTGACTTGTGACATACAATAAATATTAATCAAATACTGGCAACAGTAGCGAAGAACTTTACAATTATATTTTTTTTTATATTGAGTTGGGTAATAATCCACCTGAACTAATTACGTTATTAGTGGGGTAATTTAAATTTAAAATTTTAACGCATGCGTAAATAAATTGTTAATGAAATTTATTTTTTTTTGTTCTAAACATTGTAAATACAAAATCGCACAAAACTTAGTTGACTACAAGTTAATTTTTACGTCTAGTGTATTTTAAGTAAAAATAATATAAATGTGAATATTGTAGCTTGTGTCGCTATTGCACTGGCATTACAGTGTAATCCTGAAAGAAACTGAATTTTTCATTAAATGACGTCAGCATCGGCAATGCTACTAGTCACCTACTCATGATAGAAATTAGTTGTGAAAACAATCTAGTGATTTTGATTTTACATAACCGTTGGGCTAGTTGTCAAGCAGATTCATGCAGAATCTTGTTAATAGCCCCCTACGAGTTTTATATATCAACTTTGTTAACTAAAGAAGGTTAACATAACCGAGTTAATATTTTCTAAATGTTAATATGCAAATCTTAGTGTAAAGAAGAAATTATTCAAAAAAATTGAAAATAGGTAAAAAAAAAACTTGTAAAAGCAGGTAATATCAAAATATCACAACTACATTCTTAATATTTGGTGTCGTTGCAATCCTTGGACCACAAGAAATTAGCCCGAACGTTATTAGTTTGCTCAACAACCCAACACTAATTCTCTCTCCCGCTGTGGAGAGGATCCGATTCTCAATATTTGGCAAAGGGCAACTGCTGCCAGAGGATCTGGACACATTCTCACCCAATAAAGTTATCAGTTTCATTAAGAGACTGAACTTATTGAGTGAAATATAATTAGGTGTGAGCCACAATAGGCCTGCTGATGGCTGCAGTGGAGGGTCTACTGAGACCCACTCACAACAAACCTAACCTAACCTAATTAAAAGACGAATTTTTGGGGAGAACAGATAAATTGTCTTGATTTTTAAATGAAAAATCGAAAAAGTCTTGATTTTTAATAATACCTACAAATTCTTTGGCTTTTTACCCCTTTTGTTACGAGCAAAATCGCGCGCTACCAGTGCCCCTTGAACGAGGGATTTTTGGTCGTAACGTAATCGCACAGCAATCGTTCTAATGGCACCACCTCACCATCCAATTACTTCAACCGTCTGGTTGGTATAAAAATATATATTTCTCGTGTTCGCAGAAACATTATGAAATCAGACAACCTACCACTTTCAAAGCTAATGAACAAAAATTAGTGCGAGAACTATTCAATAAGATTATGCACCACCTCTTCTCTTGACCTATACTACCCTCCTAAGCCAAAATGATGTAACTCAAAATTGACCCATATCTTTATTATACTGCTTTACAATAGTCCTATATCAAAGTCATCATATTTCCTAAGCGTAAGACGTATATCACCCGTTAAGTATTGAAACGTCCCAATAAAATATAATGTAACTCAATATTCCTAGAGGAATCTAAGATAATTAATAACATAATTCACTTATGAGATACGTTATTTTGTCTTAGGAGGGCAGTATAGGCAACGAGCGGATGGGCCATTTGATGTTTTAGTACATTCCAATACAATATGAATAAAATAAATAAATTGAACGTGATCATACGGCAACTGTTTCATATGAAAAATGCTTTTGTAAAATCACGTCAACTGTCCAGTGGGCAGAAATTGGGCTTTAGCAATAATAACACGACAACCGTAATCGAAACTGTTAAAAGACGGAATTATTAAATTTACTGCCTTAGTTACAATGCTTATGAATTTAGGAGAACTTTTCTTTGTCAATCTATTTGTGTCCTTTTTCGTATGATTTCGTGGTCTAGCGATAAGGACATTTGCTACTCGCCTCGGGATCGACCCCCCCCCGGTCGAGAAGCTGGGATTTTTTTCTGAACATACTGGATATTGGGTGTGTGTGTCCATTGTCTCTAAACGTGTAACCCTCTTCTGCCCAAAGTACCTCGAGGTACCTGTAGGAAAGCAGGGGGTTGTATTACCTTTGGTGTTTAATTAAAAATATGTTGTTCGTTGCGCGATCTTTTATTTTTTTGGTCACGGAATATCATTGGTGGGAACTCAGGTTTTTAATTCCTCAATAATTGAAAAAGTATGACTGATTCCATTGAAGAGCATTTCTGTATTCATTAATGAAGTAGTACAATGGTCATCGTATCCAGTTGTATGTTGTGACATATCATTATCATGTCACAAACTAGTTTGTATAAAACTTCCATATGATCCTAATTAGTAAGCCTGGCCAAGGTCATTAATCCTACAGAGACGTACTGGGTATGCATCATATAATACTTGAATAACTACAATAATAAAAACAAAAATATTTTATATATTGTGATGTATGTTTCTGTACTATTTCGTTCGCTTTAAATTCTTTTTTTATGTATTTCCTTATATTTTGTAAGCTTAGTGCTGCACATTATTATTAAACTGGTAAATGACGTTCACACATGTACATTGTATATCTAAGTGATAACTAATAATAAATAAATAAAATAAATGGAAATAAATTTTATTAGTACTGGTACACTTTATAAAAATATGTACAAAACTCACCTTCTTAAGCAGATTTATGAAGTAGCTTGGTTGTCGTTATCACAAACTGGAGCACTTCTATAATAACTAGCATCAGATATGTTTCTACAGTTGTCTCAGTAAGCGATGTTCGCTGTGGTGAAAAAATATGTTTGTATTTTGAAAAAGACCGTTCGACATCTGCGGAAGTAATACAGGCATAAGTAAAACACACTGTGAACTCACTTAACGTAGCTGTAGATGCGCCATCACAAATTTGTCTTAATTTGGTAAAATCAGGATCTTTCCGTAATGCACTCTCGAATTTTTCAATAACGGGCTTATTTTGTGCGTCATTTATAGTCTGTAGCTGTGTATTTACGTCGTCCACTATTTACTAGTTTTCCTTAATAGCTGCAGCCTCGTTAGGGTTGAACTGTAGCATCACAGCTTTTATTTGTTGAAAATATTCAGCATAATAAAAAGCTGCCTTCAACCATGTTCCCCAACGTGTAAGAATCGTTTCTGGTGGTTCCGGAATACCAGGACACTGTGTGAAATGCTCGAAGCCGTTTAGGAGATTTGAGAAATACTTTTTTTGTATTTGCTATTAATGCATCTACCTCTGGAAAACATTTTCGAATCGTTTCTGCTACAAGATGGAACGCATGCACTTTACACGTAACATGTAAAAACCTACAATCGTCTCTTTGAGGAATGCGGCCCACCAAACACATTGTCGCAGCACCGTCGGTCACAAACATCAACACTTGACTTGTTGACAGTTAAAATTTTTCGAAAGTCTCCAACACCACCCGCGTAATTGTTTCGTCAGTACATGCAGTTTGTCTTGCTAGCTAGTAAAAGTGGAAATGATGGTTTAACAGGGTCGAGTACACGTATTATAACATTTAAAATATATTTTTTTTACAATCTGTCGTGTCGTCAACACATAACCACAGCCGTGTATTTTTTAATGCACATTTAATCCTATTTACAATGTCTTCACGAACACTTGGTACATATCTACGTAACGATAAACGACTTGGTAAATTCACTTGGGGATTGTATTTATTCCAGAACACCCGAAATGTTGGTTTATCCAATATGCGCAGGGGAACATCACAGGCAATCAGCTATAACAGTAAATCAAACATAAACTAAGGTTCCAAAGAAGACACGCCATTTTGTTTTATTTTTATGCCGGTTACTATTGACATGAATTTTGCAGCCGCATTTATTCTAGCACATTAAGTCCTGATCACAAACTTTACAAATTATTTTACATCCATCATAGAATAAATCCGGAAATTCACCGATAAATTTATTCACTTTATAAGCGTACGGTTGTTTTCTACTATTTACGCTCAACATTATTTATTATTTATTAGTACTCTGCAGCGAGCGACAGATAACAACTGCAGTGTGTCGTGTCATCGTCATCGTAAACAAGCGCGCGATGGCATTGGTATTGCGCCCGACCCTGAATCTACCATCGCTTGGCCAGGTTACTAATTAGGATCATGATCATGCCACTATTTGCTACAATTTGTTTTTCCTACAGAATTACTTTGATCCATACGTTCCACATATAAAAATGAGTAACATTTCTAGAGATTTTAATTTCAAATTCGTACCATAAAAACAGTAAATTGATACTTAAGAACCTTGTAATTCTCACGGGATGAAATGTTGAATGTTTAATCACTTACTTACTCTCGTATTAAAAGGTCCTATGTGACATTTTTCAAATTTGTTTTATATTTTTAATTTGAAAAACCTAAAGCATTCTTGCCATGCGATACAAAGACCTTTAAAACTATTTTATGAGTGTCATTTTAACAAAAGATGGGGTGGGCAGTAAATGTTATTCGGTCCCTTTTAATAATCAGTTCAATTACATGTGTAGTCCTAACCAGACAACATTTGATATTGATAGATGTCCTTGCCATGGATACAAAACCTTGAATTTTATAAAATCTAATAGCAGGCTATTAACATAATTTCTCGCTATTAATATGGTGAAACTGAGAATGTGCCCAGATGAATTCGTTACAATTTTAAATTTTATATATTATGCTTTAGTTTCTTTTCCTATTGACTATAATATTATAATTAAATATATGTAGCGGTGCATGTATACATAGCATAACTATTAGAAAGTTTAAAGGTATAAATATTTTAAAAATGAACTGAAAGTGTGGTTGAAATAGGTTTATATTACCTATGTTATCAAGTTCAACGTTAACTTGACTTAATATGGGTATGAATATATGCGTTTTTAATTTATACTGCGTGTCTTGAAGATGAATATTTAAACTTGATATGAAGAGTTAATTAACATGATTTTATCAAAACTTCCTTAATAATTTTGGTGGACTGAAAATTAAACAAGACAAGTGAAAGAATTATGGCTTTTATTTCTGAAGATTGTTCTTGAATTACCTGAAAATTTGACTGAGGATGAAAATAGGGAATGGTGAGAAAAAGGAAGACAAATGGTATAAATGGGAAATGTATAAAAAAAGAAGAAGAAACTTGGTGGTTCAAAATGGAGAACATTAAGAAAAAAACTATTTTAAATTTAAATTATCAAAAACCAAATTAAAAACATGTATATTATGCATACTTAAATATAGCAAAATAATAACTAATATTTTTATATTATTGATATTTGCATTGCACATAAGTTGATATAATTCATAAAAAATGTCATGAACGTAATGAACAAAATCTTATTAGAATTTTACTTTCCAGATTTTTCTCTATTTAAAAAAAATTCGCGATGAAAATTATATAAACAATATAGCCTCATTTTATTATTGACTTTGAAAGAAATTAAATGGTAAATTGTTTTTTTTTTTTTTTTACAAAACAGATGAAATGTTACATGTGTTACCCATCTTTATTTGGTTGTGACAATGACATCCGAAGTAGCAATTTTTGCTTTTTTCATAGATTTTTTTTATCACTTGATAAAATTAGTACTAAATAAATACTTTTGTCCGTTATCATCAAATGCCAGCCTTGTTCTTTGAAGTAACTGGTTTCGTATCTTGATAAAGACAGTTATGTCCTCTGCATATAGTTATCATAACATATTAATAAATTATATTCGGGGTTTTATTAATTTTATCAATTTTATCAGTTTGTCACTTGACCTTTTTTTTTTTTCTTACTCCTTGAGTCAGTGATATAATTGAGGTTATTTGACAAAGAAACTGAAATTACTGTTTGAGAAATTATCTGTTGAGTTTATGATTGCATAGGTAGAATTGTTGTCGAGGTTTTTAAACTGTTTAAACATTTTTGTATCGACCAAATTTTCACACAATGTAGAAGTATTTACATTGTAAGGTAACAATTAGTGTTTTTGTAAGAGAATTTTGAAAGTTGGATGGATGTGTTATGGTGTTGTGGTCCTTTTAATGTTTGGCATGCAGAATTTTATGACGGAATGTTATAATAAAATACAACAGACATATGGACATTGCGCTGCTGAGAGTGTTGAACTTAAAAGAGAAATGTCAGTATGACAAGGTTTGACGATCAAGAGTTTTGTTGAAGGAGATGAGGAAATAGGAAGATTTTATGGAAGGTGCTAAAAATTTGTCTCCTTCATTGCCTGGAACTACTTTTAGTTGTCGAGAAAATTTAATATGGGGCGAACAGAATATTGTCCACAGATTTGTCTTCGAATGGTTCTCTGCAGAAATACTAGTTGTCATACCTTGAAAAGGGTGTAATACTAATCTGTTCGATATATAAAAAAAAACATGAATATGGAGTTGAATCTAAAACAATTGATTCCATTATTTTCAGTCCCATAATCTGTGATGTGGTTTAAATCATACATATTTGGGCGGTGTATATTGTGTGTAAATTTGGTTAAAATTGATGAGGCCATGAAAATGTTGGAGCAGTTAAAAAGCTATTTTGTTTTTTCGTTATATATAAAATAATCCATAAAATATGGGATAGTGACTATAACATGGTATATTATAACTAGGATCCAAAATCATTCATGAGCTCTTATGAGCGGCACAGCACCCGTTTTGATGGACGTGACAGCACGGGCCCACGTGGGGGGTCCGGAACCATGGGTGGTAGAGGCCACTGGGTCAGCGATAATCGTCGTGATGAATTTCCCAATAAAAGGCGTCGTTTCTAAACATAGAAAACATTTACTAGCTGTCAAGAATTCCAGTTAATTTGAGTTAACTTGAGCTAGTTTTTATAATTACTGTATTAAATACTTCATTGCTTGCGGCCTTTTGAAAATGGTTTATTTATCCTAAAAAAAATAATAATTTTCATGAAGCAATGTATGACTGTTTGATTAAATGTCCTAAATGGAATACAATTTTTATATTAGTAATCTGATAGAATATGTGTTTATTTAACCTCTAGTAAAAGGTTGCCGGCAGTGTAGTATACGTAAGTCAAAATAATATAGTTAGTATATAGGAAAAATAACTGATTTTTTAATGCAGTTCGTTATAATAATTGACATTATTTATTAGACTTCGGGAAAATATTTTTACATTTTTAACAGCATAATAATAGCTAAGCCGTTGTCGTTTTAAATACTTTTACTTAATTTTCTTGACAGTTCGATGTCTAAATGTGTGTATGTTGTCTATTCAAAGACTATTTGAAAAATGATGTCCATGTCTATGTCTCATTTTATATTATGTAAATTAATAATTAATAAATATATAAGAAATTTGTAGTGAAAATAATATACTGTGTTTTTTAGTAATCACCTCATAACCTTTGAAGTCAACTGTAATATGATTTAGTATTAACTGTATTTTACTATAATTTTTCCAAATCAAGAAATTTGTGAAATTTGAATAAGGTTAAACTGTTTCCATTCATTGATGTCTATATTTGTTAAAATATATTTCCTTGAAATATTAAATACCAATTATAGGTGCATATCCTTGAAGAATAATTAATAAAATCTACAAAACATTAAAGTCAATTGTTTTTCTTGATTAAAAAATTTTTTTCTAAAAAATTAATAAGCAAGATGCGGTAATTAAATCTTTGAAAATTAAATCTAACGTAATGCAGTTCAACAGTATTACACATGTTGCTTGTATTCGTTAAAGAAATGGGTATTAATCTTTTTCTATTTTTGTATTTCGTAATTTAATTTTTTTTTTTTTTGAAAAATAATTACTGAAAATTTAAATTAACCTGCATGTGTATATTTTTGGTTTTTTAAACTGAATATGTTTATATACAGGGTGTGAATCACCACCCTGATATTCTGCACAATATTCATAATAAAATTCAAAAAAAACCATTAACATTTAATGTAACTGTTCAAAATAATCTGACATTGGCCTTCACGTGTACAAACACTTTGTATTGAACGTTCAATAATTTCCAGGCTGATACTTTCCATTTCGATGTGAATTCCATGCTTTAGGAGACTCCTAAAATTGAAAACCATTGTACTCAGAAAACAATAAGAAATCCATTTTTTTAGTCAGCCAGTGCCGTTTTAAAAAATAAGATTGACATCAATCATTTAATAACAATATTATCGATATTGTGCGGAACTAAATCACCACGTTGTATATAAATAAAAATGTCTACACAGAGTTGCCAGATTAGGGTTTTCCCCCCCAAAATTGTTTTTTTTTTTTAGCCACGGAAGAAATTTTGGGGGCATAAACTATTGAGGGATTTTGATGGTGGTAATCCGTTATTTGAGCTTTTAAAGACGATTATATATAAGCAGGCAAAGCTTAAAGTTGTAGGAAAAAATGCTCACAACTTTTTACTGAAGCTTCCGTTTACCGTAATTTAAATAACACAGTCTTGACATCTAGCCTGCTGATGAATAATAGATCCAGATCTCAAAGCGGCGCGCGAAGTTTATCCTCATTTATTTTTATTTCGATAAAATTGTTAACCCATATATATGTATACGATTTTGGGAATTATTTTTTGGTGGAAAGTTAGTACATCTTGATATAATAAATTGTATAGTACATAAAAAAAACTTTGATATCTGACCTTTCTTAACAAAATAGTGCGGACATTTCGAGAACTGCTGGAGGCGAGATAAAATGGCATTAGGGCTTTTCGGGTGCAGAAAAGTTTTAACCAGTAGTTAGAACCTCCGGATTATCATTGGTCGAGTTCAAAATCAAAATTAATATCAACCAATGTTAATCGAGCGGTTGTAACCACTGGTTAAAACTTCTCTGCACCCAAGAAGCCCTGTTGTCTTATCCTTATCATCATCCAACTCTGCTGTAAGTTTCACACACGGCTGGACTGGCTTCAATACGTCAGCGGTACTCAAACAATTTTGTGTACTAATATTTTTCTGCCATTTCTAAGAAACTTTTACTAAGGTAAATTTTTCACAATCAACTTCTTTTATTAACTCCTATCTTCCATTAAAAATGAAATTCCCAAGATCGTAAACACCCTTTATATTGTTCATATAATATCCGACAGTTTTTTTGTTCCAAAATTGACACATTTTGGTATTTGTTTTTTCCGGTGGTTTTTTTTTAATATACTAGGTGAGGGTGGGGGTCTTAAAACTCATCTGGCAACTATGTCTACCATTACATTTTGTTAATGGTAATTAGCTTGGATTATTTAAATTTTACGAGATAGCAGTTTGGCATCAAATACATATTCTCTCGGCTAAAAGACCTTTTTCACACATCATTATTCTCTCGCGACCTTGCATGGCGACAGCGCTTACTAAAATGTAATTTTAGCTGTGGATATTCAGATAATTCCAAATTAACTCGTTTATTCTCAAAAAAAATAATTGCTATTTTTGTGTTATATGAATTTTATACGAAATTTCCATTGCAACAAGTTTGTCTTCATACTACTGATTGTTTCTTATTTTACATTGATGCATACTTAAATTCATTTTTATTAGTATATTTTCTTTTCAATCTTCATGCAATTTGGCTAAGTTGTTTGTAGTTTTTTACTTATTTATTTATTCATGTGTTCATAAGTTTAGTTTGCGTCTTCAGCATTTTCTCCATATCCTTCTCATTTTTTTCTCCTGTTGACAGGCAGCCATGCTATGTTGAGTTCTCCCACACGCATCTTTCAGTTTACTATACCAGACGGGGTTATTAAATATATTTTTTTTTTTGCTTTTAAAAACCTGCCATCTAATACACGACAGAGTGAATATAAGCAGCGTTTTGCTATTAACATTTTAACGTCCTCAAGTACTCGATCAACACAATTTGCTGCCCACTAATGATCTGAAATTATGTTTTCCTCCTTGTATTAATATTTTATATAAAGTAAACTAAATATAAGAAGTTAACCATGCAGAAGAGGATGAACATATATATGGCACTAATCGAGGGGAGTTTGAATACGATAATATTTGGTGTAGCATCAAAAAAATGGTGTTATTTTCTATGCAAGTGGAGTGAGTGTAATAAACTGGAATGGCATTTATATCTGTACCTGAAAGCCATAACGGGTTAAGTTCAAATTTCTCAAAATGAGATTATTAGTTAAAGTCACTTGTTACGTCCATTGGAGTCCAGTAAGATCTTTGTATGACGAGAGCTGTATGTTTAATTTTGCGGAAAATATTGTTTAAGAGGTCTGAACGAAATCGTCTAGCTGCATTTTATTGAAAACTTAGTTTTGTGACTGACCCCGTTATGGCTCTCGGTTATAAATGTTGTTTTTCCTACTTAACATTCGTATAAAGCAAATTATTACTTAGATTTATATATTTATTCAGGGTTCTCATCAAACTTGAAACCTAGATACTTTGAAAAAGTCGACGAATATAAAATAATGAAAAAATAGTCATAGAAAGTCAGAGAATCTGAATAAATTCCAATGAGTCTTGCGATTCGTGGAATTTGATTATAATCCTTCTCGTGTATAAAATCGTATTTTGTGTTTAAATTATACAGTTGCAATGAATTTGATAAAATCATTGCAAAGCGAGTGACAAAAAATCGCTTTTGTAATAGTTATGATGTAATCGAGATGTTTTTTAAATGACAACCTTCATTCTTGAGTGCCTTTTGAAAAAACATTTTTTTACATGTGACCAGAAATTATAGCGTTACATAAGAATTTTGTTAATAAAATCATTTTGGATGTTCATGAAAATTTATTTAAATTAAATATAATCGATTAAAATTCAATTCAATACAAACGAATTTTAATTGAATGATCAAATATACTTCCATATGCTTGACGATGTGCAAGACGAAATTCAAATTTATGATTAATCTAATTTAATTCCCAGTTCTGCCTTTTAATTCTTCGATACTATTGGGTCTATTCAAATAGACCTTGGATTTGAGGTAACCCCACCAGAAAACCTAGGGGAATTAGATCAGGAGATCTAGCTGGCCACTCTATTGGTCCTCCTCTACCAATCCATCTGTTAAGAAAAATATTATTCAAGTAACCTCGTACAGTTCGCAAATAATGTGGTGTACCATCTTGTTAATATCGTAGATAATTTTCCTATATGTCGGGAACTTATCATTTGTGTATAATGTTGCAAGCGCAGGAATTATTCAGTTTTTGTGTAAACCAGTGTGGATTTTCTGGTGCACAGTATCGACATTTTTGTCTATTCACACTGCCATTTAAACAGAAAGTGACTTCATCTGAGAATACTACCCGTTTCAAGCAAAAATTGTAGATCGTTGTTGCATCAATCCATCATTTTGCAGATTTCCACCAGTCATTCTCAGCTCCAGAACTAATTAGGAGACGTAGTAACTTTAATTAAAAAAAAACCAAATAGGAATAGAATATTTGAAAATAATTTTTTTGCGCCAATATAATTCGCCATAAAGAACATTACTTTATACGTCAAGGACTGTTTCAGATAATATGATATTTAACTAATTCCATGTCTTACAAATTTGCCTCGATATAACTTATTCTTTATTATCAAATGAACCACGGTTACATTTATTCCGAAGTGACATGTTTAAGAGTATTATAGAGAAATAATACATTATATGTTCGGGGATACATTTTCTGGGTCCATGGGAAATAGTTTACGTTAGAAGTAGTTTCGTTATTCTTGTTAGTTTATGTATGTCTTAGTATATAAAGTGCCAAATGAATTAAGTGAAATGAGAAGAATATGTGAAATATCATAATTGACCGAAGTTACTAGATTTGGAACTATATTTGCCAGTGGCAAATAATGAAAATATGTCGCAAATGATTTTTTTCCCGCTCATGTAGGAGATTGTCGCATTACTACGCCTAAATTTTACTTGATCACTACTTTAATTATTATTTTACTAATGGTAAATATACTATATCGCCACTCATTAATAAATGAATTGTCATTAGTATGTTGTATATATTATATGAATCATCATTTTTTATTTAAAAAATCACAAATTTGCAGCGTTCGTAACATCCAACGGGGAATTAAAAAAATTTCGTGTTGGCGATAAGTAGTCAATTTAAGGAATAATTACAAATGTCAATTACTTTTACTAGTTTTCAGGAATTTTCGTAAAATATTGTTTTCAACAATTTTATATTGTTTTTTACGCACTAGTTATCTTCTATCTTGAATAAATTAGACACTGTAAAGGACAATAGGAGGGAGAAGTCAGTAGCTATGGACTATGGCCCAATGATCAGGCAGCAGATTGTAATCTGCGCCAGATATGAATCGTGATGCTATGCATATCGCAGTTTTGGATGACATACTTGCTTTGGAAATTTTTACCATTTGAACCTATATAATTTGTATCAAGTTTATACTTTGACTTATTATGTGCATTTCTCGTTCATGATAGATATTTCAATACAAATGACTCTTATTCGTTCACTAACCAATTTTGTTTAATATGAGCCTTCATATATCATGAGGCTTAAACAGTATATCCCGCGGTCCAAGATATCTGATGATGCCAACGACGGTATCGTTTTTACATTCTGATTCAGTCAGTAACCACATTGCGTTGCGTTCATACAGTGAAATGAGATAATGTTACCTGCAATTTTTCGTCGAAAAAATGATAAGAATGATTTTTTGTGGAAAATGTAATTTTGTAAAATGTTTCGTTCGGGGTCATTAAGGGTTGGAAAAATAAAATCATGGTATTAAGTCGGCTGACTTTTTCTGTATAAGTGGGAGGTAGTGATAAACGACGTCAATTCCGGTGTTCTCGCTAGGTGCTGTGTTTATGCATATGAAACATTATCTTACCTTGTGGTTATTTTGGCAAGTTCGGTAACATACAAATACAAAGACGGCTGAAAGTATTGATAAATGTAACAGTAACACACAAATGTATATTTGCGATTACAAGAGTAAAAGTATATTTAGTTATTTATTTGTGACATCCTATAATGTTTTTTTTTTTCACCTTCTTTGAGTATTAAGCCACTCCACTTATAATACACTGAACTGATTCTGCGGTTGGCTCCTTGTGAAACATTATTAAATATTTTAAATATATGAAGGAAATTTGCTTTTTAATGTTTCAAAAATATTTTATTAGAAACTCTACACGTGTTTCGGCTTTTTAGGCCTTTGTCAGTATTCCCTGTACTCTTGACAAAGGCCTAAAAAGCCGAAACACGTGTAGAGTTTCTAATAAAATATTTTTGAAACATTAAAAAGCAAATTTCCTTCATATATTTAAAACACTCCACTTATATCAAAAAATTTGTTAAATAAACCTCTGCACCAATAGAATTAGTCTGGAAATATATAAACAGAAAACTACCACGTTTGACATTGCTAAAAAAAAAACATTGTTAGGAATTGATATTTGGTAAAACTGCTGATCTCCGAGTTTCATCCGATGAATCAATAGGTTTGTTCCAGCAGCTATCAGAAACGGTTTCAAACTGTCATCGACATGCGCAAAACGAAATGTCGTTCCAGCAGACAATAATCGGCTGACTAGTTCAATGTTACGGCAAGTCAGTTGAGTTAAGTAAAAATAAAGTTATTATACTGAGTGTTGTAACACAATCTTTTGTCAAAGAAATTTTCCTCTAATTATGAGAACCGAATCAGAGGTATTCCAAAACGTCAACTTTAAATTATCCAAAATATTTGACATTTCAGTTTCATTTTCAGGTTAATATTTTTTATGTGCGAGACATTTTTGGATACCTAGGCAAAAACTTTTTTTTTTCCAAAAACCTACCTGACATCTATTTGGCGCAGATGTTTATTTAACAATTTTTTAAAATAATTTATGACAGTGCTTAATATCCAAAGGTGATAAGAAATGAAAGTGTTACTTTTACCAATATTAATGTAACCACTAAAACATTGGCGACCTTCCAGTCGCAAGCATGACGTATTTGTCATTCAGTTCAGAATATTTTTTTTCTTTAATACTGTCACATCGCTAATATATTTTTTTCTTGGTGTCAATACCGATGGTACCTAAAAATTGGTATACTGCCAACTAATAAATTTTTGTAAACATTTTAGACATTTTAAAAAAGTTAACTTCCGTTGTCTTTCTCACTGTTTACCTATCTACCTAACAGGTAGATTATATTAGAATAAATTCACAAAAATTTTCTCTTAGGAAATCTGTTTCTTTTAATCGTTGAACCATTTGGAACGAAAACGGGTGAAATTTATGTTTAATTAAAATTCTGTGAACTGAATCCTTGCATAGTCTCGATTCCAGAGCAATTTGTCTTAATGACATCATTCGAATTGCATGAAACTATCCCAGAATTGATATTTCTACGTTTTCGTCATCAACAATAGTCTTCCGCTTTTGAATTTTTGCCTTGACAGAGCCATAGTTTTTAAAATTATTCAGTGTGCGTTTTACAGTGTTTGGTGACGGTTTCCGTTTTTGTGGATATCGAGTAGCAAATATACTATAAGTTCTTGATATTACTTTATCACATTCTCCATAAATAATAAACAGATTCAAAAAGTCTTCGTGGGTGTAATTTAAACGCGGTGACATTTTTTGACATAAGAGAATAACTGACATTACTGATTGTTTTTAATCATGGCTACTTTGATACAATTTTTACTAAAAATTCTTGAATTACTAAAAAAATCGCAAATATTTCAAAAAGTTGTAACTTAAACCACCACAATATACATAACTTGATGTAAAAAAATACAGGGTGTTCCATTTGACTTAAGCAAGTTTTCGCGGTTTGAAGTTTACAAAATGTAACGTCAAAAATGGAACACTTGGTATACTGTTATTGAATTTCTTTAAACTGAAGAGCGTAGCTCACCTTATGGTCTTTCTGCATGCCAAAAAGTAAATGAGTTTCTTTTACACGAAGAAAGTTATAAAAAAGTTATTGTAAACCATTACACCTGTCAACATTTTTTTAAAATGTCATATATTTTTTGAAACGGCTGGGTTTAGGCATAGGGTATTATTATGCTCTTTTCGAATCGTATCGACTTCCGGTATAACCGGAAGTGCTAGGTGCTTGTAATTATTTTAGTTGGATTGACCACATTGCCATTAGTAATTCCCTAAATTTAAAAAATTTTCTGGTGCGTACTTTTCGCTATATCGATCGATGCAGTTCCTGGTGAGATACCCTGTATAACCTCAAAATTGCAAATTTATATCAAAATGAAAAAAAAGTTATAAGGATTATTTTCATTTGGTGCGTACTCAGTATAATTAATGTGAATCGTATTTTTTATTAAAAATTTGCGTGTCATTTTTTTTATTGTAACTTATTTGTCTATTATTTCGGGGCGGCAGAAGCTGTAGAAGCCTTGTATCTTATTTTAATTTTTTTTTTTTTAAATTATCGATATTTATTTGTTTAAACAATTTTGTGGAGTTATTGAAATTGAGAGTTTTTGATTGAAAATAGTCTCAGAAACCCTGAGAAACTCAGATAGCTTCTTAAAATATACGACCTGTCGTCTGTCTTGATTTAAAAAAAGATAATCTTGGTCTTACTAATACATGAATGCTAGTGACAACTTATACTTAGTTTTAGTCAGTTTTATCCAAATCACATGAGTCGCGTTATTTTAGCCTATTTATGCTAGATTCTTTGCCAAATAGTGGAATACCACTGTGATACATACATGTTACAGTTGTTAAAGCCCAACGTTTTTATGCATCACACACAATTAATCGTCGTGGATTGTCATTTTGATGTTAACATCTTTTTGGAATGAAATTTAATTTCATTTGATGAGGTTATTATGTATTTACCATTGGTCTCTCTATTTATTATCTAGTAATATTGCAATTTGCAATAATGTAATAAATATTTTTTATTTAAATCAAACCATTCCTAGCTATCTCATGGTGTATCCAAAACTAGCATAATCTTTGGTAAATAACGAAAATGTCAACAATTTGAGGTTAGCAGTAGGAATGATGAATGCCGAGATCGATTTGGCATAGACCACTTCTGACGCTGTTATTTCTGCAATGTGTCCTAATATTTAAAGTGACTGATTAATTGAGAATTAAAAATGTTTTCAAATTATAACAGTTTTTTGATATAATTTTATATTTGAAAATTTACAAGCTGGTTATTTATGAATTTTTATGGGACCATTTATAGTAACTATTTGTTCATATTATTTATAAATTAAGGAACGCAGAAAAACAGGAACAGTCGCCAAAACGTACTCTAATATTTATATCATTTTATTATAAATATACACTGCAGGTAGGTAAATCGTATTCACTTAGAAAAGGGACATTTACATCATTGCCCTATGTGCAACCTTGTGCTTTAGAAAGTGACAAAAAGAGAAGTGTCTCCTCTATATGAATACTGTATTTTTTTAATTTTTTAGTGAAAGGTAGTTTTAAATGGTGTTTTATTTTTTTATAGCCAGATTCATTTTTAATTGAAACCATCAGTGTTTAATCTACAAGATTTTTGTATCCAACTGGAAAAATGCTCATTAATCCTACTTTTGACACAAAGCAAATCAAACCCTGAAAGGATGATTCTGTTATATTCACGATTTATATGCTCTTTTTTGCTTGGGTCGTATGTTTCATTAACCAAACAATAAAAATGGTAACTTCTGTATAATATTCTGGGTGGAGGAGCTGTACATTTTTTTGAGAATATTAGTTTCTTGTAGTGTTTAAAAATTAGTTTTTCCTACAATGTAAAATCTGGCCATTTATTGCCAGCAGAGAAGCTTTTGACACTGTCTTATATAACGTAGCAAGTTGTGGCACAAGACAACCAGGAAGAAGTGGCATTTGCCCTGAATTGAGATCTTGTACAAACTGAAAATATTTGGTGTGTGAAATCCTTTATATATCACGTATGATGACTCACCTATGAGGATGTATTGCTAATATGAACTTAGTATTTCCAGAAAGAGCACAGACAAGTTCATGATAGATATCTTTTCTTTTTTTTAAACACAAGCCTGAAAAAGGATGTTACATATCTTCTTTCATGTATTTAACCCATTCACTTCAGACGGTTTCTCTTAGTCTCAGTGATAGTAATATTTGAGTGATTGCTTTCTTTTTCTCCTTTCAAAATTAATATCTTCGTTTTTAAAAGAACATATTCATGGCATTTCATGCCCGTCATACCATTGACCTTTGTAATTTTGTACGTAGTTTTTTTTTTTCAGTCATTTGGGTTGGTAGTTCAATGATGCGTCAGAAACCATTTCCACTTATCTCCTATTCCATTCCTTGCATAATCTATGTGCCATATCTAACCCTGTATATGATACTACTATAATACTCGCAATTTCTTTTCAGCCACCTACATTGCCGTTCATTTTACTCGTACAAGTTAATAACTTACAAACCTATTTAATTGAAACTGGTAGTATATTAATCTTGTTAATACACATAATATACGAGTAGATGTGGTTAAGACATTCAAACTGCTTAGTGAAGACAATCTCAATGAAATACGGACACTGTTCAATCAGATCTATGGCATCAAAGTAAATGGTACTCTTATTAACAACGTTAGATATGCGAATGACACAGCAATCTTGGGCAAATAGTACCGACGATTTCAAGTTCTGTTAAATGCCGTAAACGAGTCAAGTAATGAGACTAGGTCTAATGATGAACATGGCGAAAACCAAATTTGATGATTATCAGCACAAGCGACTTTCATAACGTGAAAATATATATCAACGATAAAGAAGTAGGGACGGGTCGCAAAATATAAATAAAGAGCCTTCATAAGTGATCGTAAACCACGTGCCAAATTGCTACCTTTTAACTTGTGATTTTGTGTCTTTCACTTGTATATAGTTTTCAACCATCTTTTGCTGACGGGACGACTCGACGAGGCTGTTAAAGGTACTGGTCACGTGGTGTACGATAATGTATGAAAACTCGTTACTTAGGCTGTCTTATAAATAACAAATGGAACCCGGGCTCGAAGTGAACAGAAGAGCAGGGCTCGGAGAACGGGAACTATTTGACATAAAGGAAAATGGAAATCCGCTATCTTGGACAGATTCTACAAGGAAACTGATATAGTTTTCAGCAGCTTATAATTGCAAGAAAATATTGAGGCCAACAAGAGGGGTTGGTCGTAAACAACTGTCGGCAGGTAAATAGGCGTCGTTGGACTGGAATACAGGACTTGGCATCCCTATGCAGTGTTCCCAGAAATAGACAACTTCAGCAATCGAAACAAATTATTAAAGCATCGGAGGATGCCTACGCAGGAAATTGTGCATGGCACAATAGGAAGAAGGAAGTTGGTAAATATATATAAGTCGGCTCGTATTCAGGTATACGAGTTCCTATAAACAGCGTAGGCATATACGTAGGGGCGCCGGCCCTGCATGAAATAATTGAAAACTGTAATAAAATCATACTTGAACCAAAAAATGTGCGCTTGTAGTTGGCAGTATGTACCGTATATTCATATCTACCATCTACATAATTGAGTTGTTAGCAGCACTACTGGTGACGAATTCATGAAGTTTATCATTTGTTTCTTTTTTTACACGTTCTATTTCTTGCTTCTCTAGTCGGTGCCACTCAAGTACACACATATTGCAATGTTGCAAACTTAATTAATGGTAATGATTAGTACGTACTTAAAATTAAAATATTTAGAAGGAGCCGCAGTGAGTTTGCCTAAGTGTGAAATAAATCTAAAACCGGCATTGCCTAGAAAATCGATACGCACCGTATTTCCATTTTGTACAGTTTTCAAGGCATCTGTGTCAAGAGGAAATGAGACAAATATTTCACGAAACTTGTCAGTCGAGGCATTATTAGAACTGCTTTGCTTGATAACCAGAAGACACTAAGGAATGCTTGGTACGATAATACCTAACGGCACCAGGCGATTGATACTTAAAAATCTACGACCAAATTCATGTCTAGACCCCTGATGGTTTGACCACGATGGCGTTCCGGTACGCCGTGATTATCAAACCTCGGCATATCGTTTAACTACAGGAATGAAAATATTAGAGCGTCCACCGTATATGCCAGATCTGGCGCCATGTGATTTTGACCTACTTTTTTACGTAAATAGCTGAAAGGGTGACTTTTCAGCAGAAGAGGAATTATAGCATGGCACGATATATTTAATGACTTTGACATACTTTCATTGTTAAAGCAGTACGACACGATATATTTAACAACCACCGTACGTATATCAGTTAGTTTTAAGGAAAAAGCTGTCAAGATGGGCCAAACATTCATATTGGATAGATTAATTATAATAATTGCTTCCTGACATTTCCAGCAACTGTTACCACAGTGTTTAGTTCCTATTTTAGACTAAAAAATACAGAATTCAAATTTATATTCGGTCGAGGTAGCCTAAGTAAATGAATTTCGAAACATATTAAAGGTTCTACACCCCATTACAAAGTCGAGCTAATATTATCTTTAAAATACGCGATTAAAATTTCTCTCTAGGTCATTAACCTCTGAAGTCGCCAAAGTAACCCCTTGAAAATCCTATGATTTTAAGTTTGGTAAAGAGAAACGTGGCCCTAAAGTTTATTGTGGGTGCAGTCCGAACCACATCTAGGGTGTCGACAATTATCTTTCCCATCTTAGTCCGAAACAAATTATAGATATCAAATTTCTAACTTGCTCCAAGATGGAATCGAATCATCGACCTTTGGTACCGAATAAATAGCCATAAGCGCTTTACCTAGTCGGCTACCATGCCCTACTCAATTCTGATATATCCAGGATTTAATAGTAGGAGTTCAAGCTGATGTACCACTTCCCTTACGCAGACAATATCACACGTTTATATAGACACGTTTAACGTGTCAAGTTCTCCCATATTGTAAATAAAATTATTCGCCATGTTTCTTTGAAAGAAAATGTGGTTATTCAAGTATTTAAAGCGAGTTGTTAAAAGGTATATTTCAATTTGTCAAAGACTGACTGAACTTTATTCATTGCTGTCTTGGATATTTGTCTCGACTCAAATATGATTTTTTCTTGAAAGTTTCTCGTCTGTATTTTGTTTGAAAGTTTCTCGTCTGTATTTTGTTTGAAAGTTTCTCGTCTGTATTTTGTTTTAACTTAGCCTTTTAATACATTTTGAAAACAGACATTTTGCGACTTGATTACTTCTTCCCCAAGGCCCCAATTTAAAGAAGACGGTGATATACAAGATACCCGTATAATCCAGAAAATTCATACTATTTTGGATACCAGAATAAATGTACACAAGTGTATTATTCAGGTGAGATATACCATTCGATTTTATTTAAAAAAGAAAATGCATTATGCATAAGTAGAAACCGTCGTGATACCTTTTTCTTTTATTTTCGACAATATTGTATTCAGGTCTATCATGTATCCTCTTGATTATTATAACAATGTTGTTAAGAGTTATAGCCAATCAGAAATGATATTTTTCAAAAGAGCTGTTTCTGATTGAATACGAGATTTAACAGCCCTAAGACGATACGTCATAGGCCTGATTATCTACTGCTCAAATAAAGGTATTAGTATAAATTAAAATATTATAGTTGTTAAAACTACGTTGCCCGTACATTTATACAGATATACTTACATGGTGTCGGTGTATTTTTGGGTACCTGTGTATAATTTTTATACATACATAATAAAAAAAAAATTGTACTTTAACAATTCACATAAAAGAATTTTTGGTAACTTGATATATTTTTTTAATAAATGAAATTATTTTTACAGGTGCAGACAGTTGAAATTAAATCATTTTTCTTGGTATTTGTAGTAATTGGATTGGAATAATATTAAGCGTGACAAATTTATCCGGGCGAAATATTGACAAATTCAATCGTCTGGTGTTTGTATAGTCCTGTAAAAATGTAGTTAATTTTCTAAAAATGTTTCTGTAGTTTACATAATTTTGTGCATTTTGAACAAGAATCGACTTTTTGGACGATGTACTTTTTGAATGTTTTTTTTTCCTCTTCTAAGAATATACTTTTTGCCTTAAGAGTATAATTTTTTATTTTTATTCCATTTTCTATTCTTTTTCACTGTGATATTAAAGTTTCTTTGATTTTATTTCTATATTATGGCATGGCAAGTGCACAACTTAATTTTAATTCACTTTTAGTTTTATTTGAAATTGTTCACATACTTAATCATTATTTTACCATTGCTAGAGAAAAAACTGATTGAAGAAAGAAATAGCGTTCGTCAGGATCAGCCGATTTCCGGTCGGTTGGAATAATGAATAAAGAAGAATATTAAGTAACCCTAATACGACAATGGGATGGTAAAGGCTGAGCTGCATCTACACCGGCATTAATCCGTTTAAAAAGTCATTACAAATATGAACATTTCACATTAAAATACGCTGAAAAAACAAAAGGTCAAGTTTTAATCGTATATATGTGGTTAAATATAACCCTTAAAGGAAGACTCATTCTACAGTCATATGGGTGTTTAAATAAGAACGCAATATTTCAAAGGTCAATAAAACATGGTTTTCTGTATCAAAGTATTGAAATATTTATTGAGTTATAATATGGAACAACAAATCTGGTAAATGGCCGCCACGGCTTTGCTGCTGGCACATGCGTCCTCTTTTGGCTAAATTTTGAATAACGATGTTGCATACAAGTGGCGGTATTTCGTTGATATAGCGTCTAATTTCGGTCCTCAATGCTTCGGTGGTCGCGGGCTTGTTGGCATAAACCGGTGACTTCAGATAACTCCGCAGCCAAAAGTCCAAAGGTGTTAAATCGCAAGAGTCTGGCGGCCAATTTTGGTCATCAAACCGAGAGATGACACGGCCAGGAAAAGACTCGTGCAAGACCGTCAATGTCTTACGGGCGGTATGGCAAGTGGCACCGTCCTGCTGAAACCACATTTCGTCGAGAGCAATATCTTCCAATTGAAACAAAAAAACTGGGTTATCATAGCACGATAACGTTCGCCATTCACCGTTACTGCATTACTTGCCTCGTCGTCGAGGAAAGAACGGCCCGGTGATTCCTCCAGACCACAATGCACACCAAACAGTGACATGAATCATTCATAGATTTTCTGAGCCCCAAATGCTGCAGTTTTGCCTATTAATGAAGCCATCGAGGTGAAAATGGGCCTCATCACTGAAAATGATTTTGTCCGCAAAATTGGCATTCACTTGTTCAAGGATCCAATTGGTGAATCTCTTCGTGGTTTGTTGGCAGAAGTTGTTGAGTCAATTGGACTTTGTAGGCATGGAGATGCAAATCTTTAGTAAGAAGACGCTGAAGACTGACTGTTGTAACGTCCAATTCTTGTGACTATGACGAATGGACGTCCCTGGACTCTCGCCTACCCTCTTGCGAACTGCCGTGATGTTTTGTTCTGAACGACCTCCATAAGCTCATGTGTGTTTCACATCACTAACCGAACCAGTACTTTCGAATTTTTCGATTACACAGGCCTGCAAAATAAAACTTATGGTGGGGGGGTTTCTATATTTTAATGTAATTCTGTACGACTGTTTCATGCCGAATCCAAAAGTGACTTGCATTTTGCTCTATCAGCAAGGTTTTTTCACAAAGTAAAAATACATGAACGGTTTTCTAATAAAATGTATTAAAATAATGCATTACAGTAAAATACTTCTCATTTTTAATTACAAAATTTAAATCAAAATTTACAAGTACCTACAAGAAAATAATATTACAAAAAATTTGTTAACATTTTTACATGTCTCTTTGCGAATGAAAACGCTTTCTTTTACTTTCAAATGAACGCTTAGTTGAAGCCCGTTTATGTGAAGTTTCACCCTCAGAAGATTCTCTCTTTAAACACCAACAATAGTCAGCCATCATGGCGACGTTCCATCTTCCTTGATATCTCCTGGTGAAACCTTTCACCTTGTTCTTCACTCACCGCCCCGAGATTTTCTGGAAAATAGTCAAGATGGTAATGAGGAACATGAAGTTTCAAACTCATATTGCACCCCAATGTTTTATAATTTTCTAACATATCGTTGACTATATTCTTGAAATCAGGATCTCTGTTATTACCTAAGAACTTTTGAACTACATTTTTGAAGCCAACCCATGCAGCCTTTTCTTTTTCATTCATTGTTGAGTCAAACACTGTCTTTCATTAACTCTCTAATTTGTGGCCCAACAAAAATACCTTCCTTAAGCTTAGCTTCTGATAAACTAGGAAACTTTGAACATAAATACTTGAAGCAGTTACAGTTTTTGTCGAGAGCTTTAACACATTGCTTCATTAGCCCCCAACTTAATGTGTAACGGAGGCAGAAGAACTTTATTCGGATCGACCAAACTTTCTTGTACAATATTTTTTGAACCAGGTACTAAATTAATTCTCCGTGGCCATTCTTTCTTTTGCCAATGTTCACCTCGTGCTCTACTGTCCCATTCGCATAAGAAACGGCATTTTAGTATAGCCAGACTGTTGGCCTAAGAGCATACCTAAGATTTTAAAATCTCCACATAACATCCAGTTGTGGTCTGCATATTTCACCTTTTCAAGTAGGAGTTTCAAATCTTCATATCTTTCTTTTAAATGAACATAGTGTGCAACCGGGACTGATGCGTATATATTACCATTATGCAACAATACACCCTTTAAACTCCTTTTAGATAAGTCTATGAACAACCTCCAGTCATTTGGTTGATAAATGGATGCTCCTAACTTGGTAACCAATCCTGGAACATCATGGCAGTAAACAAGGGATCCCTCTTGATCAAAGCGTTCTAAAAATTCAGTTTCACATTTTCTATACCATGAGAATGTCGTTCCTGGAAGAAGTAAATTCTTTTCACTCAGTCTAGATCCCAAAAATTCAGCTCTTGAAAGTCCTAAGTCACGAATTAAATCGTTTAGTTCATTCTGAGTAAAAAGCTGAGGCTGAGTACTTTGTAATGAAAAGTCTTCATCCGAATCTTCAATTTCTAATTGCGAATCAGAATCAGACGACAAAAGAGTATAATTCTCTGGTACGGCAGGTACAGGTACATCTGGCCAATGCTGGCCTTATTGCTGATGGAAGGTTCGGATAAAATATTTTTTTCTTATTTTTAGTATTAAAGCCACTTACGTCACACAAGCAAAAGTAACAATCTTCTGCATGATTGCTGGGTTCCTGCCACACCATTGCTATGCCGAAAGGTAAGGATTTCTTTTTATTTTGAGTCCATTTCCGTAACGATTCAACACATGTATGACAAGCTCTGTGTGGCGCCCATGTTTTGTCTTGGTCTCCAAGCTTTACACCAAAGTACGCATGATAACTTCTTTTCACGAATTCCGTAATATTTCTTTGTCTTTTTTTAACTGTATATGAACCACAAATGTAACAAAACACATCGGCTCTGTTTTTACAATGTCTTGAGGACATGACGAATTTTTAATAACTATCACGATATTATATACTGTAAGCACACGTTCAGCCACAGTTAACTTAACTACTGACTGCTGTATGTGCTTTTCGAATACTATGTGTATATTCTGGTTCTAACTAGAAAAGTCTAGAAAAAGGCAGTGGTCCTTAACAATTTTATTTTAAAAAGATATCTATTAATTACTAATAATGTCGTTATGTATGTTTAGAGTAAACAGTGCGTGATACACGAAAACTAATAATACTGCAGAGTTCAGAACGACTTACTTACTCTAAAAATGTAAACAAATTGTAGACCCCTAAAACCATGCAGGCCTGTGTTATTCTTTTCGCAGTAGATGAATGAGGGACATTATTTCGTTCGAAAATTGGACGCACTTTACGAATCGTGGCAATCAAACTTTCACCATTTTAATAATAATGTTTAACAATCAGGACGTGCTGTTCTATCGTGTAATTCTCCATGTTTACTAACTCCCATCTGACTTCTGTCGACCTGGCATGTCATAATCTTGTGACATCATGACATACAAACTGGCGCGCAATTCAAATCTTGCGCTCTTGTTGAAACACCTTTTATAAGTTTAGACTAGCGAACGACCAGTCGGAATTCCGTCTCAACCATACTTTTAAATGTACTTGACCCATTTGAAGTTTAAGGGGATATTATACCAGGCACTTAAAAAAGTTGTCACCAAACTTCCGTTGTTGTCTCACCAATTCAATATGTTGTCAAAACCCTCAATAGATTTACCGTCAGTTGTTTACAACGAAAGTTTGGTATGGGAAATCGGGTGCAGAAGATGTCTATTAAAATCGTTTTAGTAGACATTGGTATCGTCAAATAAACAATCTGAATTTTGGTAAATATTCGACCAAAAATATTTCAACGTATACGTATTGTAAGATGTTCGTGTGTGCTGAAAGAAAATAGTGATTGTTCTTATTGTTCATTTTTTAAATAATTTGTTCTACAGGAATTTGAGATTATGTTTATAACGGTATATAATTAGGTAATGTAATATTATGGCGTCTCGCATATATAAACTTGAGGGGAATGAGACCCTTGTTAGGTAGAAGAAAATGCAGGTTAATTTTTTGATAAATATAGCGCATTTATGATAAAAAATTATTTCAAGACCGAATGATTCATATTCGGTCGCCAGGCGTAAGAAAATTTGGAAAAATCGTGAGTCAGAAAATTCGGGGAGACTTCATTAGCTGTAAACATTAACTTCCGAATCACACAAAGTCGTTAAAAACTCCTGAAGATGTCAACGACTTGAGAGAGGCCGATATTCTTCACTCGCGAGAAAACTGTTGTCTAACAATAAAAAAAATTTAGATTTTAACGGAGATATTTGTTTGCGAGGCAATTTCCATCCTAATAGCTACCAATTATCGGGCCAAATTATAAATATTAATAGCAGTTAACACAGCCAGGCGACAGCTTGATGTGTGATGTATTTGTTTGGAAGACCAAGGCTCCGCAGTGACCGTCAGCAGTACACAATATTCAGCAATCATTGGTAACTTTTTTTGTAACCGAAACTTCCATGATACAATGCTGGGTTTCAGATAGACGCTTCCATGACGCACTCTGTCAGAGCGATATCTTCCACGTGTGATCCTCTGGTCAAAATAATTTTTCTTTTTTTGTCACAACTTACTAACACATTTGCCACCTTCCAGCCGCAAGTATTGGTGGTTTCATGCATGTTAATCCTGACGCATTTTCCATTCAGTTCAGAATAATTTTTTTGCTTAATACCGACATCCCTGTGATAATTTTTTTCTTAGTGTCGGATCTGATGGTACCTGAACATTGCTATACACTTTTGCAAAAATTTAACGAGACATTTTAAAGAAGTTAACCTCCGTTGTCTAATTTCGCACTGTTTAGGTATCTACATGTTATTTACATACGTTTTATAAATACCACTTATTTAGACTGTATTCCAATCATTTCGAAGTCATTGATGTATTCATTTCAACGTGTGGCGATGGGCGTAAACACACGATCTATCTATGAATTGCTGTTGGACACTCGATAATAACTAGCGTGTCGGTCTGTAATTGGTTTTTTATAACTGGAAGCCGTCCAATTTTGTTCCCATTTTAATAAAAAAACCAGATTTATTGCAAATAAAAAATAGTTATTGTACCTACGTGTCTGTTTGACAATTCAGAGGACATACAAAGATCACACGTTTATTCAGGGGTACTTCAGGATATTTTGCATAACGTTACGCAAAAGTAGATCAAAAACAAATCTAATCTATAATTTAAATTGCTTCCAGAAATTTCATTTAAACTGGTTGAATTATTGTTTAAAAAATGTACACAATTTAATGAGTACCCTGTGTAATTTATCAGTTATGTAGTGTTTTGTTATATGGTTATTACTTAAAATACTGAAATTAAGGTTCAGTCCGTTGGGTTACTAGTAATTTTGATAAAAAATATGCGATTTTTCAAAATTTGCCGGAGTCGCCGGTGATTTACCCAATATGGTAATGATTTGATGAAGTTCAAATAGGTACATATTGTGTCACATTAGGAATTCGATTTTGGAGAAATGTACATTTCTGCTTTTCGTATGTATTTATCTGTCAAAAATATTTATTTTCTGCCTGTAAGAAACATGAGTCGAATAAAAAATTTGTCAAATTAGGCGTTATTAAGTAGTATCTTATTATTAATAAAAAAACTCAATATAGGTATAATGTAATTATTACAGAGGTGTATTTTATATTTGGGCTAAATAAATATATTTAACCCAAATTTATAATTTATACATATTTGTTTTGTTTGATGAATAAGTGAATAAAAAATATATGCGGCTAAGTTCTTAATGGAATCGTTTTGTGCTTTAGTGGATACTACAGAAATTTTACATTTTTTATGATTTAAAATTTATTTATCGTAAATAATAATCAAAACATAAAACTAATATATTAAGGATCAGTTTTTCCAATCGCGGGGAATTGAGCAAGTATAAATTTCTGCTTTATTGATGCACTTTATTTAATAATTTTTAAAAATTTGCCGGAGTCGCCGGTGATTTAGGCATATTGCTGGACATCTATTTGGTGAAGTTAAGTAGCCATATATTGTAATGTTATATCGCGGGAAATTGGACAAATATAAATTTCTGTTTTATTAAATGGATTCTTTTGTTTAAAAAATATCCATTTTCTGCCTGTAAAAAAAACAAAAATGATCGAATGAAAATATTTTCAAACCTGATGTTTTTGAATATTATATAATAGTATCTTAAACTAAATTTTAGTTGATGCTTTTCAAACAATATTCCAAGTAAAAAAACTATGTTCTTCTGCAAGTCATATAGCTTTTCTGTTAATAAAAAAATATGTATTTCGTTTACAGTTTTATTAAAATAATATGTATATTCAAGTCGATCAAAATAATATATTGGAATAAACAGTTTAGGTGATAGAAAGTCCTTTCATTATTTTCGTGTTTGTTAGATATACGAAGGTTTTCACTGCGGGCGAACCTAGAAACATTAACAGGCGTGAAATAATATATATATTCTCTTTTTTGAAATTTCCTCATAATTTCAATGAAAAGAATTATTTTTAAGTAAATTGGGAAGTAAATGAGATTTTAATTAAATCGCACTGAAACATGAAGGCGTTCATGGCACTTTTTATTTAACGAAGTGTAGGACTATGTGAACAAAATTTCGTTTAAATTGATTGAATTATTTAAAAAATGTGACCAGTTTATTGTATATCACGGTAATTAATAAATTATGTGATAAAATTTCTATCAGAAGTAGAATCCTACGATTTTTAAAAATTTGCCGGAGTCGCCGGTGATTTTCACATTTTTGCTAATAACTTTGATGTTAGTATGTATAATATAACATAATGTAACATGTAATACATTACATGTTACATTGCAAGGAATCTAATTTTAGATAAATGTAAATTTTATTGAATCCATTTTTGTTTAAACAATATTCTTTTGCCTGTAGAAAAATGAGAAAAAAATCGCAAAATAATTCTTCAAACTAATCTTAAAACGAATTTCGATTTGATGCTATTTATCAACAATATTTCAAGCGTTTTCCAGTAAGTCGTATTTTAATATTAATTTATTTTCTGTTAAAAATATCTATTGTATCGTAATATAGGACTAAATTTTTTCTGTTTTTGAGTGACTACTGTTACAATATACTGTAATATGATCATAGAAATTCATTTGAGTATTTTTGTGTCTTAAATATACGAAAATTCCCACTAAACCTGAAAACATTAATAGACGTGTGGGAAAGTAGTAGTTGGGTATGCACTTTTTATTAGTGTAATTTTTTAATAATACCAGCAAAAGTAATTAGTTTAAAGCAAACTAAGAAGTAAATGAAATTTTAGTTTGATCGCCCACTGGTCACCACGCATTATGTGTATGTCATTTATAACAAAGTTCAGAATTGTATGAATAAAATTTCATTGAAATTGGTTGTATCTTCAAAAGAATTTGGTTAATTTATTTAAAACTGTGTAATTGAAAAATGATATGTTGTTGATTAAAGTATGTTTTAAAATTTGAGTTTGACATTTAGACATTTTTTAAAAATTTGCCGAAGTCGTCGGTAATTTCGACATTATAATATAATGACCTCTCTGATGAAGTCAGATAGGTATATATTATAGTAATTTAAAAAAAAAAGATAAAATATAAATTTTACAAAAACCACATATTACCGAGTGTTTATTTAGCAAATAAATCGTTCAATATGTTAATAGAACGGTAGACAGAGTTTTTAAATTTCGTGCACGATTCTAACTATTTTTGATGAAAGTTTAATTTTTAATTATGTAGTAATAAGTTTAGTGACTCGAAAGTAATATTTGTGGTCCTGTATGCTATATTTTAATTAAATATCTGTCGGACATGTACTATCATAAAATACCGAGTTAAATGTTTCTTTGTTTATTAATAATTGTCATAAATTAATTAATAAATCTTTGTATATTTTCTTGTAAATAACCTGTTATATTTTTTGTTCATTTATATACCAGTTATTTGTAATTGACATATATCGTATCGACTTATCTATCCAATGTAATTGGTTTACAGATCAATAAATGCTATCTATCTCTATCCATGCAAATTTTGATGTGAATCTTCGAGCTATTGATTTCGACAGTGCTTACATGTTGAGGTTGTTTCTCCGTTTTTTTTTTCCAATGCTGAAGTGAGTTGGGGTCTTTGATGTGGGAATAACAGTGAAATAAACACCTAATACTATGCTCTACTGGCGTTTCACCAGCAAAGATGGAATCACCTGGAGATAATTAAAACTACACATTTGAAACATCTCCACGATGCCAACTTGGTTGGCGAAACGCATGTCGAATATGGTATTCGCTGTTTTGATGTTTGTGGGCAAATTGTTCAAAATTAAACCAACGTTATCTAAAAATGTTACGTGAAAATATGTAAATTTTTAATTTTTATTTATTTTTAAATGCATTTGCAACACAATTTCCTCCACGAAGTGACTACGCAGTGGATTATTGAATTAAAATGACAAATTGTCTTAGTTTTAAACATAAGTCATAAAATTTTGGATTTCTAATAATTATTAATTTGTTGTTTTGGGAGGTATTAGTAAAAAAAATTATATCATGTTCTTTTTGTTTTTTATCATAGAAAACTGCAGAAACTCGCTCATGAGTAAAAGTATTGCATATATTTAATTTTCGGTGATTACGTAACAGGTTCTGTTTATATAAAAAGGGTAATAAATTTTTAAAAAAAATTCAAAATATGCATTGCTTTTGCTCATGAGTATACAGTGCGTTTACAATGAAGGAAATAAATTCATTATAATCTGACCGACGTGGTTTTGCCAAAAACGCTCGCACACGTCGATTTGCAATTTTGAATTGGCACATTTTGAGTCATACGGCAAGTTAGTGACACTTCCGGTTTCCGGAAGTGACATCAACTTTATTATTTTAAATGTAACATCCTGTATTTTTGTACGGATTTGTATAGAAGATAACAAGACATTTCCAAAGATGTAGTAAACACGTTTTTATTATGAATACTTTTTGTATTATTTACAAACTTACTGCAATAACTGTCTAAAAAATGTTTTTAAGTTAATACATGTTCAATGTGTTGCCCGTTACTTCAATGCATTTTTGAATTCGAATAATTGTTTCTCGGTGGACATTGTGAATCATTTCTGGTGAGATTAGTCGAATTTCCTGGCGTATTATTTCTTTTAAGTCATTAAAGTTGTTAGGTCGGCTCACATAGACTTTGGATTTTAAATAACCCCATAAGAAAAAATCTAAAGGGGTTAGATCAGGTGACCTCGGCGGCCACTCAATAGGTCCCCTCTTACCAATCCATCTATTGGGGAAGCTTGCATCTAGAAATTGATGATAGCGATCGCATAGTGGGGACGTGCCCCGTCTTGTTGAAACCAAATTATATTATTTGGTACGTCAGTGTCCTGTGAGGATTTTCTGTCGCCCAGTATCTGCAATTTTGTCTATTTACATGACCACTTACACAGAAAGTGGCCTCATCGAAAAAAAAAATGTGTTCTATTAAATTTAAATTTTCATTGTGCATTCCATGTATTTGCTCGCAGAATTGCATTCCGGAAAAACCGGAAGTGACACTGACTTGCCGTATGACTCAAAATGTGCCAATTCAAAATTACTAGTTGACGTGTCATAGCGTTGTTGGCAAAACCACGTTGTTCAGAATCTATTGAATTTAATAATAAATAAAACAGATAATGAGAACATTAAATATAAACATTTAATTTGACAAAATATTTCTCAGATAAAATCAAAGACAAAATTGAATAATGTCTTATTATTTTGGGGAAGTTTTTTTATTGGCAATTGCTCAAAATATTTTATTTGGCATAGAAATAATAGTAATTTTAGTGAAAGTATCTTCCATAACACAGGAAATTTTAACAGTGTATATGTAGTCTAAAATATTAGGAATGTTACTAATTTTCTGATGACCAGTTGGAAAATCTGTAACATAAATTCTTTTGGGGACAGCTTAAGTTTAGATAATTATGAAGTTTTTCTTTTTTCATTAATATATTTTTAAATATAAACCACCATATCCATTATTAGAAGAAAGCCTTGCTAAAGAAGAAAAGAAAATTTTTACCAAATCTGAGCCCAGAAAAGCCAAGGAAATATGAAGAAATATTGTAAGCAGTTATTTAGTATTATTTATTGTGTCAGTGTATACATATTTTTCTTTATTAAATTTCTAACGATAAATAGGTAACTATTAAATCTGGAAATCTAGTTGGTCGTATTTAAGATATGTAGATGGTAGTTTTAATAGTAGACCATTTAATTTCAACATTTAGGGTCGGTTTTTCCACTTCCCATTAAATCTATTTGATAAAAAAGTTTCATTATATCCAGGGAAATTGTTTACCAAATAAATTTAACAGAAGATGGTAGATACAAATGTATCAATAATTGTTTCCGTGGAACTTATTTATTAAATAGATTTAATGGGAGATGGAAAATCCGATAGTCAATAATCCCAAATCAGGATTTGGCACCGTGGACCAATTGTGCTAACATCATCCGTCTAAAAGGATAAAAAGTGCCTGTACAATGACTAGAGATCGGGAGATAGCGATAAAGGACAAGATGTCAATTCTGAGATTGACGCTAGGTGATATGTCATCGCGTAAATATGTAAATATTTTACCTTGTGGTTATTTTGGCGAGTTGGGTAACACCCAAAGTCAATACAAAGAGGGCTGAAAGTATTGGTGAATTAACGCTAACACACATGTATTTTTAACACGATCACAAGATTATTAATAATGGAGTAAAATCGGCTCGAAATTATGCCGTTTTTTAAAATTAGGATATAACTAAATGGGACCTTCACCATTTTGGCCATCCGAAATGGCAATGTACAACTTGTTTTAATAGAGCCGAATTTTGAAAAATAAAATTTTTCATGAATGAAAAGTAATTAGAAAAATGTGCGTTTCAAAACACACATCGCGTTCTTAAATCAAGGGTTTGAGTTACGAATGAATTTTTGGAAACCTACTTAAAAAATTAGCGTGCTTCTAGTGGTATCACCAAATTTTCAAAATATTTGTTTATTTATTTATTTATTTATTTATTTATTTATTTATTTATTTATTTAATACATATCCAACAGGCAAAAGCCCAATTACAAGATACGGAGATAACTTGAATTAACGGTAACAGTAAAAAGAAAAATGATAATAATAAAAATAGCAATACAAAAATAAAATGAAAATGAAAAAGAAAGATGGTAATAAAAATGGTATAAACAAAAATAAGCACATACGCTTATACAAATATGTATGCACACATATATGTACATACACAAACCCATATACACATATATACGCACATACATACATACACACATACATACATACATACCCACACATATACACATATATACATACATACACACATACATGCATATATAAACACATATTATATATACAAATTATTATAATAGTAAATGACTAGCTGTAAACAATTTTTAGCTGCCTGATAGTACAAAAGAATATATCAACCCTATCCTCCACGGTGCAATAATTAGAGATCATTTGATAAAGAGGAGATGCTTTGAGAATATTGGTATTAGCTGTAGGAAGATTAAAAACATTGTTGTGCCTCGCTGAAATCCTGGGCACCCGTATATCTGGACAGTCAAAAATATTATTAACAATTTTATATAAAAATATAATCAAATGTACAGATCTCCGTTTTGACAATTCTGTGATGTCAAACCGTGTTAATAACAAATTATGAGAAAACCCTCTTGGCGGATATATGCCATCTAATATATATACTGCAGATTTCATAAATCGTTTTTGTATTCTTTCAAGCGTCGATACATGAGTAACATAGATTGGGTTCCAGACTATCGATGCATATTCTAATTTCGATCTAACGAAGGATGTATATAACAATCTAAGTGTAAACATATTAGAAAACCCTTTCGAGTTTCTAATGACAAAACCTAAACATTTAATTGCAGATGAAGTGGCAACTTCAATATGTTTTAAGAATGTTAGTTTAGGATCGAAAGTTACTCCAAGATCTTTTTATATAATCAGGCCTATTAAGTGATGCACCGTCCAATTTATAATCAAAATCAACAGGATTTTTTTTCTTGTAAATGACATAACATTACATTTGGAAGCATTTAGTGGTAAATTGTTATGTGTACACCACGAATTTATTTTATTCAGTGCAACTTGCAACAGTTCACATTTTTTCGTAAGAATTCACTTCACACAGTAGCTTAAGATCATCTGCATAAATCAGATAATGTACACATAGGTTTGACACAATATCATTGATAAACATGATAAAAAGGAGAGGTCCAAGGGTCGAACCTTGTGGTACCCCAGATAACTGCAAGGACTTCTTCGACCTGTAACCACGGTACTGAACAAACTGATATCTATTTTTCAAATATGAAGAGAAAAGCTGCAGAAGAGGGTTAGATAGTCCAAAAGTATCCAATTTGTTCAATAGAATTCTGTGGTCAAGTCGGTCCAATGCTTTAATAAAATCGGTGTATATAACATCAACTTGGCTATGTCGGTCTAGTTTATCACTAATGAACTGGGACTTACACACAAGATTCGTAACAGTGGACCTACCCTTCATGAAGCCATGCTGCTCACATGATATCAATCCAGACACATGATTGTAAATAACATTGTGCAGAATTATTTCTAATAATTTAGCAAAGTTGCAGATGATAGTGATAGGTCTGTAATTCGTTGTCAATCCTATTGCCTTTTTTATAAACAGGGCACACTCTAGACAGTTTCCAAGACTCTGGAAAACATGACGTTTTAATAATTACGTTAAATATAGCTGTTAGAGGAGTAATAAAAGCCGATGCACAATCCTTGATTAAGAATGCAGGTATCAAATCAGGTCCCATAGTACAGTTTGGTTTGAGTCATTTAATCGCTTTACCAACTTCATCCTGAGTAATGATATAAATTATATAAAACTTTGTCGGGAAAATAAGCCCCAAAGTCGCCACTAGCAAATCCGTGCATTGAAAACTTCACCATACGAGGAATTATGTTAATTATTGAAAATTTGTGTATACATATATGGATTCAAATGTAAACAAAACCATAAAACAGGTTTTAAACAAAGATTCAGCTCGCTAGGTCACATAGTTTTCGAGAAATCGAATTTTTAATACGCCTTATTCTCATAGTTAGGCGTTGGGACTCTCGGATTCGCATTTGTGTTTGGAATAACGTTCAATTCGTTCGTTTATTATTATTACTTATTAATTTGGCAATAAAGTGTTATAATAACTAGATGAGGACAAATAGTTTAATTTTTAAATTTAATTGCATTCTTATTCTGGTAAATTAAGTCTAATGTGTGGGACTCTTTGTGACCCGTTTGTCAACAAACCAAGTAAAAAGATTGTTAAACATAACAAAAGCAGCTGAATCTAGACAAAATGAATTTGCCAAAGACATTCTTGTTCATAAAAACGCACTATTATCTGGTATGAAAACTTTTATATTTCATAACATCTTGTGGAAGTTCGTATATTATTCGAGGAAGTATTACTGCGAAATTAATGACTTCTGATTCCTCTGATTTGCCGAGCATTAGTTTAAATGAACAGTTTCGGATTCGAAGTACAGATTCTTCTGATATAATTAAAACGTGTTTATTTTACAAGAGAACGTTAAAGAGAGAACAAGAAAAATTAACTTCATACAAACAATTACTTCTTATACAGGTTGTTTCAGACTGACAAAAAAAATTGTAGTAGGTCTCGATGAAATAAGTACAAATTCTAATATATTTTTTTTTCTACATGTCGCTTCATTTCAGAAATAAAAGGGGTTGAAGAGTAAAAGCTCATGATGATATTTTAACGAGATAGATAATCCGTTTTATTAGAATTTTCTTCTTTTTTTTTAACCGTTTTGAAAATATCGATAGAATATCAAGATAGTGTTAATAGCAAGTTGATATTTAATAATTTGCACACATGAAGTTACCTTTCAGAATCATGAAAAGTTCCAATGTGTGCCTTTTATTTTTACAGCTTTTGTAACAAGCGTGGCCTACTTTTTTCTTTCCGCTTCCATCACACCACATTAAAAACAAACAAAAAATAAGTAAAATATATAAATAGTAACCAAAAACTCAGTAAATCTAATAAAAGTATCTAAAACCTGAAAACAAAGTCACATAATAGCTTACACTTCCTGACAAGACCACACATCATTTACACTTTTATGAACTCCGATAATTTGATTAATCAGGAATAGACGTTCTGAAAGATTATACGTCCAAAGTGTCAGGAAATTGTGGAAATCAAAACAGTACAGCGAAACCAGTCTACTAAATATCCCACGGAGACTCATGTAGTAACAAGACATTCAAAGAAAATAAAACTCGCAATTTATACGCCAAATCGAGCAAAATAAGGAAAGCTAAAAACGATGAAAAGGTTGGAACAAATATACATGAAAAACATAAAATGAAGATAACGTACCAACAGCAACTAGGTGGTTAATCTTGCAGAAATTAGAAGATCAAGAGAATCCTCCTCTAAATACACCTTTCCTGCTTTGACGTACATTTATAGGTATACATATAAATAAACTAACTTGTACTCAGAAAAACTTAATCAAAGAAAATATAATACCATGGGCAAATATTGCACAAACATATTTGGAATTATTTAATTCCAGATCATTGTATATCTGTTGGTAAAGCGTCTAAAGACAAGTAGGTAAATAATATGAGATAAATACAGTTTGGTGTGATCGATAATAATTAAGTTTGTAGTGCCCGAAGCCTAATGGAAATGTAGTTATATCAATGTACAGAGTGTCGCTAAGAGACCAAATTTAAAAGCATCTTGTACGCATTAAAATAAAGTCCATGTCTAGATGGACCCGAAAATTGTTCGTTGCAGAAGTACAAGGTGTTTACATTTTGTTGGTGGTCTAAAAATTGTTATTTAAAGGTAAATTTACAACTACTTAACTGCAGACAAATTTAGTAGTGAATTGCGAATTTTACAGTAGTCGGCATTTACAATGGTTAAAAGTTTTGATTATAAAAGTTCTTTCAGTCAAGGTGACATATTTAATAAACTATTCAAATATATTGAGTCCTCATATATTAATTGCAGTTCATATTTTTTGTTTTTCGTAATAATTGTTTATATGAATATGAGTTAACATTCTAAAAAGAATTGTCACTATATCGTCTCCAAAGATAACGGAATAGACACGTTGGCACATTTTTGTAAATAATTACGAAGGTTTTGGACAAAAACATTTAAAAATGTCACCACATATAAAAAGAATATTCCTTCATATCACTACGAAATTGTACATAAAACTAAAAAGTGGGTTCAAAAAAATGATCGCTTAAGGTGTATGACGAGAGTATCGTTAAATACATTTTCATCGTATAGTAGAACATGATACTCTGCTTTCAAAAATAATTTAAAACATTTAGCGTTTTGAATAATTGTTCAATTTAAAATAGAAAACAAGAAAAATAAATTGAATACATATATAAGTTTATATAATATTTTTGCGTAATTAGAAAATTGATATGTATTTTGGAATCGGAATAGAAATTTAAATATTATAACAGTGACATATATGCGTTATGTTAACCGAAAATATCCATTATCGTGATAATTTATCGAACCAACGACCCTATAAATATTTGCATACTTCATTAATCCAATTAGTGACATACGTTGTAAAAGGTATTTTCCTTGTAATATAAATACAACATTGGTTGATCAGGATTACATAGCACTTAGTAATTAAACAATTTAAAATATCGTGTTGTCTGAATTGTAGTTGTACTTCTGAAATAGAGATTACAAGTTAAACACATTTCTAACTCTCAAAATGGTATTTTTGTTTGGTCGAAGTCATTAAAAAATATGTCAATAATAACAAATCCTCTATTCTCCAAAAATACAAACTGCAACTAGTAAAATTGCAACACTTTTTTTATAAATAGTAACAGACGAGTCCTGTTACTATACATATTTTAAAACAACTTAGTCATAAGTGTAAATCTGTAAGAGATTTGTCAATGTGCTTAGGTTAAAACCTATTGTAACATTCTGGTAATTTTATGATCAATAATTTACGAGAAGAAAAAAATTTAGCTGAAATATAATAGTAAAATATTGAAAATCAATGTGAAAAACGATTATTTCTTTATAAAGTTTATTAAGATCTGCCTAAAAACAGGTTTCTGTTATTTTTTAATATTATTTTTGAAATATTAAATTTGATTTTAAAATAGCATTTACAAAAAATTTTTGATAAATCATAGAAAATATCAAATTAAATTAGTATCTCGTGGTTGATGAAGAATTAAGTTGCAGATATCACAGTTGCAACAAAATTGTAGTTTTTATTTATGGTATGAATTTTTGCGACAATTTGTAAATAATTTTGTTTTAATATGTGGGCATTAAGTACAATTCTAATTTAAATTCATTGTTTTCAAAAATTATTCGAATTTTGAGACATATTCTGACAATGGAAAAACAAATTTATCTCAAAATAATCAAAAATGTACACATGAAATAAAAATATTGATTAGTTTTTTGTTGCAACAAGTTTTATCATAGTTTTATTTGCCGTAATTTTCTATGGCAGTAAACCGTAGAACTTGTTGCAGTAACTCACAACGACGCCCTTTCATCTGTTGCGTTTAGCATAGGGAAATATGATCAGAATAATAATTCAGTCACAGAGCATTAAATAAGGGTTATATGCAGGATGAATTAATTTTTTTTGTGCTCTGTGGAGGTGCATTGACTTGATGAAAAAAAAACCAAGTGTCCATGTGAGTCCTTGGACAAGGATTTTTCAATGTTTCAATAATCTAAGGCAAGCTAGTACTTGTGTACCAGTTTAAGGTGATTGTCTTATGATCTTTAAGTTTCGTTTTAAAAATATTCTTTTATCGAAGAAAACTGCCATCACATTTTTTGTCCAATAAAAAACAGAAGGGGATCTATTTTGCCATTAACTTATCTTCAAAGAAACACATTTTACTCTGAGGTTCAGAAAATCCTTCGTGCAAAATGCTTTCTTTATGAAATATTCGGCATCTCTTCAAAGCACACTTGTGTACTTGAATCATATCGAAAATTGTAAAGGAAAATTACTGGAAAGACATGTCTGGGAATTTATTCTACGATTATTAATATACGGTTAATGCTTGGTCAGGTGTCTTGCATAATACAACAAAATTTCCCTGGCAGTCAAATTATTCATCACGAAAAAATTCCAGCATTTAAAATTAGATGCATTATTTCTTAAAATGGTGGAGGTAAAAGAATTTATTACTTGTAAGATTGAATGAGTTGCAGATTTCATCTATGCATTGAAGTTGTTTCCTCGACTGAAGCCTTTTTTCATTTGCGAATTCTATTTTCATCAATTTCATTGAATGAATGATGTTTTTCATTAAATTATCAAGATTCCCTATTCAGCGGTACCTAAGATTCATTCCGTAGAGTAATACATGCAATTTTTATATTTGTTTCTAGCATTTTCAGGAACAGGAATTTTCCAATTTAACTTCATGCAATAATTCTAAACTTCATTCACGTCCTTCCACACTGATCAACAGTAGATAAACCACAGACAATGGTTAAAATGTTTTCTTAGAAATGTATACTGTCTATATTTCTATATATTTCTCGACTTTTAAAATAAAAATACTGGCACATTCTTTGGATAATTTATTTCTAGAAGAATCGACGCTGGCGGTTTAAACCACTTTGATATAAGTAGCCCCCAAATATGCTTTATCAAATGGTAGACATTTTTCTTTTTCTTTTTTTACTGTTAACTCCAGGAGCCAAATATTTTCTGTTTAAACAAATTCTCCTGTTTGCATATGTTTCTAATATTTCAAATAGAAGTATTTTTGTAATAAATTTATTCCTAGGTGATTTCCTGCCTTGAAATTATTTTTAATCTGCCATTCCAAAGGGATAGTTATTTGATCGTCGCCAGCACCTTTTCAATTTATTTTCCATTAGTTAGTAATTTTTAAGGATTTTTTTATTTATATGTTTTTTATTTTTAAAAATAAAGCAACCTATATCCCCTATTAGAAGAAAACCCACTGAAGAAGGAGTGAGTCTTTAATATAACCCCATTCCAGGAAGATAAAGAAGATCTCAAGAAATATTGCAAGGAGTATTTGGTATTATGTATTTCTTTTCGGTAAATGTATTTATTATAATTATCATATTTGTTGGCAAAAAGCCTGAAAATAAGTAGGTAAATAAATCGCAGTAAAATGTTAAACTGATTTGATACGATAATTTTTTCCGTTGAATTTTCTGCTTGTAACAAAAATTTAACAAAAAATGACTGATTGGTATATTAATAATATATAAACTGTAAATAAAACTTAAAAGCATGCGGGTCAATTCAGAAACTGTTTCCGAAAGAAAAATTGCTTTTTTGCAATAACTGCATTAATATTTTAATTAGACAGTTTTAGAAAATATTTTAAATGACCCAGTATTATCATCGTAGCAGCAACTTGAAAATGTTACGATATAAACATTTTCCTTAAACCAATATGAATTTTTTTAACGATGAAACGAACTTAAACAACTATCTAACCGCTTCAAAATGTGGTTCATATTCTTTCCATAGAATTACTTCTACATAGAATAATACAAGAGAAATTATAAGAAAGTAAGCATTTATTCTCAACCGTACTAAAAAATGTAACATATTACTATGTTATATATCAATTTATTGTTTCACTTCTTTTCAATTTAAAAAACGAGCACATCTATGAAAATAAAATAAACTGTATCGAAAGCATCGATTATATAATGAAATATTGATTTAAGTCTAAAGAAACTGTGAGGAGCGCATGTGAAACAGGTTCATCGTAGTATTCTCTATTTCATTATAACATATGTAATTTTTAATAACTGATAATACGTAGTATAGTTTACCGGCTGATGATAAAGACCATCTTGTATGTTTGTGAAATTCAGTATATTAAATATTTATTTTATCTTGCAAGTGAACTATAAAAAAAATCTGTTTTAGTATTTTGTGTGTATTATAAATTTGAAATTTTCGTATTTCGTATTTCAACAAATTTTCATCCGTAAATATAATGGAGAATTTTTATAGTTGACTTTCTATGGTATTAAAAAACTGCTGCTAAATTTTATATAAATTTTTTGCCTCAATTCTAAGGGTTAACTTTCCGACTTCTAAGTAATTTACAACATACTTATGTCCAAACTTAGGCTGCTGGAACTAAGATTTATTCCTATGGTTGCTGAAAATTGCTTTTTATAGTTTTCGTATAATTTAAAAAGTAATCTATAAAAATCAGTTGGTACACGTATTGTTAATGTCATAATAATATAAATTTATTCGACATTTTAATTAGGTATAATATTCCTGAAATGTTGCAAGTTTTTTAATTGTCAAAATTTTTTTACATATGTATATGTTAGTGAAATGAAAGTATGGATGAAATGCGTTAAAAATCATGAAAAACATTTACATATGTAATAAAATGGTTATACTTTATATATTTGAGTACTAATGACTGAACGGACAAAGTAATATATAAATACAAAGATTAAACAAAAAAAAAAATGAAATAGTAATTTTTTAAATTAATTGTACTATTTCTCAAAGAATTTAAAAGTGTTCAATCTAACCTTTTTTTATGTTCACAGGAACTTGCTGCTAAAATGATTCTGGAGTTCCTTACAAAAAAAATATTGGTAAGTTTTTACAATATTTATATTCAATAAAACCTTAAACAAATACAATAAGATACTTACTGATAATAATCAACAGGGTTCTCATCGAACCTGAATCATTAGCAGTCATGGAAATCATTAATTTTTGGGACAATTATCTTTTTGTGTTAGAAGAAAATCATTAAAAGTTTTGATTTTTAAATTATTACTCGCCTAAGTTTTTTCGGAGTACATGAAATTTTCTTCTTCGTTTATTTTAATTTAATTACAGAGTGATAACACTGATAACTGATAGGGAGTCAGCTGTGCTGGCTTGTGGTTTTCTTCAATTTCCTAATATACAGAGTGGTCAGCTATATTTTGATCTTAAATAATTCTGGAACAAAAAAAGCTATCGAGTGCAGTTTTCTCAGATTAATTTTGGTCGACTGCATAAATTTTTTTTATGGCATTTTCATTTTGTTGTGCCAACTTGATATACCGTAAACAAAATGGCCGATTTTCAGATATAGGACAACTTTGTTATTTTTACCCTCTACATAGTTAGAATCCTCTGAATGATTTGCTGGATGTCGATGAAAATGAGTGCGAATAAATTTAAATGACTAATTTTGGCAACATTATTTAAAAAATCTGCGTTTTATTTACTTTGTGTTCATGTAATAATAAATTAATTCAATCGGTTATTTCTTAAACACCCTAAAGTCAGTTTAGGCAATTTTTTGGAAATCTGAAAAACCTGTAGCCCATGACATACAGTATTTAAGTGCTGCATTGCTTATGACAGACATCGACTTTATGGAATATCTATCATCAACAAAGAACAGTGGGGAAGTGAACATAAAATAAAACAACAATTATTTCAATTGACCGGTTTCTAGGACTATATTCCTCTTCATCAGAATCTACAAAACATATTACAATGAGATCTTAGGTTTTGAAAAACACTCAACAATTTATTAAAAGTGTAAAATGCTAATCAATCACGTTATTAAAATACATACCGATTGAATTAGCAACATATGCTCATGTCAATAATTAAATGAATAAGTAACATACAAATAAAAAGTACTAAAAACGAACAGTCACAAACGATTTTATGATAATTTAATTTTAATTATAACTTTTATTTTACAAACGAAATAGGTTATAATCTCATATACGTGTTACTTACTCTTCTTCTAATAAAATATTTAACCTCATAAGACAAAATTAGGTTATAATCAATACTCTACCACTTCTTCAAACAAAAACACATTTTAACATAGTGTTACTCTTCTTCTAATAAAATATTTAACCTCATAAGACAAAATTAGGTTAAAATTAATACAGGGTAATCAATACTCTCACCACTCCTTCAAACAAAAACACAAACTAAAATCAAAAAACAAGGACCCTCCACCAACAATCGAAAATGAGACAACCCCACCAGCAATACTCAAATTAAATCAGTACATGTATAATAAATAGATTAGTTTAAAACAAAAAAACATAATTATGAAGTCATCTCATTTTCAAGTGTTACAGAAGGCCGATGTTCAGCAATTCGATCATAACCAAATTAGCTAAAATAGGAGATGCAGTGTTGCCCATAGCAGTACCCCGTTATATATTAATTGTAACATTAGTAAATAAAGATGTAACATCGAATTTTGTTTTTTGATTTTTGTTTGTGTGTTTTTGTTTGAAGAAGTGGTAGAGTATTGATTGTAACCTAATTTTGTCTTATGAGGGCTAAATATTTTATTAGAAGAAGAAGAGTAACACGTATATGAGATTATAACCTATTTCGTTGGTAAAATAAAAGTTATAATTAAAATTGAATTATTATAAAATCGTTTGTGACTGCTCGTTTTTAGTACTTTTTATTTGTATGTTATTTTTTCATTTAATTATTGACATGAGCATATGTTGCTTGTCAATTCAATCGGGTATGTATTTAATAACGTAATTGATTAGCATTTTACACTTTTAATAAATTGTTGAGTGTGTTTTTGGAAACCTAAGATCTCATTGTAATATGCTTTGTAGATTCTGATGAAGAGGAATATAGTCCTAGAAACCGGTCAATTGAAATAATTGTTGTTTTATTTTTTGTCCATTTCCCCACTATTCTATGTTGATGATAGGTATGTATTTGGACACTAATTTGACAAAATATTTATGGAATATGTTGACTTACGGTATTTTAACACCAGTTAATGAAATATGACTGAATTGACAAATTCCCGCGTTTAACTCATTTTGACCTAAAAAATTACGTAGGGTGTTTAAGAAATAACCAATTCTATTATTGTGTATTACTTAAACATCCTTTCAGACCTAATAGGATACCAATAAATTACTTATAGTTTCTTACGTTTTACACTGTCATTTTCATTTGAATGTGCTAGTATAAAAGGTTCAAGTAGATCATGGTAAAAGCAACTTCGTCTACATTTTATCACAGAATCTATTAAAACAGGTACTTCACCTAGATGCAAGGTGACGTGGGATTAAATAATAGTATTAAGTAAAAAAATATTGAGATTCAATCTCTTCCTATCTATGAATCTAATGCGATAAAAATATTTAACATTTTCAAGACATTTTTATGATACTCATGCTTAATTTTCTGTGATTTCAGATGTTGCCTTTTACATAAAAATTGGTATATGAATTTGTAAATGGTAATTTTCATCTTAATATGTCTCATGTAGATGTTTGACTTGGAATTGTAGAATACTCTTCATGAGCTCACTTGGTAAGTTTTGATTTTCCTTTGCCAACTACTTGGCAAACTACTTCCTATGAAAGATAATATTTTTTTTTTTGTTTTTTTAGGAAGGCGCAACTGTTAGAAGCAGAATGTTTTAAAGATCTATGTAAAGATTGCGTATTTCTCCGAGATGATATGTGAAAATATTTTCATGTAACCATTTTAAAAAATAAACTTTTTTAGTTAAAACAGTTTTTTATTCCCTTCTGACACTAAGTGATCTACATTATTAATATTTATGAATAAAACATATTTAAGATGGGAAGAACCCAAAAAATTGACCACAATTTCCTCACTTACCTGAGCCAGTTCATAAAATTCTAGAACAGGATTTTGGAAAAAAACATTTTAGGTTTTCATTTATTTTTATTTTTCTTTTTAATTATCAAGTTGTGATTAAAATTATTCAAACCAAATAGACTAAAATATGATGTAATAGAGGTTTTGTTTGAAACCCACTAATGCTTATGCTCATCATGTATTAAAAATTAACAATAGGTACAGCTGCCGCAACATAAGATCTCCAGGTCATTTGTAATTTGAAAAGAACATGTATCCCTTCTCGCTTTTATTTCATTTATTTAAGTTAAAATATCCAACGGGTTGAAAAAACCCAGTTACAGGATAAGTTTACACAGTAAAAATGCAGTTAAGAAAAAATTAAAAGAGAAAGGTAAATAGATTTCAAAATTACTTAAAAAATAATACAATACACAGTGCAATATAATACAGTACAAAACTAGATTAAATTATGACAATAATTCATTAAAAAACGCACAGTAGCTGAAGTAATTGGTAAGCCATATTTTTTTTTAATATCATTTATATTACACCGGAGTATATCAAGCTGAGATTCAATACTAGCATAGTCACTTTGATACACTGGGGAGCATTTATAAATATTTGTCCTATGGTTCTTCACGCAAAGTGATTATTTGTGGCATTTAATCTAGGCACATGACAGTCAAGAAATGCTACTATATCTGCAGAGTTTATTTTATTATAAACAATTTTATACAGGAAAATAACAGAATGCATAGCGTGCCTCTTAATTAGAAGGCACATTTTAAATCTATTATAAAAGACATCTTGCAGGGTACCTCTTGGTGGATAAATATTGTCTAGGGTAAATGTTGCTGATTTAAAAAAGCGCCGTTGAACTCTCTTAATTGAGGAAATGTGAGTGGAGTATATTGGACTCCATACGACAGATGCATATTCGAGTTTAGACCTTACAAATGTTGCGAATAATTGTAGTGTATCGTTGGATTTAAAATCTAATCTGTTCTGTAACAAATAAAATCCAAAGTTAGGCAATAAGTTGCTTCCTTCTGCATAACATGTGCATTCAATCAAGTAAACCTACAGAACCTTTATGAATGTACATAAACCACGTGATCAATTGGTACCTTTTAACTTGTGATTTTGTTTTTCAAAATATGGCAGTATCTGGGTTTTTGCACATACGCATGTATCTAAGTAATAGTTTTCAACCATCTTTTGCTCTGACAGGGTGATTCGACGAGGCTGTTAAAGGTAGCAAATTGGTCACGTGGTGTACGATTATTTATGAAGATTCGTTGTATAGTCCATCAGCCAAAAACTGTGAAAAAACTTTGTTTAAAATTTTAGATTGGATGTGTGGCAACTGTATATTTAGGTTCACCACATGACCGTACATAAGAGTATTTGTGTGTACCTAAAACTTCTAAAGGTGTTTCATGATATTTTGTTCATCAAAATAGACACTCATAGGAACTATATGACAACAATAAATCATAAAAATCGAATACCATATGATTCTGCATTTGGACTTGTCTAAGGTTATTTCTAAAGTGTTAATGGAAGCCCTGTACTACTGGTTGGCGGAGATGGGGTTCTTTACAGACGCATTAAAGTGATTTTCAAAAAGACGGTCTTTAAATAGTAATACCCTTGTTTATACCAAATGTAGTTAGTCAACTAGATGTTTCTGGTAATGTGCCATCTATTGGTGTCCTTAAAAACTAAAATTCCATTCGAGTGTTGCCATCTATCGGTGTCGCCCACTAAGTGCCCTTCTAGGTTGATGACTATGTTATAAACAAGAGTAATACCTTATATGAATTTTAATCGTATAGTGTGTTTAGAGGGTGGTCCACTTCTCAGTTATAGAGAAATATCAGGAGAAAAACACGATTTTTTAGTAACATTTATACTGATCTTAAAAGAATGCTGATTTAGTTTCGACTAAACAAGACGAACAGTATCAAATTGTTCAATGTGACTATTCGTAACTTTAGCACAGGAACTGGCAGTCGACGTGGGGTACGTGGGAGTGTTTCATTTATTTTTTCAATATCTATATCCCTTCAAGAGTTATAAGAGTTTTTGGTTTTGTCTGTTTACATATTTAACATTCGATTTTTTCAACAATATTTTTCAACTGTTTTATTTTTCATCTAGAGACTTGCACAGGATACCAAACTCAATAGGGCATGTGGGGAGTTTTCAATTTATTTTTCCAATATTTAACATCTATTTGAAGTTTTAAGATTTTTTCAAAACTTTTTTTGTGTTTGAATTTCCCGGGGCATCAGTCTGCGGGGTGGCATATGACCTTTTAAACTACAAAAGAAGTAGATTTCTCTACACAAGACATAAATGTCATCTCTGAGAAAGTTCACATATTTTAAGTATGCTCCAATTATATCTGTCGACGTTGAAGGTCCTTCTCACAATACAAGTGGATTTTTAATGAGGCTCTGGTACATTCACAACAAATAATACTAGTAATATATAATATACTTTTACTCTTGTGATCGCTAGTTAAAAATACATGTGCCATCCCCCATGGCCCACACACCAATGTGCATGTCTAGCGAAATACCAGCTTTACTTATAAATATTATAAGAGTAATGATTTGTTGAAACAAATATTTTTGAGATCAGCGGAGTTTTGAAGGAATCCCAAAAATAAAACAATATTAAAAATAAACATTTTATTAGCCATAATTGGAATGAGTATCAGTCTATAACATATAGAGCAAATATTAAGTATAGACGGCCTTTACACATTCATATTTATTTAAAAAATAGTTAACAGTATAAACTAATAAAGTACAACAAAACAAATATAAAAGGAATGACTAAAAATAAATAATGTTTTTAACCTTTCATCACAATTTTGGTAAATACATATTGTATGAGCAAGTACTTGATAATACTTTTCTTGAGTTTTTAAAATACAACAAAAATAAATACTGTGTTAAATACTTAAAATATTTAGAATAGGCAATGAAGGCTTAGAACCCACAGCAGGTCGTTTTTAGTAGGCCTATCTTTTGGACTACTGTGACTAAAAATTGTGAGCAATTGACAACGTACCCTGAAAAAAATAAAATAAATGCATCAAATGAAAAACTTATTTTCAAAATGCAGTAAGTGAAGCTTTCAATTTAATATAAATAATTTAGCAAGTCACAAAAATAAATTCAGTAAGAAATATTTTATCATATTAACACGTTAAGCCCCACCATAGAGTAAATTTTATGAATTTCCTTTATTTTTGTCTTGGCGTTTTATTCTTAACCAATACATGTATTTTACCTTATTCGGAATAAAATATGTGCCTTTTTTGCATTGTTATTTGCAACAAAAATTGAGGATCACATTGATACCACCCAGTCTGGATGATACAATATTCCATTTGGACCACGTGGTGTCACTCAGAAAGGTGTGTTGATTTCTGCTAAATATCCGGGGCTCAACGTGTTAACACAAATAGTGATAAAAAAAATATGATCATACTTTGCACCGAATATTGGTCTGATGCTGAATCTCCCCATCACAGTTCCATCTACTATGCCCTTCTATAGCTCTGAAGCAAAACTCTCGGGCACTGAAGGTTTCCACAAATGGCAAGTCTTCAACGGATGAATCAGCACTAGACAACCTTAGCAATAATCTTAGGTTATTCAGAATCGAAGTGTGTTTAACTAGAACTAAATGGACCGTGCCATCACCTAGGTGGCTGTATGGTGCTATACCTTTTGGGCTGCGGCTACAAGCACAACTAATGTTGGCACCACTTACCATAAAAAATTTCCCAGATAATGTTTGCCACTTACAACCTAATTTATCACAATTTCTTTTCTTACTTATTTCACATTTTTCGCAATTTTCTGTGCAAATTAACTCCTCTATACCTGCGGATTCCGTGTAAATGGCAATTTCCCCTTGGTAACCCTTGTTCCGAACCAATTTTTTAAAACCTAAAAAGTAGGTAAACAATCAGAATTGCAAAAGATTAAAGTCTGCCCTCTGGGATAAACCAAATTATACTACAGAAAACCATTCACTGGGCTATAAGTGCATGCTCTGATGGTAGTTTGTTTCCTCGTGAATATTTTTCCTACATTTTTCACATAAAACTAAATTATTTCAACGCAATATTATTAAATTCTAAATTAATCAATCATTACCTAAAAAAATAATCATTTTCTTGTATTTTGGGTAGGAAAACGTATATATTTGATAGCTTTTAAAATGGTACATTCTAAATTATCAAGTATTTATTAAAACATCCTAAAAGCTGACGAATCTACAGTCTCACAGTCATTAGACAGCTGAGAACTTGTAAAATAAACTTTACTAAAGACAGGGTCAAAAGTTTAGGTCATAATGTCAGTCGTCACGTCAAGTAGCATGGGCTAGAGGTCCTTTCAACAATTGCTGTATGGCCAGTGTATTACATTTATTTCACTCTTACATAACCAACAAGCTTTCTCACGGAAAATGATACAAAAATTCGCAACGACGCAAATTTATGGCCACATCTTCGAGACTGAGAGCCTCACTTAATTATCGCTACACATTTGGCAAAATCCACAGCCTCTGAGCGGCCCTGCTACACCATGGACACCTGTCCCTCGGGACAAATCAGGTGCTCCATACACCGCGCTTTGTCAGTGTGTATTTGCCGATGATGAAAATTGCGAGCTATTGGTACTATTTTCCCCCAGGGTGAGATCATTCTTCCCATTTTGTCTAGGTCTTTGATATCATTCACTGGTGCCGCTCACCACCAACATGCATCTGAGTAATCAATGGGTTAGAAACATAGGGGAGTGGACCCCCGCAGATCTCACTGTGTGACTAGGTAAGGATGACATTAAATAGTTTTTCATATCACGTCATTCTTTTCACACGATTTTTATAAATATCATATAATTTACTTTCTAAAAATTTACGAATAAAATGGCAATGTAATTAAAATACGACCATTTGGGGTTCACGGTTTTCGGGATTTTACGCTGTGGTGCCAAAATGATTAATAGATTCAAATTTTAACCAGCTAAATATTTCATAAAGCACGTTTAATACAATTTGTACAACATATTACTTCTTGTAGGAAATACTTGAGCAATCGGCTTGTGGTTGGGTCGAGTCAGGGAAAGAAGTTTCTGTAAGCCAATGAACTTGAGATCAAAGGAATTTGCTATTCAAAGAGTGCCAAATTAACCTCCGTAAATCAGTGCATATCGTGGATGTACTGTGGAGACAAATCTTTTTATTAATCATGTTTATTACTAGATGATCCATTGATGGAGCATATATTTACAAAAAACTAATATTTTTGAGAATTCTTGGTTAAACTAGTTAAATGTGGTTATTAGTACTAATTAATGATATTGATATTTGATTGATATTTCGACAGAAATTATCTCTCAACGGTTCAAAGTCAGATACCATTTTTTTATTTGTTGAGAAACATATACATCCCAATAAACGTTCGCAAATGTCATACACACTTTATTACATATAAATATATCAATTCAGTATTAATTTGTTTACCTGAATAATCATATCGACGTGGCCCCATCCAGCGATATTGGTCACTGTGATAAGCTACATCTCCTAAATATCCATAACTTAATACACTAGCATATAAATGTAGTAGATTATGTTCGTCATAAACAGATACTAAATCTAGTCCTAAAGAATCCCCAAAAATTATATGTAATACTGCTGTAGTAGGATCAGTGGTGCCATGGATGCAGTAAGCTATAGTATCAGTGCTACCACCTAAAAATCAACTGGAATCATGGAAAAAATCAATCTGAAATACACGAGAAATATTTTCAGCAAAGGGAATCTCTGAAATTAGTACCAATACTGACAGGTCACAAATCAAAGTTTAATATTAAAAAAGTTTAACAATATTATATTGCTGTTCTTACATAATAGCACATATTTATATTTAAAAAAGTCAACTGTTTCTAATTTCTGTCCATAGTACTGCTATTAGGAGAATCGGGAAGAAAATCAATTACTTTCGACTTTTGTATTTGTACAATTCGTGTCGTGATAAAAGTTTGGAGAGTAAACTGTTTTCCTTAACTTTTTTATTTGTGGCAATCAACGAAAAAACATATATACAGGGCGTTTAAAATTTTCGAGAACACCGGCTTCAAAAGTAAAAATGTATTTGCACTGAACACAACAATTATAAGCATGTTTTATATTAAACAAAGTGGTTGTGTTTAAGTCAAAATTTAAACATTGTGGAGGCATTTTGTCACTTGAATTTACTGCCTATTTAATGTCATATTGTTTTATCCCAGCTATGTCCACCTGTTGGCATCATAATCCATTGTACTGTGGTTTTATTTGTGATATATGCATTTTCATATAGAGTGGGGATTTATCAGACTGTTTAGTAGTTTTATTGGATGGATGGTATTCCGGGCAAGGTTTGGTTTATGCCTTATTTTATGTTCTGTGTGGTCTACTGTGTCATGGTAGATAAACTGGCCGAGTTATTAATTATCCTATACTTGATAAGACTAATGAAGCAGATCAATTTTAAAGTCTAACAAGTTATTTATGGCCATTATTTTCTAGTCTTTCAATAGTAGTAGTAGTAGTAGAATTTTGACTTAAAAATTCATACATGTCATGATGAGTTAAGCTCGGAATCAGGTCTTCTATGGATAATATTTTTGGACAACATTACTAAATTATACTGGTTTTCAAATCTTAAAGATCATGATGAGTTAAGCTCGGAATCAGGTCTTCTATGGATATTTTTGGACAACATTACTAAATTATACTGGTTTTCAAATCTTAAAGATCATGATGAGTTAAGCTCGGAATCAAGTCTTCTATGGATAATATTTTTGGACAACATTACTAAATTATACTGGTTTTCAAATCTTAAAGATCATGATGAGTTAAGCTCGGAATCAGGTCTTCTATGGATATTTTTGGACAACATTACTAAATTATACTGGTTTTCAAATCTTAAAGATCATGATGAGTTAAGCTCGGAATCAAGTCTTCTATGGATAATATTTTTGGACAACATTACTAAATTATACTGGTTTTCAAATCTTAAAGATCATGATGAGTTAAGCTCGGAATCAGGTCTTCTATGGATATTTTTGGACAACATTACTAAATTATACTGGTTTTCAAATCTTAAAGATCATGATGAGTTAAGCTCGGAATCAAGTCTTCTATGGATAATATTTTTGGACAACATTACTAAATTATACTGGTTTTCAAATCTTAAAGAAAAGGTAAAAAATAGTAATTTAAATTGCAATATAACTATTTAAAATGGATTTTCCTTCATAAGCGGTAAATCCAATGGTTACCTCCATATAATGAGATTTTCATATAAAGGGCGTATGCAATAAATTGAGACATTTTATATATACATTCAAACAATTAAAAACATGTTAACCGCTAAACAGTTAAAAACAGTCTATTATGGACTTATTCAGTCACAATTATGTTACGGTGTGCTAGCATGGGGTGGGAGAAATAAAACAAATGTAAATTTCCTTGAAAAGCTACAAAAATGATTTTTTTTAAAAGATTATTATTACCCAACTTTTTCATTATGCAGGGTGGGGCAATAGTGCGTCCGACTTCGATATCTCGAGTTCTATGATAGATAGAAACTTGATTTGAAAATATACATAAATTAGAAAAAGAAATCTATAACCGGAAATTGTTTTCGATATACAGGGCGAGCCAAGACGATTCTACATTTTTTTAAATGAAATGCCATATATCAGAATATTTTTTGAAACCCCTTTGTGGCCTCCTCTCACTCCTCTATTGTTATTGACTTTCTCCCAACCACTTGGATGTAATGATTTTTTTTGTTGAAATTATACCATTTACACATGTATATTAAAAATATCACTACAATCACAACTATCGATTTTAAGAAAAAATATGTTAGTATAGTTTATCCAATATGCATTGAAACACTTCAGTCTAAAGTGTTTATACCAGGAGGGCGCATTTCCACTCTCATCGTCAAAGAAATAGAGTGCAAATCGTGCTTGTATTTATTGAACGATACCTCTACATTACATTCGATATGAGAATGTGGCAATGCAGCTGACCAGATGTGAAACTCGGGTGGTAGTGTCAGAACTCTGACGAATTAAGTCGTGATTTGAATAGACTACTGGACTAGTTGTTTATATTGACCGTACAGTGCAGTTCATGTAATAATTTTGGATAAATAAAATTATTTTCTGTGAGGTATTTATAGCATTAGCATAGCATAGTTGGAGAGGTATGACATACGTGGTCGGACGCTGAACTGGTTTAGGAGCTATCTGAGTGGTAGAAAGCATTACACCAAAATCGAAAACTACAAGTCAAACTTACTAGACGTAACAGTGGGAGTTCCACAAGGATCTGTCTTGGGACCCTTACTGTATATTATTTACGTAAACAACTTTGAAAGTAATAATGCAGTATTATTCGCAGATGACACATCTATTCTTGTCAATGCAACTAATACTAACGACTTGGTAATCATGGCTAATCACCAACTATGCAAAGCACACACATGGTTCACCGAAAATGGTAGTAATATGTACTATGACCACAGTTTACTAATTAAATCCAATACAAGTATAATTACACAAGTAAAGTCAACAAAATTTTTAGGTTTGCATCTCACTGAAAACTGCTCGTGGACTGTTCATATTAATGAAACTTGCAAAAAAGTGGCTCCAACATGCTACTGTATTAATCAGTTAAGAAACGTTATTAATGAACCAGTGTTGATATCATTCTATTATGCACACTTTAACTCCATTGTCAATTATGGAATTATTGCTTGGGGTTCATCACCAGAGGCAATACGGGTATTCAGGTTACAGAAGAGAGCTGTGCGCTTTATTGTGGGAGCGAGCAGGAGAATCAGTTGTAGGAACATTTTTAAACAATTGGGAATTTTAACTCTTCCTTGCCTGTATCTACTAAGTTTACTACTCTATGCGAAATCTGAATTACATAACTTGAACACGCTTAACTGCAATCATAATTATAGTACAAGAAGTTCCTCTACTTTAGAAATTCCAAAACACCGACTATCTTTGTATGAGAAAAGTCCCAAGTACTTGGGCATAAAAGTTTTTAATAAATTACCAAACTCTTATAAAACTCTAGGTGACAAGGAATTTAAAAATCAAATTAAGTCCCATCTAAGGAATAAATGTTATTATTCTTTATCTGAATATTTTGATGACGAATTTTAATTAAAAATTTTAATCAATGTAATTACATGTACCTTATTAGGTTATGTATTACTGTTTTGCTTTATATTTGTTTTATATTTGTTTTTATATTTATATATTATATTATATTTGTTTTTATATTTATATTTGGACTTATCCTATATCATGTAAAAAATGATCTACTGGATGAATAAAGATTATTATTATTATTATTATTATTTTAGTGATCTTATTAAGTGGTGTTAGTAATATTTCAATATTTGCATTAATTATTATTATTAACATGGCTTTTTGGAGGTCCTTTGAAACGCATGAAAATGAATTATTAGAAGAAAATATTGAACCGTTGGCGCCGTTAATTGAAACTAGTTCGGAGTTTAATAAGAACAAGGATTTACATGTTCAATGTCAGCGTCTTATTTTAAATATTTATGAATGTTTAAAGAGAGAAAATATTGAAACGACAGATAGGGACATTGTAAATAGAATTCATGAATTAACTAAACTTTCGACTTCTACAATTTATCGCCTTATTAAGTAAGGGGATGTTATAGATCACTCTACAAAGCGGAAAGTAAAAAAACCAAAATTTTGTAGAATTGACGATCTCAAAAAACGTCATTCGGCGAACGGTTTATAGTTTCTCTGAGGAAAATAAAGTATCAACTTTAGAAATGATTCGTGATAAATTGCGTGATTATCCGGATTATAATTATTATAAATCTTTAGAAACGCTACGAGGTATTTTATTAGATTGTGGCTTTAAACACAAAAAAATAGATAATCGAATGGTTATAATGGAGTCGCGACGTATCGTTGAACTTCGACGAGAATGCTTACATAAAATGAAAGAATACCGTGAATCAAATAGGCATATAGTATATCTCGATGAGACCTGGTTTGACACACACGATGTTGTTCAGTACGGTTGGGTAGATGACTTTAAAAATTGTAGTTTGAATACACTTTGCTCGAGAGGAAAGCGCATTATAATTCTTCATGCTGGAAGCAAATACGGTTTTGTACCCAACGCATTGCTCTTGTCGGCCAAAAACATAACACAATCCTCTGCTGATCATCATGAAGACATGACTGCGGATTTGTTCGAAAAATGGTTCGCTGAACAGCTTCTACCTAACATTCCTCCAAATTAGGTCACTTTTATGGACAAGCTTCGTATCACTCGCGTTTATTACATAAAATACCTAATAATAGTACCAAAAAGGAGGACATTTTAAAATTTATGAGGAATAAAAATATGGACATCCCTGAAAACGTTCCGATAAAGAAAGAATTAAAACGTATAAAGGGGCATAATTTTAAAAACGAATATGCAGTTGATGAATCTTGCAAGAGACACGGTCATACGCTCGCGCGGTTGCCACCGTATTATTGTGTATTTAATTCGATCGAGATGGTTTGGGGCACTATAAAGAAACATTTTCGGAAATGCAATCAGTCACCAACTTTAAGCGCAGTAGTACTTGATAATATACGACAAGTAGTAAATGAAGTGAGCAATAGCGACATATGGGGAAAATGCGAAAATCATGTTATACAAAAAGAAAACGAGTATCCTATTTTGCCACCCGTAGCACCAATTATTATTCAAACCGTCACGATTCTAGTTCAGAATATTCTTCTGGTAATTCAATTGCCACTTAGTATTTTTGTTTAAATGTTTTTTTACGTTTAATCGAAGCAATTTAGCTTGAATGGTTCAAGAGATTTATAATTGATTTTATTTGAGTTTTTAACAAATTTTAAATATTTATTTCTTGTTTTTTGTCATTCAATTGCCACACAGCATTTTTGTTTAAACGTTTTTTACGTTCAGTCAATGAACGGTTGAAGAGATTTATAGAGTTGATTTTTTGGGTTTCTAACAAAATGTAAATATTTATTTATTTCGTTCTTTTTGTTTTATTTGTTGTGTTATATTTTATTTGAAAAAAGTTATTTAATTCTAATTTAATTCTAACATTCCATCATACTAACACCTTTCATATTCCTATCCTATCCTGGCAAAAAATACTCACACCTCCATGTTGGTTTTTGCTGGATGGTGACATTTTATACAAGACTCAATATAAATTTTTACAGTTTGTAGAAAATGTCATTAACTAAGTGAGTAAGATTCTTAACTTTTATTCAATCAACAAAATTGCTTATTCAACTAATATAAATAAATAAACAAGTGAGTAAATAAATAAAAAGGTTGTTATAGGTATTGTACATACATGTAAACGCATATAAAGAAATGTTCTGATATACATGGCATTCCATTTAAAAAAATGTTAGTTGACCATGTAGAATCGTCTTGGCTCATCCTGTATATTCGAAAATCATTTCCGGTTATAGACTTTCTTGCCTACTTTATTTATATTTTTAAATGAAGTTTTTAGTTATCATAGAACTTGACATATCGAAGTCGGAGTCACTATTGCCCCACCCTGTATAATGAATCAGATTTATTAACTTCAAGGAAATTATACTGCAAAGCTCTAATAATAATAAACCAATACAATTATTTCAAAAAAATAACTAGACACAGCAATTTATCCCTCCCGCATGGTTACCATACCAGAAATAAAGATAATGGAACAATAACAGTACACGATGAAGAACTTAAATTTGAAAGTGTCATAACTTTACAAAAAATCAAAATTTTCGAAAACAAAAAAAAAAAAACGGGGTGATAAATTTTCCTTCCGATTACGAAAAAAAAATAGTTTGCAAAGATTTTACTAATGGTCTAGAAGAAATCTGGGAAGGCTGGGCATTTTTGTAACTTTTTTTTCTCAAACTTTTTTTCAATTTTTTTTTTTAAACTTCTTCAATCAGTACTGATAGTCGTGCCTTAAAATATTGCTTGGGTTCCATGCTCCAATACTGAGATATTGTATAACCTAAATCCACCAGCCGCCACTGAATTGCAGTTTGTTTTTATAAATTATATCGTACAACCACCTACCTGGTTCTGATATATTAACGCTTATAATGAATATAATAAGAATTACAATTACGGTATATGTATAAGTGTGGACATATTAATTCATCTATAGGTACCATATAGATATATGTGTGTATATGATTACGTATTATGTTCGTCTTTAGGTTTAGTGTATGTATTGTGTATATAGCACTCATGCCTAGTTTTTATAATGTGAGGCTTACCTAAGGTTTATTACTTTTATTATTATATGTTATGATAACTTTTTTTGCATGTCAACACTAATTTATAGTATTTTATAGTATGTTATTTTGGAAATAAACCATTATTATTATTATACATGAAGATGGTTTACAACATAAATACAATTTGGTGTAGTCGATTCTTTCACTAAATTTATTAGATACGTGCAAAACAACCAAGTCGGAAGAAACCATTAAGCACCTTAGATTATTTTCAAACATATAGCAAAATTAGGTAATTTCTGATGGAGAACTTCTTATCAGACTATTTTTATTATCATACAAGACCCACAAATAATGTCAAGGTTAAACTGTATAACATGCAAGTTAAATATCAATATTTTTGTAAATTATGCGATCAATGCAATCATACCAATTTTCTGGAAAATGGTGTAATTTTCAACATTTAAAAAGTATATTTCCTTCTATGGGAAGCATTTTCAAACCCATATTAAGAGTTTTTCAAGCCCCAAACACTGCCGAAATTTGTCGTTGTAATTTTTAAACATCCTGTATGTATGTGAGAATTCCGAAAATACCTCCACACATCTCTTAAACATATCTGTGTTTAATTGCATAGAATAATCTAAAAACTGTTTTAATTTCTGATGATGAAAAATTAGTACTTTGAAGTGTATATTTGTTTCGGAGAGGCCCTGTGTATATCTAGATGTACAACTATATTTACATATTATTAAAACCAACTTCTGCAACAAGGTTAATCAACTATAATTTAAAATAAAACATGTACCTATATACTAATAACCTTGTTTTTAATAAGGATATGTTTTCATAATATTTTAAGTATATATTTTTTTAAACTAAATAGTTAAACATTATATATGTGCAAAAGGTATTTACTATGTTTGTTCCTTTTAAAATGTTTGGATTTTAATACAATTTTATTATTGTTAGCAAAATATAAAATATATGTTTTAAAGAATTATAAAACATAGATATAGAGGCCAACAAAGATTATTGGTTTTAATGATATTCGTAAATATGATGACTATGGCCGACTCACCTGGTATGATACCAACTGGAATTTTAGGTTTTGGCAAGTTTTGGTTTATGTCATCGGCATCAACTCCTCTCATACGGCATTCACGTAAAACCAAACCATTAAATAGTTCAGAAAGAGTCCCGTCACCCCCTACACAAGCTACAGAATCAAACATGTCTAGATTATGATTGACAATATAATCCTTAATCTGATCTTTTCTCTGAGAAACATTTACAGTAACTTCAATACCAGCTATGTTAAATAAATGTTTTCCATACTTTTCATATATTTGCATTGCATTACGTTTACCTCCAAATGGATTTACAAATAATAGTAAATGTTTTGGCCTTTTTCTTAGATCTGGAATATGCATATTGAATTACAAACTAAACAATCAGTTAACTGCTGAAATACTAATCAGAATTATTAACTGCTATACATATTTTGTTAATGAATAATCAGCGACTACCAAAAAGTCATGAGAATAATTCTTTATGAGCTTCAAACGTATCGAGCCTTCATCTTAACTGCGAATATCTTTAAAACAGCTGAGCAGTAAAAAATTCAAAACTCATAGATAGGTAGATAATAGTTTATTCATGTTTTTACACAATAGTGTTTATACATATGTAAATTTAAAGAGAATTTGTAAAATATTGATGTGTCTATTGTAAACCACTCGCTAAAATTAAAAATTTTTCAATTTATACCAAAAAATGTACCCATTTTAATAGTGCTCTCATCACACTAAAACTTTAACTGGTCATTTTTTGGAAACCACTTATTAATTTTATGTAAAATTTTGTAGTGATATGAAGGAATATTCTTTTTATATGTGGTAATTTTATCAACATTTTTTGTCCAAAACCTTTGTAATTATTGTGTCACCTTGTCTGTTCAGTTATATTTGGATATAGTGAACTCTTTTTTTACAACATTAACTTATAATCAGATAAACAATATTCCAAACATTTAAAAAAATAAAAAAGGTAATTAAATATAGCCTTTCAAACAAATAAATAAAGAAAGAAATATTCATATTATCTATTGCTGCTGATAACTCAATTAATATTTGCATATTTCTAATCTTTTTCTGAAAATTTCAGCATTAATCAATCATTTTGTCAAACACTTTTTAAACACATTGAATTAACTGAACATGAAGGCACGTTTTTGACATTCAAGTCGAAATTTCAAAATGAAAAATTATGAAAAAAGGCAGTGTATGAAAAAAAAATTATATTTTATCGATACCTAAAATTGTATTTATATAGGATACACATTTTCTGGAAAACAATGGATTAAATGTTATGACCAAAATCTTAAAGTTGGACATTTTTCTTTAACATAACTTAGTAAATCTACAAAACCATTCAATGTAAGTTATTACAATTTCAATGAGGGGTTTACACATGGATACAAAATTTTCTGCATTTTTTTCTTACCTGCCATGTTTGAGATATTCACAGTTAAAGTGGGGACTCGATACATTTGAATCGTATATTAGTCAGATAATTTTTCTTTGTAGAAGTTGGCGTTTCCTTTGAAAATATCATATAAAGAGAAAATGTAGTTATAAATTTATGAGAAAATTGTTTGACAAAACAAATAAAATCTAAATAAGTATAAAGTAACAGCAGCCTATTACGGCTTTCAAAGGTTTTATTTTTTTTTAATTTATTTTCGTTCTTTGAAGTTTATTCTATTTGTGTATTATGGTACTAAGGTTCATATGAAGGAGTAAATTGAGAACATTTCAAATTCAGTTTTACATATAATTTTAACAGTTCTTTCCTAAAATGAATGAGCATTTCTTTTTCTAAGACGCTCATCACGATACAGAATTAATAAATATTTTTTTAAAACTAATTCAGACAAGCCATAATCCAAATCATAAATTAATACATACATTTATATTATTTAATCTGAAATAAAATATCAAATAATCATATTAATTTTATATATATTGCTGTACTTAATACCATTTATCTGTTGATTTATAAACTTTTATAAAGATAATGACAAATGACATTTGTTGGGATAACTAAATAACTGAAAAATAGAATTTTAATGACTTGGGTGAACCACAAAAAAAAATTAACTGAATTAATTGAATATCATGTTTGCATATTTTTGGTGATAAAACACCTCTTAGAAAATAGTGTTTGTAAGTAAATTATTAAATAATTCGGTACTTAATGATTGAGGAAATAAAATATGAAAGAAATACCTATTGAAATATAAACTTGCTATGTTAAAGCACCTATAAAACCTGATATTTTCAATGTCAACCACATAACAATGGTAATTAAAGATTTAATAATCATTACATTAAAATTCAAAATTAATGTACTCACTTTGTAAATGACTTTGTAATGTTTTCACCCATGAAGAAATTTGTAGGGCATCTGGATGTTTAAAAGATATATTTTTATACACCCATTTTGCATATTTACCCCTTTCTGAGTAGTGAATGGTAAAGCAATTAGGATCTACCTGTCTGTTTTCAGAAGGATGTGTACTTCTCAGATAATTGTGTTGAATAGATATTATATTTTCAACTGGCAAAGTATACTGTTCTGGAAAAGTCAATTAAAAAGGCATGAGAAGGCACTAATAATTATAAATTAAACTTACCAGATGGAGGCTTTTCATTGTCCCATACAATATTTCCTTTGTGAAAAATTACTTTCATTTTTTTCTTTCCATTGTAAAAAGTGCTTAAAAGCACCGAATTTCTTATATCACTAGGCATTTCCCAGTTCTAATGAAATTATTAATATAAAATAATTAGTAATGCAATGCATCACATTTAGGTAAGGAAATAATTAAAAAATTATAAAATTATTTCTTCATGGTAACGCACTTGCTTACATTTTACATAAAATAAGTTGTTCCCTGTTTTATTTGTGTTAATTTAATATTTATTAAGCATTTTATACCTGAAGGCCATAACTTCTTACCACAAAGTTAAAATCTGTCAATGTCAATCACAAAAATATAAATATATAGGTCACAATCTGCCACCAAACGTCAACATGCTACTCATTTCATTCCCTCACTGACTGCCATCACAGGACAGATCTGCCATGTACACGGCACTTGCAACATACTGGTAAAAAAACAAACATGTTCCATGGTTATGTATTTTGTTTGTGCTCATCGTAAGGAACTGAAACTGAAATTGTTTATTTGACCTTCCATAAAATGTTCACCAAACAATACAATTGTTTAAAATAAATAATTTCATTATATATTATGGTAAACATTAGTGATAGTCTCATAAATGTGTGTCCTAGCCCTGCACAAACTATAGAAAGAGGAACAAACTTTTCTAAACTGCTGGGTAAAGAACAGCTGAAGGAGTCACATGACTGATACAACATAAGTTGAGAGGATGGCAGGTCATAGAATTATAGACAAATCTTCGTTCTAGACATAAAAACGTAATATTATTCTTTCCATTAATCAGGCATATGATATAACCACAAGAATAAGTTATTCTTGTGATATAACTTCTCAAGTTAATACAAGAGGGCTGTTAAAACTCTGATCCAATCAGAAATCGCCTTTTTGAAAAATCTTAATTTCTGAATGGCCATAACTTAATAGCATAAGAAGATACACATAGGCCTGAGTATTTGTTAAAATACGACATTTTAACAAACGTCAACGATGAAACATAAAAAAAATGTCATTGCGTGAGTATTTAGACAGCTGACACTGTGACGTCATAATCAAGTAAACATGAAAATTTCTCATTACATGAGATTATTCATTTAATGGCATCAGAAGTATTCCTATCTCTGTTTCATGCTTGCATGAAAAACTGAAAACTTATGTTCAGATGTACCACAGGTATGCGAAATGTACCAACCAGTGTTGAGACTACAGATAAGGTAGTCTGTGGTTGAGACCCTCTCATACTGACTAATGGGGATTAAGCCAGGAAATCTGTACACAATTCATCGTTTTTGATAAACTTTTCATTAAATTATTTGAATGATCAATTATAACCCTATAAAGTCATGGACACAAGATACATTTTAATTATAGCTGTATTTTATTAAATCGTTTGACACTTTCTAACCAATACCTCACTTTTTTGTTTGGAAACTTTTCAGTGTTGCCAACTGTGATTTAGATGTGCAGCTGATTTATTGGATGCATTGAGCTATTGCACTAAATATACGAATGTAGTTATAAGGAATCTGACGTATATCCCTTTTCTATATGAATAGTTTATAAATTGTAGAAGGCCACACAATTAATAAACAACACAAAATACTTTACTAATCTTAATTTATTCTTTTTCAAATACAAAGAGCACCTTCTCCAACCACGCGTATACATAACCTCCTTTTCTCATTTTCTCGCTCTTCTTCTCTATCGGTAACTTCTGCCACTCGCATTACTACCAACTTAACACGCGGCAAATTTAAAAATAAATACTACAAAATAGATATACCAGTTCAGTAAATATGTAACTGAACTATCATGACTATAAATAACCCAATAAACATTTTGAGTTGTAATTTGGTCATGTGACCAAATTACATCTGAAAGTGATTATTGAAACTCTGCTGATAATTCCTGTCCTATCAAAAAAATCAAAAGCCTGGCGCAACCTATGCCAGAATTTTTGGGTCGTAATCCATGCCGATTATAAAATATTCCAATGAGACTAATTGTTTTGAAAGTTTATGCAGAATGCAAGATACATGATACAGCTTCCTTACATTTTTAGAATTTTGAAAATACCAACTGCACATAGTTTTACTAAGAGAAATGACATGATAAATGTTGGTGGTTCTAAGAATGGGCACCATGTAGGGTAGACTAAATACACTTATATCGGCTTTCAAAATCATGATAATTAAAAACTTTCATTTGTGTAGGATTAACTTTATTTAAATTAAAATCACAAGCACGTTAAATTAAATAGAAAACATAAATTATTTAATAAAAGAGATTGCCACATTTAAAAAAAATTGTATCATCCTATCAATTAGATAATTAAAAAAAAAAAAGAGATGCCCTTACACAAAAAAATGTGATTTTAATATGTAAATTTATATAAAATATGTGAGGGAATTTTCAATTCTACACAAAATTGTATAAAATAATCACAGTACATAATTCAGACCTTATTCTCTAATATCAAAGTACGAGAAAAATAACTGTTCACATGTTATTGCACATTAAACCTATTTCAAAATATATTACACTAATAGTGCTATGAAATATTTATTGCAAAATATAGTCTTTATAGTTTTTTAAAGATTTCATCTGTTTTTTCAATTGTTTTACTAAATCCAGTGGTTGTACTAAAATGGATATGTCTCTTCCAACAGAATTTAGTCGGTCCCGGACTTGATTTTTTCTTAAAAAATAGATTCAAAGGACGTCCGTTTATTTCGGTAAGTACCCAATTGGTAAAGGATACTCCATCACAGGTTTTTGTCTTGGCTGTTAAACCATGCCTAGCTGCTAAGCCATCTGCCTGCACCATCTCTATTACGGCTGTGTTATTTTCTTGAATTATACCCAACGACTGGCCTTCTGATTCACGATGTATTACCAAAACTTGGCCATGTGGCACCCTTCTTATTACAATATTAACCTAAAAGTGTAAAGAAATTATCAATCAATTTATGTTAATATTAATAAGACATCAATAAAATGCACTGCCCAACCAACAATTCTGTAAAACTGGTGAGTTGTACATGTTCAACTCACTAACTTGCAATAGGCAGAATTAAAAAATATGGCAGATGCCAAATTTCACGATCATCTGAACATTATTCAACTAAATTTAAATGGAAAAACTAATGAATGGTATATTAATCGTTAAAAAAAATTGAAATTTAGTTCTATCATAAAGAAAGAACATAATGAGACAGTTTGGAAAGAAGTAAGATGCTGCAAATGAGCAGGATACAAGATACAATACTACTGTGTCGTGTCAATGTCACCTTTGGCATAAGCTTTGTAGCATTATCCTTGTTTATTTCATATATAACGTACAACTTAGCCTTCTTCCGTCTCTCTCTCATTATATCCACTTATGACTATTGCATATAAAATAAAAACTTACATAGAGGCCACAATAATGAGAGTGCAAAATTTTATGAGCTTCTGCGGCAGATTTAATACTAATTCCCTCAATACTTATTAAACGATCTCCTATATGAAGAGCATTATATAGCATAGGATGATCTTTTTGCTTCCAGCCACAAATCCTAATGAAAATAAAAAAATTAACTGTCTCAACAAATACATGTATAAAATGAACTGTGAAAATTAAAGGTAATTTAAAAATCAGCATAGGTCAGGGATATTAAATATGTTCTCTTGGGAAATGTGTCTATCTTTATCTTATCTTTAGAATTTTGACAATGGCATTAGATTTGAAAGGATCGTTGGTGGTGACTAATATAAAAGTGTTAAAATATACTGAAGGAGGTGAAATAAAATATAAATTATATTATACTGAGGATTGGAATGTCTTAAATCTTTAAAAGATTTAAAACATAACAGCTACAAAATTTTAATGATTTATTTCCTTTATATGAACAAAGGACAAAAATTAGAGGGGAGAGGTACAAGCTTCTTCAAGCTTTGAAACAAAGTCTTTTGGATGATTACCATACATTTTATGATATTAATGCAGACAATGCATGATACATTGTATTGGTATAATTCAAGTATACTCATTTGTATGGCTTTTATTACTACTCAAAACTTAGTGAAATTAGGGTAACTCAGGATGTCTCGAAGTCTAATCACAGGATGATCAGATTCGAGATTGGGTCCGATAGGACAGAGGACACCCTCTGAAGAAATCCAAGGAAAACTGACTGGGAGAGGTATCTCCTTACCCTGGCAAGTCTGCAAGACGAACCAAGGAGTAGGATTATCTCCCTTGAAGAATTAGACATAAAGGTAGCCAGCCTAGAAAATCATATAGTCTCAGCATATGAGGAAGCCTGCCCACTCCAGGGGGTGGGAGTACGTAGGACCCGATGGTGGAGTAGGTCGCTTGATGATCTGCACCGGATGGCCAGATGGGCTAACAATCGAGCCGTCAAGAGAGGGATAGAAAGCTGGGGGCTATAATTTTTTTTCAGTTTCCTTTCCAATTTCCACAGCTTATAAATTTTACATATTTACCAAACTGCATCAAATGCATCAACAAATCCAATGGAGCTTATACAGTCTTTCCTTCCTAACTTAATTCTTACACCACTTGGATGTCTTATTTCCTTTTGAAGCTGCAAAACTTGTTGTTCTCTCAGTGTCTTATATGGTTGCGGGGGGAGGCTGCAATATTCTCGGAGAACAACTAGCTGACCTTTCTAGTAGCCTGTTGGTTTCTATTCTTTCTAGCTGCCTATCTATATTTCTACTGGACGGACCTACAAAAGTACACAATAATAAATAATATACAGGGTGTTGCAAAAAAAAACGTACCAACATTTATACGGAGGGTAATACATAAAAAAATAAGTGGTTTGTTTAATAAACATATGTCCTAATATGAAGTTTTAAAACTACTGAGTGTTGAAATTTATTTTTTTTTAATAATCGCGTAGTTATGTAATCTTGAAGCTAACATTAATTAACAAATTATTAATATTTGTTAATTAATGTACTATAAAACCAAATTCATGGAAAATCTAAAAATCTAGTCATCGCTTGTTGCTCATTGAGTATGACTTGCCATCTTTAATATCAGCTAACTGGAAAGGGTGCATTTTAGCGACTTTAAACTAGAGTATCTTTTTTTACGTAAAATTAAAGAATATTTCATATTTTCAAGAGAGGTGCCAAAAAATCTAACCTCAAAAAAATTAGGAGAACTTGTCGATGACAAGTGTGTAAATGACGCCCTCTATGAAATATCACTGACATTTCTCAAATTAATTTCTTATTGCGCAAATTTCAAATGATAATAACTCATTCATCTCTTAAGTTTACACGGTAACATAAAAATTATTGGGTTAATCATAAATTCAAAATTCCATAATATAAAATCAGTTAAAATACAGTAAATACAATGCCGCTATATATCTTTATGTATTTATGGCTCGATCTGTAGTACATTAACAAAATAACTGTAAGTATTGTATATTAAAATTTACTCGGTTATGTACGTTGTAATATATAAAACTAACCTGGTATTTGCTGCATTTGAAATAACAATTCATAATGGGTATTTGCGGTCCCTGCTGGGGGTGATGTAGGTGGGGTAGCATTGTCCAAGAGATTCAAATTATCGAAAGTAAAAACATTATTTGCTACCCTAGCACTTCGAGGCTCGGTGATATTACTGTTCCTCCTTACCAAGCCACTGCTTTGCGACTCAGACCTTCTCCTACCATACATATGGCTATTATCAACACCTGGGGAATGAGATTCACTGGGATTTAAGGGCTCTATACCGGGTAAAATTTCAGGTGGCACTTCAGGTGGAGGTGGTAAAGGTGATGTAGGATCTCTTGTAGGAAGCAAAGGCAAACTTCGATCAGGTAACTTTGTATATACGTTCTCTTTTGGACTTAAAATTCTTAATTCATGGAGCTTTCCTCTGAGACTCTCAACCCAATCAAGCATTTGCTCCCATGTAGGAGCTGCTAACCTTATTACTTCAGAAGTAAGTGTTAATACAAATTCATACTCTTGCTCATGGGCACATATGGTTGGTGATATATGCTGGACGTTATTTAGTGAAACAAACCATTCTGGTTTGTGGAAAACAGCCAATTTATTATCTACATAAGTCTCGAGAAATGCATCAGTATCATCATGGACACAAAATACTACCCAGAATTTCTCCTTTTTCTAAAATAAGAATTAACATTTTAGTGAAATTCAATTTCATATAACCGTCAAGTTATTCGTTAATCCAAACAAATTTCTTGCTATTTACGATGTATCTTACCTTTTTTAGAATTTGTAGATATACGTTTGAGCCAAGTATTTTTATGTATTTCTCGAAACATTGGATTTTCGAATTGGATCTGTGTTTGAGTAGGCACTAAATTTTGTTCTGCCATTATATTTAAATGAATTAATTACTTCCACTACATACATTTGATATGAATAATTTTTATCATGACATTAAAATATCCACTTTTTTCATGCTATCAAACTGATTCAGACAACACCAAAAAAGCATACTGTTGTTACAATATGGAATATTCATAAATTTTTTCTTAATATTAATATTAAGAAAAATTCATTTAGTTTGACATATGTCAATGTCAAACTAGCATTCTAGTAATTCTCTCCTCTTCTTCAACGAGTGGATACTGCTGTGATTAATAACTGCGTTCCCTGATCACGATGGAAATATATACTCTGCCTCTGACGTCACGTAGAGCATAATTCAGAGAACTAAAACGCGGCGCCAGATCCCTTCCAAATGTTCCTTTGTTTCAAATAACTTGAAAAACTAATACTTATCGAACACAGATATTAGGAATACATAAGACTGATTTGTATTGGCTACCGCTGCCAACACGTTTTAGTTATCTGAATATTATTTAAACGGTAAACAAAATAACGACATAACCTATAATGAATAGGTGTCAGCAAGTTGTCGGAAATTAAAAAAATATATATATCATAAGTTATTGAACAAATTTTATTATAAAACATATGGTTCTGTAATGTCGAGGGTTTATTAGAAGTACGCTGGCTTTAGTTATTAAAATATCAGGAATATATATACATACACCATAACAAAATGTCAGTCAGTTTCATATCATACTGCTTATTTGATTTAGACGGAAATGACGTCACTTGTTGCTTCTTCAGAAATCAAATAATTTTTTATTTCACACATTGACCGATCACAAAAGGTCCCTCTAAATAACGAGACAAATATCTGGCTCTTTTACAACTTTTAAAACAAGTGTAATTCAGAAAACTATTCCCTGCCAAGTTTACGAACTACTTCTTAAATACCCAGATGTTATATATTTCGACATTTTCGAAATTTTAGTGTTCTTGACGTAATCTAGTCACGAATTGGTCACATTTACTTATGAAAAATTTGTAAATGAAGAATCCTCATGTATGCGTCAGTCACGTGATTATTCTAGTTTTTAATATAAATAACAAACAACCTATTTGATGCCATTGTCAAACTGATAGAATGGTTAAAATTTTAAATTCTATATATTTGCGGTATTTTAAGAACTAGAACAAGCGTACCTTAAGTAAATAAATACCACCACACCACAGAAATTAGATATCCCCAGAATCCAAAGCCGAAGCTGCACAGGCGAGGGTTACACTTACGAAAAAAATACGGACACACAATCATTCCCACCGTCATTGCCAGCGCCGATGGAGAGATTACCTAATCACATTTGCTATCGCGCGCTCTAGCCAGCTACTCCATCGAGTGGGTGTCCAAGTAATGACTAATGACTAATGACTATGCTCATGCTTAGTCTACATTCACATTAAATAGATGCTCCACATTACTGAGCAATAAGGTTTTCCGGGTGCAGAAAAGTTTTAACCAGTAGTTAGACCTCATCATTGGTCGAGTTTAAAAATAAAAATTTCTACCAATGATAATCGAGAGGTTATAACCACTGGTTAATAATACTTCTCTGCACCCGTAATGCCTTAATATGTTTTATAACAAAATTAGTTCAGCATACTTCTAATAAATTTTTTTTTTTTAACTTCTGATAACTGATTGACAATGTTCAGTATAGGTAAACACTGGTATAGGTTATGATGAGTTTTTGTTTCGATTCTACTCCAAACTGAATGAAGACTGAAGACTAGTTAGAGATGTGGAACGCACTTTTGGAATACTGAAATTGAGGTTATCATTTTGAAAACATTAGTTGCAGGATTTTTTATGTCGGATTCAAAGAAAACAGAAAACTTAAAGAAGATGAGTTTAATTCAATTAAAGGAAATCCTACATCGAGAAAATACGTTGTTAAAAAATAAGTGAGTATTCCTATTACCAAAATTGATTTATTAAATTTCTGGATGCCAATTTTTTTCTAGTAAACTGATTAATAATTTAGCTGATAAAGGGGAGTCAATTAAAGGATTTCGTGATAAAGTCGAAATGGAAGTAAAATATAGAGAGGAATTAAAAAATATAGAAAAATCTATGAATAAATTGTCTACATGTGATAACGAAAACGAAAAACATGTACAAAAACTGTGTGAGATAGAAAAGACTCCAGAAAAAGAAAGATATAAACCGTTTTCCACTTTAAATACTATTAAGGAGGTTAAATCAGACAGTAAAATATTTAAAATAATGGAGGATTGTACACACTGTAATAAACCTACAAAGCTAATACTTTTACCTGAATCAATAGATATACTTAAGAAACAAGATGAAAGAGTAAAGGTATAAAATAAATATATACCTAGTAATAATCAAATTTAAAAAAAAAAACATTTTTTTAGGAGGAGCAGGTAAGAGTAAGACATAAACGTATATTAGACAAGTTACAAGAATATGAAGAATATGAGAGCGGTAGTGATTCTGAATCTGAAGTTTGTGAACATTACCCTCAACCTGAGGAACTTGAGGAAGATGGCTGAAATATAGAAATATACCCTTTTGTTATTGTCAAATCAATCATTCTTAATATAACAGTTTAATTTTGATTATTTCTTTCTTATAAGCACATAGTTTACAAAACAATTGTCTGTTGTTAAAAATTAAATTAATTCCAAGTGGCTTTATGATACTGCATACCTGCAGACTTCTAATTTTTTATTACCGCTTTAAAAATCTAAGTAGCGTATAATGACCCAACCCCCCCCTCTATTCTTTTATATTTTTATTGTTTGTTGTTTTATCATGTCGAGTAATTACTCTCGTAGATACTCTGGTTTTACTAATTTGATTATTTACTTGATTCCCCTTTTGATAAGTCTTGCCTGACGTGAAGCGACAGGTAATACTGAATTCATTTTTTGTGATCGTCTAGATTTAGTGATAGGACCCAAATTTATTGTGTTATAGTAACCTCACAGGTACTTTTATAAAGTTTGGGTATTACTTTGTTTCATTTATTAGATTTAATTTGTTTTAATTTGATTACATAATTTTTACCAATTAATATGAACACTAATCTGCACTGCACTGATATATGTTTTAAAGAATGACTAGTATGAGTAAGATTTGACTTTAGATTTATGATTACTGATTTACTTAGAATTCACTTTTGTACTTGAAAGGAGAAATAAGTCAAGGAAACTCAAATAACGTCTTAACCCATTTATTTCTGTCATAGACAACTGTCTATGAGAAATATTACAAAACATGACATTTTATTTATATTATATTACATATTCAATACAAATTTGATTTAAAATAAAGGTTATAAATAATAATTATAAGCCATAAAATGTTACATATATGCACCTAGGTGAGCAAACACCTGTATGTGCAGTAAGAAAAAATATATATATAAAGACGTATCCATATAATTGATTTTACAAACATAATAATACTGCCTATAATATACATGAATATATGTATTAAATCAAAAGTAATTCAGAAGAAATCACTGTGTTAAAAGAAGAGATAAAGTAAATTTAATACAAATACAAAAACAAATTTAATTACAAAATTAAATTATAAATTAAATTACAAGAGGCTATTTATGTAATTACTGTTTTGGTGTATAAAATTTTTGCACTTATTAACAAAACAATTGTATTTAGTTGTTGATCTTATTTCATGAGGCAAGATATTAAAAATTTTCGGTGCTAAAATTGAAGCAAATCTTTGATTTGCATCATATTTTCTAAAAGGCACAACCATCATTTTATTTGAGTTATGTCTAGTTTGGTAACAGTGGTTCACAAAATTTTTATTTTCAGATTTAAAACAAAATATACAATTACTAAGATAGTACAAACATCGGACATTTAATATGCATTCGTTATAAAGAAGATTGGTAGAAAACAATCTATCTTTGAAAAGAATTATTTGTAAGATATAGTTTTGAACAACGTTCAGTTGTTTTAAAGCATTATCATAGAGCCCTCCCCAAACTATGATACCATATCTTAGAAGTGATTCCACCAGAGATTTGTAAATTTGAATAAGTAATTTTTTAGTTAAAATCTTACGTATTAAATAAAATTTATGAATTAAACATCTAATTTTGCCTGTTAAATCTTGAATATGATGTGTCCACTTTAAATTCTTGTCTATTGTGATGCCTAGATACTTAATAGTGTTGGTTTCTTTAATAGTGAGATTCGATTCTCTTAGTTTAATGCAATCGAAATTTGGTCTATTGGTATCAGTTAGTGAAAAAGCAATGTAAAATGTTTTATCGGAATTTAGAGTTAATTTACTTTGATCAAGCCAACATTTTACTCGTTCCAGTCCCTTAATCACCTTATTTTTCACATTTTCCCATGTTTTATCATCAAAAAATAAAACTGTATCATCTGCGTATGAAATAGATATGCCATTTATGTTTAAATTCAATAGTGAATTAATATAGGTGATAAAAAGGATTGGACCAATTACTGTCCCCTGTGGGATTCCAATCTTAACTTCTAAAGGGTCACTACACACGTTCTTAATTTTAACCATCTGTTTCCTATCAGCTAGATAGCTTTCAAAGACTTCCAACACTACACCTCTGATACCATAATGCTCAAGAGTATCAATGAGCTGTCTGTGAGGTACAGTGTCGAAAGCCTTTGCAAGATCTAGGAAAACAGCAATACCCTTTTGATTGTTCTCAAGACAGTTTTTTATGTTGTTTACAAGTTCAAACATTGCATCATTTGTACTTACCCCTTTCATAAATCCAAACTGGTTTATATTTAATATATTGACTGAAGAAAGATAATCGAACAATCTTTTTTTTAGACATTTTTCAAAGATTTTGGCAAACGTAGAAATTACACTGATTGGTCGATAGTTTGTAATATCAGTTTTACAGCCCTTTTTAAATATTGGTGTTACAATGGATATCTTAAATAAAGAAGGTACTTTACCTGTTAAAAAAATAAGGTTTATAATATGGGCCAAAGGGTCTATAATGTATTTATAATGCATTTTAATCAATTTTGATGATATGCCATCTATGCCTGGAGAACAATTATTTTTTAGAGTACTGATATGCATAATAATTTCATTATTAGAAACAGGATTTAGTGCCATTGAATTTATTAAGTTGGGATAATTTATATTGATTTGAGAAGGAGGCTCGTTTATAGATGATGCCATGTTAATGCCCGCATTTACAAAATAATTATTACAAAAGTTAGCCATTTCAGTATCACTCGTAAATTGTTTTTTATTGCTATCTAGTATGTTTAAGTTATTGCTAGTTTTATTTTTATTTTCATTTGCAGCGTCTGAGACTATTTTGTAGATTTTTCTTACGTTATTAGAATTTTCATTAATTTGGTTGCTATAGAAACTATTTTTTACATTTTGTATGATTTTGTTTAAATGATTTCTATAATTTTTATATTCCTGAAGAAGATTTATATTATTTTTATTTTTCAAGACTAGTTTTTTTAAGTTTGTCTCTATGTTTGATTGATTCTATGATTCCATTAGTAATCCATGGTTTAAGTTTATTATATTTTTTAAATGAGACTTTTTCAGTACTGGTGCACTCCTTATGTAAAAACATAAAAACATCGATAAATTTTTGGTATGCTAAATCAGGGTCGTTTAATGAGACAACATTATCCCACTGAACACATGAACACAACAACAACACACATGAACAAAACCTTGTTGCATGTGCGGAAACTTTCGCCAAATAGTTGAAGTTGCATATGTAGAACCCCACATATGGCAGACAAATGTCCACAAGAAACACATTGATATTAAGCTAGTTGAACCTGCAAAGCAACCAAGCCTGGTTACCTGCGCGGAAACTTCCGCTTCGTAATTTAAATAACATATGTAAAAGTTTACATATTGTTGCAAAAGAAACTTCCCTTGTATGAGGTACCAGAACGGCCTCTGCCAAAGAAGATGGACAGGTGCAGACACCATGCTTTAATTTAACTCACCATACAATAGTACCATAAATACAACTAACGCTGCCAATTAATATTCGTTGGGACAACTGTCCATTTGTTTTTGGGCTTGCCGAATGCACCCTGCCTTCACGGCTTAAACCGAGATGAAATAAACTACCCTGTAGGGTTTTGTGTAGGGATTGGCAGGCGTTAACCGCATTTACAGCACACGTACGGTAGCTGTGGTGATAAAACATTTAACGATACCCACTAGATGCCGGCAACTGGGCCCCCTGTCGAGAGACAAGACTGACTAGTCAAAACACTCAGCGAGTTCAAAAGACTGCATGTGGTGGTATCGACACCTGATGATCCTAATCTGCCAGCTGACCGCCCAAAATCCTCCCACAAGAAGTGAAATTTGATAAAGTTACAGATATTGCAGATTCAACTGGACACTATTTATTTTGTACATTATCTTATTTTGACGTAACTTGATTTAGAAAAGTGAATGAAAGTTCCCACTACTATTACTGATCCTATCTGAATTAATATAGGCTGTACTAATTATTAATAACCATGTATTGAGCAGTGCATTATAACAGAAAAACCCTATCCGTAAATCACTGGTCAAATATTGTTAAAAACCGCGAAGCCCAAGCATATAGAGTCGTACTTTGATTAGCGTTGCCATTTCACTCGTAACAAAGAAATTGAATTAGTTTCATGAATTTTAGTGAGCTTGAGCACGTAGAAAATGGCAACGCAGTATAAAAATTATTTAAATGCCGTTCTTACCAATTCTCGGACACATGGACAGTTCCGCGAGGTTTTCTCCCACGGGTTCCTGAGTAACCCCTGTGTTATTCGTCTCCATGTTGGCGGCAGGGTCGGTGGTGCACACGCCCTATTTCTAAGGCAGTGTACAGGTCCTCGGTCACAGAGACTAGGCCACAGAGGTTTCTGCACCAACTTGGGTGGACCGCTAATAAAGCGGGGCTCTCTATACTAAAACGACGGTTATGACAACCGGAGTCGTGGTTTCTCTTTGACATCCTCCGGAGAGCCAGCGATAAACACTAGAGTTGCCAAAGAGTCAACACGATGGTGACGGCGGCTATATGCCGGGCGAGCGGTCTATCTTTGACTTCCAGGCCCGAAGAGCCAGCGATAAACACTGGGGTTGCCAAAGATCTGCTCGCGATCTGTGACGACGGCTATAAGCCGGGAGAGCGGTCTATCTTTGACTTCCAGGCCCCGAAGAGCCAGCGATAAACACTAGGGTTGCCAAAGATGTGACCACGATTGTACGCCGCCTCGCGTATTTATATGATTTCCCGTGAGTGAGTTCGTTGTTCAAGCCTGCAAGCTTGACGGAGATAGTCAAACGCTAACTTGTGTTCTTCCAACTAAAATATAACTCGAGATGCTTTTGGTGAAAAGTGATATAATGACTCTATTTATTAGCCTTTGACCCTATTCTTAGTAAAGCTCTTACAACCCTATGTGTTTATATTGGTTTGTTTATGTTATCGGTTCTCGGCTGGAGAATGATTTGAGATTTTGTAGTTTTGTCAACGTTTTAAAATATTAAATGAATACTGCGTGCTCTTTTACTTAGCTGAATAATTTAGACTCTATAGTTTGACTACATACGTTTTCTTCCAAAATTATAAGAAAATGGTTTAACCTTTTTAAGTAATAATTAATTTGGAATTTAATGAGATAAATGCTTGGAAATAATTTAGTCTTATGTAACAAATCTAGGAAATTTATCCGCGATGAAGCAGCTCAGGGCTGGGGGTGCTTCAGGTGATATATTCATCAGATCTACAATTTGAAGACCGTTCTCTAAATTGATTTTTTTTATGCAAGAAATTCCTAGTTTTTTGGCAATCTTTCAATTTCAGAAGGTTCTAGCCCAATAAGCCGCTCCCTGGATACGCTACTATCTATATTTCATTTATATTACTTTTTCACAGTGCTTAGTAATAGCGAGCACTTTGGTATCCAAGTGCTTAGTGCTCAGAAAATAAAAGCCATTTTTTTGAGTGCTTGAAGCACAGTGGTTGGAACAACTGATTAATGGATAGGAAATGATTCTTCATAAACAGTGGTGACTCGCGAATTTCAGCTTAGAGGATGAATTTTTTTTACATAGTACATTACAAAAATAGAATCGCTCGTCTTGAAGCTAACTTTAAAAAATCAACTTATCTTAAAATTATATTGTGAACATACAACCAATAAGCATGATATTTGAAGTTTTTCCTAAACATAGCAAAAACATGATGAAAATAAATTTTTCAAATCATAAAGAAAACACCAAGGTTAGATAAATGTATTTTCTAATAGGAATATAAAATATCGCAACTACAAATTCATCTTAAAAACTAAATAAAATATTCTAACTATAAAACTTTACATGAATATCCACTTTTTAGAAATATAGTTTTTTGATTAAAAGATTAATGTCAAATTTTACAATATTGAGTAATAGTTTACAGAATGGCATTCTCTGGTCACTTGTATTGCAATAATAAAAATTACACCAGAGTGCCCAGCTTAGTAGCAATTTTTTAATATATGGAATGGGTCCCAATCACCAAATATCAAGCATACGAACAGTCAAGATGATATGTCTCTACTTGTATTCCATAATATGCAGATATTGGAATATTAGCAGTAGGTAGTAGTCATGTTACCACAAAAATCCATGTAAGATTAAATATATTTTTACCAAGATTAAATATACTGGGCTTAGTAAACCAAATAAAATTACTTTATTACTTAAATAGATAATATCTGACTAGCTTTTATTTCTTAAATAAAGTGTATAGTAAAGTTGCTTTGGTCAGAAGACATTATTTAAAAGTGCTACTTAATGTCACTTTTAACTCAGATAACACATTTAAAATATATGAAACAAAACAAAATTATTTAATATTACTATAAAAGGATCAGTATCTAAATGTCTGCACTAACGAATATTAAAAACAGTAACAACCAACAGACTAAGATGAAAAAACCTAACTATACTCTATTCAATTAAACTTTGCAGTTAGGTTGGGCATAATGAGCCAAGTGACCAACTACAACCAATGCTTGTGAAATAAAATAAACAATGAAAATGAACCGCTATAGGAACTTTGTACTTGTGTACATCCTGCCTGCCATCTGCACCAATCATCAACATGCATTTTGTTCCCTACCACTGCAAAGTTTAAGTGAATAGAGTTTATAATTTCTAAAATAAAAAACAATTCATATTGAAAAAGAAACAAAATTTCTGCTCATTTACTTACTAACAAATTCAATAAATAATACACACTGATTAATTTAAAACTTAAATCTCAGTGTTTATATCGTTCTCTGGTGGAATATGTAAATTACTTTCTTTATTTAGGTTCAGGTACAATTTGTCAACAAATTCCTTAGGCAAAGAAGGTTTCAAGTCATAATGAACACCACTGTCCATTAGGGCAACATCGGAATCTTTAAAAAATCCTAACAAATCATGAGGCTGATCGTAATTTTCTTTTAATAGCATTAATTCATTTTGTTTTTTCTGACAGATATTTGTCAATGTTTCTAAATTCAAAGTAACTTTAAATTCATGCTGAATATCACCACTCATATGAGCAACGCACAAATCGCTTGAAAAACCCAATAGTTGATCAGGACCTTGAATATTATGCCACAAATTGTCTTGGTGTGCATAATCACCTTCACCTTTAAGACTCTCTAGGAAATCTTTCACCGATTTATGACCGGCCTGATGTGCTAGTGGTGTTAAAATACCTGTTGGTCGCTTCCCTACTTTAGCACGACAAAATGAGCAATTACATATGCCTCGACATACAGGGCAATGCCAGTTTGGATCTCTTAAGGCTACGGCAGCATCTTCACCATATCTATAAAAAAATACTGAAGTATAAAACTGAACTGTAATGCGAAGGAAGGTAATTATATCCTTATTCCAATAAAATCTACAATTTAGTAAAAAATAATTTCCAATACAAATGGGCAATTTAACCAATCTACCAATAAAAATAATGATAGTAAAAGAGATTATTATATCGCTTCGAGGTTGAGCATGAAGGACACTTGTTTCTCACTCTGTAGTTTGATCCCCTGTCGAGGTATCTTTAGGGATACAGAGGATTATATTATCTATTGTGTTTAATTTTTGTTGACACCTTCAGTATATAAAGCACATTATCTGATTTGATTTTTTATTAAAAATGTACAACTTAATTTCGATAAGATGTTTGTCAGCTACATATATTAATTCCATTACAAAATAATTAAAAAAATTACCTGTTATCTAGACACACGCCACAAAACTGGCCCCTTACTCCGACACAATCGGTATTTCTACAGCAAGTCTTTTGATCTTTTGTCTTCTGCCTACATTGGTGACAGCTAGTGCCAGCATCTGAGTAACATTTTACTGACACCTTTCTTGCGATATTCTGAATCATATCCTCTGAAACTTGCTCGACCGTGATAATATGATGTTCAACACGTTTGGTGGTACCTCTAGACCTCTTAGGTTCATAAATAATATCTTCTAAGTTATTATAGTCACCATCAGATGATTTACTTCTTTTATATGTTGCTGAATCAATTAAATCATTCTCTGTATAATCTGGTCGTTTATTTTGCAATCTAGCAGATTTACGTCTCTCTAACGGAATAAACCCATTAAATTTAAAAGCCAGGGTCACTTCCAGTATTCCTTCGCACTTTTGGCTTCTTATTCTCAGGTTTTCCTAAACTAGTGAGGGTATTCATAACATCTGCGAATTCTGGATCATCCATTATAAGTGATGCAAAGAAAGCATCTCGTTCTTTTATATTTTGCTCTCTTAGTAACTCCAACTCACTTTTAACCCTGACTGGAGAATTCGGCATTGTGGATAATTTCTAAAAGAATACTTTTTAAATATTCGCAATAAATTCAAGATAATCAGAAGGTATAGAATTGGGAGCGATTTGAAATGGGTTTAGTTACTTACTTTAATTATATAAATAGAAAGAACCAAATTTTGCATAAACCGAATAAAATTAACATTCAACTATGCAATGCAGTCTAATATAAATAGAGCGATAACGCCGACACCGATAAACTTCATACAATTAACAAATTGTCTACTTTTGGCGGGAAACGGCCGTTGGCTGTCATGCATAAAAGATCAAGCTGTCATCACTGAGCTGTCATCTAAAGATGCGTTCCCAATCACTTTGGTGTACGTTATGGAATGTTATGGGTGTGTTCCCAGCTTTCTGGCATTTTTTTAATGAATTCCATTAGTGACGTAAAACAAATTAATCGAAAACTTTTATAACATTAAGAAAAATGGTTCGTCTAATCCACAAAGTCACTATTCGTTTTCAGAAGAAATAGAAAGCAGAATAGGGTTTGTGTTTCTTAAAGAGCGTTCTCACAACGGCTTTTTTGATTCCTGCGTCTCGCGTCGTCTTTTTCTGATTGGACGCAGAGAAATTCAACTTCTTGAAGCAAGTCTCCAATCAAAAACAGGCGACGTAAGGCGCAGGAAGCAAAAAGTCGTTGTGAGAACGTATATTTACGTATTCCCCAGTTGGAGCCAGATATGCCCATTGAGTTAATTACCCAAAGCGCTTTATGGGATTTGCAACGCGCTATGTGACTGTCTGCTTTTCGTGGTGGCAGCTCGCAAGGGTGGCCGTTTCATATTTATATAAAAGCAAGCCAACGTGTATTGACTGAAATAATGGAAATAAATATTTTAACTTGGTGGTTAAACCAGAGACTATATGTACGTTAAACATACATGTTTCACGATTCCATACTCTTTCAACTTGAGAGTCAATAGTTATTTGTCGCTATCTTATCTTTTGTATTCTTTATACTTCATACGTTTTCCTATAAAATACTCTCCCAGACTCCAGGGATCTGATTATCAAGTTGAGTATAATTGTTAAGAGGAAAAAAGTGACATGAAAATGCAATGATAAAGGAGACAGACACAAGCTACATCATGTCAATGGGGATCATTTACTCGATCCTAACGATCTAAATGCTCTAGGTTATTTCCGCCCTGTTTTAAAAAGACTAGAACCCATACAGCATACAACATCCATTGGACGTCCATTTGTCCAGGACGTCCATGGATACATTTTGAACATTCAGGGGATATTCGTATCAGAATATCCACTGGATATACGCAAAAATAGATGCACTAGATATCCACGGACAGACTTGGACATTTGGTGGATGCACATATAGCAGGACATCCACTGAATGTACGCAGAAAAATATCCAATGGATATCCATGGACAGACATGGACGTCCACTGGACTACTTATGGATGTCCCTACCGGACCATCAATGGATGTCCCTTGCTGTGATAAATGTATAATCAAGTAGACGAGGACAGATATAGCTCTACTTATACATGGATTTGAATGGATAACATTTACGAAAGAACATAATAACGAAGAAATCTAAACGTGTGGCAAATTTTCAGCGATCATGCAAACTATAATGAACACTCAGTAGAACTTGCACCCAAAATAATAACTGAATGAAAAAAAATGAATTTAATTAATATTAATAGTAATATACATATGATTCACCTACTTTGCATTTATTATAAAACAAAATGCAGTTTTCCTAAAATTATATCGTGGAACCAGTACTGAAGACAACCAGTTAGAATAAAGAATTTTAAATTTCTCACCAACGTGTTTCTCTTGGGAGAAACATAAAGTAGATAGGTAATAAAAATACAAATCAATAGCAATGCTAATAACTACCAACCAAGTACTAAAAAGTTTTGATTTGGTGTATCAATCAGTGTTGCTCTTGTCATTACTTTAGTAATAGATCTATTACTATTTAAGTTAATTTATTACTTCATTACTTTCTGTCCTAAATCTATTACTATTTACAGTTGACTGAAAAAGTGGTTAACTTTTCAATCAATGCTATTTAAATTTTACATCTGTGTTTACAGTACAGACATCTTTAATCTAACACTAACATATTATAGTTTCTAGAAAACAGGAACTTAATTTAGTTTGCACAGAAAATCTTATTTTAAGCTAATACTTCGCCTATCCAACGGTAGATGGCACCTTAAATTTTCTGAACCCTGTGGAATGTAGAGAAAAGCCGAAAACCTACAACCAACCTACCTTACCGGCGATTTTAAACAGGAAGTTTTAAATTTGGATGGATGGTATCCGATAGATGGCAACACAATCGGTCATTGGTTAACTAAGTAGATTTTGATAAATATGCCCATACACCTATTGTTTGATATTGCTATCAGTTTGTAGATGGCACTGTTGCCTAATAACGTCAGAATATTAAATATCCTTAATTTTAACCTAAATTTTTTATTTTATTAAAGTGTTAGTGTGTGTAACTAAATAAACCAACAATTAGCGAGTTCTTTTCATAACAATTAAATTTATTACTATTTATTAGAAATTTGTTACTATTTTCAGACGCCATCTATTACCAAATTTATTAACACGAGCGCAACACTGGTATCAATCGAAAAGTCCTAATGTGAATGACTTTTCTTGACAAATATTAGTTTGACAACTATTTTAATTTATGAATTGATGAAAATACATACAAAGCAAATATCTGGTATTAATTTCTGTTAAGAAAGGAATGAATAATGTCCCAGGAATAACGTAAATAAATAAATGTTGATTTTGAGATTTTAACGTAATGTTGTAGGTTTTTGAAAAAAACTAGGTTAGACATTGATTATGGCTGGGCCAGACAATATTCCGAATATGTCGTATCGCAACTTAAATACAGATGAAAATTATTTTGATATACCAGATTTAACCAGGAGGATTCCTATACACGATGATTATTTGGCAAACCGTGATCAACTAATTCAGTATACTAATCGAGTGTATCATAGTCACGAAGGTACATCATTTAATTTTCAACATACCGTCTTTAAATGTATAGGTTTTTTGGTTTATAGATCTAACTTTAAAAAGATATATTGGCTCGGGAGTAGCGTTTGTTAGTTTGGTAGCTGAGAATTTACTAAGTCATCCATTTTTGGTACTGCGACGACAATGCCAGGTATTATTTTAATGTTTTAAATGTAACTGTACTGATATAAGCTTATATTCAGGTTCATCATGCTTCTCAGAGGTATCATTTGTTACCATTTACTCTTTTGCCAGCCGTTTGTCATCTGCATCAACATCAAGGTTTGACTACTTTATGGAAAGGCTTAGGATCAGTATTATTAGTCCGAGGAATGTCTTTAGGAGTGGAAGATTTAATTTCCAAAGTGACTCCATGGCCCAAGTAAATATTTTTACAAATATTAAATATATGTAGCATTCTATTCAAAATACAATTCTAAATGTTTAAAATTATTATGGAATAATATGATTCGATATGTTGAAATAAATCAGTCCTATTTCCAGAAAACATTAATTGCGAATAATCTTTTTAAACTATCGATGTTACCGTCACCGATTGTATTGGGAATAATGTTTTAATAATTTCATTTATTGATCAAATTTTTATTGCACAATATAGCACAAACCAACTGCTTAAACTATAATTGATGTACTATCAACTCAACAATTTATAATTTCCTATAGCATTATTAAACGTTATTTTCTACGAAAGTAAATTTTCCTCAATAATGGAGAAATAAAAAAAGTTTTTTGATTACCTTGGTTTTACATAATTAGCGAATGCATAGTGTAACAATAAAGTTATTAACAAAAAGTTAATAGAAAGTGAATTATCGACTTAGGTATTACCATAACCTTAATTAAAATGTATGTATTTTCCCATGTTAGTTATTTATGCCGTGAATTATGAATTATAGTATGTTATTCAATTTGTCATGTTTTCCTCACTTTGAGTGTTGATTGAGGAAATTAACAAGCGACACAACCTATCGTGGATCGAGATTTTAATAAGTACTGTATTTCGTAGCCAATAGTTTGAGGGTATTGTTAGTGTAATGGAAAGGTGTGTGTAGTTTGGCTGCGTAGTACTAAAATTTGAAGACAATTCTCAAGTTATTAGCAGAAAAACACAGTTCCGACTAAAATCTCGACTCATGATAGGTTGTGTCTCTTGTTAATTTCTTCACTGAACGCTTTGAGTCTAAAGACAGTTTGATCCAAAGTGATAACAATTTTAAATAGTGCTGTATTGCAATCAGATTAGAAAAACATAGTGATAACAAGTTTGTAAACGAGTTATAATTTTAATTTTATGAAAAATTGTAGAGTAAGATAGTTACTAAAATTAAATCGTAGTCCATTTATGCAAAATATTACTGAAAATTTTACAATAATAAATTTAGCATATAGGTATATTTTATCTGTTTTTTTTAGGGAAATTAGTTGGCATAGCAGCTTAAAACAATTTTTCCAGCATACTCTCTTAAAATGGTAAGTGGAAAAAATACTTTTAGAATTACAAGTGTCATTTTTGTAATTTTGCAGTGTCAGTTTTGCGATAGTAACTCCTTTTTTATTCTGCCTCTTTTGTGGAAACCGTTCAAAGTGATATAGCAAGTGAAAAACCAGGAATTCTAGATGTTTTCCGAGAAGGCTTCATGCGCCTTTTGAATTGGGGTGCACCAGCAAAAGGAAGGATGCTTCCCATATGGGCATTAATTGTTCCAACAGTTACTTTGGGCTTGGCAAAATATTTATTTTCAATGATGGTGAAAGGAGCTACTGTGAGACTGTTACATGCACGATTTAAAAATAAGCATGAAGCTAATGGGGCTTTACCAAAGGATTTAAATAACTGTGCTATTATGCAAGACCTTGAATTAACTGCATCGATAATTGCAACCATCTCCAGTGATATTGCCTTCTATCCATGTGAGACTATCGTTCATCGCCTTCATTTGCAGGTATTTAGGGTTTTCTATTTATGATTAGTGATGTGTTCGATTTTTTTCCAATGCAAAAAATTCATTTTGTGCTCAAAAATATGGCTAAGAAAAAATAAATTAACCGGCCAAAAAATTAATTTTTGCCAAAATTCCTGATAACTGCCAATATTTCACATAAAGACATATCCTATACATTATTTACATTTTTTAATATTGTTTTGTGTTGAAATTGAATCAAATTCTGATTGAATTTTCTAATTTCGCTGAGTTTTGAGTAGTAATAAAAGACCTACAAGTGAGTATACTTGAATTATATATATTAATATAATATATCATGCGTTATCTGCATGCATATTGTCGGCTTCACAAGCAATCCACGCAACGGCGGTTCTTCTATAGGGTCATTTGGTCAATGACCTCCCACATACAAATAAAAAAATAGAGATAAATTTTCTGAAGTTTAAAAATATATAATATATATATTTTTAATATTCTTAAAAATATATATATATAATATATTTTTAAACTTCAGAAAATGAATAGCTCCATTTTTTTATTTGTATGTGGGAGGTCATTGACCAAATGACTCTATAGAAGAACCGCCAGTGAATCCACGTATGCCCAAATTATTTGCAGGAAACACAAAAACTTAATAAATATTAGTGTATTTAATTGTATTGCATTGCAAGCCAAAATTAAAAACATATTTGCATAGGTAATAAATAAAACGTTTATTAATTATTATTAATATAATGAAAAATCATATTAAATAAAATTTAGTCTGAAGATGCTCGTACTTCTCTGCTCTGATTTTTGTCCTTTGTCCATATAAAGGAAGTAAGTCTTTGATTTAAGACGTTCCATTCTTCAGTATAATATAATTTATATTTCATTTTACCTCCTTCAGTATATTTTAACACTCATATTAGTCACCACTAGCGATCCATTCAAGTCTGATGCTATTGTAAAATTTCTTATTGTCAAAATTCTAAAAAATTCGTGCATAAGATACTCCACGTTGTAGGGCCGTGGATTTTTCCGCCTGTCATACGCAAATGGAATTCGCTGAAATGTTTTATTTATGGAGTGTAGAGAAGGAGGAACGTCTCTTATGGACGGTACGTTCAAAATGTGGTCTGAATTCTGTAAGGTATGAGATGTGGCGCTGATCGTATTATGGGATTGAGTCTGAAGTTAAACACTTACTATATCTCTGAAACTAGCTTCAGATTCTATAAACTAACGAAAACATAATATTATGTAGGTGTTGAAAAGAATTATACAGCGTAAAAAATAATAAAAATAGTAAAAACAAAATCACGTAGAACACCTCCTGTAAATCAGCGCCACCTATTCTTCCATCGAAAATCCGATCACATTTTTTAACACGGAGACGTTTCTCCTTCTCTACACTCCATAGTTTTATTGGTAATGTTTTTTTTTCAATGTACAAATGCATGGTGTGCACCTTCATTTGGGCCTGACGATTTTGGAGATAAACGAATAAAGAACTAAAAATTGTACAGTTATTTTATTAAATATCTCCCGAAACTTAATAAATGCAATAAAACATTACTTTTATGTATACATATTTGGTACCAAATTAAAAGTCAGACTAAGACCAATGTAGTATATACAATTTTTTTACTGTTTTTCGGATTTTTTTGCTGACTAAAAATCGGCTAAAAATGAAATTGGACGGCAAATTTACATCATTTTAATTATAATCATACATTTTTGTGTTTGTGTTAAGTTGATATTGACATATTGAGCGCAGCCCTTTCCAACAAAGAAAGTGTTAAAATTTACAAATTGAAAAAGGAACTCTTGGAAGAACTATGTTCAAGTTGGTTGATCTATCACTCATTTTAAGTATAATATATACATATTCAGTTTACGTAATTTTTAATTTTCCAATATACGTATTATTTAGTGATTGATTTCTGATATTTTTCATTTATAATTGATCTTATAATATTTATTGGTTGTTTTTTTACAGGGTACTCGTACCATTGTTGATAATTTGGATAATGGCAGGTCAGTTTTGCCAATTTTGACAAATTACGCTGGTGCAATTGATTGCTATGAAAGTTGCTTAGCTACAGAAGGCGTCTGTGGATTATACAAAGGATTTGGTGCACTAATTTTACAATACTTTGCCCATATAGCACTTATTAGGATGTCCCATTTTCTACTTACTGAAATAGGAACTCTTTTGAGGAAACCAAAGCCAAAGCCTGAACCTCCAGTTGATATTTCACCACCTGCTATTTCAAATCTAACCACTTCACGCAGGTCATATCTACTTCCATAACCAAGTTCTAGTCACAATTGTTAATGTTCTAAAATAATTTTGGTACTGTTATGTTATTTAGTTGATTACCTCAATCAGTTTTGAGAGCAATTTCTGTAAATAAATTAGTGTAATAGTAATTTAATTTTTGTTGTCATTTAAATTTATAAGAATTTACAAATAAATCACTTTAAAAATGAAAATTTGTTTTTAGTTACTTTCTTTTACAAACAGGGCAAGTTATTTGTTTGATGTTTTGTTTTGAAATCTTCAATAAAGTTAACAAGGCGTCAAAAATCGAAATTTAAGATGAGGCGAATTTTAAAATTCAATTCAAAATACCCGCCGCTTCCGCGTAGGGATTTATTTATTTTCAAGTCGTGCAAATGTCTAAGAGCGAAAACACACGGGCGTTAATTCAACGCGCGTTCCACGCGCGCTAAAGTAACGCGCGTTGCTTGCCCATCCACACGAGATAGGTGAATAGGCATTAAGCGCGCGCTATCATTGTTAATTCAGCCATGGATGATGTAGAGCTCGTTTTGTTTGTTTATTTAAGTGCAAAAATAGTAAGAAAAAGAAGAGTTAGAAACCGAAAATGACGGGTACATCCTATTAATGAAATACGATATAGCGAGGGCGCATTCTACTGTCTTTTTCCTAGACTTCGAGAAGATCCCATAAAATTTTTTAATTATTTTCGTATGTCAATTGCAACATTTGATGAACTTTTTACCAAAATTAAAGACGAAATAATTCGTATTTTAAATAGGTTATAACTTAACTAACAACGTGTCTTCATACGAACTGAACCGCGCGTTAAATTAATATCGTGTGTATGCTCACATATAATACGACGTATTTGTACAACGCGCGTTGCCACGTCGAACGCGCGTTGTGGAAATACCAAGCGTTGGCATTTTTTAACGCGCGTTAAATATGACGCGCGTTGTTCGTGTGGATGGCACAATATATTTCAATGTATTTCTACAACGCGAAATTTCAACGCGCGTCGAACGTGCGTTGAATTAACGCTCGTGTGGTTTGGCTCTAAGTTGGTTTGCAGTTTACTGTATAATTTGGTTCTCTTTTTCACAAGTGGTATTTGAAAACTGTTTTGGTAATTAACTATGAATGTTTGAATCTAGAAGAGTTTATCTTGTCTTGGAAGCAACAATATTATAAAAGAGTATAAATCCCAAAAGACAATTGTGAAATATTTTTTCTACATCTGAAAGGGACAAATTGTAGATTTTCAAACAAAATGCTTAACAAAATTTAATCCAAAATGAAGTAACACAGTGCAAATAAATACCCTGTTAATACCAAGTTTTCATATAGTGTTGTAACAAATTAAATTTAAATGTTCCACCAGACTCGATTCTCAGTGGTCAATCTGCTATACTGAACCAAAGCATACCTAATGGATCGAAAAAGCATAATGTAATTTACATTCAAAACAGAGTTGACAATGCCAAAAAATTTCCAATCGAAGGTGAACTAAAGTGACAGTGGGGTAGGTTTTTTGTGTTGAAATGTGTCATTTAATAAAATACGAGATATAATAGTTTGTTTGCATGATAAATTTGGTATATACATTTTGATAAGTTAAAGGTAGGTTTTTCATATGTATTTCTTGTATAAACAAAATAACCAATATTAGATTCAATGATGGTTAGGTTTACCTGAATCATATATACAAGCAATAGATGCTTTTAATCTACAGCATTAAATAATATTTATTAAAGTTCATAACGTAGAACTAACAAATATTAACCAAATCCGACGCTGATCTCACTATAACAGAATCATGTTTTTAATTTTTTTGGAAACTTTTCAATGTTGCCAGTCTTTTATGATGTAACTTCTTTTCGGTCCATTAGCATAATCCTCATAATTTAATCTAATAGATTTGAATCATTTCATTGAAAATATAAGATATTATTTCTAATTCTGAGTATTAAGATGTACAAGAGCAGCATTGGCAATAACTTAAAAGCTTATAGGTCAGTAATAATGTTCACCGCAATGTTTCTTAAGATGTTATGTGCCAAGTTACATTTCCAGTTAAGAGCAGTAAGAAATAAGAGGCAAGACAATTTTCTTATACAACCCTACACGTCTTGGTGGAACAAAAATTTGGATAAAATGAGAAAAGAAGTTCGACGCCTCTTTAATCGAGCTAAAGTTTCGGACTGGGACCAATATAACGGACTATAACAAAGAAATAAGGAAAGCAAAAAGGGGCTCTTGGAGGAAATTCTGTGAGAGTATAACTGACCTACCTCACAGTACTAGAATCTACAAGATTTTTTCCAGAGAGCCGACATGGAAATTCTGCTCGTTAAGGTGACCGGATGGCTCATATACGGACTCTGGAAAGAAAACCCTACAGCTCTTAGCACAGAACCACTTCCCAGGGTACTTGAATCTGAATGACCAACAGCTGTCACCGTCAGAAGGACGATTAAAACGACCTGATAAAAATGACTGGCTGACAGCTAAAAAGGTTATCACACTACCGGCAATTGGGTGGGCCATCAAATCCTTCCAACCATTCAAATCGCCAGGAGAGGACGGAGCTTTTCCAGCTCGACTACAAAACGGACTGGAAATATTGCTCCCATTCGTCATTAAATTATTCAGCTAGTCTGGTATGGAACTACATCCCATCCAGTTGGTCGGCGGTTAAGGTAGTATATATAACAAAAATGGGTAGGAAAGAACCAAGCCCTAAATCGCTTAGACCAATTAGCCTGACATCTTTTCTGTTGAAAGGCCTGGAGAAGGTGCTGGACGGATATATCAGGGGGAACATCCTGAACCATCACCCCCTCAGTACCCATCAGTATGCTTATCAAACAGGAAAATCACCCAATCCCTTCAAATGAAGGAAATTGCGGTGGGAGCTTTTCTCGACATTGAGGGAGCATTTAACAATGCATTGCCCGACTCCTTATATGCAGCAGTAGCCGCCAGAGAAATTGAGCCGACTATAGGAGACTGGATTCAGGCTATGCTATCAAATAGAACTATAACAACGTCTCTACATGGAGAAACAGTCAGTTTTAGAGCCACAAGACGATGCCCGCAGGGTGGGGTTCTTTCCCCCCTTTTGTGGTCACTTCTTGTGGATAACTTACTGGCTATTCTCACTGTGGGAGGTTGAGGTTCTAGCATATGCAGATGATCTAGTCATAGTAGTCAAAAGAAACTCTGAAGGAGTAATATCTAATACCCTCCAAGAGACACTGGATGCAGTGGGTAACTGGTGTGACAGGGAACAGATGTCTGTGAACCCTCAAAAAAACAGTAATAGTACCATTCACCCTGAAAAGGAAGCTAGTGGACTTAACACTGCCCTCCTTAATGAGTGACACTATTCCATTTGCGGAGGAGGTGAAATATCTAGGAATCACTAGATAAATCACTTAATTGGAACTCCCATCTGGAAAAGGTAATCCATAAAGCAAAACTGTCCTTATGGACATGTCTTCGTATTTGTGACAAATTTTGGGCATGGGTTCCCAACAAATTTACTGGATCTATGTCACGGTCATCAGACCAATGATAACGTATGGATCCATCGTTTGGTGTCCGAAAGGATCACAACGGATGGCCAAAGCCAAACTCTCTGGATTACAGAGATTAGCCTGCTTTTCCGTAATGGGCGCAATTAGCACCACACCGTCAGCTGCAATGGAAATTCTCCTGGACTTACCCCCCTCTTCATATATATTTGGCGAGAGAGACCAGGTGGGCAACATATAGACTGCAACAAGCGGCCATTAATATGCCACAGACTAGTATCATGGAGGGGAACAGGTTGCTGGATGACATAGAAAGTCACAGCATCCTGGGAATGCCCTCGGATACTATGCCTCTACCATGACCAACTATGAGCTGACCTTCAACATCCTTTTTCCAGAAAGAGATAAGTGGGATCGGAATAAAACTGACCTACTGAGAACATATAGTTGCTGGTTTACAGACGGCTCCAAAACTCCTGAGGGAACATGAGCCGGAGTACATAGCTATAGGCCAAGGGTAAGGATATCCTCAAACCTAAGTACTAATGCAACTATTTTTCAGGCCGAGGTATGCCATTAAACTGTGTGTACGAAGGCTGGAATATATGCATCTTACATGCAGATCAATTAATATTTTTACAGATAGCCAAGCAGCTATAAAAGCTCTTAGCTCCTATCGCTGTAACTCCAAAACAGTATGGAACTTTCAGAAGGCTCTAAATCATTTGAGCAAAAACAACAAAATGACTTTGGTCTGGATACGAAATAGCCGACTCCTTGGCCAGAGAAGGAGCAGGATCACGAATCATCAGAGCCGAACCAATACTTGGTATATCTTCAAGTACTGCTAAGATGGCCATCTCAACCTGGGCTGAGAGGAAAACTCTCTAGTACTGGCAAGAGTTACCAGGATTAGTTCATTCTAAGGCGTTTATAAAATACCCCCTGAAATCAAGAACTAAGAAACTTTTAGAGTTAAACAGGATAAACCTGAAAACTCTAACAGGCCTATATACCGGGCACTGCCGACTAAACTATCATCTGCATAAACTCGGCCTAGCGGAAAACGCTGAGTGCCGTCTGTGCTTGGAGGATGATGAGAAGGCAGACCACGTCCTATGCACCTGTCCTGCTGTGGAGAGGATCCGATTCTCAATATTTGGCAAAGGGCAACTGCTGCCAGAGGATTTGGACACATTCTCACCCAATAATGTTATCAGTTTCATTAAGAGACTGAGCTTATTGGGTGAAATATAATTAGGAGTGAGCCACAATAGGCCTGCTAATGGCCACAGTGGAGGGTCCACAAGGACCCATTCATAATAACCTAACCTAGACAACCCTACTTTTACGAACATTTAGGATATTTTGGTTAACTTACTTTCAACTTTAAATTCACTGAATCTCACTGGCTCTCATTAAAAAAATTTTTTTTTTACAAAATTAAAAAATCAGTTTTATATGATAAATATGTTTTGATGAGTTCTTACGAGGACCGAGTATAGTCTTCCATTCCTTGTCTGCAGGTTTAATCTAATAAGGGGCAAATTTCTAATAAAGCATATTCATAATTTCAGAACAGCGTGCTATATGGAAAAGCGTTGTTTACTGTACACAGCGAAGCATGGTTTTTTAAATCAATTTCATAAAATTTTGTAGGGCGGTACATTCTGGTAAGTAAGTGGAACTGAATTATATAACTTCTTTTTATTTATGTAAATATAAATACAACTTATTGCTACAACTAAGAATTAAATCTATACAATACACAATTTCAAATCAGACTTTTCATGAATATAATATAAAACACAATAATTGAATAATGAAGGATAAATATATTACAATTAGATAGAAAATTGAGCTAGACTTCCTGAAAATTTAACTACTAATACTTATATTTACATAATGTAGACTATGTCAATTTTGGTCACAAATGCAAAAAATATTATGTTTCTTCACAATATAGTTTTAGACAGATTACACAGGAGAAGGCACTGATTAATCCAGGTGCGGTCTATGAACATAATTTTGTTTTTTTTTTGGGCAGTATTTTATCACAAAATGGCAGTTATAATAATACAATTGATCGTCCTGCCTATATTTTACCCAAAAATGAAATAAATCCGAATGATTACAGAAATGAAATTGCACTTCTGCGGAAACTTAAAACAATTATTAAATAAATCCTGACCTCAGTGTATAGGTTGGGCAAAAGTAACGAATAATCACTGTAATTTTGTCAGTAGACATTTTTTGAAAAATGCTTCTGAGTATAGGGATTTCTATATTTAATTTGCTAATTTTTTTTCATCAGTGGTTTTTACCTTACGCGAAATGAACAATTTTCCTCCAATGCACCACTAAAATATTTGCCACCTTCCAACTGCAAGCTTTGTGATTTTGTCCACGTTAAACCACATTTAGCTAGAAAAAATTTTCTAATATTGTCACACCACTAATAAATATTTTTTTCTGAGTGTCGACTCTGTTAGCACCTGAACGCTGCTATACTTGCCGTTAATACAGTTTTGCAAAAATTGTCCAAAAAGTGGATTATCTAGTTTAAACCATGGTATGTTACATCCAACCATCACTTCCACTAAATCTAAATTAAAATTTTGTTGCCAGTCATTATCAGTAAAGCTACTCACACTCCTTTTGTTGTTTTCTGAGGAAATGTGTTTACTAATATTTGTGTTAATGCCAAAAAAGTGCTTTGTCAAAGCTACTACAATATAATCGTGTATCGTCAAATTTCAACTTGGGATATAGCGAATCCGTATATTTACTATAGCCGGTGAAGGTTTACAATGAGACATTTAAAAAAGTTCGATCGGTTCTAAGCAATTCGCGCTGTTGTTATATACGGCCCGACGTTACGCAGTGTACTGACAAACTGCCTGTGTTCTTCCTCTTGCCGTTATTCTCAGTTTACCCACATCGCAGGTACATACGAAAATTCCCAGAATAAGAATAAAATAATATTTCAAGTTTTTATTTAATGTACTGTTTTCAGATAAAACTGATTACATATTAACATTTTAAAGTAAAATAAAAGCCACTTAATCATGTTATATAAATTTCTTGTTTTTCTGTTGTTTGGGAATATTTCACTAAGTGTTCACAATATTATGTTTGCATAAAAGCCGTTACTGGATCCGATACCTACCATACGAACTCTATTTATTATTGACCAGTTATAATAATAATAATAAATTTATTGATCCTAAGAAAATTTAAATTTCATACACAGGTCAGTACTTAGAGATAATGAAAAAAACCAATTTATATAAAGTTGTAGAATAAAAACAGTTATAAAATAATAACAGGCAAACTATACAATCACTAATAAACAAATTACTAAAATTGATACAAAAACACAAGTTATAAAATAGTAAAAGACAAACTCTACAGTCATTAACAAACTTGATCAAATTGACAAATGCTTCTATTTTGGGAAATGAGCTGATGGAATTCCTGTACATTATTTAAGCAATTATTGGTGAGCATCGCTCTAAGCTTACTTTTAAATTGACTTATTGGGAGATTTCGAAAATTACCAGGTAGTGTGTTGAATGGACTCATACCCATGGTATTATTTTTTTCATTTTATATAGAGCTCGTCTACTTACTACAAGAGTTTGGCTACATAATTTTGGAACACCCCGTATGGAGTCATTAAGAATTATTTTTAAATGGCAACTCAAAATTTTCTCATTTTTCTGAAGCAGTTAATTTAATTTAATTCTTGTACAGCATTTTGCGCAAAACTGTAATTAAATAAATACAATAATTTTTAATATTGTTCTGAAGATTTTTCCTATCTAACCTGTACAAAGTTTATGCCAAAAAAGGGAACTAAAAACTGCAAAAGAAAAAACGAAAAAAACTGCCTTTTACAATTTGTTTGATGTACTTCAAAAACAGCTGACGAACAAAAATGTAAATGGCATCCATATGTGCGCAAGTATAAAAATCGCTGTATTAGGGACACAGTGTTAAAAAAAAATCTACTGGCAAAGTTAACGAGTATTCGTTACTTTGGTCCAACCCTGTAAAACTTAGTTAAATAAGTTTTTAATTTTTTTTTGTAAATTTTAATTATTCTTACCCCCATTTTTGAAACAAAACATTAGTTTAACAAAAGACTATTTTTGTTATCATTATAAAATTTCGTTTCTGTAATACTCGTCAAAATAAATAAGACAATAAATAAAAATATAGAAAATTATGAACAATAAATTATTTCCTTGGCAGTGAACAGTATGTATAACAACTAATAACATTCGAATGATAATGATTTTCCAAGCTACAATCAACTTACTTAATGTAATTTTAAATCTGCTACATAGCTACATATCCTCTCCTACTAAAATAAATATATTATATAAATATATTTATTACTTTCCTTAATGTATTTACAATCAACTAATTATTTATGAGATCACTGTTTCTGGGTGTAACGCATAGCACAGATGTAATTATTAAAATTTGTGACTTGTCGAAATGTTTCAAACGTGTTTAACGTTCTTATACCCATTCGAATTTGCAAAATTTAGAAAGCAAAAACGTGAGCAATATTTGATTTTAAAAGTGATAAATCACACTAATTTTCAACATAACACCTGTGCTAAAAATATAGCCTATCCAACTTACAAGACAAAAAAAATTTTTATGTACATTAAAAGTAAAAATCATAAATTATCACGCACGGTTTGTTTTTACATGATAAGCTATATAACAAGCAAAGTGTTAATATTAAAGTTGTACATCAGTTACAAGTGGCAGTGGTAGCTGACTTTGATAGTCATTGAATCGTATAATTAACTATACAGGTCGAAATTGATCTGGAGGGGGGGATTTATATTAGAATATAATACAAAATTATTATAAACTTCGCATAATTCTTGCATTTTATACTCCTCCAAGCAAACGAAACCCTCAAGGTTCGGAGATTGTTTACGTGCACAATCCATACAATGCACTACATGTCTCTTTTCTTGCTCTCTTATGAATAATATATTGAACACCTCAATCTGAAATGGAAAACAACATATACTCAATGGACACTTCCCACATTTCTTTTATTTGCTTATCCAATAGTATTTGAATATCTAACAAAAAGCTAACTATATTTATAAAAAGGCCAAAAATAATTAAAAATAGTGATTTTTGTTGTCTTCCGAGCTCATCTGACTGGTTTTGTGCTTTAACACAAGTGGCCAATGAAGTACTTGTACACTATGTGTATTAAAGAATTAGACATAGTACACTGAAGGAAGACAAAATTTGGCATCGTATCGCACAGTGTTCACTGTTGACCGCACGACAGCTAGATGGAAATGAATTCTCTGCTTGCTAACGCTGACCAGCCACGGCTTGTTTGCCTCTGGTTTACATGCACCGTTGTCATTTAAGAGAGTCCTGTCTAATAATTCAATACACATACTGTACTGTATGTACAGGGTGATCATTTTAAGTGCCTCACTCGATTTCATTGCTTTTTCACCTACAAAGAAAACTCGAAAACTGTACTTATTAGTGGCTGCTGGTGAAATTTAACTTGTCGTATCTTAATATTGGAGCATGAGACCCAAGCTAAACTTTAAGGCATAACTATCATGACTGATTAAATGAGGAAGTTTTGGAAAAAAAAATTGCGAAAAAAAATTGAAAAATTGTGTCTCACCAGGTTATTTTTTAAACAATTTGTAAAATATATGCAAAACATTTTTTTTCAGAATCAGGTGGAAAAAATTTCAACAGATTTCAAATTTCATTAAAAAAATATTGTAAGTTGAAATTTTATCTTAAAATCATTTTTCAGATTTCAAAAAAGGTGCAACTTAGTAAAAAATCTATATTCCTTTATGAAATTTGAAATCTGTCGTTAAATTTTCTACTTCATTATATAAAAAAAAATGTTTTGAAAATATTTTACAAATCATTTAAGAAATAGCCTCGTGAAGTACACCATTTTTTCAACTTTTTTCTGCAAATTTTATTTGCAATTTTTTTATCTGCAAAACCTCATTTAGCGTTGATCTGTTATACCTTAAAGTATTACTTGTGTCCCATGCTCCAGTACTAAGATATGACAGCCTGAATTTCACCAGCCGCCACTGGTACTTATGTATTTTTTCTGAGGAATCTAAATCCAAAAATAGAAAACAATGTAATGTTAAATAAAAAAGTTATGACCGAAATACTGAAAAATGCATAAACTAACACCCTATATATTACCACTGAAATGAACATGTGATAATCCACTAATTATAAAAGCGTATCACGTTTATATTTGTCACTTCCGGTTTAACCGGAAATTACCTCAACTTTTGTATTTTAAGTGGCACACAAAATTTAACTCAATTTAAAGAAAATTTCTGTCTGAAGTCAGCAATATCTGATCACGATGCGCAAGTAATCATAAGCGCAATTAAAAGTAAGGAACATATGGGTACATATCGAGAGCTACAAAGCAGGACCTAGTAAGTGTAAAAACAATTATTTTACAGGGGAAGCTAAAAATTGTTTAAAAATATGCACTACCAAAATACATATACATATTTATTTTTTTAATAGTAGGCGAAGATGAGAAATAATTGAGTTTAAATTCCACATTTACGAAAAAATTAAATTTTATAAAATTACTGTTAGTTATAAATAACAAAACGAATTTCACCAAAAAATGCAAGTTACGACGTCCTGTGTTGTAGCCCCTCGATATGTATATATACGAAAATACACTGCTGAAAATACAGAATATTTGATAAAACTTGCATCTGAGGAAACCTGGAAGAATATTGAAACTGAACTCATTAATAAAAAAAGTTTACAGTATTTTTTAACAAAATCTCGTATATTTTTAATCAGGCATTTCCAAAGAGTTAAAATGAACCACAGCAACAATAAATATAATTGAATAACCAAAGAAATTCTCGGCCATGCAAATTTATTAAAAAATGTTCACAAACTAAGGAAAGAAACAACTGACCCTCACTTAAACGAAAAATACATAGTACTGAGGAAAGCACACCGACAATTTAATTAAAAATTCCAAAATCTCATAACAATAGTGATGAATAATTCTTATAATAAATGTAAAACTGCGTGGTCTATCATTAAATCGGAAGTAAATTTAAAAACAGCATCTAGTAAATGTAAATCATCCTACCGGTGTAACTCCAAAACGGTATGGAATTGTCAGAAAGCTCTAAATCATTTGAGCAAAAACAACAAAGTGACTCTGGTCTGGATACCCGGCCACTCTGGTATGGAAGGTAAGGAAATAGCGGACTCCTTAGCCAGAGAAGGAGCGGGATTACGATTCATCGGACCAGAACCAATACTTGGCATATCCTCAAGTACTGCCAAGATGGCTATCTCAACCTGGGCTGAAAGGAAAACTCTCCAGTATTGGCAAGAGTTACCAGGATTAGTTCATTCGAAGGCGTTTATAAAATACCATTTGAAATCATGAGCTAAGAAACTTTTAGAGTTAAACAGGGCAAACCTGAACCCTCTAACAGGCCTATATACCGGGCACTGCCGACTAAACTATCATCTGCATAAACTCGGCCTAGCGGAAAATGCCGAGTGCCATCTATGCCTGGAGGATGATGAGAAGGCAGACCACATCTTATGCACCTGTCCCGCTGTGGAGAGGATCCGATTCTCAATATTTGGCAAAAGGCAACTGCTGCCAGAGGATCTGGACACATTCTCACCCAATAAAGGTATCAGTTTCATTAAGAGACTGAACTTATTGAGTGAAATATAATTAGGCGTGAACCACAATAGGCCTGCTGATGGCCGCAGTGGAGGGTCTACTGAGACCCACTCACAACAAACCTAACCTAACCTAACCTAACCTAAATGTAAATACAATAGAGATTCTCGTGATAATATTGTCACTGACAGTGGACAGCAGGCAGAGGTTTTTAGAGTCAAGAAAATCACTAAACATACAAAAATAGATACTAATGCTCCTCTAAAGTACCATTACAGGAAAATTCCATGTTTCTGAACCTTACCACTCCGTCCAAGTGGCTAATATAATAAAAGAAGTAACTCAAAAAAAGCTCCATGCGGTTATAATGACATACTTTACTCTATTTTGAAAAATATTGTAAGTATAATATCAGTATAAATATATCTTTTATCCATGGTACTTTCCCTGAAGAAAAAGTAATAGCAATTCATAAGAAAGGTGATGCTGATCAAATATGTAACTATCGGTCTATTTCATTATTGTCGGTGTTTTCCACAATATATGAAAAAAATTTTTATTCACGACTAGTATCATTTTTCAATAGAAACAATATCTTAGGCAACAATCAAATTGGATTCCGACAACTCAAGATGCAATTTATCATTTCTATACTCACATTTTAAATACGATTGATGAAAAAAATTAACCAATTACTATATTTTATGACTTCACCAAAGCCTTTGACACCCGGAACCACCAGCACGTACTCAGAAAACTTTACAGATATGGGGTCAGAGGTCCAGCACATAATTGGTTAAACTCATAATTATCAAATCCAGTACAGTATGTATCAAGAAACGTAAACTATACACAAGCCGAGTCGTCTAAATTAAATATTAATATGGGAGTACCTCAAGGTAGTGTCCTAGGACCTCTACTTTTATTAGTTTCGTAAATGACATAGCTTCTAATGTCAGTCACCAACATCTAACTCTATTTGCATATGATACCTCAGTTACTCTAAGTAATGACACGTTTCTTTCCTTACAAAACCAGGCCCAGAATTCCATAAATGACATGAATTTATGGTGCAGTAATAATGGTTTGGCGTTAAATAGCCCTAAGACGCACACTGTAATGTTCACTAGTAGGGGACAACGCTGACAAAAGCATGTTAGTTCAAATTAACGGCAACTCAATAATTTAATCTGATAAAGTTAAATTCCTAGGAGTCACTATGGACTCAAATTGCACTTGAACCTCACATATATTCCAACTCTGTAGCAAGCTCTCTTCATTGTGCTTTGTTGTCAGACATCTGATGTTCTCTGTCAGTCTAGAAGCAGTAATATCTTTTTATTATGCATTTGTACAGTCCAGGCTAAATTATTGTATTTTGTGCTGGGGCAATGATACTGCCATTTCAGTCCTTTTTATTTTATACAAAAAAAGAATTATTAGAATTATTTCTAAAGTGCCTAGTCAAATTTCATGTAGAGTTATTTAAGAACCTGTGTATACTGATGGTTCCATGGTTGTATATTTTTGCATGCTGTGTTTATGTAAAACAAAACACAAATCAGTTATACGAGTTTTATAATAATTAAATTAAAAGATCATTTACCTCACACTGTCCACAATAATGTGACGCTTCATTCTTTCCCCTGCCGTGGAATTTGACTTCAACACCTCTATTTTTGACAAACTCCAATATTCGGCAACATTTTGTCAAGGTTCTTAGTAAACAATTCCTGAAATAGAAAAAAGTGTTAAATTTTTGTAATGCTGATTTTTTAGGTAGCTTACTTAATTGAATCAAACAATTTCTTGTCAGAAACCTTGATATTTCTTGCCAAATTCCATGACAAATGAAGCATTGGAACTATCGACTTAAAACTTTGTAACTTATTCCACTCGTATCTTTCAATGGCAAGTTGATATTGTCTTGCAGTTAGTGGTCCAACATTCCAGGCTATATTATTGCACCAACCGACAGCCTGTACCCAATGAACACAACCTGCATTAACCCATACAAGATCACCTGGCCTTTGTAAGAAACGATACACAGGAATATTGGCATTATAGAGATCCTCAAGAACTGGCCACCAAGAACCATGTAGGTAGTTGATTTGGTTTTTTTCACAAAGTGCACAAATTGCCCCCCCAGTAGGCGTCAGGAACGGCAAACCATTCACAATCTCCTGGTCCTATATTGATATTTATTGAACAGAAATTATTATTTTCTTGGTGACCTGGAGTTCTACTTCCGGGAACCTGAAAATTAATGGTTTTCTTTACTGTTTTTATTCACTATCTTGCTTTCCGATTGTCTTTCTTTTATTTGATTATTTTTTAAAACAAGTGCCATATCAACACTATCAGTGCAAGAGCTGGAGTTTTCCACTCTCCTGTGATGTCACGTTAATGATACCGAGGCCTTTTTTGTTAATATTTGTCATTTTATAAGGGTGCTGCGCACCTTTTTGGGGCACCCTGTATATTCCAACACCTATATGTTTTATACTTGCCTTCATGTAAAGTTGCACAGTATTCATCCCTAATATGACATGTCCTACGTGCGACAGCATATTGGCTGCAGACACAACTCTAGCAAAAGCTGGTAGCTTCATCAATTCTTGTAGCTGCGGCCTCCACTTGCGTTCGTCGGACAAGTCCACGTTGGTGCCAAACCTAAGTAACAAAGTTAATTAAAGCCAAAACTAAATATCCCTGAAGAAACTTACTTTAAAGTTTTTTGTTCTTTACAGCTTTTTGCATTAGAAGAAGGAGGAACATTTAGATTAATTTTCCGCCTTTTTCCACCACACTGTGTCGAATCCTTAGAATCGGAGTCGGACAAACCACTAACTGCTTTCTCACGCTCCTCCTAGAAAACGAGTGTTATTAAAGAAATCAATCTTGTTCTTAACTAACTAAACCGTACCCTCAGACTTTCCTTAAAACTAGATGCCTGATATTGCGCATATCTGGCAATGGTAGTATGAGATCTGTGAGAAATACACGCCCAAACTTTCTTTCCGGTTTGAGGATCCCAATTTTCATCGGATGGTTGTTGTATTTGCGTTCTCACTTCTACGCTATGGTCAGGGTTGGCTTCAACTAAAGTTTTCGTTGAAAATAACCCGAGATCAAGTTTCAGAGCTGAAGCTAAACCCCTAACAACTGCTATGGGGTGTTTAAGGCAAAATTCTTGTAATTGGGGACTAAAAGCATGTTTCTTGTTGTCCAGGTACACCGATGGAGTTGGAGGTAAAAGTTGCTGGTGGTTCAGTTTGATAGAAGGGGGATCAGGTGGCGTAGGAGGCGGAGCTGTATCTGATATTAGCGAACTATTAATTTCACCATTCACAACCTCACTCCTAAAAGAAAAAATAATTTATTATTTTGTCTCCTTATTAAAAATAAAGAAGACATACTTGCATAGTTTGATGATGGTTTCGGCATCCATTTCAATGCTATATTCAATATTCGATCTTTTTTCCATAGAATTTAGTGAGTCAAAATCCCAAGGTGGTTCGGCTTTGATCGTTAATATGCTTTCTTGCGTGGGAGATCTGATTTTTCTTTTTTATTTCTGGAGGCAAGTTAGGTTTTGATTCTATATTAGATGGTGAAAAAGGTCCTGATGATAATGTGTTTGTCGTATTATTGCCTAAAAAAATTTAAACGTCAGTTTTTGTGAAAAAAAAAAGTTAGTAGAGTACTCGTGTTCAAATATACACATAGAATTAAGTTCTGTGGTGGTTTCATTGCCGAATTTTATATAAAATGAATGCTTATGTACTGATTTCTCAAAATCCCGAGGCTGTCAAAAATCGTCATGTGCAAACTAGTTAAAAAACGAGTTAAGCATTAGCCGCAAAGAGAAGTGTTTCTTTTGTTCCAACTTATAAATGATTTATTACTTTGGGGGATGTCAGGAAATTTCTATCGCATTGCATTTAGTGGCATAACTTTTTATTTTTATTATTAGCCACATAATTATAAATCCTACACCATTTTGTTTAGAACGGATAAAGTAAACTTTTCTTATGAGTGAGCACAAAATTTTGAGTTGGGCTTTAGTTTCGGAGATACTTAATACAAGGGAAACGCAAAAATTTAATTGAAATTGAATTAAATTTTGAAGCATTTCAAACCAAGATATTGCCGTTTTAAGTTTTGTTCTCTCATAAGCTTCAATGTATAATATAATATTTGAAAATTATAAAACAAATATTTGCTCTACAAACCCTTTTCTAAAAAATATATAAAAAAATCGCAATTTGGTCTCTTCTTTGCTACTACATGCTTATATCGTTTTTAATTTTGGTGCATTTAGCATATGACGATTTTTGACAGTCTCCGGATTTTTGGAACACCCGTATATAAGCATTCATTTTATATAAAATGCAGCTCGTAACAACGAAACTCCCAAAGTCACAAAAGCAAATTGATGCACTTTACTATGTACCATAACTAAAGAATATAATTTTCTTGAAAAAATGCAAGCTTATATAAATCCACCTTTACCAAGAAAAGGAATTAAAGGCACTAATTTAAGTCTCAAATATTCCAGAAACCATTTGGGTCAAATAGTTGATATTTTGAATGTCATGATCCCAAACTGTAAAACTTTGTTTTAATTGTTAAAAAGGTGGCGACAGGAGAGAACACATATGATATGTAACTTTATTTTTAAATATATTAGATATTTTAAATATATGAAAGAAATTTGCTTTTTAATGTTTCAAAAATATTTTATTAGAAATTAGAGTTTCTAATAAAATACTTTTGAAACATTAAAAAGCAAAGGGTCTAGCCGGATAAGCATGTTAAAAATGCCCTTAAAGGAAATTACACGAAATGAGCGTTAAAGTATTTTATTAGTTACAAAAAAAATATTTGCCAGAGTATTATTCCAAAAATCCAAGGGGGGCTGAACTTTTGCAAAAAAGGTAATTATTTTTTTAAAAATATGTTGCAACATATAATGGGTGACAAATTTTGAAAAAATTCTCGAACATAGAGATCTACCAAACGAACTCAGTAAAAATTATTATTCCGTATTTGGCGCGAAATTCAAATTTTACAAAATTAACAAAAATTAAAAACGCCCTTTTCACCTTTTTTTTGAAAAGGTGCTACCATGATTTTTTTTCTAACAGATGTGCCTTTGCATTACTAATACCCTAATTTTTTTTCAGAATTTTTGATTTGGTGGCACATGCTGAAAAAAAAAAAAAACTTCACCTCACAGCCCCACAAAAAAAGAAAAAATTCTGACGTAGCAACGAGACGAGTATATCCTTATGTATTTTTGATCGCTGATTTCGAATCCGGGGTCAAAAAAACTCGTACACCCCCAAAAAAAAAATTTTAGAGCCAAAAAACACCCTGAATATGAGATAACGCTCTGAAAATGATGTTATCATTTTAGTCAATCGTTTTGTTTAATATTTTCGGGAAAAATTGAATGTATTACGATAAAAATAAAGGTAAATTACAGCGTTCACCCTATCGGTTTGAAACGCACCCACATAGAGGGTGAGAACCACCCTCATCTGCCATCAAACCAATTGATATCGACAATGACTGAAAAACATTTAAAAATGTTTAAGTTTCGTTAGGTTTGCAATAAATTGGCGTAGAATTCACGTAATACCCCAAAACTACCCCTATAGCGTTTCATACCGATAGGATGAACGCTGTAATTTACCTCTATTTTTATCGTAATACATTCAATTTTTCCCGAAAATATTAAACAAAACGATTGATTAAAATGATAACATGATAACAACAATAAAGGTAAATTACAGCGTTCACCCTATATCTATGTTCGAGAATTTTTCACCCATTATATAAGTTGCAACATATTTTTAAAAAATAATTACCTTTTTTTGCAAAAAGTTCAGCCCCCCCTTGGATTTTTGGAATAATACTCTAGCAAATATTTTTTTATAACTAATAAAATACTTTAACGCTCATTTCGTGTAATTTCCTTTAAGGGCATTTTTAACATGCTTATCCGGCTAGACCCTTTCTTTTCATATATTTAAAATATTTAATAATGTTTCACAAGGAGCCAACCGCAGAATCAGTTCAGTGTATTAAATATATTAGATAAATTTTACGGGCTGAAAAACTTTGGTTAATTCAGTTTTAAAATGTATTTTAATATTATTATTAACATAATTCTTGAGCCTATAGTTTAATAGGGAAACTACCTGAAATCTTGTTGAGTTGTTAGTAACAATAATGGGGCAAAATGCAGCAAAACTGATGTTTAATATCACTCATGCAATCACTACACAACTTTTTCCACTAGTTATTTTTCTCTCCAGTCTCTATTTAAAATGTTTGATCACACTCTCACCCTAGTTTTATCACATGAATTAATTTTAAACATCATACAAAACAAAATCTTATTCTCTACTTTTTTTTGTGAATACTTTTTATAAATGCAAAAATAATTTGGTAAAAGTGGGTGGGTATCAGTTTTTTTTATTTACAATTAATCATTAAAAACTGCTCCGCGATTTTGATGTTTTAAATATGCCAAGCTCTAAATATTCAAAAATATGAACATTCAATTACAGTTAATTACACAGCCCCACAAAAAAAAAAATTTTCTGACCTAGCAACGAGACGAGTATATCCATATATGTATTTTTGATCGCTGATTTCGAATCCGGGGTCAAAAAAAGTCATACACCCCCAAAAAAAGAATTTTAGAGCAAAAAAAACACTCCCTGAATAGGGATATGAGATAACGCTCTGAAAATGATGTTATCATTTTAATCAATCGTTTTGTTTAATATTTTCGGGAAAATTTGAATGTATTACGATAAAAATAAAGGTAAATTACAGCGTTCACCCTATCGGTATGAAACGCACCCTCATAGAGGGTGAGAATCACCCTCATCTGCCACCAAACCAATTGATAACGACAATGACTGAAAAACATTTAAAAATGTTTAAGTTTCGTAGGTTTGCAATAAACTGACGTAGAATTCACGTAATACCCCTAAACTACCCCTATAGCGTTATGAAAAACAACCCTTAACTTCACATGATAGCAGACTACTGTTGGTCTCTGAAAAGAGACACGAAAGTACAACACAAACGACAGTCAGTAAGAAGATCGTTTGAAAATAAAGTTAAAAGATACCATAAAAAAAAAGATTAAAAAAAGAAGAATTAAAAGCTACTAACGTAAGAGTACTTCTCACCCCCTTCAGGGATGCGTTTTATACCCAAATGGTGTTAAGTAAGATTGGTGACAAATGACTGCTAATATCCTAGCCATAAGGATCTCTGCAAATAAGAACATCCATATAATGAAATCGTTATCAAATTTTATGTTTTTTCCTTTCTTTTTTTCTGTAATTGAAGTTAAGGGTTGTTTTTCATAACGCTATTGGAGTATTACGTGAATTCGTCAGTTTATTGCAAACCTAACGAAACCTAAACATTTTTAGATGTTTTTCAGTCATTGTCGTTATCAATTGGTTTGATGGCAGATGAGGGTGATTCTCACCCCCATAGAGGGTGAGAATCACGCTATAGGGGTAGTTTAGGGGGTATTACGTGAATTCTATGTCAGTTTATTGCAAACCTACGAAACTTACATTTTTAAATGTTTTTCAGTCATTGTCGTTATCAATTGGTTTGGTGGCAGATGAGGGTGATTCTCACCCTCTATGAGGGTGCGTTTCATACCGATAGGGTGAACGCTGCAATTCACCTTTATTTTTATCGTAATACATTCAATTTTTCCAGAAAATATTACACAAAACGATTCAGGGGGTGGTTTTTGGCTCTAAAATTTTTTTTTGGGGGTGTACGACTTTTTTGACACCGGATTCGGAATCAGCGATCAAAAATACATATGGATATACTCGTCTCGTTTCTAGGTCAGAAATTTTTTTTTTTTTTGTGGGGCTGTGTTATTAATCGATCATCCAACTTATAATGATAAAACAAATTATATGCATTTTCGAAGTGTCAAAAGAAAAAAGTCTCATAAGAAAAACAATACATATACAGGGTGTTCCAAATTCGCGGCTCACCATTGGCAACTCCCTTATCTGAAGAGTAAAAAGGCTAATGTAAATCTGTTGTAAAGAATAAGAATTCGTATAAAAGCATTAATAGATATTCACAAAATTTGTATTTTTCCTATTTGCCTATTTTTCATTTTAGGAAATATCAAAAAACAAAAATAAAGGTAAGTTTTTACTTTATTTTAGGTGAGTGGTGGGAATGGTGAGTGTCGAATTGAAACACCCTGTATACATTTGTGCATAAAATAATCTAAAGCTGCCAAAAATCACACAACAAAAAGCATATAATATTCAAATACATATACAGGAAGGGGCAATAGTGTGTCCGATTTCGATAACACGAGTTCTATGATAGCTAAAAATTTGATCGAAAAACATAAGTAAACTAGATAAAACAGTTTATAACCGGAAATTATTTTAGAAAATACAAGGCGAGCCAACACGATCCTACAGGGTCAAATGCCTTGTTTTTTTAAATGGAATACCATGTATATCAGTACATTCTTTGAAGCCTCTAGTCTCCTCCCAAGTAACACATGTGGTCCTCTTGTTACGCCTAAAACTATATAAGTAATATATTATGGCAACGTATAGAACTAATTGGTTATATTGAAGATTTATTTACCACTAAATTACTTATAAAGCAATTGGGTGGAATAAGGTTGCTGGTAAAACGACCTCACAACATAAATATAAAGCGTCTTAGATACAGGTTTTTCTACTTTATAAGAGGCTTAGTAAGATCTTTTATACAGATGCAAACCACGTGGATTTATAACAGGTGTACTAACCTTTATATCCCAAGTAACAACTCTAAGATACTTTTGATTTATTTAGGTTTTAAAAGTGCTTTAACATGTTCAATAAAATGATAGTGGTTTTAAAATTACCTTAAGATAAACTAAAAGTTCTTAAAGACCACTGATTCTTATGCAAAGGATTTAATGCACTCTTCAAATTAAAATAAAAAAACTGTTTGCTCCTAATGCCCTATTGATCTTATACTAGTTTTATAATACTCTTGACATTGGCTATTTTAAAACTAATTTGCCTTTTTAAAGAATTAAATAGCAAGTTGGTTTTAAAACAATCCATTTTGGAACAAATGGTTTTAATGTAGTTTTATGGAGTATCCTTGATGTAGTCATTAAAACCCATTAAGAAAACTATTTTATCTTAAGCCTATATGCTCAATGAAATTCCACATTAAATCCTAAAACATAGTTTTTACTTTTTAAAGAGTAAATTAAGAATATTTTAAAGTTCAAAGGTTTTAATTTAGTCAATTTGATTAAAAGAAATGCCTGTTGGATTTTTGATGACTTTATTAAAACTAATTCTACCCCCTCCATAATCGGAGAAAACACGCCATCTGCTCAATAAACTGATTGCTGATTTAGTGAACCAGTGCAGTCCGTGTACCTACTTTATGCATGAATGAAAACTAGAAGACATATTTAAAATGGAAAATATTAGTGACAAGTATTTTAAATTAAAACGAAGTCACTAAATCCAGCAATCACAAAACCGGCACAATTTTAAGGTTAGGATTTCATACGCGCGCCAGATCCCTTTAAATCAATAAGGCCACGAGTTTGAACATATTAAAGCAACTCAGTTTTAAAAGGAAGAGTAAATAAATGTCTGGGAGAGTAATTGTACTTAAAGTGGTAAATAAAACGCTATTTTAAGTCTTGTAAGATTTAAAATGTTCTATTAACTTGCAATCAGTTTTTATCTAGAGCACGCCATTTTTTATATAAGATACAGACCCACCATGATGAATATTTTCAATAGCCAAAGAAAAAAATATTATTGAAATATATGCGCTTTACATCCTCTTAAATAACTGAAGGACGGTGTGTCCAAACATGCAATTTAATAAAAAAAATGCATTTGGATGTTTAGATGCAAAATAAAAATTGACGATATTTTTAAAAAAAATTTTTAAATAATAAAAAAAAACATTATATTGGTGGCGCTCGAGTTATGTAGAAGTATTTTATTATATTTTGTCAGAAAAGTGCCATCCGTTGGTAATTTTTACCAGAATAGTTTGCATTTGAATATTATTTTTGATCAGCTTTATATGCGTTACGTTTAAAATATTACCACTCTGCCCCATTAAAGACTTGCCGTTGTTTTAACTATTTCACGCATAAAGTTGTCCGACTTTAAAACAAAATAAAACCCTTTTTAGGATTAATTATAATGATTCTCAAGGCAATTTAGTTTGCTGCAATTTTATTTTAAATGCAAAACGTTTTAATACATAAATTTAAGGTTGCCTCGAGGAACTCTTTAAGAATATGAAATTAAAACTAAATGGTTTTTAATATAGTTTTAAAATTTAGTCTTTAAGACCCTTTTAGGATGGGCCCTTTTTGACTAGAAGCTGCTATATGGTGATCCTAAGCTTGTCTTGAAGATCATTTGGTTTTATTCGAAGTTTTATTGTATAATTTTAAAGCGACCTTGGAGATCTTAATAAGAGCATTAGTGTTACCTGGGATAACATTTATGCAATTGTTTTACCGATTAGCTCTTTCTCGATAGTGGTTATATAAAATTGAGTTTTAAAGGCTTTTAAAGCAAAATTTTATAGCAATATAGTCTCCATCCAATATAGTTATTTAAGCCAAATGCCATCTATTTTATCCCTGATATAGATTATTTATACAGGCTTTCTACGTGTAATAGAAGAAGTATTTACATAACTGAAATTCTCTTTTTGGAGTTATGTAACTGCGGTTTTCCACCTTTATAGAAATATTTTATAGCTGAACTTACCCCATCTCCTAACCTCTTAAAAGATCACTTAGATAGTTTGATTGAAGCTCCGTGCGTATTTCATATGCTCTTTGTTGTTAAGTTTATTTTACAATATGGACATGTATTGGAAAAAGACAGAGCGAAGTGGAAATTTCAGAAGGAAAGTTAAATTAACATGTAGAAAAATGCTCGAGGAATGAAACTCTCAAGCCAGTAATATTAATTTAATTGAACAGACCATTTTTATTGGAGAAACACCAAAGAATGAAAAAGCAATGAGAAAAGCGAAGAAGTAATTTAAAGCAATATAGATAATGCCATAGCGTAGTTGCAAAGTCCCTAATTTCATTGCAGAGACTAATATTGTGGTCAAGCAGCTCAGCGCTTTTGTTCTTTGGCGTGATCTAAATGATCTTTTAAGACGTTATGAGACGGAGTAAGTTTAGCTGTAAAAGAATTCTATAATAGTGGAAGACCACAGCTACAAAGCTCGGAAAGAGAATTTCAGTTGCATAATACTTATAGAATACTTCTTTTACTACACATAGAAAGCCTGTATAAATAATCTATATTAGGGTTGACATATGTGGCATTTGGCTTAAATAACTATATTGCTATACAATTTTGCTTTAAAAGCCTTTAAAACTCAATGTGATATAGCCTTTATCGAGAAATAGCTAAGCTGTAAAACAGTTGCATACATGTTATATAATATATACACCTGTTATAAATCCACGTGGTTTATATCTGTATAAAATATCTTACTAAGCATTTTACAAGTAAAAAAACTGTATAAGAGCTTTAATAAAGTAGCTTCATATTTATGCTGTGATATCATTTTACTAGCAATCTTATTCCACCCAATTGCTTTATAAGCTATTTAATGAATGCTTCAATATAACCAATTAGTATTATAAGTTGCCATATATATTATTTATAAAGTTTTAAGCATAATAAGAGGACCATATGTGTTACTTGCAAATTCAAGACAAATATAGAGCTGAAATAAAAAAGTTCCGATATCATATATCCTTCTAGACCAAAATTATGTCATGATAAATTGAATTATTACATAAAATGTAGATTTTTAACAATCAAATTCACCTGTCTAAGGATTTTATTGAAGTCACTGAATGCGAAAATGAAGGTTTCATTAGAAGTCCTTATACATCTTCACAAAATGCTATTAATGTCACTTCTACACAGCCAAAGGCCAGAGTACTCTTTTATTAGTTTATAATTGTTTTATAAGTGAGCTTCCTCGAGAAAACATCTCTTATAAAGTAAGTAGCATTTATATACCGCCAAAGTGCTGCTTTAAGGATTTATAACTGCCTCTGTAATGACCTTTCAAGGAGCCATATTATATTTTCTAAAAGTAAATGTAACGGGATGGCCATTGTTATCAGTTCAAGGTGTAATTAACCTTTATAACAATCCCTTATGGGATATTCAGAATACATGGCTGCATTATTGTATGACAACTTTATAAAAAAAAAAATAAACATATTTTTTTTTTTTAAATAATTTTTAATAAGAAATTTTGGAGGCCCGTCTGTTATTTCGCAGTAACAGCATGTTTTAACAGAAAAGTTTTCGTCGCATGACAAGTTTAGTTTTCTACGGACGACAGCATCTACACATTTGTAGGCAAACATCTTCATTCAGTGTCCTAATAATTCGCCATAACAATTTTTATATCGCTATCCCAGCAGAAAACATATTGTCACTAATATGTGTGTGTATAAAATGAAAACAGGCGACTATAACACAGCCGTAATAGTGTAAAAGTATCTTTTAAAGATATATTGGAAACCATAACTCAGTAATTTTCATTTACAACAAAAAGTCCTTGCTTTTTTAGCATTTATATACTTTGTTCATTTCAGTTATATCTCTGCAATACAACAACTACAAAGTTACTACATTGGAGTTGCTACAGACACTATAATACGGTTGTTTTATAATTGCAAACCGTACCTCACATTTAAAGCAATCTTTTACTGCATAAAAACTTACTTGCAGTCCTTATACAGCAACTTCTTAATAGCTCTATAATATGGTTTATAAAAGCTGGTAAAATGAAACAGAGATGTTGCTATATTGCTACTTATGCATTTATGCACTATTTATGAAGCCTACCGAGCCTGTATAAACTGTGCCTATTTGGGGTATATAGATACTTCTTTAATACTGAAATATTGTTGTCAACTCTTAATTATATAACATTAAGCTTTATAAAAAGGTAGAGTAGATATTTTTAGTGCTTTTAAAAATCAATTTGTGCTACTTGGGCTTCCACTCCTTTATTATTATTGACTATGTTCCAACCACTTGAATATAATAATTTTTTTTGTTGAAAATAATACCATCGGCAGATGCATATTGAAAAAAATCATTATAGTCACAATTATGGAATTTAAGAAAAAGTAATATTAATACGTTACGAGATATTTGTGTGATGTTTCTGAATCATTTTCACTTCCTAAAAGTATACAAGGTGATCAAACATGATTTTTCAATTTAGAACTTTTTGTATTGAATTTTCTCAAATGGAACACCCTGTATATTTTTCGACCATGAGATGTAGAATTGAAAATCGAATTTTTTTTTTAATTACATTCCTATGACTATTTGTAACCATTTTTGATGTATATAAGTACAAAATTTAAAAATACCCTGGTGGAAATAGTTTCTGCCAATAATCTAATTTAGTCTTGCAGTGTTCTGAAAAACAATTCCAGAAGAATGAGTAAGTCTAAAAAATTCTGAAACATTCTGAAAAAGTATGAAAAGATCTATGTAAAACTTACTAATCATTTTAAAGACTGCATTTTTACAAGTTTTTTGGACTCTTCTAGAATACTTTTTCAGAATTAATCAGATCTTTCATGAAAATTTAGCTAAAGTAAAAGTAAGACTTTTTCAGAGTTAATCAGTAAAATTTAAAACATTTCAGATTTTCGAAAAATTATTTACTGTAGGTTTTCTCATATTTATTACTTCTCGTAAGGAATATAGAAACTTGATAGGAGGAGGGTTATTAGTAAAAAAAATATTAATGTTTATATTCTATACATTTTTCAATTTTATTTACAGATTTTTTTTGATAATTAATTATATACGGTTAAAATATACAAACTGTTTTTATTAAATAATTTACAAGGCGATAATTATTATTATTATAATATATATAATACAAAGAAATACTTACAAATAAATATATAATACAAAATATTTCAAAAACATTTAGGAAATACTTAATAAAATACATATAAATCAAATTATTTCAAAAACATTTAAGGAATACACTTAATAAAATGTTATATAATACAAGTGATTTTAAGAAATATTAACGAAATACTTTTAAGATAAATATAATATAAACTATTTCAAGAATATTTAATTAATACTAATAATAAATATATATACCTGGTACAAAATATTTCAAAAACATTTAAGAAATACACGTAATAAAACATACAATACAGTATTAGTACACAATTTATTCTAAAACCATAAGTCTATCGCGTCTAGCACAGACTACACAGAGGTTCTCTGTGGCGTCTAGTCAGTCATAATCAGGGGTTCTGATTGGCCATCCTAAATCGAATGATGCATTGTTGCGCATGCCATCACCCCACTTTCAATTTCACTTTTCCACGTATGATGCCAACTTTACTATGATGACAACAGCTAATGTAGAAGAGGTGCCTTTTGTGTTCGTTTATAAAATAATAGTGTAGTGTTGATTGTTAGGATTATATCGATATAAACAAAAGCACGTATGTCCAATCGAAAATATTGTAAAAAGTACAGATATATCCGGAGTTATGTGAACATTAATAATAATGCATGCCCACTTGTTTTACCAGCAACGGCTTTGGCGGTGCAAGATTTGGAATTTTTGGAAATGAAATGAATGCTGCTACTAATGATAGAAATCAAGAATGCTCTGTGCATCATGATCCAAACGATCCAACTTTATCTGAAATACTTTGTATTATATATATTATAATAATAATAATTATCGTCTTGTAATTATTTAATAAAAACAGTTTGTATATTTTAACCGTATATAATTAATTATCAAAAAAAAATCTGTAAATAAAATTTAAAAATGTATAGAATATAAACATTAATATTTTTTTTACTAATAACCCTCCTCCTATCAAGTTTTTATATTCCTTACGAGAAGTAATAAATATGATAAAACCTACAGTAAATAATTTTTCGAAAATCTGAATCTTTTAAATTTTACTGATTAACTCTAAAAAAAGTCTTACTTTTACTTTAGCTAAATTTTCATGAAAGATCTGATTAATTCTGAAAAAGTATTCTAGAAGAGTCCAAAAACTTGTAAAAATGCAGTCTTTAAAATGATTAGTAAGTTTTACATAGATCTTTTCATACTTTTTCAGAATGTTTCAGAATTTTTTAGACTTACTCATTCTTCTGGAATTGTTTTTCAGAACACTGCAAGACTAAATTAGATTATTGGCAGAAACTATTTCCACCAGGGTAAACTTAAAAATAAACTTTTCAAATAATTCAACAGAAAAATTTACATGTCCATAAAAATAGCATTAATTTTTTTAGTGAGGTTATTTTATGTTTGTCTTGATCTCGCCCAGCACATCAATATTTTGTGAACATTTTGCTTGTAAATTACTTTGGTTGTTTTTTTATTCGACAAACAATAAAACCTCAGTTCGGTATCAAGTCTTGCACAAATGAATATTTATTGCAGTTATCGGTCGTAAGTTCTTATTTTTGTCAATTGGGGTTTTTTAAAATGAATTTTAACAAAGAAGAACTTGTAGACATGATTTGTATTTTGGGCGAGTTGGAAGGAAATCGTTTGCTTACTAATAGAATTTATCACCATCCTGAAAAAAGGCTCTCTGAAGTTAAGAGGTTCCAAAACCTGCTTGATAGATTTGTGGAAACTGGCAATGTACAATATAGAAAAAGTAAACGAATAAAAAATGTGAACGAAGAAAATAAGTTATATGTAGTACTGGTAATGATTGAGAATCCCCATATTAGACAGAGAGAAGGGAACTCATTGGTGGGAATAAGTAGACATTCTGTTAGTAGATTCTTAAAAAGAAGTTTCATGCATATCACACACAAATGAAACCAGGAACTAAGTGATGACGATTATCAAAGGCTTCTACAGTTTTGTAACTGAGCCAGAGGTAAAATGCAAGATGATGCTACTTTCTTCAATAATGTTTTATTCACTGATGAGGCAACTTTTCATAAAAATGGAACAAGCACAATTTCCATTATTATGTATTGGAACACTTTTTCAGGCAAGTTGATAACCAGCACAGATGGTCCGCAAACGTTTGGGGAGGAATTATTGGAGAACATGTAATAGGGCCATATGCAATGGAAATCCTCCTGGACTTACCCCCTCTTCATATATACTTGGAGAGAGAGGCCAGGTGGGCAACATATAGACTGCAACAAGCGGCTATTAATATGCCGCAGGCTAATATCATGGAGCGGAACAGGTTGCTGGATGACATAGAAAGTCACAGCATCCTGGCAATTCTCTCGGATACTATGCCTACCTTGACCAACTATGAGCTGACCGTCAACATCCTTTTTTAGAATGAGATGAGTGGGATCGGAATAAAACCGACCTACTGAGGGCAGATAGTTGCTGGTTTACAGACGGCTCCAAAAACTCCTGAGGGAACAGGAGCCGGAGTACATAGCTATAGGCCAAGGGTGAGGATATCCTCAAACCTAGGTACTAATGCAACTATTTTTCAGGCCGAGGTTTATGTCATTGAACTGTGTGAACGAAGGCTGGAATATATGTATTTTACACGCAGATCAATTAAAATTTTTTCAGATAGCCAAGCAGCTATAAAAGCTCTTCGCTCCTACCGCTGTAACTCCAAAACGGTATGGAACTGTCAGAAGGCTCTAAATCACTTGAGCAAAAACAACAAAGTGACCCTGGTCTGGATACCCGGCCACTCTGGTATGGAAGGTAACGAAATAGCCGACTCCTTGGCCAGAGAAGGAGCAGGATCACGAATCATCGGACCAGAACTAATACTTGGTATATCTTCAAGTACTGCTAAGATGGCAATCTCAACCTGGGCTGAGAGGAAAACTCTCCAGTATTGGCAAGAATTACCAGGATTAGTTCATTCTAAGGCGTTTATAAAATACCCCTTGAAATCAAGAACTAAGAAACTTTTATTGTTAAACAGGGTAAACCTGAAAACTCTAACAGGGCGCTGCCGACTAAACTATCATCTGCATAAACTCGGCCTAGCGGAAAACGCTGAGTGCCGTCTGTGCTTGGAGGATGATGAGAAGGTAGACCATGTCCTATGCATCTGTCCCGCTGTGGATGGAGAGGATCCGATTCTCAATATTTGGCAAAGGGCAACTGCTGCCAGAGGATCTGGACACATTCTCACCCAATAAAATTATCAGTTGCATTAAGAGACTGAACTTATTGGGTGAAATATAATTAGGAGAGAGAGACAATAGGCCTGCTAATGGCCGCAGTGGAGGTTCCCCAAGGACCCACTCATAATAACCTAACCTAACCTAATAGGGCCATATTTCTTTGGTGGCAGATTGACTGGAGCTATTTACATTCATTTTTTGAGAACTATGGTGTCACTAAATGGCCTGCTAGATCACCAGATTTTCATATGGGGGTACATTAAGTAAATTGCTTATAGAGATACACCAACTATAATCTAAAATATGAAGGAAAGGAACTGCTTTTAGAAGTATCACACTGGCAATTTTAAGAACAATAGAAAACTCATTCTAAAGGTGCATAGAGATATGTGTCAATCAAAATGGGCAACACATAGAGCACTTATTATAATTTTTTTTGTTGAATTATTTGAAAAAAATCTTTAATTTTTTAGGTTTATTCTTGAATATTGAACTTATTGCTCAATAAATCGAAAATGGTCACAAATAACCATAGGGATGTACATACAAAAAAATTTTAGTTTTTCAATTCTACATTACATGGTCGAAAAATATACAGGGTGTTCCACTTGAAAAAATTGAGAAAATTCAATCCAAAAAACTCTAAATTGAAAAATTATTCTTGGCCACCCTGTATACTTTTAGGAAGTGAAAATGATTCAGAAATATACAGATGTCTCGTCTGTAGTGATTTTTCAATATGCATCTGCAGATGACATTATTTCAACAAAAAATATATATATATTACATCCAAGTGGTTGGGAGATAGTCAATAATATTAATATCCGTGACTCCGTAGTCGAGCGATAAGGACACTTGCCTCTCACCCTGGAGTCCCGTGTTCAATCCCCAGCTAAGAAGCTAGGATTTTTTCTAAACCAGAAGTTACTCCTAGCATACTGGGATATTGGGTGTGTGTCCATTGTCTCTAAATGTATAGCCCTCTCCTGCACAAAGTACCATGAGGTACCTTCAGGGATAAAAGGGGTCGTATTACCTGTGGTGTTTAATTAATTTAAAAAATATATATAGGGGTGAAAGGAGACTATAAAGAAGCTTCAAAAATGTACTGATATACTTGGTATTCCATTTAAAAAAAAGCACTTGACCCTGTAGAATTGTCTTGGCTCGCCTTATACATTCGAAAATAAGTTTATTAGTCAAATTTCTAGTATGATAGAATTGGTGTTATCGAAGACGGATGCACTATTGCCCCATCCTGTAAATTTTTTTTATTATAAGACAAGATGAAATTAATAGTGGAGTAAAATTAGGTAAAAAAAAAAATATATTAATTTTCGTTTAAGGGTGCCATGTTCTCTTTTAGGCTCTCTTGAAAACTGTAATAGGTAATAAATGTCATAGACAGGAAGAAATGTTATATAGGGTCCTGCACTTGCATTCCCATCTTCGACTACTGGCTTCCTGTTATAGTTAGAAATTTCATCCAAAAACGGGATTAAAGGGGCATTTCTGGAAATTATTTCCAAATATGCAGAATGTCCCAAAAAAATGTGGGTGGTCAGGTGATATTTTCTTAAACGGAACACCCCATATATTTTTGCATGTTTCGAAGTGTTTCATTGGAGTTTATCTACACATAAAAATTGTTTGCAGTTGATTTATTAATTTTGTGGTTTTTGGTCGAGAGGTAAGAACATTTGCCTCTAACCTAGGAGTCCCGGGGTCGATCCCCGGTCGAGGACTAAGATTTTTTCTAAACCAGAAAATGATCCTAGCATACTCGGATATTGGATGCGTGTCCATTGTCTCTAAAATGTGTAACCCTCCTTCCACTAGGTATTTTCAGGGATACAGGAGGTTGTATTACTTGTGGCGTGGTGTTTATTACCTGTAGTGTTTAATTCTTTGGTAGAAAATTTGAATTTTACCATCTACCAATAAATAAATCGCTACAGTCACAAATGTGAAATTTAAGAAAGAATAATCGAGCTTTTTGTTACAGAAAGTTGACAAATATTTCAGATAAAATTGCATGATCCTGTGATATACAGGGTGGTCAAAATATATTTCACAACTTCGAAAACTTAATTTTTCTATTTTTTAATGTGGAATACCCTGTATATTTTCACATGAGAGGATGCAGAATTAACTTATGAACGTGTTTTGTGTTGTCTCTATAGCTTCAGCCGTTTTTGGGATAATCAGCAACCCCGCCCGAACCGGTATATCAACTTAAAAAAAAATTCTTTTTGTGGATAGGCGCCGTTGAAGCACTTAAAAAATGTACGGGGTGTTCCATTTAAGAATATGTCACCTGACCACCCAGACTTTTTTGGCATATCCTGTTTATATGGAAATAATAAGTCTGTAGTTTTACAGATCATTATCCGATTATGTTTAACATTAATTTAGATAATTTACCTTGTGTCAGGAAAAAAATGCTTGTAAAATAAATAATGTAAAATTAGAAGCGTCCCTAAGCAGTAAAAAGTGGGAAAAGGTATTAGTAAGTGAGGAGGTTAATAACTGTGCAGAAAAGTTTGTTAGAACTTTTCAAAATCATATAAAAAATGGACAGTAATACATCAAATAACAAATAAACAATTTCACATTAAACTATGGATAACAAGTGTCTCAATAGCATCAATATGAAGATGTGACAAACTAAAGAAACTTGTTAATATGCTCAAATTATTATGATTGCTAAGCCTGGCAAGCCCCCAACAGAAGTCAACTCATATAGACCAATCAGCCTCTTACCTATTATGTCTAAGGTATTTGAAAGACTCATCCTAAATAGAAGAGACTGTGCCTGTAAATAATTTAATTCCTCATCACCAATGTCATAGAATTGTAAACAAAATCAAGCAATGTCTAGAAGAAAAGAAAATGTGTGCCTCAGTTTTTCTTGACATACAGCAAACCTTTGATAAAGTCTAGCATCAGGGACTATTATACAAATTAAAAATGCGTCTGCCTGATCAACTATGCCTAATCTTAAAATCCTACATAAGTGATCGTCATTTTCAAGTCAAATTCGAAGATGGCTTATCCAATTAGCATCTTATAAAATCTGGTGTACCACAGGGCAGCGTCCTAGGACCCTTTCTATACCTAATATTTACAGCAGACGTTCCAGTAACAAATGACACACTAATGGCTACATTCGCGGATGACATGGCTATCCTATCACCAAATTCTGATCCTGTAGGAGCATCCGAAAAGCTGCAAAACCATGTTAACTCACTACAAAACTGGCTTAAAAAATGAAAAATTATCGTAAACACCAATAAATCCACCCAAATAACCTTTACCACAAAAAAGAAGTTCTTGTCCGCAAGTAAACATAGACAATGCTCTTATACTAGTGAAATCAGAGGTAAAATATCTTGGGCACCATATAGATGAAAAATTAACCGGGAGAACCCACATCAAAATGAAAAGATGTCAATTAGACCTGAAAGTAAAAATCATGCACTGGTTAATAAATAAAAGATCACGACTATCTCTATAAAATAAATTAATCCTATATAAGACAATATTAAAACCTGTTTGGACATATGGAATAGAATTATGAGGTTGTAGTAAACCTTCCAACACAAAGATTCTTCAAACATTCCAATCTAAAACTCTGAGAATGATAGCTGGTGCCCCATGGTACGTTTCAAATCAAATCCTGCATGATGATCTCGACATTCCATATATTAGGGATGTGATAAGACCGTACTCAATTGAATACAGAAATCGCAACACTAATCATAGTAATCATCTCATAAATGAACTCTTTGATTGACCCCCTGCAGAAAGGAGGCTAAGGAGATTGTGGCCAGATGACCTAGCACCATCAGTGGATGGTGCCTGATTCAAGCCAAGTTTCCCACAAAACATTTCCTTATTACTTTTTATTTGATAAAGTAGATTGTAAATTTGCAGTAAATAAAAAAAAAAAATTCCAATGATCCCAATATATTAAACAGTTATAGGTAATATAGAAATATGTCGTCTAAATTGATAAGAAAAACAAAAAATTATTTCTACAGTCAATTGATAAATAAAAATTTGCATGATTAAAAAAAATCTGGGACAGAATTAAACTACTACTAATGATTATGTAGAGAAACAACAAATAAAATGTATTCTTGACTCATCTGGTACAGAATTGACTAACGAGTTGTAGATTACAAATGAATTTAATATATTTTAACGAAGTCGGTCCAAATTTAGCAAAGAAAGTAATTATTCCAGATAACCAGTTTTGTGATGATATTGGTAATGTAAACCATACATCAACGTTTTTATGCTCTATTGATAGTGAAGGAATTATAAAAGGGATTCAGACAAAGTTGCGTGTGGAAACGATAATATAACAAGGTGATAAAAATGCATTAGACACATATAATTGAACCCTTGAGACATATAATTAATTTAATTTTTAGTACTGGTGTTTATCCGGATATTTAAAAAAATCAATAATATTTGTATATAAATCTGGTAATAAAAATGTAACCAAAAATTATAGACCAATTGCATTACCTAGTACTTAATAATTATTTAGAGAACAATTATTTAATTTCCAAGAACCAATTTGGCTTTAAACAAAACACCAGTGCGGAGGATGCCATGTCTAGGGTTACTATACTATTTTGACCATTGTTAAAACTTTGTACAATGTACTCTATTGTACAAAGTTTTAACAATGGTCAAAATAGTATAGGCACATTTTTAGACTTGGCGAAGGCCTTTGACATTGTATCACACCGAATTCTTCTGGAAAAGGTAAGCATTATTGGTATTAGAGGTGTAGTCAACAATGTTTTTATTTTTTATCTAAATATGGTAGAACCTAACAGGTTAGAATCGGTGATACCATTGGTGCCCCACTTCCAGTGAAATTCGGTATGCCACAGGGTACTGTGCTAGGGCCAATACTATTCTTAATTTATGTTAACAGTATAACGAAACTACTGGCTGAAGATAATGTGCTGTTACGCAGATGACACAGTAATTATAGTAAGTGATTCTATATGGGATGCAACGCTAAAAAAGGTAGAAAAAGCTATAACAAAAAATAAAATGGTGGCTTGATAGTACCCTTCTAATATTAAATGTTGAAAAAACTCATTTTATATGTTTCTCAATGACTAAGAGGAGTGTGATGGTGATTTAAAAATATTCCAGAAAGAAACCTCAAAATATCTGGGTGTCTATATAGACCAACACTTAAATTGGAAATTTCATATAGAATATGTAAATAGCGAAATAAGAAAATTGATTTATAAATTTTATCAACTTAGACTTTGAAAATGGTATACCTACATAGCATTAGTTGAGTCTGTATGGTTTGGTTGTATGGGGAATGCAAATAAAACTACTTTATCACGTCTACTGATAACTCAAAAATATATAATTAGTTATGTTCTTTAAAAACAAAACATATCCTAGAAATACACTTTTTCAAAAGAGTAATCTGCTAAATTTGCATCTGTTACATACAAAATCTGTGATTTATGGTAAAAATTTTTTTTTACAGGGCAATTACTCATGAGCCAAACACTAGGAATAAAAGTATTCAATACGTAAGCTTTCCGCCAATGACATACACAAACACAGTCATGTAATGTATATAGGTCCTAAAATCTACAATATGTTACCATTAGAATTTAAAATAACACCCTAAAAAAATCAAAAATAAGCTAAGTGGATATTTGAAAATAATGTTACCTGATCATTAGAGATGTGGATTTCGTAGGAATGTAAAATTAGGACACGTTTCCACGGATATGTCCGGACTAGTCCAAACTAGTCGGAAAAGTTAGACCTAACCTCAAAAATAAAAATATATTGGAGACGGCAATTGGTACAAAAAAATTAGACACATTTGAACATTTAAATCTAAATAAATTTAAAGGTAAAGTAAAAAAAAGTGGCGATAAATCCACCATTTTAATTCGTAATATCTTATTTCAATTTCCTTCCGAGCAAAAATATTTCTACATCAACTCTCTTTGTTTAGTTAATTTAGTTTAGATATTTACTTTTATATATTATGGTCTGTACTATATGTTAGTGTCATACTTTTCCATGTATGTTTCTACTAAAAATTTTTATTTAATAAATTTCAATTTCCAGAAATGTCCCTTCTTCCCTAGTTTCATCCTGTTTTTGGACGAAATTTCTAACTATAATAGGAAGCGCACGTGCAGGACTGTAAATGTTGAATTGCTGCTGACACCTAGCGTATAACAGACGAACATTTTATTTCTCACTAAATATCCCTAAAAGACTGAAATTAAACAAAATCTATTAACATATAGATCTGAAAATTTGGCTGTAGGCATAAATGAAAATATTTTCAGAATGGTTGCATTTCCGGGTATACCGGAAGTTGACCTCAACTTCGTTATTTTAAATGGAATGACACCATTTTTATTTATTTATTTTTTTTTTGGAATCTACATAAGATTCTGAGGTTCTTTTGTTAAAGATTCCCTATGCTTAAAATTAATATTTTTCGAAATGTAATTGTTTTCCCTAATTTTAGCAGAAAAGGTACATAACATAAAAATTAATATCTCATTAACGGTTAACAGTAAAACGTTGAAATTTGTCTGCAGGTAAGAGTGAGTATTGAGGTTACCTATCATGTAAAAAAAATTTAAAATTTTCTTACAACAAAGATTCTAGATGACGTCATCTGTCAAGTACACAAAAATGGTAAAGTTATTATTTTTTTAATAGCACACTACCTATTTAAATACACCAATCAACAGAGAAAAAAAATGCGCTTCTAACCATGTATGATCTCCCTATATCCAAAATGTATAGTTTTTTAGATATTCGAGGTTATTTTTAAATTATTCATGAAAATTGAAAAGCGTTAGCATCTAGTAGCCTCTGACAATGCTTTGACATCAGCATTAGTGACAGAACTATCTCTAAAAAATATGATAGATTGGAATTATTAAGAAAATGACAAATATTTACTCAACATTAAACAATTTATTAAATTATTTTAAAAAAATAGCTAAAAAAACAATCAGTTGTTCAAAATGTTGTCCGTTAACTTACAAACACAAAAGAATTCTTTTATTTACTGCCTGTGTAGTGGCACTAAAATTTTATTCGGATCTAAAGCTTCAAATAATCTAGTGACCCTATCCGAAAGTTCTTGTCTATTATTGACCGGAGATCGATAAACTTCATCTTTTATACGACCCCGAGATAAAAATCCAAGGGTGTCAGGTTGGGCGATATGCAGTCCAACATTATGGACCCGATCGTCTTATCCATCTGTCTTCAAGCATCTGAGTAAGCTCGTTACTGACTGGTCCACTACAATGAGCTGGAGTTCCATGAAGTTGATACCAGCATAAAAAATATTGGTTTAGCGGTAAATTGTCTAAAAAATTACTGACTATGGTTCTTAAAATGTCCAAATATATTCGACCATCTAAATTTTCATCATAAATGTAGTAACAGATTCTATTTTTCATTAGCAAACAAAACACATTAAAGTTGAAAGTGTATTGAAAATTTGACTGTCGTACAGCATGTGGATTTTGGTTGCTCCAATGATGCGAATTTCTTTGATTAAAAATCCGTCCGTTCAAATTAATCTTTCCAAAAATTGAGGATCTTCTTGCGTTCGAATCAATACTGTTTCACAAAATTCTATCCTATGAGCTGGGTCATGAGGATAAAGCGCTTGGACAGTAGTGAATTCATAATTACGGAGTTTATGTTTCTTTAGTATCTTCTATATGGAACTATAGGAAACACCCAAATCGACAGCTGCTGAACGAATCGATGAATTTAGATAAGCATGAAAATATCCCAAAATATTAATTTCATTATCTTGATTTGATGTGATAGGTCTGGGTAAAACTTTCTCTGCATGTCGGCTGCCAAATCTGACAAAATTGCTTTGTAGTTTTCTAAATTTTTGTCGGGTCATTAGTGGTAATTCAGGATATGTTTTGTACCTTTCTGATAAAATTTTCGAAAAAAAAATTATATCTCGGAAAAGATTAATTTTAAGCATAGGGAACCTTTAACAAAAGAACCTCAGAATCTGATGTAGATTCAGAAAAAAAAATTAAAAATAGTGTCATTCCATTTAAAATAATGAAGTTGAGGTCAACTTCCGGTATACTCGGAAATGCAACCATAGGGAGGGAACCTTTAATAAAAGAACCTCAGAATCTTACGTAGAATTAAAAATAGGGTCAATCCATCTAAAATAACGAAGTTGAGGTCAACTTCCGGTATAGGCACCCGGAAATGCCACCATCTTGAAAATATTTTCATTAAATACAGTACAACTTCGATAATCCGGACACACGTTAAATTGGACACATCAGTAATCCGCCCTCCACTTTTCAGACACTTTGCAATTTTCACCTTCCTAATACGGACAAGTTGTTTTAAATTCTAATATATAATAACAAGATGGTGGTCAACTGACCAATAATAAAGCACAGCATATATAACAACTGTGAATAAAGCATATACAGGGTGGGGCAATAGTGCGTCGGACCTCGATATCTCGAGTTCTACGATATCTAGAAATTTTTTAAAAAATTGCAAGTAAATTAGATAAAAAAGTCTATAACTGGAAATTATTTTCGTACATACAGGGTGAGCCAAGACGAAATTACAGGACCTAGTGCCTTTTTTTTAAATGGAATGCTATGTATATTAGTACATTTTTTGAAGCCTCTTTCTAGGCTCTATTCATTCCTATATTATTATTGGCTATCTACCAACCACTTTAATGTAATGAATTTTTTTTGTTGAAATAATGCCATCTGCAGATGGATATTAAAAAAATCACCACAGTCACAATTATGGGTTTTAAGAAAAACTTATGTGAATATCAGTTACGAGATATCTAATTAATGTTTTTGAATCATTTTCATTTCCTAAAAATGTACAGGGTGGCCAAAAATTAGTTATCAATTAAGACCTTTTTAAATTGAATTTTCTCAATTTTTTTCAAATGGAACACCCTGTATATTTTTCAACGATGTGATGTAAAAATGAAAAACGAAAATTTTTTGTAAGTACTTCCCTATGGCTAATTGCAACCATTTTCGTTTTATTGAGCAATAATTACAACATTCAAAAATAAACTTAAAAAAAGAGGTTTCTTCAAATAACTCAGTAGAAAAAATTATAATAAATGTTCCACATGTTGGCCATTTTGATTGACACACATCTCTATGCACTTTTGAAATGAGGTTCCCATATGCATGCAACTTATTTGTTTTTTAAGATTCGATCCACAGACCAAACAAAAATTTTTTTTAAGTACTTCCCTATGGCTAATTGCAACCATTTTCGTTTTATTGAGCAATAATTACAACAATCAAAAATAAACTTAAAAAAAGAGGTTTCTTCAAATAACTCAGTAGAAAAAATTATAATAAATGTTCCACATGTTGGCCATTTTGATTGACACACATCTCTATGCACTTTTGAAATGAGGTTCCCATATGCATGCAACTTATTTGTTTTTAAGATTCGATCCACAGACCGTCTACTTATTCCTACTAATGAGGTCACTTCTCTTTGACTAACATGGGGATTCTCAACCGTTGCCAGCACCACAGAAAACTCATTTTCTTCGTTCACAACACGTTTTATTCTTTCACTTTTTTTATATTCGACATTTACAGTTTCCAGAAATCTATCGAGAAGGTTTTGGAAGCTGCTAACATCAGGAAGCCTTCTTTTAGGATAACGTTGGTGATAAATTCTATTGGCAAGTAAACAATTTCTGTCTGACTCGCCCAAAACAAAAGTCATGTCTACAAGTTCGGCTTTATTAAAATTCATATTGTAAAATTCCAAATATTTTAAATTCAATACAAATTGTAACTACCGACCGATAAGTGTGATAAATGCTCCTTTGTACACGACAATTTGTACCAAACTGAGGTTTTATTGCTTGTCGAATAACGAAAACAGCAAAAAAAATGTACAAAAAAACATTACAGTAAAGGACTGGTTAAATACTATTTACTCATTTCAATGGAAATGGTCCCACTAAATGGCCTCATTTCAAAATTGCATAAAGACGTGTGTCAATCAAAATGGGCAACACGAACACCTATTATAAATTTTTCTAATGAATTATTTTTTATTTATTTTTAAGTTTATTCTTGAATTTGACACTTATTTATTTATAAAACGAAAATGGTTGCAATTAGCCATAGGGAAGTACTTACAAAAAATATTCGTTTTTCATTTCTACATCACATCGTCGAAAAATATACAGGGTGTTTCATTTGAAAAAATTGAGAAAATTCAATTTAAAAAGTTCTTAATTGAATACTAATTTTTGGCCACCCTGTACATTTTTGGGAAATGAAAATGATTCAAAAACATTAATTAGATGTCTCGTAACTGGTATTCACATAAGTTTTTCTTAAAACCCATAATTGTGACTGTGGTGATTTTTTTTAATATCCATCTGCAGATGGCATTATTTCAACAAAAAAAATTCATTACATCAAAGTGGTTGGGAGATAGCCAATAATAATATAGGAATGAATAGAGCCTAGAAAGAGGCTTCAAAAAATGTACTGATATACATCCCAGGTAGCAAGAGCACGTGAAAATGACGTGAAAAAATGGTCACCGAGTGACGAGAAATGACTAGTTGAATGACGTAAATATGACGTGAAAATGTCCTCCTAATGTCTTGGACCGATGACGTTGATTACTTGACGTTAAGTTCACGTCATTAGTTAGACGTTATTTTGACGTCTTTTTCAGGTTATATTTGGTACCCCCCTCCCAGGTTTTCAGTAATACAGATAAAACTATTAGTATTTAGTTTATATTGAAAAAATATATTACTATATAAAATTTATGTTTATATACCATACTACATATTCAAAAAAATTAATGTTTATTCTATCTTACTATCATATACTAAACTGTGAATAATAGGTATTGCTACAGAATTTTCGTTACACGTCAAAACAACATATTTGCCAGATATTTCACTAATAGGCCAGAGTAAACACAGAACAGAAAATGTCGTAAACAGCTGGGAATTCACAGTGGTCTGTGGTAAGATGGACTGCGCGCGCATAAGCTGTACCTACACCGATTGGTTAATATTAATCACGTTGTTCAGAACTTCGAACGTAGTTGCGCTCATGTCTGGTTATATAGCGGTACTTTTGAATTCAATGGGATACAGGGTACGAAATTTATATCACATAAATTATATGATGAATGGCTGTGACGTGCAAATATTAAAAATGTTCCTAGAAGTAATAAAATATTTGTGCAAAAATTATATAGGCAAATGTTTTGCTTTTGCGCAAAAACAAACTAAAAACAATATTTTTGCATGCCTTTGATTATTCTCTTTGGAAACTGTTAAAAAAATACAGGTAATCTTGTAATGATGGCAATATGTCACTTGCGAAAATGCCGCTTCATTCCATATTGTATATGACTTTGATATATAATAATAGCACCGAAAAAAGACGACAATATGACGTGTTATATAACGTGATATGCAGCACGTCATTTTAACGTCATTTATAAGACGTCATTATGTTGTCGATTTTTGGTTCATTGACGTCTTATGACCAGTAATCACCAGATTCTCACGTCATTATGACGTACCCTTGCTACCTGGGATAGCATTCCATTTAAAAAAAAGGCACTTGGTCCTGTAATTTCGTCTTGGCTCGCCCTGTATGTTCGAAAATAATTTCCAGTTATAGACTTTTTTACCTACTTTACTTGCAATTTTTTTAAAAATTTCTAGCTATCGTAGAACTCGAGATATCGAGGTCCGACGCACTATTGCCTCACCCTGTATAATAGGAGAGATGTAATCAAAACAATGACATCATGTAGGTCTACTGAAGCGGTTATTCTCGCCTGATGTTGTCAAGATTACACATTAATCTAAATAGTTACCTGCTTTAAATTTTATTTCAATAATTATGTCTCTAACAAAGCGCTGGCATAAAAATGTTACCTTACGTGCAAAATATTAGAATCCATTGAAAAAAAGATACAGTGTCTGGCAACTTGCAGAAATTTTTTGGGTGCCAAAGTCTACGGTATACGATATAAAAAAAAAATAAGGAAAAGATACAAAGTTTTGTATCGCGGACATTCTATGGAGTAGGTAAGAACTTTTTATTCAATAAAATTCTACTACCGTGATTGGCTCAATGTTTTCTTAGGTAAGAGAAGAGTTATGCATAAAGCAGAACATCCAGAAATGGAGGATGTCTTATACACTTGGTTCCTGAAACAACTTGGAAATTATGTACCGATTTCCTCTGAAATTTTGCGTACAAAAGCCAAATTTTTCTATAAAGAGATTTCTCAGCAAGCTCTGGCTGGCTGGACAACTTTAGGTCACCATATGGGATTCGTCATTTGAAAGTTTGCGGAGAAAAAATTTCCAATGATGTGGATGCCGTAAAGTCCTTTCAAGAAAAATTTTTAAATGTTGTACAGAAAATGCAACTAAATCGTGAACAGGTTTATAATGCCGATGAATCGGCGGCTTTCTGGAGAGTTTTACCTGGAACTACTTGGGTACATTAAGAAGAGAAATCGACTCCAGGAAGAAAAATTTCCAAAGACCATTTGACGTTCATGTCCTGTTGCAATGCGACTGGACCTCATAAACTACTGCTTTTAGTGCTGGGAAAAGCTCAAAACCCACGAGCTTTCAAAAATGCTCACTTGCCAATCTTGTACAAGGCAACAACTAAAGGCTGGATAACAAAGACTGTATTTTTGACTGGTTTAAAACAAGTTTCATTACGAACGTGAAAAGTTTTTAAAAGAAGTTAATAGGCCACAGAAGGCATTCTTATTAGTGGATAATGCACCATTCCATACTTTAGAAAATAAGATCAATTTTGATCTGAACTTCAGGGTCTTATTCCTGCCATCCAGCCACGGCGTTACTACAGCCTATGGATCTTACCGAAAAGGTTTGCTAAACTATATAATATCACATGATGATGGCAATATTGTGCAGCTTTTGAAAAATTTCAATATAAAGAATGCAGTTACTAATTTAGACCGAGCCTTGGTATCTATCACGGAAAAAAACGTGCAAAAGTTGGTTCCAGTTATGGCCATCAGTGTCAGAGGACGAAGATGTTGAAGAGTCTATTTCACTAGCTGAACTCAAAACACAACTTCGATCTCATTTGGATGCAGACCTGAACGAAATTAAAGAATATTTACTCATTATAGATCCACCTAACAAGTTAACAACTGATCAAATAAAAGAATGGGCGCTTGGTCAAAATGAAAATGTGGATTGTGACTTAACGGATGAGCAAATAGTTGAAGAAACTTTAAACAGAAATCATGAGAACGATGAAGATGAACCTGAATGTGTAGAAGAGGAGAATATTCCCAGAATTGAACATGCAGCAGCAATTAACGCTTTTAAAGTGTGCAAACAATGGGCGGAAGAAAATGATGTAGACTTAAAAGACATTCTGCATTTAAGAAGACTTAAGGAAACGGCCGAAAATTTTATAATCCGAAATTAAAAAAAAAAAAACAAAAAATTGAAACATTTTAAAAAGGCATAAAATTATATAATTTATAAATGTTTCTTAATAGACTCTCATTTATTTAGGCATTATGTATTAGACGCATTACAGATAATATTATTGCCATGTTTTGTTTATTTTGTTTTTTATTTGTTGTAAATTTAAATTTACTTATTAAAGTTTATAATACATATATGATAGGTTGATGTTTCTTTTTTATCACAAATAGTCAAAAAATTAATGACCTAGTTAATTTGGAAAACTCTCTAATCCGGCGAGACTCAAAACTACACACACCGTTGAAAGTCTTGGACCCCCGATGTTTTGTATTAGTAAATAATTTTTTTTTTAAATATTGTATTTGTTTTTCAAAGTATGTTTCTTCTACATGTATTTTTTTGTAATATAGGAATAATTTTTAAAAATTTAGTCAATTAAAAACAATGGGAAAAAATTGCAATTTTTAAGTAAATTTATTATGACAAAAATTAACAAAACATTTTTTTTAACAAAGTAAACTCTAACTTAATAGTCAGTATGACCTCCTGTGTTTCTCAGTAACATATTGACACGCCTGTATATTGAAACAATCAAACGGTTGATAATTTCTTGAGAAATATTGTTCCATTCCTCTATTGCTGCTGCAGCTAACTCTTCCGCATTTTGGGGTGGGTTCATGCGTTTGTGAATTGCTCTAGAAACAAAATCACATATGTTTTCAATGGGATTCATATCTGGGGGAGTTAGCTGGCCAATCTAATCGGGTAATATTTCCCTGTTCAAGTACCTCTTGAACCGTTCTTGCGCGATGTGGCCTCGCGTTGTCATCCATGAAGATGAAATTGTCACCTTTAGCTAAATAACTCAACTTTGTTGCCTAGCAACGAAGACAAAATAAACATAGCCCAAATCTACATTATACAGGGGGTCCAAGACTTTTGACGGTGTGTGTATATCTGTCCGGATTATCGAAGTTGTACTGTAGATCATGGCCGTTTATGCCCACAGCTAAATTTTCAGGTCAATATGTTTTTCTTTCTCAAGATACTTCTAATGGCCGGTAAAAAAAATCACCCTGTATATTCCGGTACGTAAAAATCGCTCAAAATACCCACTAGCCTGAGACATGGCCCCCCTTAACGTAAAAATCTCTTAAAACAACTAACTAGTTATCTTGCCTAGAAACACAAAAAGGAATTTTACAATGTTTTCAGTCAAAGGGAATGACTCTTTTCAGTTTGTACAGAAGTTTGACCAGCCAATACGTGAGGAACTATAGGTGCTATTGCTACTGTGTTACTTTTTGATGGCTAATCTGTATTTTAGTTATAAATGTATGGATTATGTTTCAGTTAATTTAATTCTTTTCAGTGTTCAACTTTATGTAGGCTAGTTGTCAAATAGTACAGCGCTCCAACCTGTGCCTCCCGCCACACCAATTTGTGGACAGGCATGAGCTATTAGTTATGAACTCCATGAATACCTCTGATTTAAAAGTGGAGTTGTGTGTATATGAGGCTAGAATTGTGGAATTATTATGCACTGGCACTCACACTGCCTCATCCAGTGCTGAAGAATTTCTGTGTTGTTTACTATTCCATCAAAGATATTCCAATAGTCAATTGTTTTCGATAAAATCATCCAAATGTAAGAATAATTTTGCGATTTTATATCCACAGTTCACGTAGGATGATATGTATAATACAATTGTTCCTATTAGGCTCGAGCTCCGTCGAATTCCAGATGATGGCAACCATTGTAGTAAAACTCTGGACCTCTTTCTAACTCCTAATCGTTATATTTATAGGATTACTGTGTCTTCATCTACAGGAAGTTTTGAGCATAACATTTACAGCTTCTTGTTCTCTTGCCAGTTCGCCAATTGGAAAACGGCAACCATGGGGCGTTTTTAGTGGCAACATTTGCCGTACTATATTAATTTTCACTTAATTGCCTCTAAATATAATCAGATTTAAAAATTCTATGTAGGCAAAATATTTATATTTAGATGAAAACCGTTCAAAACCAATACAGTAAAATAAATATATGTATATAGTGTAATATACAACTTTACATAGTTAGGGGTAGATACAAATATAAATCAAATTTAAATATAATAGAATTCATATAATACATACTGTTCAGGTAACCATAGTGAAAGAGAATGTAACGTTGATTACGAAAGATGTATAAATTACTTAAACATTGTAGAAATATTCAAAATTAAACTGACTTGTGATCATAGAGCAGATGATAAAACTTGTCTATTCATGCTTTATAAGAATGATAGAAAAAGACTGAACAGAACAAATTACAATGAATTGCAATTAAACAATAACATAGATGTACTTATTATTAACAGTATGGTTTATTTTAATTGTCAGGGCTTTCTTAACAACAAGAATAATATACAAACATTAGTAATAAATTGGAAAAACCAGTATTTTTGTTTTTAACAGAAACTCATGTGGATCAAAGTGTTACCGATATGAAACTTAAAATTAACGGATACAGAATGGAAAACTGTCTAACAACAAATAGAAGAACAGAGGAGTGCTTATTTTTGTACAAAGATATCGATACAAAATGAGGAAATATGAATACTTTGAGCTCTATTTGTGGCTTTTATCTATTGAAGTTGAAATATCAAATGAAAACTATCTCATAAGTGTGTACCATCCACCCCAGGTAAAAGATTCTTTGTTTATAGAATACTCAAAATTATGTGGAGAATATTATTGATTACAATGGAACAATAATAATTGTTGAGGATTTAAATTTTGATTTAACAAGATCATGTGACTTTTATACAAAAAAAATATAGTGATATTATCTATCAAAACGGCCTCCAACAAATTGTACAGGGTTATTCATTATAAATTACCCACCCCTTATCATCGTTATTATTGCTTATAGAAAAAAAAGTTGTAAATAAAAGTTGAGTGGTTATGATTGAATGTTGTTAAAATATCAAAAGTATAGTAGCGTGAAGATTTCAGGGGATACAAAAAATAATATATTTTTTTAAATAGGATACCCTGTATATTATTAAATTTTTGGAACGATCCTTTGTTCTTGATTTCAACAATATACCATATGTTACTCCTACCATATACCGTTTTTGAGTTATTAAACGTCGAATATATTAGTTAAACTAGTTACTGTAAATATGGAAAAGTTAACATTATTAAAGTGAGCTATGAAAATGACAACTATTATGTTTGATAAGTGACATTTCTTTAAGGAAATATACAAAATGGTTTACAGTGAGGAAGAAAAAGTCCAAATATTTACTTGTTATATACAAAATAACAAAAATAAACGAGCAGCAAAAAGAGCATATAGGGTGTTGTATCCAAATCGTCCAACATCATCAGAAAATACATTCAAAAATATTTACCGAAAGGTGAATAATACCTCCAGTTTTAGTAGAAAAAAGCGTGTAGTTCAAGCAAACCAGGAAGAATAGTTAGATATACTGCTTCATTTCGAAGGTAGGCCCATCCATATTTTTTCATGAATAGACTTTTTTGAAACATTGTATTATTTTTTAGAAAATTCTGAATGTTGTATAAATAATGCAGTCGATCAATTAGGTAAATAAAAGTTATTCCAAAATCCAACATACGTTAAAAAATAAGAGCTACAGACCATATAAAATTTTACCCGTACAAGTTTTAACAGAGGCTCATAAAAGGAAAAGGTTGGACTTTTGCAGCCAGATAATTCATCCTTTTCTACGACAGGAGTTTTTAATAGAACAAATCGAAGGTCATGGGAAAACAAGCACAACAGAAAAAGATTGGTTAAACAAATAAAAAAATTAGGAAGAAAAAACTGTTAGCGTTTGGTGTAGAATTTTCAGAAACAAAATTGTTGGGCCTATATTTTATGATTATACTTTAACTGGAGTTACCTATCTGGAAATAAGTATCCTAGAAGAAGAAAATATTCTTTTGCAGAATTTTCCCGAAGCCGAACTTGATATGATTTTGATGCAGGATGGAGGAACTCCGCATAGTATCTTACTGGTTCGAGATCATTTGAATAATGTATTCCCAATATGGATAGGGAATAATGGACCTATTAAATGGCCACCTAACAGTCTGGATTTGACCCCCTATGGATTAATTTTTTTGGCGATTTCTAAAAGACATTGTCAATAATAATAATAGTATTCAAGTCATTAAAGAGAGGATTCGACTAGAAATAAACAATCTGAATATAAATAATGAAGCCATTTCCCATGCAATTATAAATATAAGTGATAAATGGGTTAAGGCAATTGATGACAATAATATTATATTGGCAGTTTTCTTGGATTTTCGAAGAGCTTTTGAAACTGTTAATAGATACTTACTGGTAAGAAAACTTGAGAAAATTGGTATTCCTAATACAGCTCTAGAGTAATCTAAATCTTATTTATCTAATCATTATCAAAAAGTAAAATATACAAATTTTGTATCTGATCCACTAGAAAATTTAAATGGTGTACCACAGGATACGGTCTTATGCCCTATTTTGTTTCTATTATATGTAAATAATATTGTAAAATATGTAAAAAAGTGTAGTATAAGTATGTTTGCTGATGATACTATGATATATATGTATAATAGGTACAAATCCTGAGGAAATGATAAGTGTAATGAATAATGAATTGAAAAACGTGTGGTTGTGTAATAATGATTAATATGTAAATATTAAGAAATCTAAATATATGTTCATAGGAAATAATTGTAAATTAAACAGCATTCATAATTCATTAACATATCGATAAGTATTACCACTGGAAAAAGTTACCGAAATGAAATGTTTAGAAGTCATAATAGATAAAAATTTGAATTTTAAGTCATGCAAATTTTTTTTATATAGGATAGGATCATCTCTTAGTATGTATACAAAATTAATTTTATACAAAGCATTGATTGCGCCTCATTTAGAACATCATTCAATAGTTATATTCAATATAAGTTAAAATCAAATACAACAAATACTAAAAATACAAACCCAAACAATGAGATTATACTAGGATGTAGGTATTAAATATACACCTATAAAATTAATGTTAGAAGCTTTAAACTTCATGAATGTACATCAAAGAGTCATATTTAAAACTTCAATTTTTATCTATAAAATGAAAAACAAAATGTTACCAGCCTATCTATAGGATAGATTAAAACATAATCATGATATTCACAATTATCCAACTAGGAATGCGCTAAAGGTTTAAAAATATTTAATGATATGCCAACACATCTAAAAATTTGTAATAACTTTACAACATTCAAAAGACTTCTCTGTGAATATGTAGAAAATTGTTTTTAAGACATGTAACTGTTCCATTTTTGGTTTAAAATAATTAATTATGGTATGTGTCAATTGTATATATTATAGCTTGAGCTAAAATAAACATATATTATTAGGGTGCGTCAAAGTCTAATATCGGCCTTATTAAAAATATTTGTAAAACAATTTTTTTATTGAAGTGGTGTGTCAAAATGTGCACATTGTAAAAATATTTTGAAATATACGAGGACAAGGTAATTTTTTTAAAATGAAACGCACATATTTTTATATTTTTGAATTCTGCGTAAAATTACCTGCATTCAAAAAAAAAAAGTGAAAAATTTCGAGACAAGGTTCTAATTCGCTGTGTGAGTATTATGGTTAATTAAGAAAAAATATTTTGCAGTTATGTAGCCAAGCGATGTACTTAACGACACAACCACTAAATATTGTTTATACTACTCAGGGTGTTTTTTTACACCATTGTCAGTTTGGTAAATTTCAAAAAAGCATTTTCTCACTTTTTTCAAATAGGACGTCCTGTATTTTATTTTATTTCTAAACTGACACGCTAATTCTTTATTTTTGTGGATAACGCCCTAGGCAAAAATCGATATTTTCAGAAATATTTTCACTGTTTCAGTACAAACTGTTAAATTATTATACTTTGGCAATATTAATTTATTGACATTAATTATGCCCCAGTTAGCTTCAATAACGAGTAACAGTCCTATATTAAAAGTTAATGTAGGGTTCAAGATACAAGTTCTTGGTTTATCAAAACTTAAAAAAAATTAAATTAACAGTGAACTACTAAAACAACTGTTTATTTTAACCATACGGACAATTTAATTTTCTTTGGGCATCTAACACCCTTCATATCATTAAGATTTAAAAAAAGGCTTTGTTTACACTTTAATCCCATTTTATAAAGATAAAAATAATGTATTATATAGTCAACTTACCATTATTGCTAGTTGAATCAGCTTCCGCTTTAACATCAATTTCATCAGATCCGAAATGTTTCAATAAATTTTCAGCTAATGTTGTAACAAGATCTTTTTTGAGAAAGTAAATCTTTTAGATCCTCCTCCAGGTTATCATCTAGCTCTGTGCGTGATGTCCAGAGGGTATAAAATCTCTTGGTCCAACAATCGGACTGGGCTGAACCAATTTATCACTATTCAGAGTAGGGGAGTAACTTTTGGCAGTGTTAAGTGGGGAACCATTCTGACCAAATGGTGGATTATTATTGTATGCAGGTGGTGTGGGTGCTGATCTAGTAACAGGTGTATTAATCCCAGATCTCTGACTGTTCCGTAACTGTTGCTGCTGGTTTTGTTGCATTAACCTATATTGGTGTTGGAGTTGCTGCATTAAATTTTGTTGCGCTGGTGTTAAGGTGCTTACGTTTTGTTGAAAATAATTTAGTAATTGTAGTTGCTGTGGTGTCAGATTGTAAGCAGGCTGCACGGGTACTGGTTTTTGATCCGGTTCGGTTTTGAAGCGTTTGTTTGCTACTCCTCCACTTGGCGATGGGTATGGAGGCGGGGGCCTTGCGGTGTTGAGCCTGCATAGTTCTTTTGGAAACTTTGTGATGAGCCATTTCTATTAGTTTGTGAAGCATTTTGCTGTTGCCTTGAAGACATTTCTGCGGAAATAGGCAGGTTCCAAGCCTCTTCAATGGAAAGCAACTGCCTTCTCCTAAAGAAATGTTAAATATGTTTTGTTACATCTTAGAACATACTAAATTAGTCAACAAATACTACTTCTGTGCATTTTTTTAACAAATATTTTTTAATTACCAGCTTCATTTCAGAACTATAGTAAACTCAAAACTATAGTAAAATTACTAGTAGAACTGAATATTTATTAAATAGAAATAAAAATCATCTGTATTGTTTATAGTGAATTATAGTTTTTGACCACAATTGCCACTCTAACATGATAGAAAAAATGTATTTATTTCAAGACATTATTAACACTTTGTATTATAGGCTCTCTATGTATGCATGTCTATATTTTTTTCTTTAATGCTTTAATTCTTTTTTCCTAAAAGGATTTTTATAAAAATTATAAGTTTTAAATATCACATTATGCTTACTTGGTGACTTTAAAAAGGATTCTATGTAAAGTTTCCAAAATTTTGTTGTTTCAAATTGGAAAACTAGCAGCTGTGTTAGGTATTTTCAATATGGCTAACAAGGAGACCCTACGGCTTTGGGGAAATGGATTTTTATGATTTTTAGTAGAAAGGTAGTACACCATGTGAGTGTACTACCTGTAAAATAGTAAAGTGCCATACTCAACTAAAGCCGAGAAAAAATGGACTTAAAGTTTTTAGTGCACGTTATATATCAGTTTTGTGGATCATCGACTGAGTGTGTTGTGGCATAGTGGTAATGCTCATGTTTCATAGGCATCCGTGCTTGGGTTCGAGTCTCGTGTTGTGTATAATTTTTTTTCTTTTTTTTAAATTGTTATTTATATTATTCATTAGAAAAATAAATAAATTATTTATTTATTCGTACATTTATTTTTTTTAATGAATAATATAAGTAACAATTAAAAAAAAAAAAAAAAAAAATTATGCATAACACGAGACTCGAACCCAAGCACAGATGCCTATCAAACATGAGCGTTACCACTACGCCACAGCACACTCGGTCGATGATCCACAAAACAATATATAACGTGCACTAAAAACTTTAGTCCATTTTCTCGGCTTTAGTTGAGTATGGCACTTTACTATTTTACAGGTAGTACACTCACATGGTGTACTACCTTTCTACTAAAAATCATAAAAAATCCGTTTCCCCAAAGCCGTAGGGTCTCCTGTAAGATATTTGCATAAGATGCAGTGTCTGTGCGTTTTTTATTACAAAATCAAAATTACAGCAGACATCGGATTTAAACTAGACATGGGTCGATAAATACGATTAATTATTGTGATATATCATCGAGGGCGCCACTTACAAAACTGTCGTTGAAAAGTATTGCTCCTAATTTTTGTGAGGTTAGGGTTTTTGGCCGCTCTTGAAAAATATGAAGTAACCTTTAATTTTACATAAAAAAAGATATACTTGTTTAACGTCGCTAAAATGCACCCTTTTCGAACTATTTAAAATTAAAGATGACAAGTCATACACACTGAGCAACAAGCGGACGACTGAATTTTGATTTTCCGTTAATTCGGTTTGTAAAGGATGTAAAGTTACTAACTACCTGTTTATCACCACTATAGATGCTCAAAATGTGTTAAAAAAATCGAATTTTAACACACTATCTCAAAACTGTTTATAATTGGACATATGTTTATTAAGCAAACTCCACTTATTATTTGCTACTTGCCCTAGAAATGTTGGTAGGTTTTCTGAAATATCATGTATAATAAATTTAATCTTTTACTTAACGTCAGCCTTTTTTTGGCTACGAAGGCCAAATACCGACACTTGGGTATAAACGGTGTAAGCTTTGGCGCCCCTAACTCAGATATTTTGTTGCGGGGTAGGGATCCTTAACGTGCTCACATCGCACGAGTGATTTGGGTGGATGGATGAGCTGTTACGTCATAATTTCTTTTTTAATTGCCACCCCTTCATTTTTTTAATAAAAAAGATTCCTTACTGTTTTCTGAGTACAATATTATCCAATTTTAAGGGTCTCCTAAAGCATCGAATTCGTATCGAAGTGAAAAATATCAGCTCGGGAATTATTGAACGTTCAATACAAATGTTTACACACATGTCAGCCAATGTCAGATCGTTATTGGGGGATTTTAAACAATTACATTAAATGTTAATCGTTTTTTTTTTTTTAATTATATTATGAATATTGTGTGGAACTAACTCACCACCCTGTATTGCATTGATCATTGACCTACCAGATTGTAACAATTAATTACTTAAAATATATTCACTAAATATTAATACAAATATTAAATAGAGTTAGAGCATCTAAGTAATTCTATATTAAGAATTTTACATTTATTTTTGTATCTTCTTCTCAGTTGAAATAAAATTACAGAAAAATACATGAGGTATATAAGGTGCTGTTCATCTGGCATTAAACTTCCATTAAAATTTGCCGAATACATTATTTTTCCTCACACGCTTGTAAATTCTGGCATTTTTAAATTTCCGCCCATTTCTTACGTCATCATTGTGGAGGGCAATATGTCGGTTATGCATCCGTCGACCAGTATTATGGTCGAAGTATGGAGTGTAGAGAAGGAGGAACGTCTCTTATGGACGGTACGTTCAAAATGTGGTCTGAATTCTGTAAGGTATGAGATGTGGCGCTGATCGTATTATGGGATTGAGTCTGAAGTTAAACACTTACTATATCTCTGAAACTAGCTTCAGATTCTATAAACTAACGAAAACATAATATTATGTAGGTGTTGAAAAGAATTATACAGCGTAAAAAAATAATAAAAATGGTAAAAACAAAATCACGTAGAATACCTCCTGTAAATCAGCGCCACCTATTCTTCCATCCAAAATCCGATCACATTTTTTTAACACGGAGACGTTTCTTCTTCTCTACACTCCATAGGTCGAAGTATGCATCTGCAAACAAACCTTGGCCTTGAGCACAACAGTAGTAATCATGGGGCATGATACATTTCATCTACTTTAGGCCGTCTGCGCGTTAGATCAAATATCTGGTATTACAAAATGCTACAATTTTCTAAATATTTCATATTATTCAGTGCTCTGGTAAATATTATATTTTAAGGCAATTGATTTACTGAAAAGTTAATGGTGTAAAATTGATATTGATAGTTAAGGTATTGGTGTACAGTGATATAATATCACATTTTCCTCTGGCCGTCATTGCTATTTATTCATTGATTTTTTAATTTAATATATAATACGGGATTATTTGATTACTTTTAAACTATATTAATACAAGATTGCATTTTGTATCTAATTGATTTGAAAGAAATAAACCATAAAAACATGTTCAAATGTGGAGTAGGCTTTGAAACTTTTTAAAAGCTGTTCAAATGTGCAGTAGGCTTTGAAACAAGAGCAGTAACGCAACCAACATAATGGTAAAGAAAATCCCTAGTTTTTGTTTGTAGATTTACATTGTTTGAAAAATTGTATTACATTTTCTGGCATTTTTAAGAAGTATGTATAACAGGCAAAATTATTAAAGTTAATGTGTTGGAGTGTTTAAAGGTATTTAAAGATTCTGTATTGATATTAATAAACAAGATCTCTGAATAAATAATAATGGCGGACAGGGAAAATATGATATTTTGTCGCTTTGTACTGCAATATTTTAATAAGTATAGCCGAACAGAGACTCGAAATTCGTGTTTAGTAAGCAAATATGATTATGACAAGAATAAATTCGTTTAAAAAATTAGACATTCATAATATAAAAAATCAAATGTAGTACAAAATTGTTTGAACAAATTTAATTTATTTTTGAAAAACTCAAGCCAGGAAAGTCACAAAGAACTCCAAAAATAATAATAATAAACAGAACAATTCAAGTTGCTTTGTAAGTTTTAAATATTTATTGAGAAACAACAAATTTTTTATATTTTCTTACCAAAAGTTTATACTGTGTATTCATATTTCCACACCACACAGGGAAGCAGCGATGTTTGAACTCATACATTCAGAATAGAGAGGAGAGCCACGATACAGTGTATGTGTACCATTGGGGAGATCATGGACTACATGCGTTCTGGCAAGTTCCAGTTACATTTTTTATCCAGAGTACTGCACGTGCTTGATGGAACGCTTCCCCTATGTAGTGTTTGAGATGAAAATAAGGTAGACACGCATAAAGTGTTAATCCACTTGAATATTTGTAGGTAAAAATCAATCGATCAATTAAAATTATCAATAAAGAAGACAAGACATATAGGAAAAGATATGAGAAAAAAACGATTATGTATGAACTGGAGCTTGCATATTAAGTTATGGTAAAATGTCTAAGGATACTGTTGAAGAGAAGTGTGAGTAAACTTTAATAAGAAAATTTGGTTATAAATTTTACTGGATTAAACCAGGTTTTGTATTTGAGAGCATTTTATTTATATAGATCGATGTACAAAAATGTTAGTACAGAGATTTTCATTTAAGTGATATGGTTAAGACGCATTTGAGAAAAACTCAGGCAGATGACAATAGTAATGGCGGTTTTACTTGTCCTTTATTCTGTAATGTTTGCAAATTCTTTCAGATTTTTTTTAAAATCTATTAAGTTGATTTTATTGACACACACAAAATATTAGAGTGAAAAATAATGGAAATTATCTAACGATCCTTTCTTTTAGTTCTTTGCATTGGTGCAAACTTACAAATGCGTTAAAATATGGGTGAATTTTCTCTATAATATTTTTCTTTCTTTTTAACATTTAAAACAGAAAAGGCACTGTTAAAAATTGCATAAAAAATGAGCTCTTATTAAATTTCGATAAAAGCTGTCGTTTTGGAATTATTTGTATTTTAATATTGCGATACAGGATAGGTATGCAATAATGGAAAGTAAATACATACCTCTACAAAAATAATTCCACAATATTTTCAATTATTGTTTCGTGGAACGATTAAAAAGATCGCATTACGCAATTGGGCTAATAATATTGGAACCAATAGTCGAATACGAAAAAAAAATTATAAAGTTTTGCCGCTTGGGGATTATACGCATCAAGTGAATAGTTTGCAAAATCAAAAAAGTTCCAAAGTAGAAAGTGATCGCTTCACCCTCAAAAAGCAGCCCAAACATACCGTGTCATAGTTTTCGGGGTTTTTCTCAGAAACAGTTCGTCCCACAAAAAATTTGCTATAAAAGAGATTCTATTACTAAAGCCGATAAATGCAATGGATTTCAAGCAATTACCGATTGACATGAGGGGTGTCTGTGAGCTTAGACTAATAAAGTGACTGTGTGGTCATAATACAACGGTATTGAATATTATCTGACAATTCCTCCTAATATTAATTTTTAAAAGATATAAGTTCATACAAGAAGCTTCAAAAAACTCCAACACCCTTAAAACAGCTTTCCAAAAATACCCCAAGTGACTTATTTTACATTATTACATATTTTTCAATACGTATAATAAAATCTATCACAATTATAATCCGGTACTTGGAGAAGAAATTTTCGGTTGAATAAAGATGTGTTCAAAATTAGTGATGGGAACTATCAAATAAAAACTACTGAATAATTCAACAGTTCGTACTTATTCGAATAATTCGATAATTGAATTACGAATGAATGAATTTAAAAAATGTTGGATTTCAGAATGGAGGTTATGAATATGCATACATGGAGAAGGTATTTTCTTATAGATATGAGACACATTTTATTATGTGATACGATAAAAAGTGTAAACAATAAAATAAACAAAACACAACTGCCAACTAACTGATGATGACATGTAACTGATACAAGGCTGTCTGTTCTGATTCTAAAGACCCATTTTTATGAGAGGTGAAACTTAGCATAATTATTTAGCAAGTTAACAATATCATTCATTCAGTAATTAATCGATATCAAATCATTCGATAGCTTTTTCTTAAAATGTTTTCTATATATAGTGTATATCACTATTCAAAATATTCACGTCGGTAAATTTACCTGGGTAAACCCTTCCACATTCATTTATTAATAAAAGAGGGGGGCGTTCTTATGCATTGTCTAAGCGACATTGGCTACAGTCGATAGTAATCAGTACGGTTTCGTCTCTTCACACATAGTTTAACGAGAAATTAAAAAGAATTAGGCCTCCTGGGGAAACCACTTAAAAAAAACGCGCCTGTAGCTCGACCTTAAGGGTGGGGTGAAATTGAGCTCCAACCTGAAAAGACACCATAATGCAAAAAAGGTTAAAGCAATGCAATAAAAAGTCCCAGAAGCATAGGTTTTATCAAATATTTCGTTTTATTATTTATGTCATGTTTATTACGATCGTAAATTAACATTAACATTAATCATCAGTTAATACGAAACGTGTGTCCAGTTTCATGTAGCCCCCTTCTTCAATTGCTCATTGCCTCACTCTAGTAATAGAACCTTTTTTGTAGGAAATTCTGTAAGGAATATTTTCTGTAAGTATAAAATTTGTTGTGGGGTCAACGGTTTCTGAAAATCACGCCGAAAACTACGATAGGGTGCGTTTGGAGTGGTTTTTGGGGGTGAAGCGACCACTTTCTACTTTGGAACTTTTCTGATGTTGAAAACTATCCACTTGACTCTAGATTCGGAGCTGAGGAACCCTGTCACGGGCTTGAGCATATGTTAAGTATTTCAAGAAGGCAGGTCACAACGGCCCTCAATGAGTGGGCCCACGAGACACTGAGGACGTACTGGAGGACCAACAGGGCCTGCAGGCAAACCCGAGATTTTGTGACGGGGCCGAACAAATTGAGATCGGCCTGGTTGCTGGGACGGAGTCGTAAAACTCTGAATCTCTTAATCGGTGTTCTGACAGGCCACTGCAGACTTAGGAGGCATCTATCATTGATAGGTATTGAGGAAGACCCTACATGTCCAAGATGCAGGAGTGTTGAAAAGACATCTTACCACTTCCTGGGACAATGTGAAGCGTTTGGGCGCTTGAGACACAGTATCTTCGGTTCTGAGGCGCTTCTAAGGGAGGAGATGAGCTCCCTCGCAATGAGTGACATCCTGACCTTCATCAGAAGGTCAGAAAGATTCCATGAGGGAGCAAGAGAAGCACATGGCTGAGGGAACAGCTGGGGGTTGGTAAAAAGGGCCCGTCTGTGGCCTACTTGCCAGGCGTCAGCCTCCCCCACCATTACCATTACCATCCACTTAACTCATATAATACCCAAGCGACAAAACTTTATATTTTTTTTCCTATTTATGCTAATTTCAATGGACCAAATGAAGCATGTAATTTAACAAATGTTTATAAATAACCAATTTAATTTCTTATTCTTGATCAAGCACAAACTTAAAATAATATTAATTAGAATATACTTGTAAATAAACTTTTTTTTTGTCCTAAATGATGGGCTTCTATCGAAATTTAGTAAAAGCACCTTTTTATGTTGGTTTTAATACTGGTGCCTTTTTCAGTTTTAAATGTTAAAAAATAAGAAACAAAATTATAACGGAAATTCACCCTCACTATCACAACAAATCATGTTTTGATAAAAATTTGACAAAATATGTATTTAGTAAATGGCCCAAATTTAATTTTTGCAACTTAAGAAAATTCGATTTTATTGACAAATAACTATGTTGTACTTACTCCCTTTAAGGGGTTGTAATTCCCTTATGAACTGATTTAAAGCAAATGTTTATATACAGAACTCAACTAGTTCTACCGCCCCCTTGAAGGAAGGTACTTAATTATGGGACACCCTATATAATAGACATTTGCCATATTTTAGTTACAGTTTGTCGCCAATGTACACATCCATACTTCACATCCACAGTGTACTTAGTTATATTAAAACAATTTGACTTTAACAAACACCAAAAGATGCAAACAAACCAGGTTTAAAAGAGTTAAGTGTTATAAGTTTTCAAATCATGCAGAAATGTATACATTTTGTTTAATATTTCTTTTAGTAACCTGAAATTAAATATATCACATATTTTTTTTGTGATAAAATCAATAAAGGACAGTGGTATAACCCAGGTGGCTGTAAAAAATGTGATGACACATTCTATAAGTTATATAAAGATAGGAAAATAAATGATGGATTACTTGATCTTTTATTTTGTTATATTATTTACAAAACAGAATGATTGACAAAAATATGATTTTTTTTTACGAGATTCAGAAAATTGGTTAGGCACGTACTCTTCTACTTCTGAAAATCGAACATATGGCTGATACATGCGTGAATTTGAAAAACTTATGTCACATTTGAAAGTCATCTATTATAAATTTTATGTTTTCCACAAGATCTTTAAAGGATACGGAAGTGGAGAATAGAAATCTAAATTTATATTATGGTAATATTTCATTTCAAAAGAAATGGGTGATAAAATTTGAAGCGGTTTTCACAACAACACAATGCACTTCTTGTCAACCAACGTGGCATCATTAGAGTTTGAATTTCAAACTTGGTTGGCTAAAAGCGCATTAAGTGCAGCATGCAGTGTTTTTTATTTGCAGAAATCATTTCAATGTTAGTGTCAAATCAAAGGTCCCAACCCTCTTCAGCACAAGTGATGGCATTAAAATGATTTTTGCATAAATATTCATTTCAAACTATACTTACTGTGATGTGACACTAGGCATTGGGGCGTTTGAAAGGTGCGTTTGAAGAAAATTAATACGCTGTGTCAAATGTGGGTTCATCCCCACGTTTTGTAAGTTAATTTTTGGTAACTTAATGGAACTGGTTGCTTCTTCGGTAGAACCCCCTATTTGACAAACCTCGACTTGAGTTTAGATAGCAGGCATAAGCATCCCTGGCTTGCAGGGAATTTTCATACAGTATACCCAAATTTGCCCAAGCAGCAGAATGACATTTATCAAGTTGTACTGCACATATATAAGCTTGAAGAGCATCCATAGGCTGGTTTTGTTGTTGATAAAGGACGCCTATACTGCACCAAGTATCGGCGTTCCCTTCAGATTTTTCGACAGAGTTTCGATAAGCAATGAAAGCATCATGAACTTTTCCAATACTTGCATAACATCGACCTAAAAGATACAACGTTTGACCAGAAAATTGGTCAGCTTCATTTGCTCTTTGCAAACAATGTATTGCTACTGGTATTCTTTGATTTTTTTTCCCCGAGCGATTCCTGGCAGTGATATAACCAGCCTAGTTGTCGAAATATCTCGGCACGCAGAGACTGGCTTATTGTTTTATCTTTAAGTAGGGCCTCGTACCTGTCCTTTGCAATTTTTACTCTTCCTTGTACTTCAAATAAGTGGGCAATGTGGAATTTTACTATAACAAAAAAAAATGATATAATTAATATTTCGTAATTATTCTAGAATATTACTATTTCATTGCCTTTTAAAATTAAAAATAATAATAACAATCTTACAAAATAATATAATTTGGTGATAGACTGAGGTTCTTTAGTCACTGATGCCAAAAAAAAAATTAGAACTGTTAATACAAAAACAGTATCGATTATTTTATTGGTTTCACCAAAAGGCCATCGACCGAAGTCCTTCACCCTGTTACAACTGTTTAAAATAATTTACATACCATTTCATTTCATTACAGTATAAATGTTTGTATTAAAAAAAAAAAAAAAAAACATATAGATTTGTTTCATTGTATATTATTCAATGCGGTGCTGTGTTCCCATAGGGTTAACTCTGGAAATTTTCTTCTGCTAGGTAATTCTTGTTCCCTTATTTTGCAAAGGAGTTGTATTATTTCTATGTTATTTATTTTCTTTGCAAATTTTGTGGTTAGTGATTGTAATCTTTGGTTGATTGGTGTTATTTGCGTAATCTCATAGAGAAGGTTGTTGGGAGGGTTATGGAGAGGATTTCTGGGGTGTCTGATTTTAGTAATGGATCGCTATTTCTAGGCTTTTTATGACTGGTCTTCTTGTATTAAGGTATAGTGGGTGGCTATATTCTAATAATGGAACAGCAGATTGTACTATAAATATGGGCAGCAGTTTTTTTTGATTCCTTGGTTTTTATATGTTAGGCTGCGGAAGTGTCTGCTTTTTGCAATGCACTTTTTAACTAGTTTGACATGTTTGTTAAAATTAAGCTTATTGTCTATTGTGACTCCAAGATATTTTACTGCCGGTTGACAATATATTGTGCTATTGTCAACAGTTATTATTGGAGTCTTTGGGGATATATTATGGTTAAACATGATGTATTGAGATTTTAGGGGATTTGGTTTCATTCACCATTTGTTGAACCACATTAATGTTCTGTTCATCAGTTGCTGAAGTGCCTCTGCTGTCTTGTAGATGTTCTTGTTATGGCTTATGAGTGTGGTATCATCGGCATATTGGAGAATAGACAAATTCAGGTTTAAATATTCTGGTTCTGAATTAAAGTTATATACAGGGCGAGTCAATAGTGTGTTCTCCTTCGATAACCTTTGAACCGTTAGTGATACAACAATTTATTAAATATAAAAGTTTTTTGGATCGATAAGATCTATCATTTAAAATTATTGTGAAATCTACAGGGTGCTTAAATTTTCTGTTACACACAAAATATACTTTTTTTTAATGGAACACCCTGTATATTTTGTCACCATTTTATTAAATGAAAAGAGTACTATACAGTGATATTTTGTTTTTTGGATTTGCATGCAACGTTGCCAAGTTATTTAACATTTTCTGGAAATTTAAGGATTTATAAGGGTCCGTTTAATAATTTTTATTTACCTATGAAAACAAGCTGGGTAAGCAAATATTATACTATTCTTAGTTCATACTACACGCTAAGTATTAGTACCTTTTTTACATTATTCTATTTTACAGGGTGTCCATGACGGCATGTCAATTAATGCGAATTTCAAATGGGAAAAACTCTGTTTTTTTAAATGGAACACCCTGTATTTTTTTAAGTGGTTGGATTCCTCCTTCAGATTGCTTTCTTTTTTTGTATAACACTTCCTATACCTAACTGTTGAAGTTTTCGAGAAAATTAAGGTTTTCTTTTTAACCTTGCGATCATAGTAAAAATTAATACAATTTTATCAAGAATGGCTTGGAAAAAACAAAAATTGTGCTGTCAAACTGATATTTTGTGGTTTACACATAATTAATTTTACTTGGTGGTGATTCTTCTGTATTTCCTAGTTGAGTCAATTATTTTTGTTAAATAAATTATGAATTTTTTATACGAAGAGTTGATCGACATGGTTTATGCATTGGGAGAAGGGTAGAGAAATCCGCTATTGGCATCAAGAATTTATATTCAGCGTTATCCAGAACGAAGACATCCTCACCATTCTGCAACGAAGTGGACATGTAAATTATGAAAAACATGAACGTACAAAACTAGCAACAAATTAAGAAAAACTGTTTCAAGTTACATTAAGTGTCGTTGAAGATCTGCATAAAAGTACGAGAGAAATTAATAGACAACTTGATAGAAGTCAATCCGCTGTAACAAGAATATTGAGGACACAAAACTTCATCCTTATCATATTCAACTGCTTCAGGAACTAGAGCCAAATGATTTCGAACGTAGGGTAACATTTTGTGAGTGGACAACTCAATAAGATTCACCAACAGCCGCAAATTTTTTGATTTCGTGCTATTCACTGATGAGGCCACATTTCATAAAAATGGTTATGTTAATAGACATAACTTACACTACTATGATACCATGAACCCTCATTTTACGAGAACTGTAGATAATCAACACTGATGGTCACTCAATGTGTGGGCAGGGATAGTAGGTGAATATGTAATTGGACCGCATTTCTTTAATGGTCATGACTGGAAATATGTATCTCGATTTTTTACAAAATGTACTGGGAGGATTGTTAAACGGGTGCCCTCAAAATGTCTTACAGAGGCTGTGGTTCCAGCATGACAGAGCTCCCCCCCATTATAGTAGTGCCGTAAAAAACTTTTTAAATGTTACATTTGATGACAATTGGATAGGTCGAGGAGTAATGTTGGGCGGGTAATAGAGTATTCGTTACTTTGTATTCGTTACTCGCAAATACCCGAAGTACCGAATACCTGCTTTTAAAAGTAATCGTTACTTTAATCGTTACTTTCTTTAGGATTTCAAGATTATTTTCAATGTAATGAAAACATAAACAAGTGTGTATCCTGACTTCAAGCCGACATAGGTATCTATTATTATTATTTGTTAGTAAAATGCTATTAATAAACATTCTTAAACCTATGGAAGAGCTTTGTTTATGTTACAAGTAATCATAATCATTATTCACTGAACTTTATTTACTTATACGAGGCGAGTGCTGTACCTATGGGATACGCAGTAAGTATTAGGTAGGTATATAAATACCTACTTCACAAAGTAACGATTACTATCCGTAGAAGTAACGAATACATACGAGTATTCAAAAGTAACGAGTATTCCCATCACTATCGAGGAGGACCAGTTCAATGGCCATCAAGGTCGTCAGATTTGACAAATTTGGACTTTTTTTTGTGGGGATACATTAAAGGATTAGTATACAAAACATCACCAACTACAAGAGAAGATATGCAGCAAAGAATTCGACTAGCGGTCAACACCATCACGCCTAACATGTTGCAAAATGTAAGTGACTCATTTCTTCATAGTCAGAATTCGTAATTTACAACTAGGAGGTCACGTTGAGCATATTTTGTAACTTGTTTTATTTTTTCTCTTCTATTTACTGTTTACGTTCAAAATTACACTTTTATTTTATGTACATACCTAAGGTGAGGTGTAAATTTTGTCATTCAAGTTCAATAAATTTGCTACTTTTACTGTTTCCTTTACGATTTTATAGAAAATAATTTTTCGCCTGACCGCAATTTTTGTTTTTCCAAATCCATTCTTGATAAAATTGTATTAATTTTTAGTATGATGGTGAGGTTAAAGAGAAAACCTTAATTATCTCCAAAAAATACAACAGTTAGGTATAGGAAGTGTTATACAAAAAAGAAAGCAATCTGAAGGAGAAATCCAACCACGCAAAAAAATACAGGGTGTTCCATTTAAAAAAACAGAGTTTTTCCCATTTGAAATTCGCATTAATTGACATGCCGTCATGGACACCCTGTAAAATAGAATAATGTAAAAAAGGTACTAATACTTAGCGTGTAGTATGAACTAAGAATAGTATAATATTTGCTTACCCAGCTTGTTTTCATAGGTAAATAAAAATTATTAAGCGTACCCTTATAAATCCTTAAATTTCCAGAAAATGTTAAATAACTTGACAACTTTGCATGCAAACCCAAAAAACAAGATATCACTGAATAATACGCTTTTCATTTAATAAAATGGTGACAAAATATACAGGGTGTTCCATTAAAAAAAAGTATATTTTGTGTGTAACAGAAAATTTAAGCACCCTGTAGATTTTCAATAATTTTAAATGATAGATCTTATCGATCCAAAAACCTTTGTATTTAATAGATGTTGTATCACTAATGGTTCAAAGGTTATCGAAGGAGAACACACTATTGACTCACCCTGTATATCATAACAATATATATTGTAGAGTAAGGGCGAAAGTGGAGAGCCTTGTGGAACACCTTAATGGATTGTAATGTTTTGTGATAAATGGTCATTAATTTTAACTTGAACAGTTCTTCCATATGTAGTCTTTGTGGAGAAAAAGCAGATATGAGGCAGTTGGTTACCATAAGTCTGTATAATATGCCACGATGCCAGACACTGTCAAAAGCTTTATGGATGTCAAGAAAGATGGCAGCACTACATTGACCATTAAGTTTTGCTGTCTGTATGTTAAATGCGATGATTGTTAAGGGGTGTACAGTGGAGCACTTTTCTCGGAAGCCGAACTGATACCTTGGGATAACATGTTAATAATAATACTAATAATTAAAAAAATGTTGTTAAAATTCTTCTTTGGATTCAGAATCGTTATGTGCTGGTCAGAACAGATACAATTTTTATATGTTGAGTTAAATCATGCAAGACCTATGTTTAATTATATAACATGGTGCCACTGTATTGATAATATTCAAATGGTATTTTTTTTTAGTTACCTACTCTTCTACCAAAAGTAGATCTGAACGAATGAAGCCGCGTTGTTTACTTAGAATTAGGACCAAAGAAAACAAAGTAAGTACGGAAAATATAAAAATGTATAAAATACCAAAATTTATATATTTGTATTTTTGTCTAATAAAAGACCTTCAGGTCACCGATTTGAATGAAACTTTGTGGGCTTGCAGTCCACAATACAAAAATAACAAATTATTTCACCTTATAAGCTGTTGGAATAAACAGCTTGCCACAGGTGGCCCAACGACTAAGATACTAGGGTCAGAAACATTAGATCGCTGTATCGATTCCCAGCAACTTCTGTTTTTTAATTATTGTTTAATATTTGTTTAATATTTCATACAGATGGAAATACAAACATAGTTAAAAATAAATAGGAATAAATAAAAATTACTTGTAAGCGACATTAGGTACATTTATTATTACTTTATGTTTTTCAATATATTATTTGAATACATTAATATTTGCATATATTTTTAACAAATTGGAGAGAGGTCTGCAGAAAGGAGAAATTCATTAGTCGATGTTTCGTTTATTTTGACGTAAACGACATTAGGTACATTTATTATTACTTTATATTTTTCAATACATTATTTGAATACATTAATATTTGCATATATTTTTAACGAATTGGAGTGCGGTCTGCAGAATGGAGAAATCCATTAGTCGATGTTTCGTTTATTTTGACACTTCCTTATGACTATTTAAATTACATTTTCCTTGTGAAGGTATATATACACACACACACATATATATATATATATATATATATATATATATATATATATATATATATATATGTATATTTTCTAAAAATTTTACCATAAAAATGAACAATAAATAAATATAATCTAGAATAGTACAAACAAATATCTTTGACAAGTCAGATTATATATAAATTAAATAAAAAAAAGTTGTCGGGAATCAATCCAACGATCTAGTGTTTCCGACTCTAGCATGTTAGTTGCTGGTCCACCTGTGGCTGGCTGCAGGGTGTTTATTCCAACGGCTTATAAGGTGAACACTGAATTTTCAGTTTTTTTTTTCGAAAAACTTGAGTGGGCATCCTGTTATTTGGGCAATATTTATTTGTATTGAGGACTGCAAGCTCATGAAGTTTCATTCGATCAGAGATTTGAACATCTGACCCTCCCCTTGTAAGTTCAGCATATTACAACAAAGCAGCATTCTTAGTTTTCCATGCTGATTGGTCATGGTGGAATCAGAAAAAGTCCAGGCTATTGCAAGGCCAACATCGAGTCCCTGGGCTCCTAACTAAAGTTAAAATAAAGTTCACCCACAAACATCTGAGAGTCACAATTAATTAATATACTTTTCTGTGGATTGACAGTACATTCAAAGAGTGGGGATTTAGTCCTACATACTTAGCATCGATACCCCAACCAATACCCACACTTATTATTAATTTACACACTCGTGTAAACTGAACTTTGATTTTTATAATTTCACTCTGAGTAGTTACAGTTGCCTAGCCTGCTCCTAGTCGAAAACGGATATGGAATGGGCCTGCCCTACATATTGCTGTCCTAAATTTGCGCATATTGCATCATTTTTGTATATACATGTATAATGAGGTGTTTGATACATGTGATTTTAATTTAAATCTTTGCTGTGAGCCGTTTATTAGCCCCGTTTGACATGGTTGGTCTTTAAAAAAACAAAAAAATCTGTATTTTCATGTATTGAATTTTCAGGGGATTTAAGGTATTTTAAAACAAATGATTGTAAATGGTTATGTTACCTATTAATGAAACGTGTTGCCTTAGCAAAAATAAAAATTAAATTTGCCTGCACTTAACAGTGAAACTGACATAATGTCTTGGGCTGAATTTAATTAATTTGAAAATATTTAGGAAATAAAATAATGGCCATTATATTCTTTAGTTCAGTTCGGCGAATTTGGTTTTTTTTTTAAATGTCTTCTAATTTCTGAGACAAATTTTAGTAGTGAGTTTAACCTTCATAATACTGTTGCTAAAAACTCAAAAATAAACTTTTATGTAATAGAAAAGTTTTTAGACCGGCTTATTTACAGTTGGAAAAAGTTTTGTAGGGTAAGGATCCTTATTTTGAGAAAAACTGCTTCATCAACTTGTCGACGTTTCGGAAAATTGTATTACCATCCTCAGGACACTACAAGATATAAAATTATGATGTATAAATATAAAAAATGTAAAAAAAATGTATATAACGTGGAACAAACAATAAAAAAAATTAATAAATAGACGGATATATGCACCTACATACACACACAATACATAACATGCACATACATATAAACAGATATTAAAAATAACATATAAACAATAATTTAAAAATATTTAAATACACTTATTTAGGGCATCTCAAAATCTAATTTTAACATAATATCACACTTAGTAAAACTACTCGTATATATGCAGTGATGATAATATCTTGAAAAATGATAACACTTATATTAATTATGAGTTTTATAAAAATTATATAAAACAGGAAACAAACAGATAAAATCACTGGGTATCAAGAAGTATTTTATGCTTATGTATTTATATAACATAATAATATATATCGACGCTTAAGAAACAATACCTCGTATCTCCATTTTTGTCAAAACTCGGTTTAGAATTTTAAATTAATGTCCACTCCTATGTCCAACAGTTCCCAATATCTTGTCTCTCCAAGATTAATATTGATACCAAAAACTCTACTTAAAAAATACCTCGTATAACAATAAAATAACTCGTATCTCCATGATCTCCATGATAAAAATAACATGTAGGTTTCATATCTATTAATAAGAAAACTTAGTTTTTTTCGTCTCCTGTAAAACTGCTAATTTGGAGATAAGAGGTATTGTTTCTTAAGCGTCGATATATCATATGTAGGTACAGACATAAGAACTTTAGGGTCTATTGGTAATGACACGAATGAGATTCTTTCTTAATGCTAAAGTATACAAAATACACGAGATGGGGGAAAAACCACCATAGATAAAAAAGGAAAAAAAACGATTATTTGCAATACTGGCAAGGATTCATTATTTGTTTAATATTTTGTAAACAACATATTTTAAATTATTGTTATTTTTTTACCTAATCTACTAATAAGATTAAAATAACATGCGTTTAAGTTATCAATGTCTTTCCTTGAATTAACTGACTTAATCTTCTTTATATTGACTATTTCTTGAAATTTTCTTTTCTCAAGATTATGCTGCTTACCTACTATTGTTGTTTCATCAAAATTAAATTTGTGATTTAAACATTTATAGCATTCTACTAATGATGTATTTATTTTATTTTTTTAACGTCATATGCTCTCTCTTTCTGGTTTTTAAGTATCTACCTGCTTGGCCTATAATAGCCAAATAATCAGTCCGTTTTTATTCCTTCTCGTGTGTTTTGTATACTTTGGCGTTATGAAAGAATCTCATTCGTGCCATTACCAATAGACACTAAAGTTCTTATGTTTGTACCTATATATGATATAATGTTATATAAATACATAAGCGTAAAATACTTCTTGATCCCAGTGATTTTATCTGCTTGTGTTTCCTGTTTTATGTAATTTTTATAAAACTCATAATTAATGTAAATATTGTCATTTTTCAATATATTATCATCACTGCATATATACGAGCAATTTTACTAAGAGTGATATTATGTGGTTAAAATTAGATTTTGAGATGCCTTAAATAAGTATATTTTAATATTTTTAATTATTGTTAATATGTTGTTATTTTTAATATCTATTTATATGTATGTGCATGTTGTGTATTGTGTATATGTATGTGCATATATCCGATTATTTATTTATTTTTTTTTGTTTGTTCCACGTTATATGTATATTTTTTAATTTCCATTTTTTATATTTCTACACATACATCATAATTTGATATTTTGTAGTGCCCCGAGGATGGCAATAAAATTCATCCAAACGTCGACAAGTTCTCAAAATAAGAATCCTTACCCAACAAGATTTTTTTTCAATTATAAATTTTTATGATCTTTCGTCGTTCTTCTATTTATCACGTACATATTCTGGATATATCATACAAAAACTCTAAGCGTTTGTTGGTTTTCACTGCATTTAAAATCTAAATTTCTATTGGAGCACAGTTGTATCCCACTTGATATTTAACGGATTTTATATGTACAGGGTGATTTTGTGATAATTTCCACCCCTTCTAATTTTGTAATTTTTATTATTATGAAAAAATGGTTAATACAAAAGTTGTAGGACTTTTTATGTAGATTTTGAAAATCATATAAAAAAAGCAATGGAAGCCCACAAAACATGGCTACAATTATTAATTTTATTTTTTAAATTGAACACCCTGTATATTTTTACATAATCGAATAGAACACTTTCTCACATACACAGTGATATAGGGGTTGATGGGTCTAATCTCTAATAGTAAGGGAGATATGAGGGAAACCTTGTGCGAGCTCCATCACCGTTAACTTTGTTACTTCTGACTATATAATATGGAAAATATATTTTATTAAAAATAGCTTCAATTGTCTTGGTAATACGATTTTCAAAATATTTTTAAAAAATCTTGCAACTTTTTTATAAACTATTTTTGGATAGTCAGAAATAAATTTAATGGGGGTGGGACTCGCATCAAGTTCCTCTCGTATCTACCTTAGTATTAAAGATATGACATATCAACCCCTTATATCATTGTGTTTGTGAGAAACCGTTCTATTCAAATATGTAAAAATATACAGTGTATTAAATTAAAAAAAAAAAAACCTTTTTTTTGTAATAAAAATAAGAAAATTATGGGGATGAGAATTTTCACAAAATCTTCCTGTACAGTGCAGTCCATTTGATGTACTGGATAAACGTTTTTAACAATTTTTTAAGAGAAATTCTGAAACACGTAGATTTTTGTTTTTGAAATAGCAGTATCTGGTATAAAAATCTCACCCCTTTTTAATGACAACTACTCCTTCAAAATTTTAAATCCGAAAGGGAACCATGTGATACCTCAATTGAAAGAAATTTTGATTCTCTATTCAGCAAAATAGTTATTTAAATTCGGTCATAAAAAAAAATTCATGTAATTTTGTAATACTTCTATGTTCTGAAAATCACCAATCTATTTATTGGTGTTCTTATATTTTCGTTTTCGTAAATTAATGCTTCCCCAATAAACACCAAAATATGGGCCTTTACTGGGCTTTTACCGGACCTGGAAACGCTGGCCGAATAAAGGTCTAGTAAAGGCCCATACTTTGGTGTTTACTGGGAGTTGCGAAATCTTTGATTTTTGTTCATGTCTGTAACTTTACCTACAAAATCTACATATGGTTTAAAATGAGATAAAAGTTTTTGTCATCATGAATAGAACAGATTTAAGAGTGATTTACAGATTTATGTTGGTCTCCTGATTGAAAATGCCGCCTTAAATGCTCTCCAGTGGAAACGAGCTGTTAATTTTAGCGACCGTTTAAATCGGTGACGTCACGTTGAACATTGTTTGACACCATCCAGAACAGCGCAACACAAAAAACTGGATAATTAAAGTTCATATTTTGTCGATTTATGAAAGTAAAATTTTGACTAAACTAATTTTATTGATATTTTTGTTCTCTCTGCACATACTTTAGTGCAGAAAGTGCTGTACCTACTGTATTTTTTTTTAACAGAGTCAAGAGTAAACTTTTGTGAAAAGTGTAAAAATACAGAACGAACCTAATGTCTGTCAAACTTGTCAAAACATTTTTAAAGTGAACAAACAAATTGCAACAATGAACAATTTATAATTAAACTGCTGTCTGTTATACAAGAATATTAGTAAATAGTTAATTAAACTAATAGCAGGTCAGTATTATGTATTTATTTTTGCGGTAAATAAGTATATAGAATTTTAAAAATATTTCAGCTCATTGGATTGGGGGCGATTGCCGCCGTGCCTCTTACATCTTTAATTTCCTTAATTATACAATTACTTGTGCTAAAAGAGACTACCATTAGAATTATTTTGCATTATAATCCTGCAGAAGTATATCCTGGAGTAAATTTAATGATTAACATCATCAGTGAAGCCAGTACCCCGCCAGATTAACACAGATTTTTCTGTTTAATTTATAGCCCGTTATGTCCTTCAACATCTTTGTAAGTACTTACATCATTAGTATAATTTTAAATGGTCAAGCATATTTGAAATAAGAAATATTCAGAAAAACTGCATATTAATCTATGTATATTAGTGAGAGTGCAAACGAATAAATTCAAAAATCGAACATTTTGTATTCAAATGATTCTGATCATCCATTATTAGATAATTCTAGCACTTTTCTTGCATTTTGTCTTACCAAGCACTGGCAACTATTCGAATACGGAATGTTCTCATTATTTTCAAATACGTATATGTATCACAGGTTACTTGGCTAAGGGAAAGAAAATTTAACAGAAAGAACATTATTACGTGGCCAATGTGTTGCTGTCAAATGTTTAAATAATGTTAAGATTGTTTGCAATTTTAATATCGATAGGTAACATTTATAAAACATTCTTAAGTTTCTTGATAGTAACAATTACGTATATAATGTTAGCAAACATTTTTATGGCACATATGTCTTGCATATTATTTGAAATAAGAAATACTTAGAAAAATTGCATATTAATCTGTATTAGTGAGAATGCAAACGAATAAATTCAAAAATCGAATATTTTGTATTCAAATGATTCTGATCATCCATTATTTAAGTAGATGAGTCTACCACTTTTCTTGCATTTCGTCTTACCAAGTAATGGCAGCTATTCAAATATGGAATATTGGCACTGTGCGAATGGCCACGATGCCATAGCCATGCCTGTGATTGTAGATAGATAGATAGAAGAACAGAATGTCCACATAATTTTTGTATACATATACATATCACAGGTTACTCGGCTAGGGGAAAGGAAATTTAACAGAAAGAACATTATTACATGGCCAATATGTTTTGTTGGCTATTTTTGAGACTTCAATTTCTAAATTGAACATAATAATAATAATATTGAACTGATGATTTAATTAATTTGAAAATATTTACAAAATAAAATAAGGGCCATTGATATTTTTTTAGTTAAAAAAAAAGTTGTTTTTTTAAATGTCTGAAACAAAGTTCGGTAGTGAGTTTCTCCTTCATAATACTGTGCGGGGTACAGGTGTGCCCAGACATCTATTTTTTGCTAAAACATCAACAATAAATTTTAATGTTCTTTCGCCGTTCTTCTATTTATGACGTACATATTCTGGATATACCATACAAAATTTTTAACGTTTGTTGGTTTTCACAGCATTTTAAATCTGAATTTGTGTTGGGGTACAGTTGTACCCTGCTTGGTATTTAACGGATTGTATATGTCCAAGGTGATTTTGCGAGAATTTCCACCCTTACTAATTTTGTTATTTTTATTATTACACAAAAATGGTTAATACAAAAGTTGTAGGACTTTATGTAGATTTTGAAAATCATAAAAAGCAATGGATGCTCACACAAGAGGGCTCGAGTTATTAATTTTATTTTTAAATTGAACACCCTGTAAATTTTTACATATTCGAATAGAACACTTTCTCACAAACACAGTGGCATAGGGGTTGACGAGTCTAATCTCTAATACTAATGGAGATATGAGGGACACTTTGTGCGAATCCCATCCCCGTTAACTTTGTTATTTCTGATTATATAACAGGGAAAATATATTTTATTAAAAATAGCTTCAATTGTCTTGGTAATACAATTTTTAAAATATATTGTAACTTCATAAACTATTTTTGAATAGTCAGAAATAAATTTAACAGGGGTGGGGGACCAGACAAAGTTTCTCTCATATCTATCTGCCTTAGTATTAAAGTTATGAGTTATGACACATCAACCTCTATATCATTGTGTTCGTCATAAAATGTTCTATTCAAATATGTAAAAATATACAGGGCATTTATTTAAAAAAAAAAAAAAAAAAGTAGCCATTGTGTGAGCTTCCATTGTTTTTCTGATATGATTTTCAAGATCTACATAAAAAGTCATAACTTTTGTGTTGACCATTTTTTTTGTTTTTTTTGTAATAATAAAAATGAGCTTCCATTGTTCTTCTGATATGATTTTCAAGATCTACATAAAAAGTCTTATAAATTTTGTATTTACCATTTTTTTTGTTTTTTGTAATAATAAAAATAAGAAAATTATGGGGGTGGGAATTCTCAGAAAGTCACCTTGGAGGAGAGCAGTCGTCCATTTGATGTACTGGATAAACGTTTTTAACAAATCTTAAGAGAAAATTATGGGGATGAGAATTCTCACAAAATCTTCCTGTACAGTGCAGTCCATTTGATGTACTGGATAAACGTTTTTAACAATTTTTAAGAGAATTTCTGAAACACGTAGATTTTTGTTTTGGAAATGGCAGTATCTGGTATAAAAATCTCACCCCCACTTCAAACCCTTTTGAATGACAACTACTCCTTCAAAATGTTAAATCAGAAAGGGAGCCATGTGTTGGTACTTCACTTGAAAGACATTTTGGTTTTCTATTCAGTAATATAAAGTTTTCTAAATTTAGTCAAAAAAATGCATGTAATTTTTACTAATTTCTATGTTCTGAAAATTTCGTACGTTATTGCTTATTTAACAATCTATTGGTGTTCTTATATGTTCTTTTTCATAAATTAATGCTTCGTTACCCAATAAACACCAAAGTATGGGCCTTTATTGGGCTTTTATTGGAAATGCTGGCCGAATAAAGGCCTAGTAAAGGCCCATACTTTGGTGTTTACTGGGAGTTGCGAAATCTTTGATTTTTGTTCATGCCTGTAACTTCACCTACAAAATCCACGCATGACTTCAAATGAGATAATAGTTTTTGTCATCATGAATAGGACAGATTTAGGAGTGATTTTCAGATTTATGTTGGTCTCCTGACTGAAAACGAGATAATTAAGTTCATATTTTGTCGATTTATGAAAGTAAAATTTTGACTAAACTATTTTTAATGATTTTTGTTCTCTCTACACATACTTTAGTACAGAAAGTGCTGTACTTACTTTTTTTTTACATAGAGTTAGAATAAACTTTTGTGAAAAGTGTAAAAATACAGAACAAACCTAATATCTGTCAAACTTGTCAAAACATTTTTAAAGTTTGAACAAACAAATCACAACAATGAACAATTTAAAATTAAACTGCTGTCTGTTACACAAGGATATTAGTAAATAGTTAATTACATTAATAGCAGGTCAGTACTATATATTATTTTTGAGTTAAATATATAGAATTTTAAAAATATTTCAGCTGCATGGAGGGGATTGAGGGCAATTGCCGCCGTGCCTCTTACATCTTTCATTTCCTTACTTATACAATTACTTGTGCTAAAAGAGATTACCATTAGAATTATTTTGCATTATAATCCTGCAGAAGTTAATCCTCAATTAAATTTAATGAATATCATCAGCAAAGCCAGGGGAGAGAAACAGTACCCCCCCCTCCAGATTAACACAGATTTCTCTGTATAATTTGTAATCCCTTATGTCCTTCAACATCTTTGTAAGTATTTACATCATTAGTGTAATTTTAAATGGTCAAGCATATTATTTGAAGTAAGAAATACTTAAAAGAATTGCATTTAATCTGTATTGGTGAGGGTGAAATCTATTAAATTCAAAAATCGAATATTTTGTATTCAAATGATTCTGATCATCCATTATTTAGATGATTCTGCCACTTTTCTTGCATTTCGTCTTGCCAAGCACTGGCAACTATTCGAATACGGAATGTTCTCATTATTTTCAAATACGTATATGTATCACAGGTTACTTGGCCAAGGGAAAGAAAATTTAACAGAAAGAACATTATTACGTGGCCAATGTGTTTTGTTGGCTATTTTTGAGACTAATTCCTAAATTGATCTTAGTAATAATAATAATAATATTGAACTTATGATTTTATTGTTTTTGTAATAACATTTTTAATACTTAAAACGTTTTATACAAGTTCAACAATTTTATACATGTGTTACAAAAGTTTTCAAAAAACATTTTGCTGTCAAATGTTTAAATAATGTTAAGATTGTTTGCAATTTTAATATCGATAGGTAACATTTATAAAACATTCTTGTTTCTTGACAGTAACAACTACGTATATAATGTTAGAAAACATTTTTTATGGCACAAATGTCTTGCATATTATTTGAAATAAGAAATAAATTGCATATTAATCTGTATTAGTGAGAGTGCAAACGAATAAATTCGAAAATCGAATATTTTGTATTCAAATGATTCTGATCATCCATTAATTAGATGATTCTACCACTTTTCTTGCATTTCGACTTACCAAGCAATGGCAACTATTTAAATACGGAATGTTGACACTGTGCGAATGACCACGATACCATAGTCGTGCTTTTGATTGTAGATAGATTAGATAGAAGAACGGAATGTTCACATTATTTTTGTATACATATACATATCACAGGTTACTCGGCTAAGGGTAAGAAAATTTAACAGAAAGAACATTATTACGTGGCCAATATGTTTTGTTGGCTATTTTTGAGACTTCAATTTCTAAATTGAACTTAATAATAATAATATTGAACTGACGATTTAATTAATTTGAAAATATTTACAAAATAAAATAATGGCCATTGATATTTTTTAGTTCAAAAAAGTTGTTTTTTATTATTTTTTAAATGACTGAAACAAAGTTCGGTAGTGAGTTTATACTTCATAATACTGTACGGGGTACAGGTGTGCCCAGACATCTATTTTTGATAAAGATTCAAAAATAAATTTTTATGTTCTTTCGTCGTTCTTCTATTTATCACGTACATATTCTGGATATACCATACAAAAATTGTAAGCGTTTGTTGATTTTCACTGCAATTTAAATCTAAATTTCTGTTGGGGTACAGTTGTACCCTGTTTGGTATTTAACGGATTGTATATGTCCAGGGTGATTTTGTGAGAATTTTCACCCCTACTAATTTTGCTAATTTTTTTTATTACACAGAAATTGCTAAATACAAAGGTTGTAGGACTTTTTATGTAGATTCTGAAAATCATATGAAAGAAAGCAATGGAGGCTCACACAAAAAGGCTACAGTTATTAATTTTATTTTTTAAATTTGAACACCCTGTTTAGTTTTACATATTCGAATAGAACATTTTTTCACGAACACAGTGACATAGGGGTTGACGTGTCTAATCTTTAATACCAAGGGAGATATGAGGGAAACTTTGTGCGAGTCCCATCCTCTCTAACTTTGTTATTTCTGACTGTATAATAGGGAATATATATTTTATTAAAAATAGCTTCAGTTGTCTTGGTAATGCAATCTTCAAATTATTTTTAAAAAATCTTGTAACTTTTTTATAAACTAGTTTTGAATAGTCAGAAATAAATTTAACGGGGGTGGGACTCTGACAAAGATTCTCTCATATCTCCCTTAGTATTAAGTTATGACACATCAACTACTATATCATTGTATTCGTGAGAAAATGTTCTATTCAAATATGTAAAAACATACAGTGTATTCAAAAATGAACAAAATTAATAAGTAGCCAACTTGTGTGAGCTTCCATTGTTTTTCTATGATTTTCAAGATCTACATAAAAAGTGCTATAACTTTTGTATTTACCATTTTTTTTTTTGTAATAATAAAAGTAAGAAAATGATGGTGGTGGGAATTCTCACAAAATCACCCTGGACAGTGCAGTCCATTCGATGTACTGGATAAATGTTTTTAACAATTTTTAAGAGAAATTCTGAAACACGGTGATTTTTGTTTTTGAAATGACAGTATCTGGTATAAAAATCTCACCCCCACTTCAACCCCCTTTGAATGACAACTACTCCTTCAAAATTTTAAATCAGAAAAGGAGCCACGTGTTGGTATCTATCTCACTTGAAAGACATTTTGATTATCTATTTAGCAATATAAAGTTTTCTAAATTTAGTCAAAAAAATGCATGTAATTTTTACTAATTTCTATGTTCTGAAAATTTCGTACGTTATTGCTTATTTAACAATCTATCGGTGTTCTTATATGTTCTTTTTTCGTAAATTAATGCTTCGTTACCCAATAAACACCAAAGTATGGGCTTTTGTTGGAAATGCTAGCCGAATAAAGGCCCATACTTTGGTGTTTACTGGGAGTTGCGAAATCTTTGATTTTTGTTCATGCCTGTAACTTCACCTATAAAATCTACACATGACTTAAAATGAGATAATAGTTTTTGTCATCATGAATAGAACAGATTTAGGAGTGATTTTCAGATTTATGTTGGTCTCCTGACTGAAAACGGGATAAGTTCATATTTTGTCGATTTATGAAAGTAAAATTTTGACTAAACTAATTTTAATGATTTTTGTTCTCTCTACACATACTTTAGTACAGAAAGTGCTGTATTTACTTTTTTTTTTTTTTAAATAGAGAGAGTAAATCTTTAATACTAAGGGAGATGTTAGGGAAACTTTGTGCGAGTCCCATCCTCTCTGACTTTGTTATTTCTGACTATATAATAGGGAATATATATTTTATTAAAAATAGCTTCAGTTGTCTTGATAATACAATCTTCAAATTATTTTTAAAAAATCTTGTAACTTTTTAATAAACTATTTTTGAATAATCAGAAATAAATTTAACGGGGGTGGGACTGTGACAGTTTCTCTCATATCTCCCTTAGTATTAAAGTTATGACACATCAACCCCTATATCATTATGTTTTGAGAAAATGTTCTATTCAAATATGTAAAAACATAGTGTATTAAAAAAAAAATCAAAATTAATAAGGTAGCCATCTTGTGTGAGCTTCCATTGTTTTTCTATGATTTTCAAGATCTACATAAAAAGTCCTATAACTTTTGTATTTACCATTTTTTTTTATAATAATAAAAGTAAGAAAATGGTGGGAATTCTCACAAAATCGCCCTGGACAGTGCAGTCCATTTGATGTACTAGATAAATGTTTTTAACAATTTTTAAGAGAAATTCTGAAACACGGTGATTTTTGTTTTTGAAATGACTATCTGGTATAAAAATCTCACCCCCACGTCGACCCCCTTTAAATGACAACTACTTTTTCAAAATTTTAAATTAGCAAGGGAACCAGGTAGTGATACCTGACTTAAGAGATTTTGGTTCTCTATTCAATAATATATAGTTTTCTAAATTTAGTCAAAAAAATTCATGTAATTTTTACTAATTTATATGTTCTGAAAATTTCGTACGTTATTGCTTATTTAACAATCTATTGGTGTTCTTATATGTTCTTTTTCATAAATTATTCGTTACCCAATAAACACCAAAGTATGGGCCTTTATTGGGCTTTTACTGGAAATGCTGGCCGAATAAAGGCCTAGTAAAGGCCCATACTTTGGTGTTTACTGGGAGTTGCGAAATCTTTAATTTTTGTTTATGCCTGTAACTTCACCTACAAAATCTAATCTAATAGTTTTTTTTCATCATGAATAGAACAGATTTAGGAGTGATTGGATAATTAAAGTTCATATTTTGTAAATTCAAAAATCGAATATTTTGTATTCAAATGATTCTGATCATCCACTATTTGGATGATTCTACCACTTTTCTTGCATTTCGTCTTATCAAGCAACTATTCGAATACGGAAAGTTCACATTATTTTCAAATATGTATACGTATCACAGGTTACTTGCCAATGTTTTGTTGGCTATTTTTGAGACATTCCTAAATTGAACCTAATAATAATATTGAACTGATGAATTTATTGTTTCTGTATTAAAATTTTTATCATTTAAAACGTTTTATACAAGTTTAACAATTTTATACATGTGTTCAAAAGTTTTCCAAAAAACATTTGGTTGTCAAACGTTTAAATAATGTTAAGATTGTAATGTTAATATCGATAGGTAACATTTATATAAAAGATTTGTATGTTTCTTGATAGTAAGAATTATGTATATAATGTTAGCAAACATTTTTATGGCACGTGTCTTAATTATTTCCACATAGTAATTCTGTCTAAAAGTTCTTGTAATTTTATAAATTTTATGTTGTTTTAACATCGCATAATTGTTTAGGTAACAAAAAAAAGTCTATCCACACAATATTAAAATGTAAATAAGTTTTAAATTAATTTTTTAAAATATCTTGATATAGTGTAAAAACTATAATTATGGGTGGCTATAGTGTACCTGAGTATACAGATCGTACATATTTGTGTGACGTTACGTAATAAAGTGCAAATTTCTAGTAAATTTAGATGTTCAAGAATTGTAGAAATGATAAGTGGAAACCTTTTTTATATATTTTTCAAATTATAGGTACATCCTTACACAATTTATAGTTATTTGAATGTTACCTGATCCAGTTAAATATCCTTTTTCTATTTTAAATACTAACCTTACTTGAAAATATTGTTGAATGTGTAAAGTATACTTATATATCTAGGTTATTTTAAGTTACAGTTGTTGAACAAACTGTAACTATGCGTTGGACCTAGAGATGACCTGTGCAATGTCATTCCTTAACTAAAGCTGAAGAAAGTCAAACGTACAGTTCAAATTTAACATATAATGGTTGTGTTATAAACGTAAAAGTGGTGCAAAATGATGTTGTAAAGTTCATATATTGTATATTGAATTTTAATGTTTTGTAATATATTTATGTACCATGAATGTAATACCCCAGCCCGTTACATATCATTACCTTTTATCAATAATGTTTTAGTATTTTTATATAATGCAATGATTAAACAAAAGAAGAAAATTATTGCAATTGGATTTTTCATTATTTTTTTTCCATGAATATTAATTCTTTTTATGTTCATTTATTCTGTATTCAAAAGTAGAAAATGTTAAGATTTATGACTAATTAGGAATCGATCATTTTTTTTCTTAGATACAATACGAGACAATGATAATAAAAACATTTTGAAAAACATTTCTTTTGGAATGCCATTTTCTAAAAAAATATAATTTTTATCAGAATGGTAATTATGCTAAATATTTAAATTCACATTATTATAATTAAATATTACAAATTCCAATTGTTTATGATCCTTTACGGGGGGGATTGATGGATATAAAAATAAAAGAAGATCTAAAAATAAAAGACTAAATAAATTTGGTTTCTTGGTATAATAAGATAAAAAAACATAAATATCATAGTAAAAACAAAATGTGTAATATAGTTTTGATAAGATCTTTTTATATTTGTTGTAAACTTATTCAACAGGAATGTCAGTTTGGCAATTCATTTTAGCTATAAGAGGAAATATTACATACATCATTAATAATTATTTTAGTGTTTCTATTTCTTGTTGCCGTTTTAAGAATAAAAAGCCATGTTTTGTTGAATAACACCGAACTGGTTGACACGCAGTTATCATTAGGCTTCTTTTAATTTCTGGCCTCCACCCAACTAAAGCTACATATGTCTGTTACTCTAAACATGTTATATCAGTGTGGAGTTATGAGCCTGGTATCCTAATACAGTTTTTGTGTTCGGTTAATCTCATTTTTAGTGTTTTAGATGTTTAGCCTATATAAAGTATAGTTGTGGATATTGAATTTGTATTGAGAGCATATTTATTTTTATACATCTTTAAAATTTCATGACACTGTAGGAAGTGGCATAATGCATTTTTTTGATCAATGGTTGGCAGTGATTTTTAGCAGTGGCATCTGGTGAAATTTAGTTATGTCATATCTTAATATTAACTTCATTTAATTACTGAGTCATGTCTTATAGTATCATTTGGTTTTTATGCTCCAATATTAAGACATGGCATGAACCAAATTTCACCAACCGCCACTGGTCTTGATCCTGCATCAGATATAATTCGTGTTGCTTGTTTGTAACTTAAATATTTTGATCGAGGGGGCTGAGACCCCATAATATTATACTATACCGTGTAAAACGGCTGTGGCCAACTGTTAACAAACGAGATGGACGTAACAGTGTGAGTGTATTGTAACTGGCTGGTGAGGCAGAAACCGAGCCTGTCCTTATGTTAGCTGGGTATGCCTTATTCCATCTCATTTCATCCTAGTTCACAGCCATCATTTGTATTCTTTTTATAACTGGTCAGACTTGGCGCTAGACATATGGTATATAGAACTGTTAGATGTTAGACAAATATCAAGTTAATCACCTTTTTATGTTGCCCAAGAAAATTTTCATTTACTAATTACTACATTAGTAAGTCACATGACTTGGCCAGTTTAATGTGCAAGGACAAGGGCAACCCCCAGAAGGCTCTCCATTAATTTAAAAGATAGGAAAGTTGAGCTGCTGAGTGCCAAGCCTTAGCCCTATTATAATAATAAAAGAAAATACTCCACCTTTTAAGTGCAATGCCCTTCCGTACAGCTTCTACTCTTGAATTTGGGAGTTATCTAATGTGGAGTATGCTATGTTTTTATATTTACTGTAAACCAGTTTCCTGCTTTAGCCTCTATCCGTTGATCATTGTATAAGATTGTATAATATTTTTATCACTTGACTTTCATCCGCAAATAACACACGAGCCAGGAAAAAAGATAAGAAAAATAATATAGGTAATAAAATGTAGGGGTCCCGGGACATAACCCTAGGGCACACTATGGATTTTTTTTATGCTTAGAGTAATGGACATGGGTCTAATATGGAGGTTCAGAAAGAGGAACCTTCCCGATGGTATTAAGTATCGGCTAAGTAGTTAATGCTTGTAACTGGGTATACTAAGCGGTATGGGTTCTTGGTTTGACCTCCCCCTTATTATGAAAATTTGAATCATGAAAATTATCCCTAAGAACTGTTTTGGACCACTATAAACTGTTGTGTTCCGACCCCTTTACTCAAAAAAATCTAGATTTCCTACATTTCAGATACTTGGAAAAGTAGTAAAAAAAATTTCATAATTTTTTTTATAAATGTTCTAATTTTTGTCATAAGTATGGACAATCATTATGTATTGAAATTTAGGTGCCCCTATAATCCACTTTGGTAAAAATAAGTGAAAATATTATTTGCAAATTAAAGAATATGAAAAGTAAAAATGGTACACCTCATTTTATTACACATTTTTAAAAAAATGCGGGAAGTGGAAATAGTGCAAACGTCATTCTTTCAGGCAAGGGGTGGGCATTGTTGTGGTTTACAAGCCTACTAATGGTGGAGCGCACTATGGGCCGATGGTGGAGGCGCCGTCTCAAAAATACCAAAAACCGAATAAGGAACACAAACTTCAATTTTCTTATAACTAATACATCAAACTTTTCTAATTCGGTTCGGTAATTTATTTAAATGTTGACTGGGTTCAGTTAGTAGACTTCAAAAGTAGGAATATGGAGAGATTTGGATGTGTTGTTTTGATGCTTATTTTAAATAAACAATTTCGTGCTTAAAAATTAAATAAAGTGCAATGTGTTATACACCGTTTCAAAGAGCAGTTTTTCTAGTATTAAAAACAAAAAAAAATATTTGTATATTGCTTATCCCTTACTACAATAAAAAAATGATAAACTCTCATGTTACTGGAATGACTTTCTCAACTTCAAGAAAAATTTTAACTGTTAGCAGGGTTCGCCCGGGTAAGTTCTTTTTTCACCATCTAGCAATTAAAACGATCCTGTATAAGATCCAAAAAAAATCTTGTGGATTTTTTTGCGCTTCTCTTGTAAATCAACAAAATATACAAAGAAGCGTGCGCGACGAACACTTCAAAATCTGCAATACTCGTTCCGTAAGAATTATGAATTTGCAAAATACGGCGTTAGAAAGAATACATATACATTATAGAATTGCAACAAATCAGAGCATAGCATTTCACTGAATGCCTGGATTTTAGAAATCGTATATCGGGACGGTCCCATCTGATTTTTGTTTTAGCAGCACCACCATATTCCACGTTTGGCAAAAAATGTTTACGAGTGATTTGCGGTTAGATAAAATCAAATAAATATTGTAGTTGTTAAACTTATTAAACAAAGTGGTATATCGATAAAAATGGTTTACGATATAATTTGAAAAAAATATTTTTTGGCCATGAAAAATAAACCAGAGAATTTTTTTTTCTTTCTTCACTTATACACGGAATGTGTATTCTGCGGTTACCATTGTCCTTAGGAAAGTATATAAACTTGGGTTTGTTAAAATTTTAGGTTATTATTAATGTATACAAGCAGCATTAATTAATAGTAATCAATAATTTGCCGCTGTCAGCTGTACCTACGACAGTAAACAATGAACAATTTCAAAATTACTAAACGTAACATATGTGACGCTTTTATAGAGCACGGAAAACATATATCAACAGCAGAACGGTATGTTAAGGAGCATTTCGATCTTTCTGAAGAGCAGTTGCAATGTGTTATCATCAAAATTCAGAAACACATGTTGCCCGAATTTAAGATACGCTGGAATAAAGCCGGAAGAAAAAGGGATGTTCTTACGCAGCAACGAGAAATGGTTAGATGGCGAATTTTTTGTTCCATTCCAAGAAGACGAAGAACCATCGACGTCCTTATCTGAAAACCCACGAGGGAGAGCATGTAAGACATTTAACGAATGCGCAGAGAAGACAGAAACGAAAAGCAATAAAACTATTTCGAGACTCTGGACTTCATCAGATTTATCATTCATATACTCAGGGATTACGTTCAATTGGTGAGACATGGGAATCAGAAGTTATACAGGAACTACGTTCTGCATCACAAGAAAGGAAGGCTTTTATCCACGCATTATTAAGACGTAATACTTCTGTTGAGCCGTTCACAAATCAAGAGGCCTTGGCACTTTTCATTGATTTAGATTTAACGAAAAACCAATATACATACCTTGGAACCTGTTTACAAGACAAAGACTGTACTGTACTCCCATCATATACCAAACTTACAGAAGCAAAGCGAGGATGTTATCCAGAGCACATACAAGTAACTGAAATTGGTGCTAAAGTAAGTTTGCAGTCTCTTCTAGATCACACATGTAAGAGAACAATCAAAATTGATTCTGTGAATGTGGCCAACTTTTCATAATTAATATTATACAGTAAATGGGGCTGTGATGGATCTTCGGGACAAAGTGAGTACAAGCAAATACTGTCTGGTGAAAGTGACGTAATATCCGATACTAACTTGTTTGTAACATCCTTGGTTCCACTACAAATTGTAGATGAAGTAAAAAAAAACGTCGTTTGGAAAAATCCAACCCCGTCCTCTGTTCAATACTGTAGGCCCATTTCAATAGAATTCTCAAAAGAGACTCCAGAGAAAACAAGATCTGTTGTCAATGAAGTGGAAACTCAAATAAGCACTCTTTTGCCTTCTTTTGTAGTGAAGAATGAACAGCAGATGTCTATTAAATATGAGCTGTTTTTTACAATGATAGATGGCAAGGTTACACAAGTAGTAACAAATACTCCATCAAGTGCCACATGCCATATATGTCTTGCAAAACCAACAGAAATGAATGATTTGGAACGTATTAAACAGAGACCTGAGAATGAAGAGCATTATAGATTTGGATTCTCATCTTTACATGCATGGATTCGATTTATGGAGTTACTACTTCTTGTTTCATTTAATTTATCATTTAAACAATGGTCAGTAACCTCAGAGGATATGAAAAAGCAAAAGCAATCTAAAAAAGCTTATGTACAGGAGCAGTTTTGGAAAGAATTAGGATTACTAATTGATAAACCTTGACAAATCAGCGGAACTAGTAATGACGGAACTACCGCTCGAAGGTTCTTTGCCAATTCTGCTTGCACTGCACAAATTACTGGAGTTGATGAAGAATTAATTATGAAGTTTCGCATACTACTTCAGACAATGTTAAGTGGTATGACAATCAATGCCAAAAAGTTTGGTGAATATGCTTTTAGAACGGCCGAATTATATGTGAGCAAATATCCATGGTACTAATGCCCTCCTCTGTACATAAAGTACTCATTCATGGAGAAAACATAATTCGGTATAATGCACTTTTACCACTTGGCCAGTTGTCCGAAAATGCACAGGAATCCAGAAATAAGTATTATAAACGTTTCAGGTTACATCATTCTCGCAAATGTTCCCGAAAAGCTACGAACGAAGATGTCTTTCATACTTTATTGTATACATCAGACCCTTATATAACGAGCTTAAGACAACCTGTGTCACGCAAGATTGTGGAACTTGAAGAAGAAGCCTTGCAACTATTACAATAAATATTTATTTACATATAATTATGTACTTAAATTACACGCTGTACGTTATCATTATACAATTATAAAATGAAATGTATAAAAATAAAATAAAAAAATTATTTACCGTCACTACTGAACGTCAGACCTTTCTTTATATCTGTATACCGAATTTCATGTGTCTATAGTAACAAATAAAAAAAGTTACAGATTTTTGAGACGGCGCCTCCACCATCGGCCCATGGTGTAGCCGTACATTTTGTTCCTAAAATTTTAATAAAAAAAATATTTTTTATGAGAAAATAATGCACAACTTAATAAAACATGAATACAATTGGGTGAACCAGCAGAACACTATACAGTTGTCAATATTTTAAATGAGTTGATTTAGGCATTGAAATAATAATAACAATAATAATCTGTTGGTAAGTAATCAAATAATCCTGCTAATAATAAATTTTGACTAGTTTTGCTAGCTGCGCGATATGTAGAAAGTAAACGATAAATAAGTTTCTACTGCCATATCCACAGCAGGCCGTAAAATTCTGCTTTAATATTTGTCGCATTCTACAGAAAAAATACAACTGCTTAACGGACTTATGTAACATTACGGCTTATTTTACTACTTAAATTTTTTAAAAAATTCCTCTTACGTGGAGTGGCGATTACTTTCATTTACCTACTCAGTAAAACAATGGCGGTGTTTTAATCATCACATTTCAATAAAAAAGTGTTGTCTAATTCGAATCAGCAGTATCGTATTTGAGTTAGTATAATATTTAAATTGTTCTTGAATATGTGCACGAGAAAGAGCTTCCCAATATATTTTTTTTACTCAACGTTCAAGAAAAGGCGATTCACATAGTCAAAACTTAGAGGTAAGACATTTGCATATCTCGCATTTCTCCTATTTGTATATGTTATCGGCAACTCATAGAATTCAGGCAATTTATAAGTTACCTAGTCATTTTGTACATTTTCATAATTTGCCTAAAATTACCAGTCAGTTTGTATATTTTTTCTCCAGTTAAACATATTGCCCTCATATTTTCTAGGCAATATAAAGTACTCAGTTATTATTAAAGCTGGCCGAGGTCACCTGGCCGACAGAGCCGTCATATGACTCATATGTTTACATCATATCATAATACTTAAATAAGTACAATAAATGGAAATAAATTTTAACAATAACATTTTATAAAAATTTGTATAAAATTCACCCTTTCAAGCAGATTTATGAAGTAGTTTGGTTGTCGTCATCACAAAGTGGGGAAGATCTATAGTATAATAGCATCAGGTATGTTTCTACAGCTGTCTCCATCAGCGATGTTCGCTTTGGTGAAAAAATATGTTTGTATTTTGAAAATGACCGTTCGACATCTACGGATGTAATACAGGCATAAGTAAAACAATCTGTGAACTCACTTAACGAAGTTGTAGATGCACCATCACAAATTTGTCTTAATTTGCTAAAATCAGGATCTTTCTGTAATACACTCTCGAATTTTTCACTAACGCGATTATTTTTTGCCTATAGCTATGTATTTACGTCGTCCACTATTTGCAGCGATTCCACTAACGACAACGAACTATTTTGCAATTTTTCTATTGCGTCGTGTAGTCCTCTATAATTGTTATTAATAGTTTTTAAATCTGTTTCAAAGGAAACGTCTTGAAAGCTTGTCTGGCTTTCCCTAATAGCTGCAGCCTCGTTAGGGTTGAACTGTAGTATCACAGCTTTTATTTGTTGAAAATATTCAGCATAATAAAAAGCCGCTTTCAACCACGTTCCCCAACGTGTAAGAATCGGCTCTGGTGGTTCAGGGATACCAGGACACTGTCTGTGAAATGCTCGAAGCCGTTTAGGAGATTTGAGAAATACTTTTTTTGTATTTGCTATTAATGCATCTACCTCTGGAAAACATTTTCGAATCGTTTCTGCCACAAGATGCAACGAATGCACTTTACACGTAACATGTAAAAACCTACAATTGTCTCTTTGAAGAGAACGGTCTACCACGCGCATGGTCGCGGCACCATCAGTCACAAACATCATTACTTGACTTGAAAGTTCAAATTTTTCGAATGTCTCCAACACCACACGCGTAATTATTTCGCCAGTACACGCAGTTAGTCTTTTACTAGCTAGTAAAAGTGGAAATGTTGGTTTAAGAGGGTCCAGCACACGTACTATAATATTTAAAATAGAATTTTTTTTACAATCTGTCGTCTCGTCAATACATAACCAGAGCCGTGTATTTTTTAATCCACATTTAATCCTATTTACAATGTCTTCACGAACAGCTGGAATATATCTACGTAACGATGTACGACTTGGTAAAATCACCTGGGGATTGTATTTATTCCAAAACTCCCGAAATGGTTGTTTATCCAGTATGTGTAGCGAAATATTACAGGCTATTAACATTAACAATAAATCAAACATAAACTGAGTTGTCAAAGGCATGCCATTTTTTTTATTTTGATGTACGGTATTGATATGACGACGACAATCTGTTTTGTGCCAGCACATTAAGTCTTGATTGCAAACTTTACAAATTATTTTGCGTCCATCATAGAATAAATCCGGAAATTCACCGATAAATTTATTCACTGTGTCCGCGTACCGTCGTTTTTTACCCTTTGGCGCGTTTGACATTATGTATAATTTATAGGTACAACCTCACGCATTAACCTTTCAAATAAGACTGCAGCGTAAATCACTTCTAAATCGGCACGTGTGACGCCAGCGCAAGACCGTGGCTGTACTCCAGCCACCTCGGCCAGCTTTATTTATTATTGATATTACCGTTTAGGCAACTTACTAAACTGATATTTTTCCATAAATTGCCTACTAGGTACTTTATGAAGTACTTTACGAAGTACCTGAAGTGATGCAGGCAACTAATAAGGTTGGATTTAGGCTCATGGGTCTGGGCGTAATGACATATTAAAGATCATTTTAGGGCAAGGAAAATTAAGCGTAAATTTTTGAATTTTGGTAGAAATATTTCATATAGGTTCTTCTTTCACATACCTTATGGTCATCCCCAACTCTGAGTGAAAGGCTAGTTTTGGGGCTGAAGGTTTTTTTTTCTTATTTTTTTTTTTTATAAAATCGCTTTTTTCTACGCGTTTCTTTAAATAATAACTGTTCAAATATGTCATTCCCCTTAATTTTCCTTTGCCGAAAATAACCTTTAAAATGTCATTACGCCCAGACCCATGAGTCGAACTAAAGTTCATAAACAGGTAAGTAAAACATGAACAATAAAATTAACCAAACCACGCGTAGCAGAGAAAACTCACAAAATGACTAGAAACCTTTGGGTGCTATACAGGGTGATTCATGTAGCTCGTTCGTTAGAAAATTTTTGACATCCCCAAAATCGTATTAATATGAAATTTGGTAGCCGGCCATAATCGACTACTGCACGTCTAAATAAAATATTTTCAGAATGGCGTCACTTTCGGAAATACCGAAAATCGATGCCATCTTTGCTTTTTTAAATGGAAATACCCCATTTTGATATCATATTTGGATTCTACATTAAATTGTGAGTTCGGAACATCCCAGTTGTCAGCACTTATCTGTCATAGTTTTTGACATATTATGTCACTTTTTCGCACAAAATCTGGGTTGCAGGGGTCCATTAAGAAATTCATAACTCCTGAGCCATTGGAAATAAATAAATGGATTCTTTTTTATTTAATTTCTAAATGTTTGGTCGATATTTTGCATTATTGCTGACACTTTCGTTATGTTCCATGTGCCTACTGCGATTTTTCAAAGTTGACAATCTAAAAATGTCAAAAACTTCATTTTTTCAAATGGCAACTACCATTTCTGACAAGAAATCAATGTAAAATTGAACTTTAGCGCCACTTTTATTAACAGTGTTGTATGCTTATCTTCAGTCGTTTTTGAGTTGTTGGCATTTTTTTGAGAGAAATATTTTTCCCTCAGCGGTAGTTGTAGGCTTTGGAAACAAATGCCTAATGTCAAACCTAGCTACTGTTGTGTCATTTTTATCTTATTGTTTCAATTATTCGTGCAATTTTATGGCAAAAATAACAGAATAGTTGACAGAACATGCCGAGCGTTCAATTCAAAATATCCACATTTACTTATGTGAAGATAGTTAAGCCTGTTGTGAGAACTAAACCTATAACAGGAAATGATGAAGTTGAAATTAACGTCCTGGGATATATTCAAGCACATCCACTTGCTTCCATAAGAACGGCATCTGGTGATTTGGAAATTTCGTATTCCTCGTTTGCAAAGAATTCTTTGTCGTCATAAGTTCCATGCTTATAAATTTATAAGACTACAAAAACTACATCCCGGAGACTACGTACGCAGGATCAACTTTTACGAAGAAATTTCGATAAAGATTCATGAAGATCGTAATTTTTTACAAAAAAAATCATCTGGACAGACGAATCGAATCGAAGAAATCGGCATTTTTGGGCTCAAGAAAATCCTCGTATTGTAATGGAGGTGGAAAACCAAATTCAATCTCGTATTCATGTTTTCTGTCTGTTAATGGACAGTGAGGTGCGATATTTCATGTACGATGAAAATTTGAATGGCGAGGGTTGTTTGAGAATTTTAAGAGAAGTTGTGGAAAAGTACCTGGATGATATGCCGCTCAATCGAGTTATCAATCGTTGGTATCAAATGGACGGAGCTCCAGCACATTCGACTAGAGCCGTAGATGCCAAATTAACGGAACTCTTTGATTTTTTTTATGGGGTGTGGTCAAAGAATTAGTGTACACAAATTCGATTTTAAATTACAAAGAATTGAGAATAAGGATAGTTGGAGCTTTTGATCGTTTGGAACCTTTCGAGATTCGGAAAGCAACGCAGTCTGTTCAGGAGCATATTGTAGTCTCAATGAACATTGAACATTTGTATTGAAATAATTATTTTCTTAATCTGTTCATTTGTTGTTAGTTTGTTGTTACTATTTGTTATTGCAATACGATTTTTGAATAAAAATTCAAATGAAACGATTGTTTTTAGGTTTCGTTCTCATAACAGGCTTAACTAACTTCACATAATGAAAAAAAAAATTAGCTTTAAGTTTAAGTAATTTTCCTTTCATCATTTGCGGTGATGTGGATATTTGAAATTGAACGCTGATAATATCCTGTCAACTATTCTGTTATTTTCACCATAAATTACAAACAAATCAGACAACTAACTACCGTTGAGGAAAAACAATATTTGTCTCAAAAAAATGTCAATAACTCAAAAAAAATAGCAAGAGTGTCAGCTATAATGCAAAATATCGGACAAACCTTTAGGAGTTCAATAAAGAAAAATCCATTTTATTTATTTCCAATTGCTCAGGAGTTATGACACGAATTTTTTGCGAAAAAAAGTGACATGTCAAAAACTATGACAGATAAATGCTGACAACTGGGATGTTCTGAACTCGAAATTTAATGTCCAATCCAAATATGAAATGAAAATGGGGTGTTTCCATTTAAAGAAACAAAGATGGCGTCGATTTCCGGTATTTCCGGAAGTTGCGCTATTTTGAAAATATTTTATATCGACTTGCAGCAGTCGATTATGGCCGGCTACCAAATTTCATATTAATACGATTTCGGGAAGTAAAAAATTTTCTATCGAACAAGTTGCGTGAATCACCCTGTATATACTGCTTAGGAAATGTGTACAATGCCTACAGAATATTGAACTGATATAAATATATGTAAGTGGACAATTTATGGCAATTTATGAAATTACACAAAATCGTTGAAAAATATTAATTTCATAAATTTCCTGAACTTTCATATGTATTTTCTATAATGACTAGGTAGTTTATAAATTACCTGGATTCTATAAGTTGTCTATAAAAGACTGTCAGTTGTAATTTATCATATAAATCATCGGAAAGTTAAAAATCTGCACAAATAGTTTACAGGGCTTCTACAGTGTGGAAATTAAGTAACGCATAAATTCAGTAATTCCGTTGATATTAATTTTTTTGGAAAAAATCTCGAAGGGGTATAGCGATTTTAACTTCAGCAAATATTTTCAGTCCATTTTCAGTTTCTTATGTCATTTATTTTTTTAAGTTATGACGTCATCGACTTTTTTTTTAATGACAACCTATATTTTTTATTATTGATTTTGGTAGTAGCTTTTATTCCTGTTCCGACCGTATAAAATTTTCAATATGTTATTATTTGAAAAAATCGAGAAAAACAGTCTTAAAGTTCAAACGATAAAAATTCATTAAATTGGGTAAATTTATTTAGTTGCCGATGTATCACATTAGTTACGGCTGTCAGAATTACACAATTTGTAAATGTCAGAATAGAATAAGTGTTATTATTTTGCTTTTTCTAAATTAGAAAAACTATTTTATTAATAAAAATGGTACAATTGAGCGACAAACAGAGAATTGAAGTGTTAATAATGATTGGTTATGGCGATAGAGCTAGAACACATCAAGAAGTGTGTCATCTTTTTAGAGAAAAAATACCCGGATCAGCCCATAAATCAATCAACGATTAGTAGGATTGAAAAAAAATTTCGGGAACATGGGCGTTGTAAAGAATCTTCCAAAAACTGGACGTCCGGCGACATTAAATGAAGATGCACAACTTGATGTGCTACTAGAAATTGAAAACAATCCACATTCAACTGTAGAAGCATTGCTTTGAACCACAATATAAGGCACACTACAGTTCTAAAACTTTTGAAAGTTCAAAAATTCCACCCATATAAGGTGCACTTGGTTCATGAGTTGACAGAAGATGACTTTGATCGTAGGCAAGAGTTTTGTGAACAAATGATGGAAATTTGCAACCGCGATCCAATGTTTTCCCAGCGTTTTTTATTTTCGCATGAGGCAACATTTTGTTTAAATGGCCATGTCAATAGACAGAATTGTAGATACTGGGCTAGGGACAAACCCCATTGAATGCAGGAAAATCATACCCAATATTCTCAGAAAGTTAATGTTTGGGCAGGAATTATTATTATTATTCTTTTTTGAAAACAATTTGACCGGAGATAGATACCTGCAATTTTTACAGTTGGAATTGATGCCTGCATTAGCTGCATTATTCCCCAATGCAAATAACACTGACCTACCAAATAATACAATTTGGTTACAACAAGATGGCGCTCCGCCTCATTACGCAATTATTGTGCGACGATACTTGGACCAAGTTCTCCCAGCAAGATGGATAGGGAGAAGAGGTCAAATAGAATGGCCGCCTAGGTCTCCTGATCTAACGCCATTAGACTTCTTTTTATGGGGGTACTTAAAAAGTAAAGTGTACAACAATCGACCCAATAATTTAGACGATCTCAGGCAAAGAATTCAACATGAGATTAGGTTAATATCGCCTCAAACTATTCAGAATGTGAGAAATGAATTTTATAATGGTCTTGGTTATTGTCAAATGGTACAGGGTCATCAATTTGAACATTTAGTGTAAATGTAATTTAACAACTGTTATTTCTGTGCATATTTTTGTGTTTGATGATATTGTTAGTTTTTTCTGGTTTATCAATTTAGTTTCTTTTTATACCAATGTTTGCTTCACGAAGTTATCGTTATTACTATGAATTGAGCAGATAATAAATTTCTAGTTCGATTTTTCAACTATTTGTATAATTTCAAATTAAAACAAATGTGCCGTCGATAACTTTCCGTCAAACTTAGGCAACTAGATAAATTTTTCCCAATTTAATGAATTTTTATTATTTGAACTTTAAGACTGTTTTTCTCGATTTTTTCAAAAAATAACATATTGAAAATTTTATACGGTCGGAACCGGAATAAAAATTACTACCAGAATCAATAATAAAAAATATAGGTTGTCATTTAAAAAAAAGTCGATGACGTCATAACTTAAAAAATAAATGACATAAGAAACTGAAAATAGACTGAGAGTATTTGCTGAAGTTAAAATCGCTATACCCCTTCGAGATTTTTTTCCAAAAAAATTAATATCAACGGAATTACTGAATTTATGCGTTACTTAATTTCCACACTGTATTTCAGTGTTTTAAAATTTCGCGGGCTTGGAGGTGGCGTGTTATTAGCGTCTCGCGTCATCCCCTTCCAGTTTTTTCTCAATTTACCATATATGGTTCGTTTTTGCTTTTTACTAACGGGTGGGGGGTACAGTTCTGGTTTAAAAGCTAAGTAACAGTGATGCCGGTAACATTGTTTCTAAAATTGTATTAAAAATGCTTTTTAAGAGCAAATAGTGTAAAATTTTATTAAAAAAAGTGTTTTTTAAAAGCAAATAGTGTATAACTAGTTAAAAAAACATGAATAATACAATTGGCTGAGCCAACAGGACATTATATTGTTTAGTTTCGGCAAAATTTTGACAACGACTTGATGTAGGCACTGAAATGTTGGTAAGTAATCAAATAATCACAACTAATAGTAAATTTTGATTCAGATGTTTTGTTAGTTGGGCGATAAATAGAAAATAAATATAAATAATTAAGTTTCCACTGTTCCTCTGTCATATTCTTGCGTTTTCGTTTTCGTGCCGAGGGGGGAATTTAATTTAGTTGTGTTTTCTTAATATCAATAGTGAGACGACTTAGAAACGGGCTCAATGAAGAAACTCAGCTATTGAGGAGTTAGCGCTAAGCAATATTCCAGTCGATTGAATGGTGCCGACAAAGCGGACCGCTCTATTACCGCGAAATAACGTATAGTTGATTTAACATTCGCCGCGTTCTACACAAAAAATATTTAATGGAATGGTGGTAACATTTTCTTTGTGTAACATTACAGCATTTTTTGCTACTTACATTTTTTAAAAATTGCGCGAATTGTGGGCTGGATATGGCTTTCCATTGTTAGCAGCGTTTTTTTAACTTCCTTTGTCGTGGAGTGGGGGTTACTTCGTTTATCCTACCAATAAAACAATGGCGGTCTTTTAGTCCCAACATTTTAATAATAAAGTGTTATTTAATTCGAATAAACAGTAACATATTTGAGTGGGCACAATATTTAAATTGTTCTTGATAATATGCAGAAGAAGGGACTTGGAAATATATATTTTTTTAACCAACATTCGGCAAAATAAGACGATTCTCATGGACAACAATTAGAGGTATGACTTTTTGCACGTCTAGCATTTCTCCTATTTGTATAAATGTTGCAATTTATCATATAATTGGCCGAAAAGTTACATATAAATCTCTATAAATAGTTGCAGGGCATTAGAATTTTTTTTATTAATTTTTTTAAATTTAGCGGATTTCGTTGTGGAGGGGGGGAGTGTTTATGTTAACTATAGAGTAGACCGGCAAATTCTGACTATTCGCCGCATTCTACAGAAAAATTTAAATTTTATTTACTGGATTATTTCCGCTGTGTAATACAAGGCTTGCTTTTTTTAAAAATTGCGGGAAGTGTGGGCAGGATATGATTTTCCATTGTACCAGCAGCGTTTTTTAAATTCCTCTGCCGCGGAGTGGGGGGTTACTTTCATTTACCTACTCAGTAAAACAATGGCGGTGTTTCAACCCTAACGAATTAATAAAAAAGTGTTGTTTAATTCGAATCAGCAGTATCGTATTTGGGTTATTACAATATTTAAATTGTTGTTGATAATGTGCACGAGCAAGAATTTGGAAATATATATTTTTGTAATCAACATTCGGGAAAATAAGGCGATTTGCATGGTCAACACTTAGAGGTAAGACTTTCGCTCTAGCATTTACCCTATTTGTATAATTTATGTTGTAATTTATCATATTATAATTCACCCGAAATTTATAGTATGTACATCACCATAAATAGATACAAAGCATTATAAATTTATTTATGTTTTTTAAATTTCGCGGGTTTGGTGGGAGGTGCTTTCGGCGTCTCGCGTCATCTCCCGGTTTTTTTCAAGCTTCACTTTTTACTTTACTAAACTAACAGCCCCGTGACGTACTGTCACTAAAATTATTAATTGTCAAAATGAAGTTTTTTATAATAAAATATAATACAAATATGTCTCAGACTGTCCCTGAAGAGTTTATAAAAGCGAAGAGAAGCACTAAGAACGTATTTTGGGGGAGGGGTAAGAGTTTTACTTATATTGCAAAAAATTGAAGTGTTTTCGACACTGAATGGTAGTCTTTACGCAAGTTTCTTAATATATGATAGTACTTCCTCTTTGTATATGTATTATACAGTTATTTATTCATACACTAATAAATATATCCCAGTAGAGTGTTTAAAAATATACGAAAGGTAAAATTGATCAGATTTATCGACTAGTCAAGCAGAATATGGTACTAAACTATGTATTTATGTAAAAATTTTACAGAACACAAGTACTTTCGTAATAAAATATGTCTATATCTAATAATTAATATTGCCTTCAGATTCTCTGTGATGAAATGGCGAAGGAAAAAAAGAAAAGAAACTGAAAATCATTTTTGAAGAAACCTCGCTACAAACATTTTTTGGAAAGGCAGTTGCGGAGCATACAACCTACGAGTGGTGGGGTAATAAGGAGGTATACAGTTTTTTGTGCATTTTAATCCATTCTATATACTAATATATTATTGTTTTGCATAGTTTCTTGTTCGAGTAAGCGAAATCTCAAAACTTCTCGCTACAGTTTGTGGAGGTGATTGTAGGATGCTAACAAACACGTGGTGGGTAATGAATAGATAAAGACAAGTTGTTTAATAAATCTAATGTATATTGGTTATGTTTTATATAGTTTCAAGGCATGGTGATACTGCAACTGCGAAAGCCTTTCCTTACTGCGGTTATTGAAAATTTGGCTACATCTGACACAGTAATGAATAAGAAGGTAAGTTTTACATTTCTGCATATTTTTTTACTATATATTTAAGCAAATCAAACGATAATAAGGACAATCTAGGTCCTATAGAATTATGTTATTAATTTAAGTAATAATATTATTGTTATCGATACATTTTCATTTCGTTTCATTTACCATTACAACAGAGATATACATAGTTCTTTATAATGTAATAAAAAAAATGAACAGTCTTATTTCCCATTCCCAAATGTCAAATAAGATGAAAAATATGAGCTATCTCTTTCGTACTTTTATTATTATCGTTATCGATACATTTTCATTTCGTTTGATTTATCACTACAACAGAGATATACATAGTTCTTTATATTGCAATAAAAAATGTACTGAGTCTTATTTCCCATTCCCAAATATCAAATAAAATAAATAATATGAGCCTCTGTCTCTTCCGTACTTTTATTATTGTTATCGATCCATTTTCATTTCGTTTGATTTACCATTACAACACAGAAGTACATAGTTTTTTGTAATGCAATAAAAATGTACAGCCTTATTTCCCATTCCCAAATATCAAATAAATAATATGAGCCTCTGTCTCTTTTGTACTTTTATTATTATCGTTATAGATACACTTTCATTTCGTTTGATTTACCACTACAACAGAATTATACATAGTTTTTTATAATGCAATAACAAATTTACAGTCTTATTTCCCAGTCCCAAATATCAAATAAAATAAATAATATGAGCTTCCGTCTCTTTCATACTTTTATTATTATCGTTATCGATACACTTTCATTTCGTTTGATGTACCATTACAACAGAGATATACATAGTTCTTTATAATGCAATAAAAAATGTACTGATCTTATTTCTCATTCCCAAATATCAAATAAAATAAATAATATGAGCTATCTCTTTCATACTTTTATTATTATCTCGATACACTTTCATTTAGTTTAATTTACCATTAAAACAGAGAAGTACATAGTTTTTTATAATGCAATAAAAAATGTACAGAGTCTTATTTCCCATTCCCAAGTATCAAATAAAATAAATGAGCCTCTGTCTCTTTCGTACTTTTATTATTATCGTTATAGGTACACTTTCATTTCGTTTGATTTACCATTACAATAGAAATATACATAGTTTTTAATAATGCAATAAAAAATTTACACTTATTTCCCATTTCCCAAATATCAAGTAAAATAAATAATATGAGCTTCTGTCTCTTTCATACTTTTATTATTATCGTTATCGATACATTTTCATTTCGTTTCATTTACCATTACAACAGATATACATGAGTTCATTATAATGCAATAAAAAATGTACTGAGTCTTATTTCCCATTCCCAAATATCAAATAAAATAAATAATATCAGAGGCTCATATTATCTCTTTCGTACTTTTATTATTATCGTTTTCAATACATTTTCATTTCGTTTCATTTACCATTACAACAGAGATATACATGAGTTCATGATAATGCAATAAAAAATGTACAGAGTCTTATTTCCCTTTCCCAAATATCATATAAGATAAATAATATGAGCCCCTATCTCTATCATAATACCTAGCAGCTAGCGAAAAGTAACGATGCTTGTTGATTGCTATGTGTGTATGGTATAGCAACGATGAGTGTTGAGCTTCTTGCCAAGCCTTCTACAGTATTATTGAAATCATCAAAAGTTAAAAAGTACCTCAAAGATGCCAATTTCCATTAGCCGTTAGGAAATATCAGAAGTACGTTTTATTTGCTGTATATTATGAGAGCAGTTAAACATATTTAGGATTTTTCTAACGCTAGATAGGAAAATTAAATGTCCATGAGAAGCATCTACTTTCCTACAACTCAGTTAACTGTGAGTATGTAAAAAGAGGGAAACTATGTAAAAACTAACTACTAACGATGATATTTGTAAATACAATTCTCTGTTTTAGTATCGTGATGGTTAAAAATATTTTGAATGGTACCTACTGGGATTTTTTTTTTTTTTTTTTTTTTTTTTTTTTTTTTTTTTTTATAGAAACTTTAGAAAATGCTGGATCCTATCAATACGTTAGTAAATATTTAGTTTTCTTTGTTTCAGTATCATGGGAAACTCCAAGTGACACTTTACTAAACATAGCTAGTTTTAAATCAAAATATTTTGAACTTATAAACTCGGTTTTAAAGATTTTTTAAACGACATTTTTTTAACCACGCTTGCAGAAAATTTCAAAAATAAAAGTAAAGTAAAATACATTATGTGTCGAAACTTGCACCCCATCAAACGGACAATTTTAGTAAAATAAGATCTATTACAAACAAATTTCTCACGTTATTTCCCCAACTGATCTAGTCTTAGATAAAAGATCTCATAACCATTCTAGTAACAAAAAAACAATAATAAACAAATATACATATTTAAAAAATTTTTAGGTATACAGTCTTAGAAGTACGCCACATAGTAAGGTTATTTAATTTAAAATAAAGTCAGTTCTTTTCCGAGTCAAAATTTATATTTTGATTTTTTTTCAAATGTTTGCATGTGGTTAAAAAAAATAATCTTTCTTGATTGCTCCTTTACTTATGAAAGATTTAAAACTGTGCATTGTTAAGTGAGTTGAGAAAATGTAAAATTTTCTGGGCCATCAATAGAACGACTGCTGCTATGGCAAGAAGATCCGAAGCATATTATCAGGTAAGAACATATAATTTTTTTAACGTGGAAAATATAAAGAATATAATTTACTCTTATTTAAATGACTGATAAGACACAGGTGTGCTAATGGTTGTTTTCGCAACACAAAGTTTTTTCCATATTGGCAAATATTTTTATCTTTGTTTCAGTGTCGGAGTGTTTAATCGTGCTAGTTTACTAAACAAAGCTAAGTTTTAAATCAGTTTGAACAATTTACTTGTGTTGAATTTTTTTAATCATTTATGCATTAATTGTAAATAAATACAAACAATTTTTAAACCTATCAAAGCAACAGGGACGAGATATTGTCTTTTAAGTTAGCATTGGAAACGTACAAAAGCACTTCGATGCCATACGTAATATTCTATTACCGTATGTTATTAAATCGAAAGGTTTCGATAGCATCGTAGCGACTGTATTTAAAATACAACCGCAATGCAATTTTTTAAGTGGAAAATTGTTTGTATACAACTCCTTTCATTGATCCCTATATTTTTTAAAGTAAGGGAGAGATCCATTAACGTAGGACGGTTGTAGTACCTCTTGAATCAATTAAGTGTGTTCAGCGATGGAAATATAGCTTCCATCGAAGGTGTGATCCATTAATGTACGACGCTTGTAGTACCTCTTGAATCAATTAAGTCTGTTCAGCAATGGAAATATAGCTTCCATCGAAGGTGTTTAACAGGAGTATACGTATGTCTTCTGTTGAACTCGATGTTTTCCATATATGAGACAAAATTCAGAGCATTGGAGAGTTCCAAGTGATGACTTTAAATATCATCAAGGCATCCCACATCATATTCCATGTTCGTTATAGTAGCATAGTATTTTATATTTGAGCCAATTGGGTGTGTTTACAGTGAGATGTTTATCGGTAAATTTGACCGATACTGTGACTTGCAAAGGTAAGTAGTAGTAAATAAATGTCATTATGTGTTCAAACTGAAATTTTAGTTACAATATTTATGATTAGAATAAATGAAACACCTTCAGGAATTACGGAACCAAGTTGAAGAAGTAGGTGGTGGTGGGGACGAAAGCACAGTGAGTTTCAAAGTGAATTTGCACTGAGAATATTGAAGAAGAGGACTTCTTAGATTCAGATTACTGGTGAAAAATCTGAGACATTTTGGGACGAGAATGAATTAACTTGTTCACCGGAAGAGACCTACTAACAGAAACTTCAGTGTGTAATGTGTGTGTCAAATATAATATGCAATGAGCATTTTGTTTCGGTGTGTATATTTTGCCAAAAAAAATAAGAGAAAAATAAGTTAACATACTTTTGAAATATTTGTTATTGTTTGTGTGATATAATTTTTTACGTTTGTCTTAATAATAATTCTTCGAATTTGTGCAGGTATTAGTAAATTTTAAATTAAATGCTATTAGTTTCATTTCTCTCATTCCTCTCCATAATTTCCCCACACATTTTTACCCAACGATCAAAAAGACTGTGTATGGCCATTAACGTTGCACATGATGGTGCAACTACTCTCAGGTTATCATTTGCGGAGGTGAAATATTTAGGAATCACTAGATAAATCACTTAATTGGAACTTCCATCACGAAAAGGTAAACCACAAAGCAAAACTGTCCTCATGGACATGTCGTTGAATTGTGGTATTTTCTGGGGCATGCGTCCCCAACAAATTAGATTTATGTTATAGTCATCAGATCAATAATTAACATGCAAATCCATCGTTTGGTGGCCGAAAGGATCACAACGAACAGCCAAACCCTCTGGTTTGCAGATATTAGCACTACGACGTCAGCTGTAATGAAAATCCGCCTGGACTTACCCCTCTTCATATATATTTAGAGAGAGGCCACTGCGATCAATATACTGCACACTAGTATCATGGAGCTGAACAGGGCTACTGGATGACATAAAAAGTCACAGCATCCTGAGAATGCCCTTGGATACTATGCCTACCATGTCCTTTTTCTAGAAATAAATGAGTGGGATCACAATAAAGTCGACTTATTAAAGGCAGACTCCCGAGGGAACAGGAATCGGAGTACATAGCTACAAACCAAGGGTGAGGATATTCTCATGCCTAGGTATTAATGCAACTATATTTCAGGCCAAGGTTCATACCATGGAACTGTGTGTGCGATGGCTGGCATATATGCGTCCTGCACATAGATTAATACAAATTTTCTCAGATAGCCAAGTAGATCTAAAAACTCTTATTAGTATGTTAAAACTATCTACACGTAGATCAGACAGTTACAAGTTGCTATGCAAACATAATGCTACGAAGCTAGTTGAGTTGCCTGGCTTTGGTGGCATACAAGGCAATGAAAAAATTAACAATTTGTCCAGACAAGATAGTTATTTCTTTCTAGAATTAGTAATGCCCGTGAAAGGAGTATACATAGAGATGGAATAGAGAACAAGGTTATTATTACATTGCTGACATGATGAGCCAGTCTGAAACACGAGACTCTTCTTGAAGAGATCGTTAACTACTCAGACTCTAAGTTGCTTCTTTCTCTAGATCGTAACCATCTTTGAGGGCTGATCGGCTTAACCGAGCATGATCATCTCACAGAATCGATGTGATAGTAGTACCAGTTCTCTATATATAGTCCCTTGTGATTACTTTGGAAAGAATTCCAGCGGGAATCCTGAATCTCGCGGTAAAAGATATGTAAATAAATATCAAGGCACTAATAAAAGGAAAGATACTTAAAACACAATACCTAGATAACAAACAAGCATGTTCCACTTTGCATTAAACAAAGTTAACATTTAACCCATTAACACCAGTTCCTATACATAAGACAGCAAAGAAACTTGTCTTAAATAGGCCCTAGAAAATTTGTTAGTGACAATCGACCTAATTTCTTGTTGTGTGTGTTATTAAATTACTGATTGTGTAAGTCTTATATTGCAAAAGGTATGTATAAAAACATGTATGTAATTTATTTTTCTCAGTTATACAAACATAATAAATAGTGCCCACACTACTAATAATGGTAATAGTACGAGAGTTGGTGGTATCCCAGGACGACCCTCTGAGTCTTCCCTCTTCTGCATCTCACTGTTATTGTTATTTATCATTCATCTCAAAAGGAAACGATAAGGGGACTTCTCTGAAGATGTGCAGCTCACAGATGGAAGCATTCTACTACATCTGAATACTGAAGAGATTAAATCTACTCGAGTCTGTGGCACGTCAGGATATGAAACTATGCAATTTCTCCATGTAGTAATCCGGAGGCGTGTGTTTGTAACTAATATGTTTGCCATTCTGGTTCTTCTTTACTACCTTGTAGACAGCAGATCAGCTGCGCCAGTTAGGCAGAGATGACACCCGCAAGATGAAATATATCCACAGTCTTTATCTTCCTTTTTATCCATTTCTCTTCCGATATCAACTGGTCCTATAGGTGACGATGGAAAAAAAATATCTTATTAAATTTTGCCAATAATAAAGAAGATATCAGAGAAGAAATTTGAAAGTTTTTGATAGAAAAATACAAGTATTTTTAATATTTGTTTCAAATTATCAGTATTAATGTAAAATATTGATTGAATAAAAATATGCTAAAAAAGTCCATATCCTTTATGTCCAGAGTCTTATTTATGCATAGGACACATTTTTTTTAAATGTTCTCGAGTCAAAAAATTTGTCTAATAATTTTAATGTTCTTTTCTAAATTGACAAGAAAAATAATGTGATCGTTAATGGGTTAAATGCTCTAAACAAATTACTGCATTTGCATATGATTAAAAAAAATCAATTTTTAATTGCCTATTTTCTGGCACAGAGATTTAAAACTTTGCAAAGTTTAGTAAATTTAATAAAAGTGCCGTAACAGTGCCGTAACATCTCTTGGACTTTTCCGGTCGCTACTGGGCGTGGACATCGATGTCATTAGGTAAGGACTGATTGGTTTTTTGTGTCACTAAAGTTCTGTAAGACTGAAGTGATATATTTTTTTGCCACAATTTTCGATTGGCAAATCAGTAAAGGTTTTCTTTTTATTACAGCGTCGTGCGGGTTCGTGAAAATTTACTAAATATGTAACTGAGTTTTATATTATTGTATTAAATTATACAGTAACAAATTATTTTTTGGTTAGAACTCAAACATTTTTTTTTAGTTATAATATTAGAATTTCAATCTATCTTGGTTTATATTATCCTGCCTTTCAAGTAATGTTTTCAGTGTTTAAGTTTCTTTGCATATTTTTTTCTTTGACTAAAGTAATTAATTATTGACTTTTTTTTATTTATATAACTTGGGCAGGTGTGCTAAACTGACACAAGTTCTAAGAAAGGGTATTCATTTTGAGTAAAAAAAAAGTCCTAATGAACATTAACAAGATTATGCTTGCTTAAAAAGTTACAAAGATAAGTTTTTCCATTACAAAATGTACGATATAAAGCATGCCTTAGAAAAATTTATCATCACAGGTTACCATAAAAACAATAAATAAGCACTTTGTACGCTATAAAGCATGCCATAGAAAAATTTATCATCACAGGTTACCATAAAAACAATAAATAAGCACTTATTTCAAAGAAAACCCAACGTCTCACTTAATGTAATAAATCAACTCAGTGTTTCCAATATACTTTGACTTTGCGATCGAGAAAAATTGGACTAATGTTGACAGGACATTTTTTTTGCTTGAATTGGCCTTACTACCTCTTTCAGTCTTAAATTTTTAAATATGAACTTTTAATATGTCTCTTGTGATTGGTTTTTCGTGATTTGAGTCAGTTCTGTATTTATTTTGGTGTGTCCCAACGGGACGTGGGATTACATGGGTATCTTGGTTATTAATAGAGATAGAGAATCATTTAAATGAGAAAAGTGGTGCAGAATTTTATGCCTATTAACACGGCGTCTGGAAAATAATCGAATTCCGGGTAGTTTAGTTTGTGCTTAGGAAAAAGCCAAAATCGCCATTTTTAAAAATGTCTCGGTAACTTTTTTATTTGTAGTTCAATTCAAAAATGTTTTAAGATCATTTTGCCAGAATTTTTTTAAGGCCTTTACAGTGGCTTTCCTAATTTATTTTAAAAATACGTCAACTTCATTTTTTGTCATGGACAACATACTTATTGGATTATTGCATTTTTAAAATCAGAAAAATTTCCTGATTAATTTGATAGATCATATTTCATATTTGAAAAACGCAAAGTAGGATCTTAAACACAAAAACAATGTTACAGCAGGCCAATGAAATTTGGTCGTGGTGCCAAATATCGGCTTTGAAAAACAATTGTTTTCTGGACGCCATGTTAATGGGCATAAAATTCTGCTCTGTATGTTACATTTAAAATTTAAATTCAATTTTAAAACTTACGTTAATAGTTTTGAGGTTCAGTAACCAAAAAATAATGAGGTACTTTTATCGATTAAAAAAATAAAAATTTGGATACTATTACTTATATATGTCCATTTTTTTAAGAGTTAATTGTCGATTAGGAATACAGGAATGAAATTGGAGGGTTTTTCGAAATTGTAGTCATTTATCATAGTCAGTTTGCTGGGAAAAAAAAACTGCAAAAATGGTGTGATCCCATGGGTTATCTTTCAGACAGTGTAAAATTTTGAAAAATGTTTCTTTCCTTAATCAGGAGGAAGTTTTTCAACACATTTCAAATTTCCTTAAAAAATACAGATTTTTGTTGAGTTGACATTTTGAAATATGCGCAATTTCAAAATGGTGTAACTTTAAATAATCGAAATTTTTTAATTTAATTTGAAGCCTGTTGAAATAATGTTGCAAATCTTTTACAAATTGCCTAAAGAATATTCTAGAGGGGTCAACATTTTACAACTTTTTTTGCCCAAATTCTAATAATTCTTAATTTATAACTTGGATTCCATGTTTTGATATTAAAAATAAAGCATAATCTTAATATCATCAACCACCACATGTCCATGTGATAATTTAGTTTGATATTTTATCTTTGACTGAGACAAACTTGCAATATTTTTGGTACCAGCTCTACAGCAAGGTCGAAAATGATCTTAGGAAGTCTTCCTTCAGTAGGTCTAATTAATGCTCATTGGTAATTTTCTTTGGGCAAAGTGATTTTGGTGGTTACGTTTACTACTAGTCTTGATCCGGTGTTGAGGTTATACGTGACCGTTCTGTAATTTTTCTCTAAGTACGATTTATGTTAAATTTGATATAGTAATTCGGAGGCTTCTTGGAAAAACTCTTCTGCAATTTTTAAGTAGAATTTGTACAACTTCATTCCGCCAGTTCATTTTCTAATTTTTTGCATTGTTTTTCTGCATATCTTCTTGCTTCTTTTTTTCCCCTCATAGCACCTTTTGATTGTTTTATCTCTGACACCTTGTTCTTTCTTCTTCTAACATGTTTACTGTTTTTCTATATTTGGGTATTCTTAAGTAAGTGGTAATTTTAGTTTACAGAGCCTTTTTGTTATCCATTACCTTATTGCAAATATCACTTAATTTTATGGTTTGTTTTTCTTTTCTTTATTATTTGTTATCAACATCTATTTTAGATTTTATACAGCAAGTTTTCTAGTTTGGTGTGTCACTGTCATGTTGTTTTTTGAAAAATAACCTTCCATGCTCTTTAGGGATCCATAAATTTTGTGGTTTGTGTTAATTGCTGGTATCTTTTCAACTATTTTTCTATCAATTAGATTATGACCTCTCTGAGTTACAAGGTACTGATTCGTTCTTAACCACTTCCTTTGTCTTTTTAACTGAAAATGATGTGTGATGATTTCAGGTTGTTGCCACTTCGATCTGATCACTCGCCTGCTAGAATTTCTTATTATTAAATACATAAAGAAATCTCCCTCTGGCTGTGGGTTACGCTCATTCATTTCGTTATTTTTTTATTGGATTGGAGTTCTGTATACTTTGTCTATTATTCCTTGGTCGGAAGGTATGTATACATTTACTAGATGATAAATTTATTCCCATATTTTTATCTATTTTCTTCTTGATTTTCTCATCTTTCGTGCTTTTCAGTGTTGTAGTCTCTTATGTTTTGGTTTCCTCATCGCTTAGGATCTACTTGTCACTTATAGTTGTGTTTGTTGTATGTGTTGTATGTAAACTGTGTCAATTTATCATTTGAGGTTAGTGCGTCATACCTCTCGTTTATCTTTTTTCTTTTAACAGATGTTTTTATATTCCATGTGAACTTTTTTTTTTTTTTTTTGTAAACTTGTTACCTGACTTGTATTTTTCGGTTAGAATATTTTGCAAGTGATTGCTACTTCCATCATATTGGATCCTGATTCCGAAAGGTATTTGTTGTATTTCAAATTTTTCGTAAAACTGTGTTTTCATTTCAACTTACTGGTGGTCTGTCTTGCAGAGACACTATCGTAATAGTAGGTGTTTCGTCATCCTCTGTAGATTGTTCATAATATTTTGGCCGAATTTCTTATGGGTTGAAAATCATCTTCCTACGTATAATAACTTTTTGCTCATTTTTTCTCGTGTTTTATGAATTCAAGTGTTCTATTTCTTATTTATTTTCTCGTGTTTTATGAATTCGACTGTTATGTTCTCCTTAATTACTACAGCATCAACTATTTTAGTAATTCTGGTTTCTCCATCACTTAGGACCTATCTATCTAATGTGATGTCACTCATTTATTAGTTATATTTCTTGTATTTTTTTTCTTATTGTATTTCATACATTTTGTCCTGTAAGTGGATTTTCTGTGGGGCAAATAAATAAATATTATTATTATTATTTAAGCTGCGTCTTGAGTAGTGTTTCGTACATCTCGTTTTTCTTTTCTGATGGATCTTCTCACGTTCCAGGTTGTAAATTTTTTTTGTAAACTTGTTATCAAATCATTTCTATTTCTTTGTTAGGATATTTTGCAGGTGCGGATACTGTCGTATAGGATTCTAACTCCGAAAAGTGTTCGTTGTAGTTCAATTATTTTTTAAAAAATTGTGCTTTCTTAGGTTTTCGTTTCCCACTTATTAATGTTGCGTCTTGCAATTATCAGGATAGTACTTGGTGTTTTCTCATTATCTGTAGATTATTCTTATTTCTAAATTTCACCAGTCGCCCCTGATTCTCTAATAGTTGCTAATCTGTTTTCTTCTGGTATCTTGGTTCTTTTTTTATTCTATAATTCCGATTACTGTTTGTAGGTTTTTTTATGCGATTTGGCACTTGTTCTCTCAGATTTCCCAGGGTATATGGACATTCATTCTGTATTCACTTGACGTTGAATGACGATGATCATCATCATACTTTCTACTTGTGTGGTTGATCTTTTTGCGATATTAAAAAACATATCCTATATATTTTTGTAACTTTTTTGGATTTTTTCTCTTGGTCTTTTACTGTCGATTTGTAGTTTTGCCATGGAATCTTCGGTAGGCACATTATTTGGATCATCCATCGTGTTTGTATGGAAGTACTTAGCGGCTTTTAGAGCATTTCGTATAGCTGTAGAAAAGGTTCACATTTTATTACAGATGTGTATGGTGAATCCAAAATTTTAATTTTTTAAAATACGTATTTTCACACTAAACATATTTATGGTAAAAGATATAAAACTTGGCGATATTTAGTAGATTTAAGGGTTCGTAACACCCAAGGGACTATTAAGAAGAGGCTGCCACAATTGGAAGCTGGCGAAGAAATTAATAGGTAAGAATTTTTTGGGTTATATTTCTAATTTCAAACAGTTCACGATGTCAAATTAAAATGGCTTATAACACATCTTAATTTGGATTTTAAGAAAATAGGAAGAAAAAAGTTGGTTGTTACAATTTTTTTTGCTATTGCCAAAAGTGTTTAATATGTGACAAATAATATATTCTCTTTGTTTCAGCATTGAACGGGTTAAAACATAGTGAAGTGAAGTGCGGGTCAGTGATAATTTACTAAACTCAGCCAAATTTTGAATAATAAATAAATTAGAGATTAGGTTAATTGAGGAAACGGATTTTCAAAATTGAAAGAAGAAAATTTCAGGACAACAGTATAAGATATTTTTAAAGAGTTTGTTAATCTATGGGTAGGGTAGTATTTAATTTTCTTTTATTTTCTTTTTTCTTTGTGACTTGCAGCTCGCGTCACAAACTGCTTCTGAGCTTCAGCAAAGCTGGACTTTTTTTCTGCATTAATGTCAAGAAAAATTTTAATATACACCGAGTAATGAAAGTAAACTATTTCCCTACAAAACAGCTGGTAGTGAATTTAAGAACTTCATTTTAATAAATTGCAAAGTATAAGCTGTAACTAAAATGACGTAGAATGAGATATTAGTGACACACAATTCATTATTCTAATAAAAAAGTTTCCTTATTTTGTTTAAATATCTCCTGGTAATATTCAAAATTTCGCTAGGTTTATGTAAATTTAAAATACTCGACAATTGACATTTAATAAACTCTTAAAAGTGGAAATGGATACTGGAACATCAGATGACGCCGACTTAGGAGAAAATAAGGTTTGTATTTCTTCAGCTGTATTTTATAAAACCCTTCACAATCATTGATCACCTAATACATCCATACAGTAGTTTGATGGTTAGAGAATACTTAATACATTTGCTACAATATCTTCTTAATTTATTTGATAGTAATGTTATGTATTTTGTTACAGGATATGGTTAGTCACAGCAGATCGGTGAGTCAATATTTTCTTTCGTTGTGTATTTTTAAATTATTAATGAACCAGTTTGGTAAAAATTTTAACTCTTACATAGCAAGAATTTTTAATTATTAATTGAAATAATTAATTAATAATAATTATCTTTACTTACCTAAAATTGATTGTTTTCTAAATTTTCATTTAATTTTCTAAGTAAAATGTTTTGCTATTATTAGGATATCTCATCTCAGGCTACCATAAACGAAATTAGGAGAAATTGTCACAAAAATAAACGTACTATTTGGTTACATTAGATTAAGACAAATTTTCAGCCACTTAGCTATAGGTAACTGCATCTGGATATTTCTTTTGTTTTTACTTGGCAAGTCGGGGTCTGCTTTCTCTCATATCAGATGATGATAGATTGCCTTCTCATTTCTTAGTTCCATTTTCACTTTCACACATCTCATCTCAAAGAGGTCGGTACATCTCATCTCAAAGAGGTCGGTGGTGTCTTACAGCGCTTAGTGACGTGCGTACAATCGATTACCATGCTCTGTAGAGATGTTGGTCTTTCATAACTTTAGGTAAAAGTTGACGAGATACTACAGTTACTGGGTAACCTCTCTCATTTCGTGCACATGATTGTAATGCCAGATTGTCTGGTTGCACACTTGCCAAGATCCAACGTTGTCGCTTCATAGAGCATTACTATTGAAGCACAACTGGTTGTCGGTGATTATGTCCAGTTTCTGGGTTGTAACGGCAGGTTTGGTGGCCGAAAGGATCACAACGGACGGCCAAAGCCAAACTCTCTGATTTGCAGAGATTAGCATGCTTGACCATAACGGGGGCAAATTAGCACCACACCGTCAGCTGCAATGGAAATCCTCCTGGACTTACTCCTCTTCATATATATTTGGAGTGAGAGGCCAGGTGGGCAACAGAGACTGCGACAAGTGGCCATCGATATGCCACAAACTAGTATCATGGAGCGGAACAGCTTGCTCGATGACAAGAAAGTCACAGGCATCCTGAGAATGCCTTCAGATACTATGCCTACCATGACCAACTACAAACTGACCTTTTTCCAAAAAGACGAGTGGGATCGGAATAAAGCCGACCTACTCAAGGCAGACAGTTGCTGGTTTACAGACACTCCCAAAGGAATAGGAGCCGGAGTACATATCTTTAAATCAAGGGCGAGGATATCCTCAATCCTCACGCTTAGATACTAACAACTATATTTCAGGCTGAAGTTCATGCCATTGAACTGTGTGCGAAGGCTGGAATATATGCATCTTGTATGTAGATCATTACAAATTTTATATATGGTATAGAACTGTTGGAAGGCTCTAAGTCATTTGAACAAAACCGATAAAGTGACTCTGGTCTAGAAGGTAACGAAATAGCCGACTTCTTGACCAGAGAACGAGCAGGATCACGAATCATCAAACCTGAACCAATACTTGGCATATCCTCAAGTACTGCCAAGATGGCTCTCTTAACCTAGGAAACTCTCCAGTATTGGCAAGAGTTACAAGGATGAGTTCTTTCGAAGGCGTTTATAAAATAACTTTTGAAATCAAGAACTCAGAAAATTTTAGAGTTAAACAGGGTAAACCTGAAAACCCATTAAACTATCATCTGCGTAAACTCGGCCTGGCGGAAAACGCCGAGAGCCACCTATGCCTGGAGGATGAGGAGAAAGCAGACCATGTATTGTGCACCTGTCCTGCTGTAGAGAGGATCTTATTCTCAATATATGGCAAAGGGCAATTATTGCTGCCGGAGGATCTGGATACTTTCACCCAATACAGTAACAGTTTCATTAAAAGATTGAACTTATTGGGTGAAATATAAGTAGGAATGAGCCACAATATACCTGCTGATGGCCATAGTGGAGGGCCAACAAGAACCTAACCTTCTAACAGTATCAATCTCTTTGCTACATCATTCATAGTTACTCATAGGCTCTAGGTATGTAGTTGTTCTGATTTTAGATTATCATTAGTAGCTATAGCACCTGAAGAGATTTACATAAATACTGACGAGCTTATTTTTTGGTGTCGCCGATTGGTCTTGGTGGCAGAAAGAGCTGAAAAAAGTCTCTAGTGAGTTCAAACTGTCGTTACATATCTAGATATACTTGTTCCTGTATTTTTCCGGATTCAACACTGTAAAATGGCACATATTTGGTGTTTAAAGACTGTTGGGAAGTGACCACAGAGTCCAGCCTAAGATCTGTCATCAGTTTTATTCTTCTGTGTAATAGGCTAATCTTTTTGGTTTATAGTGGTTGTGCCAAAGGAGAAAACTGGTGCTCTATCACCAGCCAAAGGTGAAAAACAAGTAAAGTTGTCCTGGCAAAGTAGGAACATGGTAGGTTCCTTACTTCTACTTGGATTTAAAAACCAAGTTGATTTTTGTGCTTATACTCCAAAGTGTAGTAAGTCCAGTAGTATTTGCAAAGTTTTTGATGGTCCTTCACAGACGAGTCTCCAGTGGTACTTGCAAAGTTTTTGATAATCCTTGTTTTAATCTCAATTTAACGTAGGTCATCACATTAGATACACCTATTCCAGTAATGGTTGTATAACTATGGTATATGGTCAGTTGACCATAAGACTCGGGGGAAACATGATTGAACAATTAATTCCATAACTGTGATTCTGGTGGCATGTCTGGTAAAGTAACGAACAGTCAGTATCATGGTATCAGCGACACAACTTCTGCTGAGCAACCTCGATAAAAAATACTATGTATGTATCTGCTTGTTTTCTGCGTCCATTTTTTGATATAGTATCTCCAGGTCAGTCATATCTCGCAGATCTGAGTCCAAGTCCATGCCTTTTCTTTTATTGGTTAAAAGTAGGTACGACAACTCGTGATCTTCATAGTATCTGTCCAGTGTTCTGAGGGTCCTGTGTGTGAGATCCTGGGCTGGTTAGTAACCTATGTACCACACATTGACATGACTAGGTTACTCACCTGCCGTTGAAAGTTTCCTCAGCAAAAAGCCTCTTCGGGAATCCCGAGTATCGGGAATCATACGATACAACCGCATGTTGATAGCCTAATCCTATTTTTACTACAACTTTGGGTTTTCTCAGAGTTGTTACTAGTATCCGACACTTCAGCATAGCTTAATTTTATTATGGTATAATGTGTTCCATTCGTTTCTTTTGCTAAATGAATTAAATATGTCTGTAAATGGCTGAAAAAAATTGTCTTAATCAGTAGTTAGAGAACCTCTTACCGATTGGGGAAAAATTTAGATTATTTTCAAAATATTTTTAAATATATTACCATAATTTTTTTTTTACTTGATAGTTATATAGGTTATATTCTTATAATTCCAAAACTGGTTCATTAAAAACAAAACAACAGATCAAAGTTTTAGATAATTAAAAAACAAATAGTATTCACCCAAAAGTTATGTGTTTTACCATATGGAAATAAACTGTACAAGAAATATTACACAAATGGTTATGCTTACTGAAAATTATAGGGAAAACTTTGCGGAACGATTTTAAGACCTGTTTACAAATTTAAAGAATTTTCAAATGGATTGCGGATTTAACAACAATTGCGTAAAAAAAACTTAAAAAAATGCGTAAAGAAAGAAGTACAGTTTAGCAAAATGAAAGTAGGTTACCCATGAGTTAGAATGTTTATTGGTTTATTGTGACCAACATTAAAGTTGTTTCATAAAACACAAAACTTTTGACACATCAAGTTGGCATGATCTGCAGTTGATTAAAACTCAAAATGTTGCTTACTTTATACCTGAACAATTGGTATCAAAATGCATGTGTTCTTTCAGTGATGGCTGATGAATATTTGCGGAAAAAGTTGCAAACCCAAGTAATTTTTAGATATTTTTTTTTCTCGTAATCAGGGGACATTTTACTGATACGTTTCAAATTTCGTTAAGAAATTTTGATTATTTGAAGTTACAGCTTTCTGAAATGTGCACAATCAAAATTTTCAAAAACAGTCAATTTTAAATAAAAATTTCTTAATGAAACTTAATATCGGTATCGTATCCTGATTGCGAAAAAAATATGTTGCCAATATTTTACAAATTGTCTAAAAATTTCCTGGGAGAAGACATTTTCACAACTTCTGAGATTTTAACTGCAATATTTTTTTGCAAAACTTCTTCATTTGAGTATAGGGAGTCATGCTTTAAAGAATCATTTGGGTCCCATGCTTCAATATTAAGATATGACAACTAAAAGTCACGAGCCGTCACGGTGTTTCTTCATATTTGAAATGGACGATGATCCTGAACCCTAATCAGGATTGATTCTTTCCTTTGTTTGATTTATTATTTATAGCGAATTTTTCGAAATTTTTCAATTTCGTATGAAGCTCGGTTTGTTTTTAAACACAGTTATGAGTTACTCATCTATCAGAAAATAAATTACAACGTTAATGCAATTGAAAGGATACAGTTTAAAAGGTCATGGATTTACAAAATTGGCTGTAAAGATTTTGTATCTAAGGTACGTTGGACAAATGAGATGATCTATTAGATTAGTTTTAAGGAACATATGATACATTTCAAATATTGAAGAGCGGACAAGCCTAGCGTTGGCGCAGACATGGATATCGTTTCATGAAAGTAAAGTCACACTTCATCTCTTAGAAGCACCTGGATACTGAAAATATTACCTCAGTCATCTGAACGACTTACACTGCACCAACAAATGGTAGTAGGACGTTTCTTCGTCTTCTCCGCATCTTGGGCATGCAGAATCTTTCTTAACCCCTATAAGTAATTAGGTGTCTTCTAAGTCTAAATGTCCTATCAGATCTCTGATTAGATAATCCAGAGTTTTTCGCCGCCGACCTAGTAACCAGGCCGACTGAAGAAATACCATCAGAGGGTGAATACATTTTTAATTAATACAATTAATCTTTGATCTATTGAAAAATACACAACGACCTTAACTGCATGCATTTTTATATTTTTATGTATACAAGCTAGACACACTTAAGAATGCGCTTTAGCAAGAAGGACGGTAGACTAGACAATCTGGTCCATAAATGAGTGAAAAGGGTATTAAAATTAGCAAGTTAAAGTGCCTTGTTTCTTGTGTCAAGCTGGATGTACAAATTACCTATTTTAGGGAGCCAGCCTTTAGAGCATTACACTGATAACTTTCATTCAGAATTTTTTACATATAATTTAAAAAAATTGCAATTTCAGTATTCTTTGTCTATATTTAGAAAGTTAGTCTCTCGGTGTAATGTTTTCATTTTGGTCATGTGATTTAAACTAAGAGAGGCACTTGCAATGGCTTGTTTAAAATTGTTAGTATGTACTTCTGTATACACTTGTAAATATTTTACGTCTTGATTTTTGCGTTTCGCGTGCCGTTTTGACGAATTTAACCTGAGGTGATTTGTGAAAGTTATAGTGATTTACAAAAAAATAAAAAAATACCTATTGCAAAAGGTAAGTTCAACTGCATTCACTAGTAACTGCAATACAATGTTTAAAACCAAGCCTTAGATGTATACAAAAACTTTAGTTAACTTATTTATTATAGGAATATTTCTTCAATTCGGTCATTAATTTTAAAACTCTTTAAAATGCCGTGGACATGTGGTACGAATACAAGTTACAATTCGAAACCTTTGATGTTAACACTAAAAAGCCAAAACATTGTACACTATACTTAATGGGCGTTCCTGCTAACCAAGTGAAACTAAATTACATCCTTCATTAACATAAATAATATTATTTTCTCTTGCAAAAAAAACAGGCAATACTATTATTTTTTATACCAATGAGCACCTGGTACGCATGACAATATTTTTTTGTTGAAAAACTGCTTAAGATGCGATAAAATAAATAATTGGCCACTTTTATACCTAGTAACTATAGAAGATATGCCGGAACAAGTTTGGATCAAAATTTCATCGAAATATAATAGCAAACGTGCAGAAAAACATTAGGTTTATGTTGCAAAAGTACTCTTCAATTTGTATCTATTGAAACTAAAGACATCGAAGTTATGATAAAGAGGACTTTCTTCAATGTTGCCAAAAAATGCAAGCGTTAACTCTAACCGAATAATGAAGCAAAACTGTTATCAACAAAAGATATATAATACACTGGGAAAGAAGAAAAATAGCAAAAGCGACATTGGTACAAGCAGACCATATTGTAAAAATTGCTAATACTACAGCACATTTCCTGGACAATGCGGCTCATTTAAGTTGTCCGACACCTGTATGAAAGGAAGTTAAAACGCGATGACAGCAACAAATAAACCAACCAAATAAAGGGGTAGAATAGTATTAGGTAAAAAGCAAAAGAAAGCTATTATAATTCAATGTTCTTAACAAAGAGACTTAAGTAGTCATGATGAGGTTTCCGTGCTTAAATTAACCACCACAAATGGTCTATAGAAATAATGTAAATAACCCAAAGAAGAAACCTTGGTGAATGAAGATAATTGCGTTTGTTGTACTCTTCAATTATGGTATGTTTCATATGCAAATGACAAGTGGAGAATGGACGCAGTCAACTTGGATCAAAATTTGAGCCAATTTAATGTACTAAGGTAACTAGTGTAAGATAAGGCAAGGTGAATTCATTTTCATTAGAGTAATGGAAAATGGAAAATTACTATCTCAACATGGTGTGTATGATATGACGTATTTTTTTAATGTCTAAATGGAAAAAGATCTTCTCAAGAGCATAAACTTGTCATTTAATAATGAACGCATTTGGATTCTTTAACAACATATAATAAAATTCGCAATGACAATAAGAACAAATATGATACGATCTTAAGCGCTTGATGTCTAGATGGGATTATGATTATCATAAACTAGACTGTTTAACAGAAAAATGTGTCATAAGATTGAGGAACAATCGAAAGCCTGGAAGGGCGACTACTACATACATCATAGACTTTTAACCATTTGCAGTCTTGCGTGACAAGAGACAGCAAATAAAAAAATTGAATACAGTGAATAAAGCACATCTTTAAGGATACAAATACGTTTGAATAATACAATATTTTGAAGAGATAAAACATAACATTTTATTATTACAAAAACAGAATGCATTTGTGAGGTGCTTTGTCCAGCGGGTGGTGGTGGGCCATCTCCGCCCAGGAGGGCGGAATTTTCGAAGAAAATACTCGATGACATAACAGCGCAATATCAGAGAAACCATATTGTATAATTGTATATAAATATAGGACAACTTTGGACTGCTTGATTAAACCGAACAGAACATATTTTTTTATATAAAAATGTACAGTGAAACGTTAAGGGCATAAGTGGCTTCGTGGTAGAGCGTAAGGACACTTGCCTCTCAACTTGGATTTCCGGATTCGTTTACCGATCGAGGAACTGGGATTTTTCTATTGCAGATATTAATTCTAGCATACTCGGACATGGGGTGTGTGTCTGTTGTCTCTGCATGTGCAGCCTCCTAACACAGAAAGTAACTAGAGATCTTTACGGGGGGGGGGGGTATTACCCATGGTGTTTAATTTAATTTAATCAATATAGAGTGCTGTGGGCAGTGGGTGGGTTTTTACAAATTTGATGGTGTTTTTAAATGTTTTGTTCCGCTCTAAGAAAACCGTATTCTTGTATTTTTCCGAATAAAGGCATTGTTTCTGAGGTAGTACTAAGCAAATAAACAAATAATACAAATTTTTTTGGAAAATTTTAACGCCCTTTATCTCGAAAATGAAGCATTTCTGGACACATGTTCATATAGACTTTTTTCTTTAAAATTGCATTTTCGATATTATTTAGGAAACAACTTTTATATAAAAAAAACTAACAAAAGTATAACATTAGGGACTACCTACTTTTTGTAGCATTAAGTGGGGGAGTTAGTAAAAATTGCTAACAACCAGAAAGACAGTTTCTGTAATACAGTAATACCAACAAATGGAACATGTACTGATGGAAACAGCATGCAATAGATTTTATAATTAGTCAGATGGAAACAAATTATCTGATTATTGGACTCCCTATTATTGGTATCAACAGAAAATTCTACAAGCATGAGATTTTGATCCAAACTATCCTGGCATACCTATTAATTAATATGTAAATAAACGTATGTTTTCCAAAGATAAAAAGGACTACCCTCTAGAGCGAATAACATACGGCATACTTAAAAGTTAACGAATAACAAAAACTTGCCTTAATAGGAAATAATAGTAAAATAAATTGAAGAAATTTTGCAGTTATTGTCATATTAGTTTATATTGTTCAGGCCAAATTCTGACATGATTTTGTTATCTTAATTTTCTGTTTGTTAATATAAGATTATTTACGCGATATAAAATTGACTTTTACAATTACATGGATAGGTAAAAAAATACAAGTAACATAAAAATGCTTCAGACTATAAAAAATCAAAGATCAAATCTGTCATTTACTTTAATGTGAAAAATTGAAATCACAATTTTGTGTCTTGAAATTGATTTTTTTTTTAATTTTAGTTCAAAATTTGTTTCATAATAAATTAAAAAATTTTGAGGTCTATCCTCAAGAACAGCACAATACACTTTTGAAATACTAACACCCCTAATTTTTTTACTACATTTCAATGATCATTTGTATCTTTATACTGTTAAGAATTTTAAAAATACATTTGCATTTATAAAATAGCTACACGTTAGGCACTTCTTAAATGAACAACTATTTTATACTAATTAAGTCCATGTTAAATTTATTCTAGTCTTTCTTCGAATATTTCAAAATAATTTAAATAAGTAACTGTATTGGTACTACCCACAAAAGACTCTAAAGGCATTATTATCTTTATTATTAGTATTATTAACACATTTACATACCATCGGTATTAATGGAAGAAATATGTGACGTTTTACTTCATATGGTCAGAAATAAAAACGTTACAGGTGTTCCAAACGGTGGGCAAAAAACTGATAAATATTTTTATTTGTTTTACGATCTCTAACGGATATTTTCAATTTAGTATAAATATATAGATTTAGGACCATCAGTCACCTATTAAATTTATTTGGTAGCTAGTTTCTTTGGATAAAATTGTATCAATACTGACCCGACACATCACAACGATATTTATTAATGGTAGACTTAACTAAAGTTTTTGAAAAATATACATGCCCTTATATAGTGTGGAAATTAAGTAACACATAAATTCAGTAATTCCGTTGATATTAATTTTTTTGGAAAAAATCTCGAAGGGGTATAGCGATTTTAACTTCAGCAAATATTTTCAGTCTATTTTCAGTTTATGTCATTTATTTTTTAAGTTATGACGTCATCGACTTTTTTTTAAATGACAATCTATATTTTTTATTATTGATTTTGGTAGTAGTTTTTATTCCGGTTCTGACCGTATAAAATTTTCAATATGTTATATTTGAAAAAAAATTGAGAAAAACAGTCTTAAAGTTCAAATAACAAAAATTCATTAAATTGGGAAAATTTATCTAGGAATTTTTGTTATTTGAACTGTTTTTTCTCGATTTTTTTTCAAATAATAACATTGAAAATTTTATACGGTCGGAACCGGAATAAAGACTACTACCAAAATCAATAATAAAAAATATAGGTTATCATTAAAAAAAAGTCGATGACGTCATAATTTAAAAAAATAAATGATATAAGAAACTGAAAATAGACTGAAAATATTTGCTGAAGTTAAAATCGCTATACCCCTTCGAGATTTTTTTCCAAAAAATTAATATCCACGGAATTACTGAATTTATGCGTTACTTAATTTACACACTGTATGTATATGTAGTTCAATATTAATAATTATCAGGTAAGTATTACTCAGTGATTTAACAGAAATGTGTGGCAAATGCAAACCTCACCAGCCTGGAATTGTCTTAAGCAAGAGGATCATACTTCTTTAACCATGGCAACAAAGAATGTAGCAACCAATGTCTAAATCTTTTAGTGGTTCTTGAAAAATACATCTTTGAACCGCTTAAAACGTGCAAAACACGTTAAAATCATATCGGCGAATAATGCTTCAGGATCAGTGACGAATTAAACATATTCAAGGGGCCCATAAAGCTCTGTGAATTAATAAAGCTCTACAGAAAGCGGCCAACAGAAAACCACATCAAATATTCCACCTATTGAATTTGATCAATGGGCAGAAGAAAGAATTGGACTAAAGTTTCTTGTGTTCAGTGCTATCTAATTCAAACGATGTTTATATAATTATAGTGTTATCGTTTGGCAGTCAATTAGATCATTATTCAGAAATATAATTGATTTTAATATGTAGGTCACTACTAAAACAGTTTTTAAATAGAAAAACTAATTAAAGGCCTCATTGCGTGAGCCCTAATTAGTATAATGAACGAGTTAACACGCTTTAACATGGCACAGCTAAATTGAAATTAAAGAGGTTATCTTTCTAAATTATATTTCTAGTAGAAATTATTTTTAAAACCATCAGTGATTACGTGTAATTGTTTAAATTGTATTTATTTATATTTTATGTTGACAAAAATGAGAAAAAAAACACATTTTGTTTTGTTTAAAGATTAAATTAAATAAACATAAGCTCTGAATCTTATTTTATTTCATTAATTAACAATTATTATTATTTTAATCATATTTTTGTTTAAAAAAATGTCCGAAAATATCTTGAACTTCTCTTTCATGTCAATCGATTGTCTCACTATTAATTACGTATTATCATTGTTCCGAGAAATATTAACGTTGGATTAGTAATAAATTGAAGAATGAGATGCTCTTTGTATATTTGCAAAAGTAAAAGTTACATCATGTCAAGGTTAAATACTACGACACTACTGTAAATGTTAGATAGGTCAGAAATTAATTCGCATGTGTTTACTTAAGAAATCTCTGGGTGAAATTTAAATAAGATTAGTAAACAAATAATAACATTGAAAAGCATACATATAATGCAAGTAAATTTGTTTGCATCACTGAATCTATTTACTTGAGACTCGTATCATAATTAAATTAATATTATTAACAACTAACAACAAATTTTTTAGTTAAATATAACTGTTTTATTTAATTTTACCCATTAGTATCTATTTATAATTTATAATTAAAGTAAAAAACTACTTCATGAAGGGGAATATTTACATAAATATGCTTGTAAAAAATAGGGTACACGCCTTAGTCGCCTAATATGTATTTTTTAAACTTCCTAATACATATATTTTTTGATACAGAGAATAATATAGTAAGACTACAAAACAGAGCTTAGGATTGAAGGGGGTTAGACATTTATTTTGGTTTATTTTAAATTTTTAAAAAACCAAACGTGGTGTGAGCCTTAAAATGGTTTTCAGCATTAGCTATTTATTTTAACGACTATTTTAGTTGTTATAATCTAAATTAACAACAAAAAATTCATATCATTTAAGTTGCAACTGCTGTTGAACTTGTGAAGTTAGAACCAATTTGTTTATATCCTGTCTACGGATGATTTGCTGATGTCGTTAAAACCATTATCACGGAGATATGGCGTTATGCAACAGAATAAAAAAGACGTTTGTCAAGCAAATAGTTCTTTTGTATTCATGGCCTACCTGGTATTCGAATTAGTTTTTTAAAGATAAACAATTATTTCACAATATAAACAACGTTTTAAATACAGACTGTAATGTAATAGTCAAGACAATTTATTATTAAACAATACAGGGTGTTCCAATATTGTGCAGCTAAACCCTTATATTAAGTAGATGAGCTCAAATTAAAATGAAAATTTGTATAGATATTTGGACAATAACACATACTAAAGAAGTTACACCATTTCAAAGATGAAGGAAAAAATATAGTTTGTGCTGTAACTCTGAAACCATGTATATCGAACTTTGGAGGTTACTTTTTGTTTATGATCTTTAGATCATACATTTATTTCTCAGGAAAGTGGTCAAGGGCGGTGCACGTGGGACTTAGTTTGCGTATATTAATAAGTATCCTTGAATTCGTTAGTTCTATTAAAAATTTGACTTTAAAATATGTTTCTATCATTATTACAGAAAAATGATTTACCTGTCACATTTTAATAGGATTCACCTGTACATAAACAATACTATAATACAAACCTTTGCTTTCTTCTATGCGGCTAGGATTTAAATAACATTTACCTAGAGATTTCTTTGAGAAACGAGATCGGGTTATATCTTGAAAGGCAATGAAATAGTTAAATTATATAAAAACGATCACTTACTTATATTTTTGGGAGTAGTACTTGGGCTGTTATCCACAAGGGCTAATTGTAGGTGTTTATGCGATGACTCATATTCTTGGGTAACTTTAAACATCAACCCGAGCCTAAGGTTGACTTCATTTGCCCTTTGAAATCCTGGGGAGACATAGAGAAGTTGCTGGAACGCTTTTACAGCCCTAAAATAAAAATTAAACAATACAGACATTTTTTTAAACAAACTTGCTATAATACTCGCAACATTTGAAACAAAGCGTTTGATCTTGCTACCCTTTTCACCCAATTTACCGTCATACTTCTTGATCAAACGACTTGTTTTTGGTGGTGTAGAAGTATGGCAAATTTTTTGACTATTTGTATTATTTATTATGTTTGAGCAGGTAAGTTAGAATTAAGTTTGACACTTTTTAATTTAGGGTCTAGGAAGAAGAAACCAAAGAAGCACTCTGAAAAAATAGGATACAAATCGAAGGGACGGAAGTTTTACAGAAATGTGTGTACTTCATTGGTACTTGAATCTTAACAGGTTATAAGTATCAATGTAGAACAATATTCTTCTGTATTATATCTGTTTTTTTCTATCTGTAACTTATGAGAAAACTAACAAACATCTTTATATAAAATTAGCAATTTGATTTTGTTGAGAAACTAATTTGGTGATATTTGTATATGTCCAAAAAATTCAACACACTTTCCCCATACCAGCTCCATTCGGAACATTGAATTTTTGGCCCTAAATTAGTTTTTAGGGAACTCCAAGACCCATGAATAATGACTTTTAAATGACGAAATTTTCTGGGTTCTTGTATTTTTTATCTTCAGTTCGAATAGGAATTCTATAGTCTCCCAAACTTATTTCCCTCATAATCCAAGTTCGTTCTTAATGCCCTAAGGTCTTCATTTCATGTCTAATTTCTGTGGTGTTTATTTATTAATTTATTTCATATTCTGCTTATGTTCTGTAAATTCCACTCTTCATATCAGTCATAAGTTTCAAAAAAGAAAATCTGCCAAAATCTCAATTGTCACCTGTGTAATATATTTATAATGATTATTACGAAACAAATTCACGATTATTTATTTTCCAATTATAACCAGGTGTAGCCCCCCCCCCACATGATATTAGTTCCCATGTCCAAATTCTGGGTCTAAATTCTCTATAGTATCCTTAGTTTCAATGGTAATTCTATCACTAATGTTCGGTTTCTTTCTTATCTGGAAATAGTTTTTGTATTTTTATCTTCAGTTCGAATAGGAATTCTATAGTCTCCCAAACTTATTTCCCTCATAATCCAAGTTCTTTCTTAATGCTCTAAGGTCTTCATTTCACGTCTAATTTCTGTGGTGTTTATTAATTTATTTCATATTCTGCTTATGTTCTGTAAATTTCACTCTTCATATTAGTCATAAGTTTCAAAAAGAAAATCTGCCAACATCTCAAGTGTCACCTGTGTAATATATTTTTAATAATTATTACGAAACAAATTCACGATTATTTATATTCCAATTATAATCAGGTGTAGCCCCCCCATGATATTAGTTCCCATGTCCAAATTCTGGGTCTAAATTCTCTGTAGTGTTCTTAGTTTCAACGGTAATTCTATCACAGGTTCACTTTATTTTTTTATGTGGAAATGGGTTGGATTTTTTGGACCATACATAAAATAGTTGACCAACCTCCTTTTATATTTATTTATTTATTTTTTTTGGTAATTAATTTACCTAATAATTTGTGTGCCTTTACAGGTTAAAATAAATGACATATTGGCGGTATGCGGTACCACCAGAAATCACGCACTTCATTTCTGCATATAGTAGTAATAAAAAAAAACCTGAATGTGGAACTAATTCCCACATAAGAAGTTTTTCTAGTGTCTGAGCATATCGAAGCATAAAATATTAAGAATAATATGTAGTATCACACCCTGTTAAAACATGTGTAAATTTAGAGAGCCACGACCTTGTTCGCCTACTGAATTTTGCATCACCATCACGGAAGTTACCGCTGTGTAAGATACGTTTTTTTTCTAGAACGATGTAGTAGTCAGATTATATATGTATGTATCATGACCAATAATTACGTGTCAGGTTTTTTTTTGGCTTCATATGAGAATGTCACATGAATCATAGTAAGATCCTTTGAAAGAATTTCAGGACCATATCCACAAAACCTTATTCTCTTGGTTAATATGTTTTGTCCTGATAGTGAAAGTTTTTCAAATATTACAATCAAAAATGATTACTTTGAATGTAGTTTATGTTTCAAATTTTTTTTTACTGAATGTTAGATGTCCATCAAAAACTATTGTTCCATACTGCTGATGATATGTAGCTACTTTATTCAGGCATTAGCAAACATTGTTTTTGTGGGAATCGTTCCATGTTTTCAACCTATTTGTATCTGATTCTAATATTTTGTTTTCAAAACATTTAAATTATTTAAATGCAGATATAAATATATTATGTATGTGTCTTAGCAGTTAATTATTAAATTACTCTTTTCAATAATTGTTACTAGTAATTTTTAGAAACGGAATTACGTGATTTCTTGATTAGGCGATTATATAAAATCCTATTTTAACTTTTATCTTGAAGTTTATTTTTTTTAATAATTATGGTATTTAACTTTGTTTATTAAAACATGGTGATTCACGCTATTAGCTACAGAGCATTCAAAATAAATACTGAAATTTATTAACGTTTTATAGGTGTACCGGGTGGTCACGCGAACAATAGAACCTCGCTTAACTCCGTTATTATTTGAGATACTAAAACAAGTGTAACGACAAAGGTTATATTATAATTATATGTATTTTGTAATGATCATGTCATAAAAACAATGGGAGGTCGCATTCCGGAGATGTGAACCAAACTTACGTTTTTTTTTAATCTGAAAGGTCTTAAAAAATCTTTTTAATGATATTATAAAGCGTAATATTTATCTTAAGAATTTTACGAGATATATTAATTTTTATATTTCGTTATCATAGAAGAACATTAGGTTTGTACAAAAATTAGTATAATAATTTTATTTTAAATTTAAATAAAACGAAAATATTACTAAGAACTCTTAAAAACTTACAATTTGAAAGAATAATACATTTTTAATTTGTTTTTAACAATCAGTGTTAAATAATTGATTGTCCCCAAAATAATGTCCTCGATTCCACAGGAAGAGAAAAAAATTAAAAGACCATATCTTTCAAAATAAAATATATTCTTAGTTTTAAATAAGTCGTTTTGAATTGCGATTTTCTGAGATATTTAGTTTTTTGCCTACTTTATTGGTCGAACAGAGTATTGATGAAATGAAGATAAAAATAATGGATGTGGTTCATCATATTAATGAAAACAGTATGGGAGAAAACAATTTGAAACATTTGGAAAAATATGGACTTTTTTATATAGAAAAGCGAGGAAGTCATTTGAAACCATTTTTATAATTTTAGCATATTTCGTTCACTTTGTTCCACTAAATATTTCGTTCACTTTGTTCCACTTATTATACCGGCATTGTTTACTAATATTTTTGAAATAAGAGTCTCCTAAGTTAATATATGAGTGTTTTTATTTCGGAAATAATGTCACTAAGAGTTTTTCAAACAGAAGGAAATTTCGAATTTCACTTTGATTTGAAATAAAATGAAAAAATTTCATTGATCGTTATATGCCGTCATAGGCCCAGAAATATCTCGGCCGCGGCCTATGACTTAATGGTAATAAAAATATAAAAATGAATATCGTAAAGTTTTTAAGATAAATACTATGTGTTATATTGTTATATATCACTAAGAAGCTCTGGAGGCCTCTCAGATGGTGTGAAAATTAATAGGGTGTTCAATTTAAAAAAACATAAGTTTAGTTCATATCTTCGGAATGCAATATTCAATTGTTTTTCTGGCATGATTTTTGGAAAATACATGCAATTGTCTATCTCTTTTTTTTGTTTTTTTTTATGGAACTCCAAAAATAACGCGTTAAATGGGGTTATATTGTTCGTGTGACCACCCTATACGGCGTGTGCCAAATTGGTGGGAATTGAGTGCAAAAATTAGTTTCGACATCTCGAATTTTTTCGAAATAGGTCCAAATTTCATGTTCGAACTTTTCAAAATGCTTGCTTCCGATTTTTCTACAATTAGTAATAACCATTTTATTGATTTCAAAAATTTTTCTATACCTTTCTCGTGTATTTAATTACATGTGTTGTTAGAGTTAAATATAATGTAAAAAACAAAATTTAACTTTTTCACATTTTCGAAAAACTCTGTAACTCATCTGTTTGCAAATACACGAAAAACGTCATCGTCTTTGTAGCATTCTTGAGCACCAAAAACATGGTAAATTACTAACTAAGAAAAAGAGAAGCGAAGATTTAATTTTGGCATATCTCGAAAACTGCATTAGATTTCGAAACGAACTTTGTCCAGTCGATTTTTTTTCGAAAATTTATTCAAGAATGCACAATCAGCATTTCACTATATCCTGCGCAAATTCCAATTCTCATTAATTTGGAACACCCTGTACAGTTTACTCATTTTAACATTACATATTACATCAGCCAACAAACGTTGACTGGTCACGAGGTATATATTTATTTACAGTTTTTGCGGATAATGTATTGTTACTTATATAATTAATCTTAATTTACATTATTACAACTTAATAATAAACATTTATCTTATCTTCAAACATAACTCTTTAATGATTTTCAAGTACCGCTTATACAATATCCACAATCAACAACAAAACTTACAAACTAAAAGCGTTCTGGTATTATGGCAATTTAATAATTTTTAGATTGTCACGTACTTTAAAACCGATAATACGTTTCATTAAAATAAAACTACTTTCTAGTTACTTTTAGTCAAAGGATTAGTGAGTTTTGTTTCTCGAAAAAATGTTTTTGTGTATCCAAAAAAATATCTTGCAATTAAAAAAAATATTACTCAAAATGAAATTGTTAAATATAAAATATTTAAAGCTGGATCCTGATTTGAGCATTTTCTCCCGAACGAACAGAACGAGCCTAGCGCGCATGATCAAATACGAACAAAAGCTCGTTTCTTTCAGCACGTTCGTCGTATTCGTTATGTTCTCATGTGTTTCCACTTGTTCGTAGTTTTATTTATTAAGTAGACTCGGTGACAACTGCCGTTTTTTTTTAATTCTGTGACATTATTAAAAAGTAAAAAAATCAAAAAAAATTATGTATGTTCATAAATATTGATTAACTGTAAAGACTTTTCTCTATCCAATCCATTTTTATCGAAATTCAAAACCAAACTAATAACATCAGCAAGTGCTCTTTAACTCGATTGCTACGAACACCACAAACTCTCTGTTCCCGTCCAGACTGAATGATCGGAAAACAATATTTTCTTTCGAACAATTTCGATTTACCGACAAGTCGTGGAAAAAGTTTGCCGCGTTCCGTTTGTTTTGTTCGTTCGGGCAAAAAATGCTCAGTTTTACGTTAGAAAAGTTTATAATCATAATAAATACGTCTGCATGGACTTTACTGAAAACGGTTTTTCATCGTCTATCCAAATCCGTAGAAATATATAGGGTGCTGTATTTAAAAGAACAAAGTCGGTGTCATTTCCGGAAAAACATGAAAAAAAAAATGCCAATTTAAAATGTCAATCGACTACTAAAGCAATTTTCACAGTTTTGATAACGAAATTAGACTGTATTTCGAAACGTCAATTTTCGAACCCAAAACAATTTCACTGTCACGTTAATATTTTTTTAGGAGCGACATTTCTTTTTGGATAGGCAAAACCATTTTCTCAAAAAACCAACCACTGACTAATTCTCTTGAATAATTTATATGACAGTGGCTTAATATCCAAAAAAAGTGCGAGGAAACATTGCAGGATGCCGCAAGTAATTATAGACAATACTTTTAATGAAATTAAACTATTATATATTCAAGCATAAAACTATTATATATTCTTAAAATTGGCCAAGTACATAAAAGCCTGTAATATTGGTTTGTTGTTTATGATGTTAAGAGTGGGTATACCACACTGTGTCTCGGGGGCTACAGTAGAATACACTTAAACAAAAAAAAAAAAAAAATTCTTTTTTTAACTTTTTTTTACTTTTATACATATTTTGCTGTATCAATAATGGTGAGGCATATTCACTATTAACTGATTATAGTATAGTTCGGCATTTGGGTTTCATTAATTTTAAAATATTTTATTACAGTATCCAAATATCAATACGGAACATAACAATTTTCAAATTTAATATAAAATAGCTATATCAGTTAAGTAAATTTTACGTTAATAAATTTTGCAATTAAACCTTGTTAGGTTGTTTATGAATATTTATTACATATAATCGTGGCGAAGAACTTAGCTAGTCTAGTCTTCTTGTCTCATCATACTTATGACATCTTTTATATTTTGTGTATGTGTACTTAAACAATTCCGGGTTGATTCCAATACATTCGATATTAATTTAACCGTTACCGCGAACAAAGCTAATGCCATTAAAAATAAAGACCTTAACCCGATATCTTTTAAGATGTGATACAAATATTGAAATGACGTCATAATATGCACAAACGTACTTAATTTATATCCACCAACTTTTATTTTTGTTTAGCCGTTTACTTTTGATAACACAAGGGCCTGTCCATACGCTTGCATCTGAACGTGAACGTCTGATGTACGTGTGTACTTATTTACGTAGGTAAGACCTATCCAAGTTATTTTACATCTGAACGTGAATGTCTATCTGTGATATTATCGGTTCATTAGTTTAAGCCTTATAATATTGGTCACAAATTATTTACTTATGTATGTACGTACGTATGTACATACATACGTATGTATGTACATATTTACGTATGTACGTAGGTAAGACGTATCCAAATTATTTTACATCTGAACGTGAACGTCTATCTGTGATATTATCGGTTCATTAGTTTAAGCCTTATAATATTGGTCACAAATTATGTACGTACGTATGTATGTACGTACGTATATACGATCGTATGTACCTATGGTCGGATGTACGTATGGTCGGATGTATGGATGGACGGATTGATGGATGGATGGATGCATGCATGCATGTGTGTGTGTGTATGTGTGTAAGTTCGGTAGCACAGTGGGCCACAAAGTTGTGACAAACGTAGCTGGTTTACTACCTATCGACTCCTAAGTTCAAATCCAATCAAAGGGATTGGTTGTCTGTCCGCGTTTTTTTCGACTGTGTAACTCCTGTCCGTGTAGCTTCGGCTTTGGTTTGGGTATTGTCTAATTTATGTGGTGTGTTTCTTTACGTATGTATGTATGTATGTATGTATGTATGTATGTATGTATGTATGTATGTATGTATGTATGTATGTATGTATGTATGTATGTATTATCAAATTCATTAAAAAATAAAAAGTTACTAAGGCGTATACATCTTAAGTTAAAGACATTGTGTATACCGTAGCCTTATTTATATTAATTAAAGTACTTCCGAGAAAAATACAATCAATTATTCATTTATAAAGAAATATATTACACCTTTTCTGCAAATTAAACTAAAAGTAATAAAATAAAATGTATATATAGTGTGCGGCAAGTGTATGGACAGGCCCTTGTGAAATACAAACGGCTAAAAAAATAAAAAAGTTGGAGGATATAAATTAGGTCGGCTAAAAAAATAAAAAGTTGGAGGATATAAATTAGGTACGTGTACTGAAAATTTTTTTATTGGAACCGAAAATATTTGAAAAAAAAAATCTTAAAATTATATTAAAACAAAACCTATTCCTTATCTTAAGACTAGCGAAAAATAAAATGATAGAAAAAAATATTGGTAACCATCTTAAAAACCTCTACATTTTCATTTCAGTGCAAATATTTTCATGTAGGCAGAAGAGAAACAATTTTCTATATATATATATATATATATATATATATATATATATATATATATATATATATATATATAAAACATAGAAATTGTTTCTGTTCTGACTACATGAAAACATTTGCACTGATATTGTCGAAACGTCGACTTAACGAGAAATTGAGGTTTTCTTACATTTTTATCCAATATACAAAATATTAACATATTGCGTAGTAGTTTATTTACCGAAGGCTCTGCGATGGCTGACCTTTCTGTGTATCTATGTTCGATATGCTCGATACCTTCCTTCAAATTTGAATTTAAACACTTCCTACCTGAACCAGGGAATTCGTAGAACACCGTTCAAATATATTTTTTTTCTAATAACCTTACTAATTTGTCTATACATACTCGAGTTAAATACTTACGTGGTATAATTAAAACGGAAGGATCTACGTGGGTCAAACAGGAATACATATAAGTATATGATTGATGAAACATATCAACTATATCAAAGGCAAACTTTGAAGAATTTAGAAAATCGTTATAAATTTTGATGAGACAAGAAGACCAGTGTTACATACGTATACAGATAAAATTCATAAATCCTCTAATACTTCAAACGCGACACAGTAATAAAACTGCCCAATACGTGAAAACAACACAAACAAATCGAAAACGTCGCACCTGATCCACTTAGAATATACAGGGCCTTTCATTAAGGACGGACCAACCGGTGCAGGGTGAGAGGACCTCAATTCGACTCCCATTTGTGTTATGCGAAATTTATTAGTTTAGAAGTGTATTTTTGCGCTAAACTCTGGTTTTGTTCACAAATTTCGTCATTCAGGCTTAACTATTAGTACTAGCGTCATGACTTTTTTTTAACGTAGTTCAATAGTAGATATCTTGAGACATAATTTTTTTATTGGAACCGAAACTATTTGGACAAAGAAAAATCTTAAAATTTTATTAAAACAAAAATTATTCCTTATTTTACAAGTTTCTAGCGAAAAATAAAAAAGATAGAAAAAAATTTTGTAACCACCTTAAAAACCAGTACTTTACTGCCAATCAACTCGACAAATTTCATTCAGGTATTTAGCTTATCGGGTTAATTGCCAGTAAAGTAGAGGTATATACGATGGTTTTTACAATTGTTTTCTATCGTTTTATTTTTTGTATAAGTTTTGTTTTAATAAAATTTTAAGATTCTTTTTGTCCAAATATTTTCAGTTCCAATAAAAAAAAATTTCTTAGGATGGTAGGCCCACTATTAGACTACGGTTGGTCCGTCTTCAGTAAAACACCCTGTATAATATGTAAAAACAATTGTAGGCTACTTCTTATTGGATTTAACGTAAATATCAACAATTTATAAAAAAGAGTTATGTGATTCATAATGGTGCTTGCCATTGGGGGTCGCAACCAGTTTTTGCACACCACGGCCACGATGAAACCACTGCCTCAATATTTGCAAGAAGTGACAATGTGTTTGTTCCTGATTTAATCTTATTTTAACATTTTTAGAATAAGATAAAAAGCGAGATAACAAGATAAGTACAAGTATTTGTTTCCAATATTGAATCACTATATGCGGGGGAGATGTAAGAGAAGTTTCTTTAAGATTAAAAATCTGTGAGCCTTCTAGGTTTTTCAGATCATAATTTCTAGATACTTCAGGATTTTTCTTTAATAAAATTATTTATTTTAGGCAAGAAGTCCTTATTTTTCTATGAATGTACTCAAAAATGAAGGATAATGATTAAAAAAAAAAAGAGTCAGTGAGTTTAGTTTGCCTGCCCATTAAACATTTTGTTACCTACGCACTCTAGATGAATGTAGGTATTACTTTTTTTTATTTAGTATTAATTAGTAAAATAAATGTAGAATAAGAAAGTCGCTTTTATATTTCTAAAACACAACATATTTGCATAAAAACAGTTTTCCAACGACCTCTGTATTTCAACATACGCCATTAGTCACGTGTAGACAAACGGACTTTAGATAAGATCTACGAACAGTAAACAAATACAAAATTAATTATCAGTTGGAAAGATATGTACAAATACAATAAATTTGTTAATGTGGGAGTGTTTACGAAGATACGATATAATTTTAAAACGCATCTGATACCTTACGTAACTTATTTCCTTTTATATTACAAGCACGTAGTACAATAAAGCCTTTCTTACAGTCGTTACCGAGGTTGTGACTCACTGATATCATTCATCATTCATCAATCATGAATCGTATTAAATTTTTAGTTAACTACGTCGGTATTTTTTCTCGTTTACTCCAGTAGTATACAGGAACTAGACGTTTCATATAAAAGAAAAAGCTGTGCGAATCAGACACAACTACGATGGCTCTGAAGGGCAACAGCAAATAAAAAAACTAGAAATTTCTATTTTAAAATAGAAATATCTACTTTTGAAATTAGAACTTTCTAGTTTTGAATTTTTGATTGTAAGAGGCGCGGCGCCCAAAAGGTTTCTTTTGCCAATACCACCTTACCGGTGGCTTCTAGGTAAAAAATGGCTCTATAAACTTTTTAAGAACATAGCAGTTTTGTCTGAAACATTATTTTGCAAGTCGAACGCTATAGAGCCTCAAAGTGGGATGGATTATTGAAAATTCAAAGAACGCTCATTTTTAAATTAAATTTGGATTTTTTAGAAAATTATGTCCTTAAAAAGTTTTATACCAGCGGCCATGTTTCAAATACCTGTACAAAAAAGTTTTAAAAAGGGGGGTGAATTACCCCCCGTCATACCACTAGTGGATAGAATGAGAAACACACTTCATTTTTATTGTAATTTATACCATTATAATTCATAACAAATTATCTATTGTTTCTACGATATTAAGAAAAGACCGTTTTAAAAATAAATGTCAACACCCTGTATCTCAAAAACAAAGCCTTAGCGGACCTATGTTTATAAGAAATTTCCCTGTATACATATACAACGTGTGCGATTTAAGACCGCAACACCTTATTTTTGAACGCGTTGACCATTTTGGGCGCCGCGCCTCTTAAGGTCAAAAATTTTAAACTAGAAATTTATAGCTTCACAAGTAGAAATTTCTAGTTTTAAAGTAGAAATTTCTACTTTAAAAGTAAAAATTTTTAGTTTAAAGTAGAAATTTCTACTTTAAAAGTAAAAATTTTTAGTTTAAAGTAGAAATTTCTAATTTAAAGCCACCGTACACAACTTTTTTGTTTATTCAATGCGTTGAAAAATAACAGCCATTCTAGGCCCGTCCCCGTTTATCTTAATGTTAAGCAAAATTCTTGATAACTATTGAAGATTTTTCCGTCTTTGAAAAACTAATTTAACAAACGAATTTAGTGGGATATATTCCAATTTATCATTAAGGGCAATACGGAACTAAATAAATAAATAAATTTCGAGAATTATAGAACAGTTAAACAACTTATATTGGAAAAATGCAAAATTAGTGAGGTACATACATACATATAAAGCGTTGGGGCTATTTCTTGCATCATAAAATAGACATTTCTGAGCTATAATTACGTATAACATTTTATGAAATATTCCGTTCTTTTAAAGTTATTAATAGGGATGGGAAAAATAATCGATAATGGAATAATGGATCATTTTAATGTTTCGCGATAATCGGTTAGTCGATCATCGAATAATCGAATGTCGAAAAATTGGTAAACAAATAATCGATAACCGGCAAACAGTGAATATATTATCGACAATCAGATCTCTCTATTTTACATATGCTTTTACTACCAAATCGTTCAATGTTGGCAAATGTGCTCTTCAAGTCTCCAGTGTCACAGTGCCAGTAGAGTAAGTTCCATGATGCCAGTCTACCATCGTGTATTGCGTTACGTTGTTCTGTGCATATCACGTTGATTATTATTCTCTGTGCTAATATAATGAGCAATAATTAAGACTGGGAAAAATAACCGATTAATCGAAAAATAATCGATAATCAGTTAATCGATAATTAGATAATCGATCACTGAACAATCGATTTTCCATCATCCACAAATCGATAATCGAATAATTAATCATTGAAAAATCGATAATTGGATAATCAAAAGTCGATAATCGGATAATCGAAAAATTGTCAATCGGATAACCGATCATCGAATAAACAATGATGAATTATAATCGACAAATAGAAATTAATCGATGATAAATCAGATAAACCAGCGTATGGAAAATCATATTGTGTAATAAATAACTGCGGAATTGTCAGTTAGAAGTACATAAAAATACACTCTTTATTAAATTACATAGTATTTTGTTAAACTGACAGTAATGTATTCAAAAATTATTTTATTAATATTTGGTTGCACATATACCTTCTGGCAACAAAATTAAAAGCTATAAAAAAACTATGAATAATTCAGTTCAGTAGCGAGACTAATTCAGAATCAATTAACAAAAAATAGAGACATACAAAATGAAACTAAAACTGTTAGTCTGCTATTTAACAACTTTTTTTATTCATTGACGGATTTTTGCAAGTTTATGGTCAACCTGCAGTTAAAAGATCCTTTTGACTTACAAATAATGTTTGTTACATTATGGTTAAAATTAATTGAATAATTATGTCGTTGGTTGTTTATTAATTATTAAAAAATATTAGACAGCGTAATCAAATTGGTAGTAGTATGTAGTAGATTCTTAAGAACTAAGAATTTTTCATTATTTTCCACAAATCTAGCCAACAAATAATTTCTTCTAAGCCAAGCTAGTATCACATTAAAAAAATACTGTTTTAACTTTATTAAAAATGCTAATTGTCAAAATAAATTAAGACACAACTTTTTCTAATTAAAAACTACTTACGACGGCCTTCCAAAAAAACACTTCTTTTACAGAAACAAAAAACCGGAGCAACTAGTGCGGAACTTATAAAGATTTATGCGAGATTAACCGTACTTGCACACTAACTAAAACAAACAAATTCACATTTAGTTTGGATACGCTTTGAGTAAAACCCACTCATATTACCTGGAAAGGAATTAGAGTCCGGACGAAAACTGCTGTTTCATTCTAGGAATTAAGAGGAAATTATTCCAGTTACCCGGCAATCTACTATTCAAATTACAATTTCACATTGGAATTAATGACTCAATTGTATTTTACGTGCAAATCCGTAGTAGTGATGACACGATGACTAACAGAGGAAATAAATCATATCTACATCCGTTTTTATTTGGCTGTTTTAAGAATTAATATCCACACCTACCAGAAGTGAAAAAGGAAATCTTTTATCGTACGTGTTTTATGACAGGCATGACAGCTAAAATCCATTGAAATATAAAAGCGCGTTTTCTATAAAAACCCAAAATCGGAATTTTTCTTTTTTATAAATTTTTTTATATTTATAAAAATTTTAGAAACCAAATATTATCAGATTTGTGAGATATTTCACTATAATTGATATTTTAGATAATTCTGTCATAATTAGGGCTGTCAAAAATGTTCCGTGGGACAGTGGCGTACGCGAAATTAACTAATACGAGAAACAATAAACTGTTACAATTTATAACAATGTATGTAAAACTTATCCTCTTAACTAACTCGATGAACAAGCTTGCTTATCACAAACTGTAGATGTGTAGCCGTTTTGCAGCATCAGGTATGTTTCTATGGTTGTCTCCATGAGTGATGTTCGTTTTGGTGAAAATATATTCTTATATTTTGAAAACGACCGTTCGACATCTACTGATGTAATACACGTATACGTAAAATAGTCTTTGAACGCACTTAACGGATCTGGGGCTGCACCATCACATATTTGTCTTAATTTGGTAAAACCGGTGTCTTTATTTAACACACTTGCGAACTTTTCTTTAACGCGCTCATTTGTTGCGTCACCTATAGCGTGTAGCAGTAGATTTACTTCGTCCACTATTTGCAGTGACTCCGCTAACGACAAAGCACTGTTTTCTAATTTTTTTTATGCTTTCATGTAATGGTTTATAGTTCTTCGCAATATTTTTTAAAGCTGTTTCAACAGAAATATCTTCGAATTTTGTCTGGCTTTCCTTAATAGCTGCAGCCTCATCTGAATTGAATTGTAGTATCACAGCTTTTATTTGTTGAAAATATTCAGCATAATAAAAAGCTGCCTGCAACCACGTTCCCCAACGTGTAAGAATCGGTTGTGGTGGTTCAGGAATATGTATAAACGTACAACCTTGTTCTTGCAAAGATCGGCCTACCGAACGCATTGTCACGGCGCCATCAATCACAAACATCAACACTTGACTTTTTGACAGTTCAAATTTTTCTAACGTCTCCAGCACCACCCTGGTAATTGTTTCGCTAGTACACTGACTTAGTCTTTTGCTAGCTAGTAACAGTGGAACTGTCGGTTTAAGAGGGTCCAGTACTCGTACTATAACATTTAAAATAGAATTTTTTTTACAATCTGTTGTCTCATCAACTGATAACCACAGCCGTGTATTTTTTAATTCACATTTCATCTTATTTACCATGTCTACGTGTACAGTAGGTAGATAGTTACATAACGTTGTGCGACTTGGTAACTTCACCTGGGCATTGTATTTATTCCAGAACTCTCGAAATGGTTGTTTATCGAGTATGTGCAGCGGAACATCACAGGCAATCAGCATTAATAATAAATCAAACATAAACTGTATTGTTGAAGGCGCGCCATTTTTTTTATTTTCATGGTGTACACTATTTACGTGAAGTCCACAGTCACGCTTATCCCAGCACATCAAATCTTTCTCGCACATTTTACAAATTATTTTAGCACCATCATAGAATAAATACGGGAATTCACCTATGAATTTATCCACTTTGTCAGCAAATTGCCGTTTTCTACTCCCTGCGTACGTTTGCTATGCTTTATTATTAAATTAATATCAACAATACAGTACAACAAATAAAGTAAAAACACAAAAACAATATGCAATACGCCCAAGTGACTTAACACACACAACTCGAAAGCTAAAAATAGACTGGACTGGAGAGTTTCGCGGTCAAGGTGAATGCCGGCGACAGTAAGTATATCTATACTCTACGACCATGATACACAGAAACGATTTGCAGCTTTAGTTATAATTTATTTGTCGTAACTGATTATTGTTTATTAAAAATTGTGACGAATCTAACAGAAAAATTAATACGAACAATGACAAACATTTTTGAGACATTATTTTCAATTTAAAGAAGTCCTTTGTACTAACTTAATACATACAGTTTAGTAGTTCATAATCATAATACAAAATGTTACTTAGAAGTGATAGGACTGATAGGTTAAATCAAACATTGAATGGTAGTTTTCACTAATAATATTAAATGCACTGTTTAAAAATTGTTAGCAGAGATGCTTCTATATTATGAAAAATTATCATTGCATTTAAATAAATATTAATAACATTTTAAAGGGTAGGAGTAAAAACCATTATAACCATCGTCATCCTACAACCGCTTGCGTCCACTGCTGGACAAAGGCCTCTTTCCACTGATATGTTTTGAGCAATGCTTATCTAATTTCCTGTTATCTTTTTAACAGCGTCAACTCTAGTTGGCGGTCTACCCCTTCTTATTTTGTCTTCCCTAGGTCTCCATTCTATTAACCTTTTTGTCCACCTATTCATCATTCTGGCTACATGACCCGCCCACCTCTTGTCGCTTGTGTGACACGTCGGAAAATATCGGTTATTAGTTCTCTGCCTTATAATAATTGTATTTGGTGTTCTGTTTCTTCAAATGATTCTCAGCATTGCTTTTCCATTCCTCTTTGTGTCACTTTTAATTTATTTTCTGAGGTTTTAGTTAATGTTAACGTTTCAGCAGTTACTGTTATTACTGGCAAGTCTGATTTAAGAGTATCTCGGAACTTACCAAATGCTGTCCATCCTAAACTTATGCGTCGATAAATTTCATTTTATAATAGTATAACCTTACTCTAATTAATATAGATTTAACGCTCTTTAAAATCAAAGTAGGCAAACAATTATAGGTGCTCTATCTTGAGCAGTAGCGAATATATTACAAAAGAGAGTGGAAAGTAGGTAGGAAAGGTTACAAACGTTAGTCACCTATTGTTAAATCTGGTGAATCTGAGGATGTCACAGTAACACAGAAACAAACATAAAACAATGCAATAAAGGGGGAGCAATATTACATAAACGAATCCGGAAGAAATAAAATTGCAAGGGAATGTCTACGTGGCGTAAAATTTATATTTTACGGTTATTATTCGATGCAGTGTTGAGCATAAAAGATTAAGATCGACAACCAAACATCAGCAGTGATTTTACATGTTTAGTTCCTACCCAACGCACACGCAAGCGTATGGTACTTTAAAATGCAAGTGTTAACCCTTTTTTACAATTACCGATGCATATATCAAGATTTGGTACTAAGGTGTGAATAAATAGATTCAAATTAGTTAAGACTATGCAGAGCACCGGGTGTTGCCGGTCGATAAATACATCAGTTAATTAAGGAACGTGATTGTACCAAAAAATCTTGATGTCGATTAATTCACAGAAAGAATTTTAATTTAGTATTCTGTTTTGTCAACTGCGATGTATTCGTCGTCTATTTGACTTATCGGGGTTATTAGGTAGTTATTTTAGTATTACTGAATACGTGAGAAAAAAATTTTGCAAATGTTTCATTAATAAAATTTGAAGGTGCGTAGAAATGCAACAGAATATTGTAAAGTAACTGCGTCGCATAAAAATTTTCGGGTGCGCGTTGAAGATACGGTATTATGAGTTTCGAGGTATATAGAACATCGCTACGTATCATGTACGCGAACATAATGCCGTCCCATCAGTTTATGTAATTGTTCCATGCAAGATGGACATCGCTGCGGCAGCCTATATAGTTATATTTAGTAAAAAAGGAAAAGCGTAGGCAAAGACGCCGGTGGCAGACGCAATTGTATACAAGTAGAACAGTTTATAGTAGGCGTCAGTTACGTCCACTCCATGCCAATATTTAATTAATATTTACAATGCTACTTTGTTACATACTCCTGCCCAGACATGCAAGTCATTGGTGCAACGTGAGTGCGTCTCATTTCTATGACGCGACGCGCGAAGACCGACAACTGATGGGACGCAGCGTGCCATCAGTTGTCGGTATGTGGACGGTGCACCATTTTTTTTAATGTTTCTAGTTTAAAATAAAACAATTATCAAGCGTCATTTGGCTTTTTAGAAAATAAAAATATTTTAAAATTTCATTTATAAAATTAACATTTTCAATAATTATTTTTATTTATTTATTTTTTTCATAATATTTTGTGGACAGAGCTTAAGTTCGCTACGGTTTTAGTTTTCAATTGATTACAATTTTTTTGGTTCAATTTAACACTTTCTCAAATTTTTTCTTATACAACCCCACAGTTATGATACTTATTTTAATCATAAAAACATTTCCTCGCTGAAAATAGCGTTGTTTGCGGTATTAAATGCAACTCAAGTAGTTAGGGGTCCTGGGATCCCGTA